>OY723387.1:58202372-58817070 GCA_963210295.1 Ophion ellenae
CTAGAGTAGCCTAACCCCTTAAATTCCGAATACAAAACACATCTGAAAAAAAAAAATTCCGACGAGTCGCATTTGCCATAAAAAATAGAGCATTCTGAAAAAAATTACAATTCCCTTTTGAAAACAGCAGAATGAAGATGATTAAATTCTGAATACGAAACACTTTTGTAAAACTTTCTTTGCGACGAATAATACCAGTAGTATTTGCCATAAAAAATTGAGCATCCTGATAAAAATCAAATTCCATTTTGAGTGCAGGTGCGATGAAGATAATTAAATTCCGAATGCGAAACCCTTCTGAAAAACTTTTTTTTCGATGAGTCGTATTTGCCATAAAGAATTAAACAACCTGAAAAAAATCAAAGTTCCCTTTTGTGAACAGCAGAATGAAGAGAATTAAATTCCGAGTACGAAACACTCGTGAAAAACATTTTTTGCGACGAGTAGTATTAGCAAGAAAAAAATTAGCATCCTCGAAAAAATCAAAATTCCGTTTTGAGTACAGCAGAATGCAGATACTTAAATTCCGGATACGAGACACTTCTCAAAACCTTTTTTGCTACGAGTAGTATTTGATATAAAAATTGAACGTCCAGGAAAAAAAAAATCAAAATTCCATTTTGAGTACAGCAGAATGAAGATAATTAGATTGCGAATACGCGACACTTCTGAAAAACTTTTTTTACGACGAGGAGTATTTGCCAGACAAAATTGAGCAGCTCAGAAAAAAATCAAACTCCATTTTGATTACGCCAGAATGAAGATAATTGAATTCCGAATACGAAACCCTGCTGAAAAACTTTTTTTGCGACGAGTAGTATTTGATATTAAAATTGAACGTCCGGGAAAAAAAATTCAAAATTCCATTTTGAGTACAGCAGAATAAAGATAATTAGATTCCGAATACGCGACACTTCTGAAAAACTTTTTTTACGACGAGGAGTATTTGCCAGACAAAATTGAGCAGCTAAGAAAAAAAAATCAAATTCCATTTTGATTACGCCAGAATAAAGATAATTGTATTCCGAATACGAAACCCTGCTGAAAAACGTTTTTTTTGCGACGAGTAGTATTTGCTTCAAAATATTGAAGGTCCTTAAAAAAAATCAAAATTCCATTTTCAGTACAGCAGAATAAAAATAATTAAATTCCGAATACGAAAATTACCTGAAAAACTTTTTCTGTTACGAGTATTACTTGCCATAATAAATTGAGCGTCCTGAGTAAAATTCCATTTTGAGTACGGCAGGATGAACATTATTAAACTCTGAACATAAAACAACATTCCATTTGCAACATTCCATTTTGAGTACAGCAAAATGAAGATAACTAGATTCCGAATACGCGACACTTCTGTAAACATGTTTTTGCGACTAACATTATTCGCTAAAAAAAATGAAAATTCCATTTTGAGTACAGCACAATGAAGATGATTTAATACCGAATACGAAACTCTCCTGAAAATTCCTCAAAATTCCATTTTGGGTACAGCAGAATAAACATCAAATTCTGAATATAAAACACTCCCAAAAAACTTTTTTCGCCCATGCCGTCATCGACAAAAAAAATTATCAAAGATCCGTTCTAATGAGAAATGGGATTAAATTCCATTTTGACAAATTTCGTAGGAGTGTTTTCGTATCAAAGGTGTCTCAAAGGCTGACCGTACATTATGCGCACTGGATTGATAAACGTAAAATAATTGATGTCGCATTAAGGTGACAGACAGTGGAGCGACGAAGCGAAGAGTAGGGAATTATTGCCGCGCGGAGAAAACGGGTTATTCCGATCGATCCTCCACGCACATTTCCCTAAACGTTCAAACTGAATCCTATTAGGCCCTCCGCGGTTGCGGAGAGGCAAGAGGTACGTTCGTTAGTCGGCGAGGATTGGCTATCACGTTGAAATGGTACCGATGATTAATCAACGGAGCAGTCTTATGCTGCAGGAGAATTCCTCTCGTGTCATCGATTGAATTAAAGCGTCTTCTCCCTTTGGACGCTAAAAAGGCTATTTTCATGAGATTTTTTGATAGGTTTATATTATAGATATTGATATAAAAGTTGTTACACTCAATAAATACACTTTCGAAATACACAAAAATATATATATTTTTTTATTCAAGTCACTATTTATAGACTAAAATGGTAGTCCAAAAATGGTATGGCCAAACATGTCCTAAAAAAATTGTGGGTCTGCGCTGTTGATTAAATCTCGGAGATGGATCATTTGAAACAAAAAAAAAATCAAACGGTTGTAGATTCGGTATGT
Source organism: Ophion ellenae (assembly GCA_963210295.1). NCBI lineage: Eukaryota > Metazoa > Arthropoda > Insecta > Hymenoptera > Ichneumonidae > Ophion > Ophion ellenae. The sequence goes on from OY723387.1 coordinate 58,204,644, forward strand.
TAATGGCTATAGCGCATATCATACGTTTTTTGATATATGCAAAAATAAAAAAATGGCGAACATTTTTCGAAAAAACAAAAAAACATTTTTTTCACCGTTTTTGGCAAAAAAGTGAATATATATATATTTTTAATTCTCGATATGCGCTCAGGTAGTGAAGTAAAGGACACACAAAAATACAGTTAGATTCCCCTGATCTACATAAAATGTTGGATATGTATACTGCCGAAAAATGTAATAAAAAAAACCATTTTTCGAAAATTGTGAAGTGAGTAGATGACTTAAAGGGGACATACCTTTGGGCGAGGAAAAAAATTGCCGATTTTCATGATTTTTTTTTAAAGGAAATATTTCTTCACCATTTTTGAGACTTGGGGTATGTTTTATTACTACTTTTGGCTGTTTCATGGTATTTTTTATATTAATCTTAAAAAATGGCTGTGGTATGGCACGGTCTTCTAAACGGTTGCGGCAGATGTTGTCAGACGGCGTGACACGTAGCGTCGGCGGAATTAATCTGAAAAAAAACCAACGAAGACTTTTCTTTCATTAATACTCATACGCAGAATATGAACCAAGAAAAAGGGAGAAATGTTGAGAATCGATGAAATGGTACGCTTTAAAACAAAAAGATTGAATTTTCGGAAAAAATGGCTACATTTTTCAATAAGAACATACTTTTTGAATTTGCAAAAATAGGTAATGTTTTGAACAATAAGGTTAGAAAGACTTATATCAATTTATCTTTCATCCGAATCGGTCGATCAGTTTTTTAGCTATCCTATGTTACGCCAGTTGTGCAAATCCAGTTTAAAGACCGTGCCATACCTTCGCCATTTTTGAAGATTAATTTTAACAAACACCACAAAAAAAATCATTGATCCAATATCATTGGTGTCATTGAATGAAATTTCGTTGATTCAATCGTATAATTATTGGTGTAAATAATCGGATTTATTAGTCCAAACAAAACGCTATTGACTTTAATAACATGATAAAATTAAGTTTTTTTTTATTCAAAAGATATACTGTTAGCCGACAACAATATATTATTGAAACTATCTAAAAAATTATCGCGAACAAATTATATAGTTTTGAATGCATTTTCTGTAACGAACAAAAAAAGTGTTTCAATCCACAACATGAATATTGTTGATTCGAGTACACAACAAAAAATGAATTTCACTCGTTTGATTCAGATAAAATTTCTATTGGGTAAATATGTTATTTTATTTTATTCGTACATTATTTATTTTATTCGTACAAGTACATTATTCGTTAAAATATTAATATTTTATTTTGATTAAAAAATATTAAGCAAATGTCTGAATTGGTTCAAAAATTATGCGAAAATAAAATTTGTTTCTTGCGCATTTAGTTGAAAAAATTCAACCAAATCATGGCCGAGCACCACCGAAATTATAGATGTGAGGAAACCCGTAGTTCTCGGAGTAACCGCTAGAAGCCGCACGCGCGCTCGTTTCTCGTAAGCGTAGCGCGAACCGAAAATCTACTTAAGGCGGTCCTCTAGTCTCTCGGCTGTTTTTTTTACGGCTTTTTCAATAATTTTTTACGGGCAAAGTATCGAAATAATCAATCTCATTGTTTTTGCATAATCTTTATTAACATTTAAATAAGCTTTACAAATTTTTTGAAATCAAAATATATAATAGAATAAAAGTTATAGTGGCCGACAGGAAGACATCAAGTAAAAGAGGTGCTTGACGGTGACCAAGATTGCGGCTGTTCTGCTTATCTGAAATCAAAAAACCAAACGGCATTTTAATCTTCATATTTAAGACTAGCGATTGAACTAGAGAGAATTCTAAATTACAAAAATTGACTTTTTTATACACTTTTGAAAATTACATTCTATTTTTTACTCATTTTTTCTTAAGTTTTTCGCTCGTACAAAAAAAAACTATCGAAGCAATCATGATAATCCTAGTTCAATCGTTGGCTTATAACATATTAAAGATGCTGTATAAATTTGAACAAGATCGGTGCAGTAGTTTCTGAAATATCGTGATCACCGTTTCGAAAAATGGTGTTTCGAGAAAAACGCGTTTGAAAGTTCGCGCATGTGATTTATACTAAAAATTTCATCTCACCGTCAATCTGCTATGCCTGGACCATACAATAGGCCTTCCTCTTCTTCTTGGAAGTCACGCAGAGCTGCTCCGTCTTCCCTTTTCGCGATTCGGGCCTGTTTTACAACATCACTCGTGCGCCTTTCTGAACGCTCGATCCGAGAGCTATCACGCTGTTGAACATATCCTTTAGCTTGTGGGCCGATTTTCACTCCCATGGTTTCCAAGGTCTTCAGGATAGATTAGAATCCTTCGTTGAAGATTATGACAGCGAGAAACGTGACGATTTCAACCACTTTTGGCCCAGAATGGAGGTGCTTCGGAGCAAAAGTCCAGATTAACGAATTGAGCGACTCGTTATTATTTTGAGTTTCCGCTCCCAGGCATCTGCTTAACAATTCTTCTTTGGATAAATCCTCATAAATTGGCTTTATAACTTTTTGAACTGCTTCAGAAAGAGGCGGTTTATTGTGTTTGAATTGCTCAGCCTCTCCGAGAAACTCAGCTCTGCGCCGTATACCTGCTCCGTGCCAGGGCCGTAACTTGTGAACCACGTCGAATATCGAAAAATCCTTTGGCACACATTTTCTACGCATGTTGTAGATGTGATTTATGAAGAAAAAAAATCCATTTTTTCGACCCGAGAAACTAGAGGACCGCCTTAAACGCCGGAGAAACTCTTAAGAGTATCGCTTCTTGGCCTGTGGCTAAGATCAAAGTGTAGTATCTGTTCTTATCAGTTGAATATCTGATATTCTCTCCATGGATATTCCATCGGATATCTGATATTCTCTCCACTATTACCGTGGATGATCATTCCAATGCTCACTTTTTATTTAAGATTTAAAACAAATTAAATAACTCACGTCCCATGGCATATTCGCTTCGATGCAGTAAAGAAATAATTAATTCTATTGATTATATTTTTGTACGGAATAAAAAATGTTGTAGCAACCGCTTAATTATGTCATCCATACATTTACGGATTGTATATAAAATAATTTCAATAGAATATAATTTTATTCGAAGGACAATGTAGATATTCAGAGCAGAGGAGAGCTTTTTCAAATACAATAATATGTTATTTAAATCAATCACATTTTCCAATATTTTATAGTATTGTAACGATCTCATATATCGGTGGCACTCCGCAGCAGCACATTTATTTGGATCAACCAATATATTTTTTCATTCAATTGGTTTTTTTTCTCTGTGCATATAATAGCCAAAAGTAGGAATAAAACGTACTTAAGGCGAAGTAAAAGATGTACCACGTGACATATGAGAGCGAGAGAGATAGCTGAAATTTTCGAACTGAGATTCCTCAGAGATGAATAATATTTAGGGCAAAAGGAAATCATCAAGCTCTGCGTCATGAAATTCTCCAGAACGTAATGCTCTGTTTTTCCTAAAAAATTTAACCATCTATGAGAAAATTGGGTTGGAAAATTTGTGAGGTTATGTTGACCTTGTCCATGCTCTTAAAGCAAGCACCTAGCAAAAAAATTTAAAAAATATGCTTTTTTAGCGTCTAAAGCAAGAAGACCCCTTAAGACAATAGAAAAAATGGATTTTTTAAAAATTCCACAGTGGTGTTACCCCTTGAAGTTAAAATATCCACGAAAGTTCATCGAAGCATGATGGAACGTTTGTTGAATTTCGCCAGAGCGACCGGTGGACTTTTCGTTGAGCAGCGGGCGAGAATCGCGAGCGAGTAGCGACGCCCCGATTGATTCGGACTCGGACGAGATCGACGTGCTCGGTGACGAGGAGCCATCGCCCGCATCACCGCCAGTAACTACTCTGCACTTGCCGAGCCGAAACTCATCGCCGTCGATTTTTTATCGCTCCTCGCATCCTCGCCCGATAATCCTGAATCATCAGCCCCAGCATCAACACGTTCAAGCCATCCAGCGTTACAATCGCTGAGACAACCCAAACGTTCAGGATCGGCACATCCACCTCCAACATCCGGTTGAGCACTCTCTCATCCTTGGACGTACACGAAGTACGTATCCGAGCAAAATAGATAGAATTTCTTTCTTAACAAAGTCAAGTTACCGCTGTCGACGTAACAGAGGTGCCACTTTTGTAAGTTAATACGAAGAGTTTGACAAACTTTTAGTTTCGGCGCCACACTCTTGTCACTTTTGCCGATACAAGGTGACAAAAGTGACATTTTCTCCTGGATCCTCGTTGTATTTAGTCATAGTGAAATCAAGATGGTGAGAGAATAAGCTTGTCGATAATTCGAGTCGGTGAATAGTTTTCGCTTCGAAACAATATTCATAATAATGGTTTGTTTGGTTTGTATAATGATCATTTATTTGTTTGAGTTTGTGTCCGCAAAGCATTCACAATTATTAATTATAATAATTATTCGTTTTGGTGGAAATAATTCATTATTGTCATTAATTTTTTCGGCTTTGCATTCACAAATAATTATCGATTGTTTCGGAAAAATCACTATGCAATTGATAGGAAGAAATTCGGGAGTTCGATTAGAAAGCATGCTTGCAAGCTTGGCTTTGTCCCTGATCAAATTTTGTCGTGTCAGGATCGAAAATACTTTCACGCAAATTCATTCGATGTGAGTGTAGCTAAATGTGATAATAAAAAAACGTGAAGCTCTCGTTAAGAATGCTTCGCGGTACTGATTCGAGGCAAAAATATACTAGCGGAAATAAACGTCCGTACAGGCAATGAAACATTGAAAACTGACGAAGAAAAATTGAAGGGACACCACTGTGACGGGCCAAAAAGTTTTTTTTTTCGGATTTTTTTTTGGGTACTAGATTATTTATTTCGAGTTTGGAAAAAAGGTGTGTTATTTAGCATACATTGAACTTATTTCGTATAAATTTTCATAAAAAAAATAAATAATTAACAACGTTATTGAGGTAAAATAGTATAAAAAATATGGTCCAACAGCCGGATTGACAACTTGACAACAGTTGGTCTGAAAAATTTTAATGAACAAATGTCATAATCTATATAAATGTAGTTCTCATTCTAAGCAGGCGATTACCCAAAAAAATTTTTTTTTAAAGTGACGTGTTTGAAAAAAGTACAATTTTGGCGTAATTTTTACTTATATTCAGGGGCTTAAAAAATACTAAATTAAAAAAAACGGCTATATACAACGATAGCTACGGATTTTTTTGTTTTTTTTTTTAAATTGAAAATCGGACAATTATAGTGAGAGTTATGATTCCGGCCAGGTCGAAAAAAATCGTTTCGAGAAAAACGCGTTCGAGAGTTTTTTAGTATACGTAAATCGTTGCGCTACTTGTTCTCACTAAGTTGGTTACAATTTGCTCGATGTTCAATATTTGGACTTAAAATTTTTTTGAATTTTTTAAAAATTGTTTCCAAATATGTATACTTGGAACGAACGCAATAAAAAAATCGATTTCTTCGACCCGTCACAGTGGTGTCCCGCCTTAATAAAAACGAAAATCAAGTCATGAATTTACATTTCTGTAAACTCCGGATTAGTAAGCTTCCAAACGGCTTCGAATTGTGGTTTGAAATTTTGGTAAGTTATTTCTAAGACATTCCACTAAAGTTTTATGGAAAGAAAAAAAATCGATTCTTTCAAAGTCGTAAAGGTATCTCCCCCCTTCGTTAGCGGAGAAGATTTGGTACAACTTTTCGACGAATGGCGATGTAGTCATTGACGAAATGGTAATAAACTAATGACTCTTGAATGAAACTGTGTGAGAGCAACATTACCAAAAAAAGTCAAGGTCAAAAAATATTTTTCACATTTTCATAACTGTTTTTTTTAATCGTCCAATTATTTGATGAAAGAATAATTTCAATGGCCAAAAATTGCATCTGGTGATTAGTGCGAGCTTACAAACACGCTATCTAACGTAAACTGTGAATTGGCTCCGCGCCGATTTCGTCAGGTTTAATTCCAGCCTTTTAGAAAATGCGCCTCGTAAAATTCCCCGTTGGCTGTTGTGAGGACCTACTCTGTAAAATAACAATTGTGGAACGTGAAATAATTTATACAGCGAAATGTGGAGGGCTAACGCCTGCTCTTTTTTTTTGTATCGGGTCACTCGTATCATTAGATGGACTGTATGCGAGAAAGTTCGACGTTTGACATCGAAGGATCGACGTCGGGAAACTCCGCTGGTATTTCTTACAGACAGGTTTCGATCACGAAAAGGATCACAATATTGTAAATATTTCCATATGTTTTGAGAACACCTTCGTCGTTTCTCAACGAATAAAAGAAATTGTAAAGTTAATACGTACACAAGTTGTGGTTTTTCTTACTCTCTATCCCTGTATCCTTTGAGGGAATATCTATTTTTAACATTTCGAAATATGCAATTTTTCAGCGCTTATTAAAAAAACACAGGTAATTGTAAATTGACAATTCGAAGAAGAAAAAAAACAATTTTTTGATGGTAAAAATCATGGCAGGCTTTTGAAAAGAAAAGTCGACGAGTAGTACAGTCATGTTGTACATTGGAATGGGAAAAAATTTAGAAGCAGGCTGGTTTTTTGACAGGTAATTTTGTAGATGCCGCGGGTGCTAAATCCAAGTTTGCCTAAAAATCGGGGTGTAGGCTTTTTTAGGGGATGAAGGGGGATGGGGCGGATTAATGCCAATCTACAACCCCCACGAGGTCGGCGCCGGGAGACAAAATGTTCAGAAAAATCCGGGCTTTATTTTTGTCCACAGTGCTGAAGTCGTAGAAGTTCATTTTGGATGTGAAATTTTGAAAAATCAGTTTTAAGGCAGCAGTCTGCTTTAGAAGCCGAAAAAAAGCCTTTTTTCAGCAATTTTTTTGAAAGGGACCGAAATGATTGCGGTAAACGAAATTTTGAGACGATAGTGTATTATATTCAAGCTTTAAAAAACAATTTTTATTATTAAAAAATATTGAAATTTTTCAAAGTTGTAACGATTTTTCTGGGGCGCCTGGAGTCTGCACTTGTAAATCGGTGCCGGTGATGAAGGTCGTGCGATGCATCTGAAACAGTCGAACCAAATTTTTTTTTAGTTTTTATAAGTTCCTTTTCTATATGAACTAAAAAAATACCGAAGAAACGATGAAATTCCAAATTTTTTCGAAGTTTGAAACAAAAATTCACTTTTTTGAAGAAAAAAAATTCACTTTAAGTTGCAAAACAAGTAATTTAAATAGTACGTTTGTCCAACTTTTTTAGTTCAAATAGAAGATAATTTAATACTGAAGCTAGATCACTTTGATTTTTTACGATCGGACATATATTGTTTTTGCTATCGCCGGCACCGTTTTCTAAAACTTGTGAAAATGAAAACGCGAGAAAACGGGCTTTAAAGTTTTCGGTCCAAAAAAATATAAGTTTTTGGATACTTACACTAATTAGATGTTAATCAGCTATCCCCGGGCCATACAATAATCCTTCCTCTTCTTCAAATCGATTTTTTGAAGCCTGTAAAGCAGACTACTGCCTGAATTCGATAACTCTTTAGGAAAAATTCTTACAATTTTCGTTCAAATGGGAACGCTGTAGCCCTTGAAAGAACGCGTCGATCGAATATTTCATCATCCCTCTCGGATAATATCTTCACGGCCAAAAAAAATTGTTGAAGTTAAAAAAAAATTGTTTATTGAATAACTCGAAAACAATCCATTTTTCGGGGATGGTTTGAATGAACGAAATGTAGAGAATAATTTTCTCTATGTTTTCGTTTCTATGTACCACCCTTGAATTTTGCTCTTTCTAACCCGTGTCGGGGATTGAAAATTCAAGATAAAATTCCGGGAAACCTATTGACCGAAAATGAAAAGATACGAGTTTGGCGCTGGGGACAAAAATGTAGCTAAGGGTTCAAGCTACAAATTGTTTTACGGCGGCGAATTCGTGCTGTCAATAGTTTTCCCAGAATTTCATTTTGAATTTTCAACCCCCGAGAAAGGGTTGGAAAATCCAAATTCAAGGGTGGTCCATAGAAACGAAAATATAGATAAAATCATTCTTTACATTTCGTACATTCAAACTATTCCCTGAAAAATTGATTGTTTTTGAGTAATTCAATAAACAATTTTTTTGCTATTTCAACGATTTTTTTGGGGGTGAAGATATTATCGGAGAGTGATGATCAAATACTCGATCGTGGCGTCTTCTCAAGGGCTACAACGTTCCCACTTGAACAAAAAGTGTACGATTTCTTTCTGAAGAGTTATTGAATTAAAACTGACTTTTCAAAATTTCACCCCACTTTTTCACCCCCAAAATGAACTTCCACGACTTCGGCGCTGTGGACAAATCTAAAGGCCGGATTTTTCTGAACATTTTGTCTCACGGCGCCGACCTCGTAGGGGTTGTAGTTTGGCATCAATCCACGCCCATCCTCCTTCATCCCCTAAAAAAGCCCTACACCCCGATTTTTAGGCAAACTTGGATTCAGCACCCGCGGCACCTACAGAATTACCTGTAAAAACTGGCCTCCTGAATTTTTCCTATTACGGCATTTTTCAGCGACAGCACGACTGTACTATAGTCAAACGAGAGGTTTTTGTTCATCCGATTGCCACGCTCGAAAGTAATCGAATGTGCGCCGAACGTGCTCTCGGGCTTACGGTCATCGAGCACAGGGCGGAGATTAGAGGGGTTTATCAAACTCTGTCTCGCCGCTTTCGCCACACGGATAGTACGATGAGCGACGAAGGGGCGCGAAAGAGGGAAGAGGAGGAAAGAGGAGAGGGTGTTGTGCTGCAACATTAGTGGTCCGACAACGATGCGGAGGCCAAGCCATTGGCATTTCATAGTGTCGTGGCTTGATGCAGAACCGATGACGACATGATCGACCCCTTGGCCACATTGCCTCGCAAGCATAATTATCTATCTTGTTATACTAGTAATTATCCGAGTGATATTTCCATTTCTGTCACGATCTATCGACGATTTTACGATCGACGTGACAAATGGCCCGATTAAAACTATTCGTATTTATCGCAGTATAACTTTGTGGACTTTACTAAAAGAAGCCTTTTCCACCTGTTGATAAAAAAGTCAAGGCCATTTTGGGTTGGACTCAGGGAACTTTTGGTCACCACAGGTCTGTCAGGTCTGTCCGAAAAGTATCCGCCGAAAAGTTGAGGCCTTAGGCCACACTAACGGCTATAATATCATGTGCGAATTCGTCAATTTTTTTTCGTATGAAAAATTGATTCAGTCATAAAATTAATTACACATCAATTTAGTATGAATATCGAGCTGTTAGAAAATATATTTTTTCGATGTACGAAATGGCCGACCACTAATATTTTCTTTTGTTATCTTTTTTTAGGCGCTCCGCGGCATGACATTTAGCATCCACAATTTTTTACCTAGAACAAAAAACAAAAATTCTCGTCAATCTACATTAGAATACCTAGAGAAGTACGTACGGAATTTAAAAAATATTGTTTTATCCAAAAGTTGTAGGTATTTGAACATAAGGCGTTAAAAAAAAGGCGCAAAAAAAGGCCTTTTTCATGATTTTTTTTAAAGAAAACTACAAAACTTTTTTAATCGATCAATATACCACCTCAAAAAACACATCTTGAAGAACTTTCAGAAATTTTTTTATTGAAAAATATTACATTGTTTAGTGGCAAATGGCCGTCAATGAAATAATGTTTTTATATACACGGTTTGCGGTGACCAACATTGCGGCGAAGTGGATCATCTGAAAAAAAAATGCGGATGGATTTAGTCAAATATAAGTATAAACTAGTCTTTAATCGAAGGATTTTAAAAAATATTCATTTTTCACAAAATAGCGGACAGTCAAAGTTAATGGTTCGATTTTAACGAAAAAAAACGGCCGTTTTTTGACTATAAAACGGCCATTTTTTTCGAAAAAAAATCGAACGATTAAAGACTACATTTTTATGTATTAAATAAGCCTGCAAAATTTCAAGAAGATAGGTTCATTAGTGTTCGAGTAATCTTGGTCACCGACTTCAGAAATGCCATTTTGAGAAAAACGCGTTTAAAGTTTCTCTTTCAACGCGGATTCTTCTCTTTCAACGCTCATATCTCAGTCAATTTTTATCGGATCGACTTGAAATTTTCAGGACATATTCTCAGATACTTATACTGCAAAAAAATGCAATAAAAAAAATGCGATTTTTTCAAAATCGCAAGTAGGGGTAACCCCTTAAGAAATGAATTTTCAGTGAAAAAATTCGTTATAACTGCTCATAAACTGCTCATAAAAAGAAAAGTTTTCGATCAATCAGAAATTCCATACGTACTTCACTGCGAAATGCAATTGGGAACATAACTTTTAAATTTGAAGTAAATCGAGTGAAAATTGTTGAAGTTGTTTGTCACGCCAATTGGAAAAAAGCTGTTGCGAGAAGTTTCGAGCAGTCGGCCATTTTGTACATCGAAAAAAAATATATTTTTTTTTCTGACAACTTGATATTCATACTAAATAGATGTGTAATTAATTTTATGAGTGAATGACTTTTTCATACGAAAAAAAATTGTTGAATTCGCACATGATTTTATACCCGTTACTGTGGCCTAAGGCCTTAAGTATGGGCCACTTGACATTGTGCCGCCTCTCCTATCTCAATCACTTGTATTTACCTAGGCCTTTTTAGGTGCCTCAATCACTTGTATTTACCTAGGCCTTTTTAGGTGCCTCTAAAATCCGCCACCCCTAGGCAGCTGCCTATACGGCCTATTAGCCCAGTAAAACAGACGAAAACCCAACACTTTTTAGCGTAGAATATGAATTTGTTGACTGAAGGTAGATGGTTGCATACTGAAAGTAACCCTAATAAAATGTTGCCTCTCAAGTCGCCCCAACCCTAAGAAATAGGGGTTGAAAACTTAAAAATCGCCGTATCTCGATAATGAATAGCCCGATCAAAAAAGGTTTCAAACAAAAGTTGTTTGGAATGATAAAATTCGTATAAAGTTATCTAACGTCCAACCCCCTATCTTTGAAAATAGCGGCACAAAAACGATTGGAAAATTCAGGGTTGATGCGTGTGCGTATTTTATTATTCCAAACAACTTTTGTTCGAAACATTGTTTCATCGGGCTATTAATTATCGAGGTACGGTGATTTTTGAGTTTTCAACCCCTATTTCATAGGGTAGAAAAGAAATAGGGGTTGAAAACTTAAAAAACGCCGTATCTCGATAATTAGTAGCCCGATCAAAAAAGGTTTCAAACAAAAGTTGTTTGGAATAACAAAATTCGTATAAAGTTATCTGACATCCAACTCTCTATCTTTGAAAATAGCGACACAAAAACGATTCGAAAATTCGAGGAAGATGCGTGTGCGTATTTTATATTTCCAAACAACTTTTGTTCGAAACATTTTTTCATCGGGCTATTAATTATCGAGATACGGCGATTTTTAAGTTTTCAACCCCTATTTCTTGGGGTTGGGCCAGGTTTTGGCACTTCTGTCATACTTATAATTCGAACCCAAGCCTTATCACTGGCCCCATTTGCGATCCAATCCGTTCAGCCGATGCCGAGGATGTCGTCAACATAGGTGAATATGAAAATCGCGTACTTCCACTGCCTCGCGTTATCAGGTATCACGAGAATGGCAATCGAGCAGACTTAAGGGGTCTTCTCACTTTAGACGCTAAAAAAGGGGGGGCCGGGTTGAAATTCCGAACTTTGAATGGTCAGAGCGCTCAAAACTCCGAAAGAACAGTACCCCGAAAGATCGAAACTCCGAAAGAATTTTACACGAAAGACCAATACTCCGAAAATCTTAACGCCGTCAAAATAATTCGGCTATGGAAGTTTCAAAATTTTCAATAAATCGACGAATTATTTTCAGAATTTTTTAAATCAATCAGTGATTTTGCGTCAATTCTGAAATTTGTCTAGACAATGTTATACGTTCTACATCATTTACAGTCAACTGTGTAAACTTTCCCTGGCATGATCTTGACATGAGGGCCGGGTTGAAATTCCGAACTTTGAATGCACCGACGGTTTAAAATTCCTAATTTTCATGTTCCGAAATTACAAGGTTCGTCAAGATTATGCCAGCGAACGTCTGCACAGTTGACTGTAAATGATGTAGAACGTATAACATTGTCTAGACAAATCTCAAAATGGACGTAAACACTTAATAAAAAAAATTCTTGCAATAATTCATTATTATTTTGAGTTTGATTATTTTGACGGTGTTCAGATTTTGGGAGTTTTGGTCTCTCGTGTAAAATTATTTCGGAGTTTCGATCTTTCGGGGTAGTATATTTTCGAGTTTTGAGCGTTCTGATCATTCAACGTTCGGATTTTCAACCCAGCCCCGTTCAGATTTTCGGAGTTTTGGTCTTTCGGGTTGAATTCTTTCGGAGTTTTGATCTTTCGAGGTAGTATTCTTTCGGACGTTTGAGCCTTTTGATCATTCCAAGTTCGGAATTGCAGCCGGGCCCCAAAAAAGGCAATTTTCAAGCATTTTTTTGATAGGTTTATATTATAGATACTGATATAAAACTTGCTACCCTTCATGAATACGCATTCGAAATACATTTTAAAAAATATATATTTACTCAAGTCACTATTTATAGACGAAAATGGTAGTTAAAAAAATGTCCTAAAAAAATTGTAGGTCTGCGCTGTCGATGAAATCTCGGAGATGGATCATCCGAAAAAAAAAATCGAACGGTTTTAGATTCAGTATGTTAATCGCCATAGCGCCTACCATACAATTTTTTTACATATGCAAAAATAACAAAATGGCGGACAATTTTCTAAAAAAAAACAAAAAATCCGTCTTTTCTTTACCATTTTTGGCAAGAAAAATTTAGTAAATATCAAAATAAAAAAAAAATCCTTACAATGCGCTATAGCTATAGTTGTAAAGAATATGTGGTTGAAATTTCATAAGGATCGGTCCAGTAGTTTCGAAGATTTTATCAACAAGCCGTCGAAAAACGTTGTTTCGAGAAAAACGCGTTTAAAGTTTGTTTGGGTAACCTAAATACGTACAATTTTTTTTAAATGCATTTCGAATGTCTATTTATTAAGTGTAACAACTTTTATATCAATATCTATAATATAAATCTATTAAAAAAATTCATGAAAATAGGCTTGTTTTAGGGTCTTGAGTGAGAAGACCCCTTAAAAAACAGATCAGCGGAGTAGGGTGAGCCTACACGACAGACACGCGCCCGCGTCTAAATATACCGAGAGTCAGAGAAAGACAGAGCTGTACCGCGGAGTTGGTCAATCATGACGTTTCCTGATGCTTTCGATTCTCCGAGGCGGGGCCTGCGAGAATACTTCGTGCTTCTAGTTGGGGGCTGAATCCTAATACCCAGATAATGGGGAGTAATTGCGAGGGATCAGAGCGAGCGAAGGTACTCTGCCGGTTCTGGTGTCTGTGCAGTCCGCGATATAATGTGATGTACACACACACACACATAAATAGGTATATATATATATATATATATATATATATATATATATATATATATATATATATATATATATATATATATATATATATATATATATATATATATATATATATGTATATGTATATATATATATATATATATATATATATATATATATATATATATATATATATATATATATATATATATATATATATATATATATATATATATATATATATATATTAAGAGCTCGCAAACAAAACGGCGAAACTCTAGCTATTTAATAGGTAAAGTAATATGGATTATGTCCTTTGATACGTCAGAATTCTATATACACCGAATGATGTCTATGTGTGGGGTGTGAGGAGGAGGGTGACGTAGCGAGAGGTTCACGCGGGATCCCCTACGATCCTCTCGTCACGTGGCCCTCCTCTCTCCAGCCTCCGTTGACCCGCGAAAGGGAGGATACCGTAATCATGTTATCGAGGCAAAATCATGAGGCACGTCCTCGAATACGAGATATCGCCTGTCCCCGACGCGCGCGCGCGCGCGAACACACACACACATATACGTATGTACATGTGTGTGTGCGCGCCTATTCGTATCGGAAGCTGGGATGAAGCTGGTCAGATCTCCGAACCACGGTATACCGGTCCCAGGATGGAAACAATCGTACCCCGATAATGGGCAAAGCGAGAACTGACGAAAAAGTCCGGAGAGCAAGAGCGAGGATTGCGAGAGAGAGGAGATTCTTATTATCTTTTTTTTGGGAAAAAGAATTAAAAATTAGAAATTTATAAAAATGTAAAATTTGAAAAATCATAGTATAATTGATAATTTTTAAAATTCATAACAGTTTTAATTTATAAATTGAACGAAATTGGCAGATTTTTTTTAGGGAACGTATGGTGGTTGAGGAAATGAATTAATCATGGATGGAATGGATAGGAAAGTAATATTAAAGTTTATGATATTTCGAAAGTTTATATTAAATCGAAAATGTAGAAGATTTATATATGAAAAAATGTTAAAAGTGTTTTTCAGGGCATGTATGAAGGTTGACGGAATGAATGAATTGTAGAGTTTATTCATAGATGGAACGATCCATGATGGAGTCATTATAGATTGTTCGTTTTCACTTAAGGGGTTATATACAGGCAGGAGGCCCAAAAAGATCGATTTTTCAAGAATTTCTCTTGAGAAGACCTTTGAATCTATTGAGGCAGTAGTCTGCTTTACAGGCTTCAAAAAATCGATTTGAAGAAGAGGAAGGATTATTGTATGGCCCGGGGATAGCTGATTAACATCTAATTAGTGTAAGTATCCAAAAACTTATATTTTTTTTGGACCGAAAACTTTAAAGCCCGTTTTCTCGAGTTTTCATTTTCACAAGTTTTAGAAAACGGTGCCGGCGATAGCAAAAACAATATATGTCCGATCGAAAAAAATCAAAGTGATCTAGCTTCAGTATTAAATTATCTTCTATTTGAACTAAAAAAATTGGACAAAAGTACTATTTAAATTACTTGTTTTGCAACTTAAAGTGAATTTTTTTTTTCAAAAAAGTGATTTTTTTTCAAACTTCGAAAAAATTTGGAATTTCATCATTTCTTCGGTATTTTTTTAGTTCATATAGAAAAGGAACTTATAAAAACTAAAAAAAAATTTGGTTCGACTGTTTCAGATGCATCGCACGACCTCCATCACCGGCACCGACTTACAAGTGCAGACTCCAGGCGCCCCAGAAAAATCGTTACAACTTTGAAAAATTTCAATATTTTTTAATAATAAAAATTGTTTTTTAAAGCTTGAATATAATACACTATCGTCTCAAAATTTCGTTTACCGCAATCATTTCCTTCCCTTTCAAAAAAATTGCTGAAAACACGCTTTTTTCGGCTTCTAAAGCAGACTACTGCCTTAACGTAAAAAATTGTACACAGATTATGGTAATTTTGAACTGTATTTTAACATTTTTTATTTGTAAAAATAATTCTTTTGAAAATAATTCTTCTCCGGGAGAACCTCTGAAAAAGGCGTCTTGCGGTGAGCACGATATCTCTAGACTGGATCATCTAAAATGGAAAAACGAAAAATATTTCGTTAATATAATGGATTATCTTGTAATTGATCGAAGGAATAAGTAAAATAATATTTTTAGACAAAATGGCGGCTTCTCAACAAAAAAAATCGATTTTTGACAAAAATTTAGGCCTTAAATTGTTTATAAAATGGAAAATATTTACCGATGAGAAAAAACCTCCGATTAATTACTAAAAAATATACTTGAAAAGATTGTGTTAAAATTTGAGACTAAACGGTTCAGCCGTTTCCGAGAAATGTTGCTCGCGGACTTTAAAAACACGGTTTTGAAAAAAAACGCGTTTAAAATTTCAAAAACACTTTCGAATGCTCTGACACGTTATTACAAATGTGCGTGTAACTTCGAGAATATGCGCCGGATTGACAAAAAAATTCTTGTGCGTGTACTTAAATATATGTACATTACGAAAAAAAAAATCAATTTTTCGAAAATTTTAACTGTATATAACCCCTTAAAAGGATTCTTCCTCCACAGTTTTGCTCGCAGATCATTTTTTAATTTTTCTGGATACAATACGATGCTGTTTCTTAAATGTCCATACCCCATTATGGGAGGCTATAGTCAGTTCTTCTCCACAGCTATCACCTTTTCTTTCATCTGAATTGTCCGTACTCAGCTGTATGACCACCAATTTGTTTCTACCTCCAGTTTTCTGCTGCTCTTTTTAAATCATAGCTTATAAGGTATTCCTTTCGCGGAGGGCCGCATTTCGTGGGGGCATAATTAGAGCCCTTCTGAATCATTGATAAATTACAGTGGCGCTTAATAAAAATAAGTCATAATCAATTATTGTACCCAACGATAATCTGGAATAAAAAATTTCGAACAAATTTAGTAGATCTGGACATTTTCACATTTTCTCTGAAAAGTCGCGGCTACGAAAATTCTCCTGATAGTCACATTTTTCTAGGTTTAAGGGGTCTTCTCACTTTAGTCGCTAAAAAAGGCTATTTTCATGATTTTTTTTGATAAGTTTATATTATAGATATTCATATAAAAGTGGTTATACTTGATAAATACACTTTCGAAATACGTTTAAAAATTGTTTTTTATATTTATATAACCCAAACAAACTTTAAACTCGTCTTTCTCGAAACAACGTTTTTCGACGACTTGTTGATAAAATCTTCGAAACTACCGAACCGATGTTTATGAAATTTTAACCACATATTCTTTACAACTATAGCTATAGCGCATATCAAGGATTTTTTTTAAATTTTGATATTTACTATTTTTGCCAAAACCGGTGAAAAAAACGTTTTTTTTTGTTTTTCAAAAAATGTCCGCCATTTTGTTATTTTTGCATATATCAAAAATCGTATGATATGCGCTATAGCCATTAACATACTGAATCTAAAACCGTTTGATTTTTTCGTTTGGGATGATCCATCTCCGAGATTTCATCGACTGCACAGCTTACAATTTTTTAGGACATTTTTTTAACTACCATTTTCATCTATGAATAGTGACTTAAATAAATATTTTTTAAAAGTGTTTATGTATTTCGAAAGTGTATTTATTAAGTGTAACAACTTTTATAATAATATCTATAATATAAAGCTATCCAAAAAATTCGAGCAAAAGGCCTTTTTTAGCGTCTAAAGTTAAAAGTTTGTGGAATTTACCGAGTTATGACGACTTTAGTGGAGCAGATCAGAACGTCCCGTTACGGCTCTAGCGCTGCGCGGTGCATTTTATGGTTTTTAAGGGCATTGATATGACTTTGTCCAACCAGGCTGTTTGATTGTTATACAGTGCAGGAATCGCAGATTGAAGGTACAAAAAAAATTGTGATTTTATCTCAAGCAAGTAGTCCATACACCAAGGCACTTTCTTACAATTAATTTTTTCACATAACAATTGCGACGAAAGAGTGCATTTCATAGATAGAAATTTTAAATAAAAGATGTTGAATTTTTTTCACTAGCTCATTAGTAATGGAGATATAAGCGACGAAAATTAATCGCATCACCTGTCACTCATCGTTTCGTCCCTTTCACTCATCGTTCCGTCTCTCTCATGAAAATGTTCCTTGTTCATATTTCCATTACTGATGGAGCTGGCACAAAATAATAAACGAGACATTTTTATTGTCAATGCAAAAAGAAACATTTTTTATTTCAAACTTTTTTCTACAAAATGCACTTTTTCGTCACAATCGTCATTATAACAATTAAATTGTTTATGACGAAAAAAAAGATTCTACATTGAGAAAAATAATCATTAATCCAATATCAGGTGTTATTGAACGAAATTTCGTTGATTCAATTGTAAAATTGTTGCTGTAAATAATCGGATTTATTAGTCCAAACAAAACGCTATTGACTTTAATATCATGACAAAATTAAAAGTTTTTTTTTTCATTCAAAGGATATATTGTTAGCCGAGAACAATATATTATTGAAACTATATAAAAAATTATCGCGAAAAAATTATATAGTTCTGAATGCATTTTCTGCAACGAACAAAAAAAGCGTTTCAATTCATAACATGAATATTGTTGATTCGAGTACACAAGAAAAATTGAATTTCGCTCGTTTGATTCAGATAAAATTTCTATTGAGTAAATATGTTATTTTATTTTTTTCACCGTGTCCGATATTGATTTCCAAGTACATTATTCGTTAAAATATTAATATTTTATTTTTATTGAAAAAAATTAAGCCAATGTCTGAATTGGTTAAAAAATTATGCGAAAATAAAATTTGTTTCTTGCGCATTCGGTTGAAAAAATTCAACCAAATCATGGCCGAGCGCCACCGAAATTATGGGTGTGAGGAAACCCGTAGTTCTCGGAGTAACCGCTAGAAGCCGCACGCGCGCTCGTTTCTCGTAAGCGTAGCGCGAACCGAAAATCTACTTAAGCGTCGGAGAAACTCTAAAGAGTATCGCTTCTTGGCCTGTGGCTAAGATCAAAGTCTAGTATCTGTTCTTATCAGTTGAATATCTGATATTTTCTCCATGGATATTCCATTGGATATCTGATATTCTCTCCACTATTATCGCGGATGATCATTCTAATGCTCGCTCTTTATTTACGATTTAAAACAAGTTAAAAAACTTACGTCCCATGGCAAATTCGTTTCGATGCAGTAAAGAAATAATTGATTCTATTGATTATATTTTTACGAAATAAAAAAATGTTGTAGCAACCGCTTAATTATTTCATCCATACATTTACGGATTGTATATAAAATAATTTCAATAGAATATAATTTTATTTGAAGGATAATGTAGATATTCAGAGAACAGAAAAGCTTTTCCAAATAAAATAATATGTTATTTAAATCAATCACATTTTCCGATATTTTATAGTATTGTAACAATCTCACATATCGGTGGCACTCCGCAGCAGCACATTTATTTGGATCAACCAATATATTTGTTTGATTCAATTCGTTTTTTTTCTCAGTGTAGGATGTTAAAAAAAGTTACCTACAAAAAACTTCCGAAACCTGTTCAAAGCAGCCCCATTTCACGGAGCCCAATATTCCCGAGACTCTGGCGTTTCAATTTAAATCAAATTAATACCAAAAAATTCTTCGGAAGTTAGGGCCAAAACGGTCGGCCCGACGGTCAATGACAAGGGTTAAGCACAAAAACGCGCGCACACACACACTTTCGAGACTCAAGGTACCATGGGACATATAATACACGTGTGGAATGCGGCAAAAATAATGAAATAAAGGACAATGAAGTGGCTGGTACAATGGCCAATAGGTGTGGGGTAGATAGACGTGCAGATCCAAAGCACATATTGAGAGAAGGGCAGTGCGAGGGTTCGAAGGGGGTTATAGGTGGAGGGTGAGAGACACGAGGGGCATTTATATAAGAGGAGCGAGCCTGACAAACGGCTAGTAAATGCAGTGGGCGTGTTCCATTACTTTCATTATTTTCCAGTAGGAGGGTTCGACCGATATGCACTTGCACATAATGTACCGAAGCGCGAGTTCCGCCGCCGAGAGCTCGCGCGGTTCCCCCGAAAATGCGTGTACGCTACTTGAGAGTCAAGCTATACGACGTGTGCGTGTGGGAGAGTCGCCGGGATCGGTAAAGTTGATGATGGCAAGAGAGGTTTAGCGCCTTTGGTGGGCGAATACCCACATTTCTCTTTCTCATTGAGACTGAAGCCCTTCTGCGGCAATGGGTACCTTGCTGTTCACTTGCTAACTATGTGTTGGGTATACACACAAAGGAGGTATGGGAGCCTGCAGTGTAATCGAATTAGCAAAATTCCAGACCGTTTTATCAGCTGTAATGACAGGGGAACGTGCAAATTTGCGCCGAACCGTGTATACAGACCGTATCGCTGTTGACGACGAAGCAGACATGCTGTGTATGTAATGGGGATGGATTTCTACTGTGTCGATAGCATGTGCCTATAAATCGGACATTCACCAGGACAGTACAAAAAACTGGCAAAGGAGGCCCATACTATGCTGCGTATCATTGATTAGACAGCTCAACAGCCGATTTGGCGTTCTAAGTCTATACTGATCCTATTTCAAGGGGTCGTCTCACTTTAAACACTAAAAAAGGCTATTTTCATGAATTTTTTGATAGGTTTATATTATAGATATTGATATAAAAGTTGTTACACTTAATAAATACACTTTCGAAATACATTTTTAAAAAAATATTTATTCAAGTCACTATTTATAGACGAAAATGGTAGTTACGAAAATGTCCTAAAAAAATGGTAGGTCTGCGCTGTTGATGAAATCTCGGAGATGGATCATCCGAAACAAATAAATCAAACGGTTTTAGATTCAGTATAGGCCTTAGGCCACTCTAGAGGCCGAAAAAATAGGCTTTTTGGGGATTTTATTTTCAGAAAAACTACAAAATAAATCGAGATTATAAAATAAAGGGTGTTTACCATATCAGTGACTGGATGCAATAATTTTTTTGAAGCGATTAAGGCGGTCCTCTAGTTTCTCGGCTGTTTTTTTACGGCTTTTTCAATAATTTTTTACGGGCAAAGCATCGAAATAATCAATCTCATTGTTTTTGCATAATCTTTATTAACATTTAAATAAGCTTTACAAATTTTTTGAAGTCAAAATATATAATAGAATAAAAGTTATAGTGGCCGACAGGAAGACATCAAGTAAAAGAGGTGCTTGACGGTGACCAAGATTGCGGCTGTTCTGCTTATCTGAAATCAAAAAACCAAACGGCATTTTAATCTTCATATTTAAGACTAGCGATTGAACTAGAGTGAATTCTAAATTACAAAAATTGACTTTTTTATACACTTTTGAAAATTACATTCTATTTTTTACTCATTTTTTCTTAAGTTTTTCGCTCGTACAAAAAAAAACTATCGAAGCAATCATGATAATCCTAGTTCAATCGCTGGCTTATAACATATTAAAGATGCTGTATAAATTTGAACAAGATCGGTGCAGTAGTTTCTGAAATATCGTGGTCAGCGTTTCGAAAAATGGTGTTTCGAGAAAAACGCGTTTGAAAGTATACCTGCTCCGTATACCTGCTCCGTTCCAGGGCCGTAACTTGTAAACCACTTCGAATATCGAAAAATCCTTTGGCACACATTTTTTACACATGTTGTAGATGTGATTTATGAAAAAAATCGATTTTTTCGACCCGAGAAACTAGAGGACCGCCTTTATTTCAAAATGGCGGCTGTGCAGCGTTTATCTCAGAACTGCATTTTTAAGTTGACCGGAAACATAACTCCGACAATTTTCAACCGATTCAAAAAAATTATTGTATACAGTCACTGATATGTATGATAAACACCCTTGTTTGTAATCTCGAATTATTTTGTAGTTTTGCTGAAAAAAAGTCCCCAAAAAGCCTTTTTTCAGCCTCTGGAGTGGCCTAGCCCCTTAAATGAACTGCTGACGACACTCACGATGAAATTAAAATTAATTTGAAAACCATATGCAGTACCTTGAAATATAGGTTAGGATCGTCCTCACCAGTGCTCACTTGACAAAAAATTCTAAGAATTTTGCTGGCACCAAGATTTTTTTTCTTTTTTTTTTTACTTGTATTATAATACTAGCCATGTCGAATAAAGAATCTTCTTGTATTTTCGAAATATTCTACCCTATGAATTCCCCGGAAAAGCCAAGTACGTTCAAAGATATCGATAACCATAAAAACAAACAATTCTCCAAATCTGAGGGTCATGCAGATATGAGGAGGAATGCCCAATACACATATGGGTAGGAAACGATCGCAGATCGAGTAGAAGCAGTAGTGTGGGATGCAGCTAAAAACCCAAAACACGCGTCGAGCCTAAAGAGTAAATAGGGGCTTGTTGGATGTCACCACGACCCCAAGCACGAGCAGCCTAACAAGCTGTCAAGACGTCGCCGCGTGTCACTCGACTTCTCATCCAAGACTACAATAAATCCCGACAAGATCCTGCTGCCTCTTCTGCAATTGCACGACCATGTACGATATTTCACTTGTGGAGTTACACCCATGTTTGGGTCGTAATTACACTGGGGGCCATGGATAGGCGTTCGAAAATGTATGCGTCTAACAGCCGATTACTGCCCATGCGAGTCATCACAATTTGAGGCAAAGTGAAAAGATGCGACTACGTGACGTATGCGTGCGAGAGAGACAGCAGGCATTTTCGAAAACAGATTTCTCAGAGATGAATAATATTTGGGGCAGGAAAAACCATCAAGCCCTACGTCAGGGAATTCTCCAGGGCCTGATTCTTTTTTCTCCTACAAAAACTTAACCATTTGCAAGAAAAGTCGGTTCGAAAGATTGTGAGGTTATGTTGTACTTGTACATACCCTCGGGCATGTACAATTTCGACAATTTTTTATGAATAGCCAGTTAATAAAATGAAAATTCCATTTGGAGCCTATTATTCTACATATCTTCAAGTAGCTTTGCATATTTTTTCACAAGATGTCGTAACGAAATGGCGGCACTGAAGCCGGATTAAGCGAGTCAGAAATGAATAAATATTTGGGGCGGGAAAAAAATCATCACAAGTCCTGCATCAGGGAATTCTCCAGAGCCTGATGCTTTTCTTTCGGACAAAAACTTAACCATCTGCGAGAAAAGTCGGTTTGAAAAATTGTGAGGTTATGTTGTTCTTGTCCATGCCCTCGGGGGACCATCGACCTCGAGCCCGGAAAATAAAGGTGAATTTCGACGAATTTTTATGGATAGCCATTTGATAGAATGAAAATTTCATTTAGTGACTATTATTCTACACATCTTCAAATAGCTTTGCATATTTTCCACAAGATAAATATTTGGGGCAGGAAAAAATAGTCACAAGCCCTGCATCAGGGAATTCTCCAGAGCCTGATGCTTTTCTTTCCTACAAAAACTTAACCATCTGCAAGAAAAGTTGGTTCGAAAAATTGTGAGGTTATGTCGAGCCCGAAAAATGAAGGTGAATTTCGACAATTTAATATGGATAGCCAGTTGATAAAATGAAAATTCCATTTAGTGCCCATTATTCTACATATGTTCAAGTAGCTTTGCATATTTTTTCACAAGATATTGTAACAAAATGACGGCACTGAAACCAGATAAAGCGAGTCAGAGATGAATAAACATTTGGGGCGGAAAAAAATCACGAAGCCCTGCATCAGGGAATTCTCCAGAGCCTAATGCTTTTCTTTCCAACCAAAACTTAACCATCTGCGAGAAAGGTCGGTTTGAAAAATTGTGAGGTTATGCTGTTCTTGTCCATGCCCTCGGGGGGCCATCGGCCTCGAGCCCGGAAAATAAGGGTAAATTCCGACGACTTCTCATGGATAACCAGTTGATAAAATGAAAATCCTATTTAGTGACCATTGTTCTACACATCTTCGCATAGCTTTGTATATTTTCCCACAAGATATTGCAACAAAATGGCGGCACTCAAGCCGGATAAGGCCAGCCACCTTTGACTGAGTGTCCTACACGTAGACAGGGCGGTTCACGCGGGGACATGTAAGGCGGCGCTATCTTGATGTTACTATAGAAAGGATACGTGAAAAAAGGGGACGTTTGATTTTGGTTCACGTGCCGCTTAACTTGATCACCGGGCAATCTGGCCTCGTTTCATCCTTCGGTTACTTCAACGCTTCCACTAACAAATAACATTGTTGGGAGGGGAGCTTCATGCGCGGGTACCGTACTGATTCAATTTGCAGACCGTGAAAGGGAAAATGCTGGCTCGTGTCTCATACGCTATGGCATAGATACAAACACACGATGTCGCGATACTCCCTGCGATAGGTAGACGTTAGCCTTGTGAGCTGACGCTCGGAGTGCGAGAGGGCTTCGCAATCGATGCGAATCGCTTTTTTCCTTAAGGCGCTGCACCGACCGAGCGGCCACGAGTGCAAGAAGGGTAGCTGATTTGCAGACTCTCCGGGTTGTTCCGGATGGCTGATAGTTTTGGAACACTCACAAGGAACATCACTGTGTCCGCCGTCAATTTTGTTGGAACTCATATTTGTGATGAAGCATTGGAAACTATCAAACATATTTTTTTTTTATTTGCGGAAAAACGGGTTTAAGGGGGAAACCACCCCTCAAAGAAAAGCGTGTCGAGGGGTAGTTTCGCAGTTTCACCCACAAGCAGTCCATCGATCTGAATGAAACAAGAACCAAAATTCTTCTAATGTAGAACAATAAAAAATTCACTAGAATGAGTTAAAAGAATTAAATTAAGGGGCGACACGCCTTTCTTTGAGGGGCCGTTTCCCCCCTTAAAAACGTTTTTCCGCAGATAAAAAAATACATGTCTAGTCGTTTTCAATGCTTTATAACATATATAAGTTTCAACAGAATCGGAGGCGGACTCTTAAGTTATGTTCCTTGTCAGGCACATGCGTAATCGACAGAACATTTCTCATTGGAAAAACACGTGAAATTGTTTAAAAGCGAACAAAAAAAATTGGGGGTGTTGAAAGGGATTTTGGCAGACTTAGAGAATTCCAATGGATTCATCTTGATATCTCAATTACTTTTCTCGGAAGGTGCAGTTGAAAAATAGCCGAAAAAGGGGCAGAGGGGTATATATGTATAGAAAAAATGGTAAAAACCGATGGTCTATTTTCGGAATATTGCCAAAAATCGTAAACTGATCGGAGCTCAATAAACGAAACGACAACTTAAAGAGCAAACGATAACGGGAAGAACAAGCACAAAGAAGAGTTTAAAATATAAAAAGCAACGAAATGACAAGCGATTCAGCGAAGAAACTGTTTTTGGCCGAGGTGGTAAGATTTTGGATCTTTACTATTCTTTTATGGGTTCATATCGATGTATATTGAGATGAAAAAATTGGTGAGAATCAATGATTCTTCTTTAAAATTTAGCCAAAAATTGGAAAATCATCGGAACTTCATGTACCAAATGGCATTTTGAAGAGAAGACGATAACAACAGAATGAGCACAGCATGAAGTTCCAAATCCAAGAAAAAAATAAACGATCGACGATTCAGTGAAATCACTGATTTTTGTCCGAGATTGGAAAAAATTCGATAAATTATTTTTGTCCCCCAAAACCCTCAACTTTCATTGAAAATTATGGAAAATGCATGGAATGTAGTTTACCCCCTTAAGGGGCTGTACCAGTGTGACACTTTTAAAAAATCGATTTTTTTGCCTTTTTCGACAGTTTTTATTTTCAAAAATATCATTATTATTTATATCATGTATATTAATATCATTTTATCTTGCAAAAATCGATAGTTAAATCTTTAAATGCGTTTTTCTCGAAATGAGATTTTTAAAATTTGCTGACATTTTAACTCAAAGAGCAATTATCCGATACGTACTCTTGAATATATTTACCCTACAATGACGTAGGATATTTTTGATTGGATGAAAATTGACGGTTTGGCATTGACAAAAACGACCATTTTATAGGCAAGAAAACAGACTTTTTTTCATAACGACGCCATTTTGTTAGATTTTGATATTTTTCGAAAATCCTACGTCATTGTACCGGAAATACCTTCCAGTAGAACGACATTTTTTCCTTTTTCGGTTTTAGCTACTATATCGGCCGGAATCATGTCAACAGTGGAGGAGCTTTTTTTGGCGCCTCCGAAGGCAGCGCATAAGTTGCTTGGATCTCAATATTATTCTATGAAAAAATTATGTAATATAGGTCAAATATAGCCAAATATCTTCTTAATTTTTTTAAACATTCAATTGAGTACTTTTCTTTAAAAAAAATCCCGGAAATCACCTAAATTTTCGGCGTTCATACTGGTATAGCCCCTTAAGCTTGCTATGCAGCCCAAATCCAAAAATACCTAAGCTTTGATTTCGCCCCCCCCCTCAAATTCTTACCCGTTACGTTCAATTTAACGCACCCCTTTCAAACATAGGGTGAAGCAAAGAAAAATAAAAGTGTGATTCATCCCCTAATTTTTGTATTTTTTTTCTCTGTACCCACAGTAAATTTTCGATGGTTTTGCCTGAGAAGAATTTTCGTTTCTGTTTCACTCAAATCGGTGGACTGTTTGTGGGTCAAACTGCAAAATCAGCCCTTGACATGCTTCACTCCAAGGGCTAGTTTCAACCCTTAAAACCATTTTTCCGCCGATAAAAAAAGGTATCTAATAGTATTTGATGCTCTTCCACATACACGAGTTTCGACAAATTCGAACGCGGACACCAAAGTGATGTTGCTTGTTAGTTACGTTGCGCCAAGGTGCTCAGCACCTCCCTACGTACAAACTACTTGTAACGTTGTAGCTTAAGGCCCGTAACGCTGTTTCTCTCTCCTCGGGTGATAAAAACGAACCAAGCAATTTAACTGCACGTATACATCGCCAGGAGAGAATAAAAAGAAACCTTATTGAGATTCTTATCTTCACGACGTGTTTAAAAATAATTACCGTGAAAGATCTGACGATAGTCACGGAGTCGCCCTCAACTAGGGAACAAACTCCGGGGCTTTGGTCGAGTGGCACTCGTTCGGGCGGTACATAAAGCCCTCTGTTGAAAAAATTCTGTACGATCTCAGGCAGCCACCATCTTTTAGCTCCCCCTGCTGGCCTCTCGCACTTCGTTCTTCCGGCATATTGCTCAAGTGGTACTCACCTTTCAACCACTCTATCACAGCGTTTAAAGAAGTAAAGACTGAAGGCTCTTCCCATTTTTCATTCACCCCATACCATCTCGCAACTTCGCCTGCCGCCTTATACCTTTCAAGCCTCCTCCGCATTAAAAAAATGTCATTCTCCTTTTTCTTTTTCGATTTGAGAGCAAACTTGAAAGAGTCGATTCTCAATGACAATGTGGTAGAATCTTACGCGAATCACCTTCCTGACCTCTGACAGTTTTCACGTCTCTAGTCAAAAGAAGCATCTGACGAGTTCGTCAGATGCTCCTGCATACTAACGGGTCTGCACAAGCCCAAGAGACAGGTCGATTTTCAATATTCTTCTCCGATGAGAGTAGCGGGTTGACGGGGTCGGAATTTTACACAACCCGACTAGAAATGTTGCTACGGGGCAGACTAGAGATGCACTCGGCATGCCGTATTCCGTAACACGGCACGGTACAGGCCGCCGGATCAGAGCTTCAACGGGCGTGAAAGGCTTTTTTGAATCCTACCATGACGCGGATGCCAGTAACGTAACTAATCCGTATACCTTTGCAGGCTCTGATCCGGTTGCCGTATCCATGCCTGAATTGAAAAAAAAAACCCAAAAATTTCGAATAAAAAAATTCTGGTCGTATTTTTGTTTCCATATGCGTTATTCATGATCCTGCCTATATGATAATTGGAATAAAACGTATCCTGCCTCGTTGAAGTTGTTTACGTCCCCTCGGAATTGAACCTACGTCTTCTAATTCTGGAGCTGAGCGCGCTACCTATTTAGCCATTCCAACACTTGTGTAAACCTTCTTTTTTTCTTTGCATATTTTTCTCATTCAATTCTATTCTAAAGAATGTCAATAATTTTATTCATGGGGTTGCAAACTGCATCGCTGCCATGCAACAATAATTATTTTTTTACCGGATTTTTTCTGCCTATTCAGGCTGTCAAAATAACTCACACGTTTTTACATATTCTCATTAGAGTGTTACGACCGGAATTTCCAGAAAGGGTTCTGATGATGATTTTGTAAAAAAAATTGAAGTTGTGCCAATAAAATTTAATTTTATTGATTTGATTGATTACCTTTTGATGATGATAAAAATAAATGAATGAAAAGGGAAGAAAAAAGCGTTGCATTCCCACGATGCAAACTTCAAATATATTTTTATTCGTTCTTTGTATCTTGATTTGATGATGACGACGTCCGGATGGACACCATATTACTTTTATCAGAATCTTGCCGAAATTATGCACGCAGCAACTCAGTTGTTTACTTCGATGGCCCCGAATAAGATTATCCGGTAGACATGCGGCGCAAATCAGACATACACTTCGAAGTGCATGGCGGATCGGCACCGGATGTCTACTGGGCACGGATGGGAAAAGGAAAATCGATCACGCCTTGGGCCGGTAACCTTAACAGAGCCATGTGAGGGATGCGTTGCGGGTCGTCTGTTGTGGGCCTGATTAATGCTGCCTTTTTACATGGGTATCTGGGTACTACTGATCTAGCAGACATACGGCGCCGATCAGGCACGGACTTCGGCGCCATAACAAGGTCCTCGCAAGATTACCTGATTCAGGACTGATCAGTTTGTCTTTATTACACCCGTTCTCCGGATTCACTGATCCAGTAAGTATCCAGCACAGATCAGGCGGGCGCTTCTACGGTATTCCGGACCGTATCTTCAAACCTGCCAGATCAGTGATTCAGCTGCCGGAACAACATTTCTAGTCGGGTCGTCTGTTGTGGGCCTGATTAATGCTGCCTTTTTACATCGGTATCTGGGTACTACTGATCTAGCAGACATACGGCGCCGATCAGGCACGGACTTCGGCGCCATAACAAGGTCCTCGCAAGATTACCTGATTCAGGACTGATCAGTTTGTCTTTATTACACCCGTTCTCCGGATTCACTGATCCAGTAAATATCCAGCACAGATCAGGCGGGCGCTTCTACGGTATTCCGGACCGTATCTTCAAACCTGCCAGATCAGTGATTCAGCTGCCGGAACAACATTTCTAGTCGGGTTTGCGTCTTTCGTGATGGAATTTTCGCAACCAAAAAGAAAAAAATACGAAGATTCAAACTACTTTTTTAATCGTACTCGTTTATGTTAGTTTACATATAATTTATCTTATATTCTTGTTCCTCGTATAGATATACATTTATTTAGTGAACGAAATAAAAAGTAATATTCGATAAGGTAAGGAAGAGAGAAAAAACAATGGAGTATAAACAATATTGGCGACTTTGGGATCCTCGAAGATTCCGATAAACAGATTGATAGACATTTTGCCATGAACTTTTGGACAGTACGGAGATAACAATGACTGTTTAGCTCTAAAAAAACAACGGACCTATAGGATATTACATTCAGGCCGAGATTCGCAGCGTACGGCGTATACTGATCACGTCAAACATCGAACCATTCGTCATGGTTGTCAAATTATTGAAAAATAAATATCCTTTTCTTTCCGCCTCTCGTATATACCATTTGTCCGTCTTTTTTTTTCTTTATTTTTCGATGCATATATTGTACTGATTTCATGAGAAACTTGGCTACTTAGTTCGTCAGCTTTTACATAATGCGAATACGTTCGATAAATCGTGGGCGTTCTTTTACTATTCTTGTTTTTGTTTTTACTATTCAAAATAGTCACGAACAAGGTTGCATCGAGTGAAAAAAGCCTCCTCACCGATACACCGGTGGTGAAAATGCACAAGCTATATTTTTTTTTTGTCGTTGCCATCACGTTACCTCTACGGACAATTTTCAATTATATTCTCACCTTTGAATGTTCAATCTTTATAGTCACATTTTTCTCCCTACTGATTTAGCGAAAATCAGAATATAATCGACTACTATGAAACTACTGGTAATAACATTCGCGGGCCATTTTTGTTAGTCGAAAAATTGGCGTGAAATTTGGATACGAGTCAATTTCCTGTACAACAACACATTAATAATCTATAAACGCCAATGAACTTTCGTGTCTTTAGCACAAATCGCAAGTCAGCGGCTTATCTCACGTAGCGTAAGTATTATCGATACAATTCTTTTGTTTATTCGATCGAAAAATCAAATCGTTTACCTGAACGATTGTGATAAATAGTCTACGTGGTATATATTTTCTTCGTAGTACATAATAGTGATATATATAGATATATTTTACAGTTGAAAGCGATTTTCAGTTTAAACGCGTTTTCCCTAGTAAAAACTAGCTCTCACGGCACGGCTTTGTTACGACTAGTTCGTCCCAGTGAAAACTGGAGCTGATAAGAAAATTTGAATGTCAGTTGAATCTCGTCTCGACTAGGAAAAACCAGCTCTGTCGTAACGCAAACAAACCCAAATTTGTTTTAACCAGGATGAACTAGTTCCAACGAAATCAATCAATTAAAACTGTTCCCGAACTCTAAAGTTTGAGTTCCTAGTTTGTTTGGGTTTCTAAACATAAATTCTAGTTTTTACTAGGAGAAACTTCTGTCGTAATAAAAAAAATCGTTTTAACTAAGATAAACCTGTTCTAACGAAATTAATCAGTTCAAACTGTGTCCGAATTCCAAAGTTTGGGTTTGTTTGGGTTTCTAGACATAAATTCTAGTCGTAGAGAAGAGCCTTTGTCGTAACCCAAACAAACTCGTCTTAAGTACGAAAAAGTATTTCCAACGAATCTAATCAGTTAAAACTGTGTGCGAATTCCAAAGTTTGGGGGTTTTCGGGTTTATAAACATAAATTCTAGTTTTCACTAGGACAAACTTTTGTCGTAATCCAAACAAACTAGTTGTGACGAAATTAATCAGTTAAAACTGTGTTCGAAATCTAAAGTTCGCTTTGTTTGGGTTGCTTGAAATATATTCTATTTTTCACTAGGAAGAACCTCTGTCGTAACCCAAATAAAGTTGTTTCAACTAAGAAAAACTAGTTCTAACGAAATTAATCAGTTAAAACCATGTCCGAATTCCAAAGTTTGAGTTTGTTCGGATTTATAAAAATACATTCTACTTTTCACTACGAAGAACTTCTGTCGTAACCCAAAAAAAAACTCGTCGCAACTAGGAAAAACTAGTTCTAACGAAATTAATCAGTCAAACCCGTTTACGAACTCCACAATTTTAGTTTGTTTGGGTTTCTAGACGTAAACTTTAGTTTTCACTGGGAAGAACGTCTGCCGTAACTCAAACAAACTCATCTTACCTAGGAAAACTAGTTCTAATGAGATGAATCAGTTAAAACTGTTTCCGAAATCCGAAGTTTAAGTTTCTAGATTTTAATTCTAGTTTTCTGTAGGAAAAACTTCTGTCGCAACCAAAACGAACTCGTCTTCACTAGGAAAACCTAGTTCTAACGAAATTAATGAGTTAAACTGTTTCCGAACCCTAAAGTTTGGGTTCATTTTGGATTTCTAATAGTAAGTTACAATTTTCAGTAGGAAAACCTAGTTGTTATGAAGGTGTTTAGTCAGGACTAGTTTTTACTAGGTAAAGCGCGTTTAAAACGAAAAGGGGTTTTAGCTGTAACATATATATATTTATATGCATTTATGTGTGTGTGTGCATGCATGTATGTGTATATATATATATATATATATATATATATATATATATATATATATATATATATATATATATATATATATATATATTTATATATTTATATATTTATATAAACAGACATTTGGGCCCGCGTTAACTGGCACAGTGTTCCTATCAATAATACAATTATATCATCAGCGGCGACCGACTGGACACTAAACCTATTCGCCGATTTTTTTTTCAACTGCAAGTGTTTGGGATGAGCTCAACGCGCGATTATATTCACAAGATTATTTATTTACGTTTGAGTTATTTGTTTTTCTTTTTTTTTTTTACTAAAAATGCAGCAACGTTATCGAGGAACTCTTGCGGCAACGTCTCAAAGATGAAATCGATTATCTCGAATGGTCTATAAGATCGAACGTTGAATTCGATTTGTGTATTCGACAGCTTCATTATTTGTTCTCAAGGTAAGCTTGAAGCTTACGATCAGTCGACAATAGCAACACCGTAACACGTGAGAAAACTTAATATATTAATTAATATGAGATTAAAAATAGTAGGTAGCATTTAGAGACAATATTTCATATCACGAAGAACCAGTCAACGGTGAAACACTCACACGCGCACACGCCCCGCGCCACCCACGCACGTGACTCAATCCAACACGCTTCAGCTACAAAATTCGATTGTCATATCTACGAAGAAACAATTCAGAGCTGATACGCAACGAAAGAACGATTAAAAAAAAAAAAAAGAAACAATTGAACAAAACATTAGCCGCGTACCAGAGCTTGTGGAGAATTTTTAGGCCGATCACATCGATGGATATTCAATAGATAATAAATTCTTGCTCTCCCGATAAAAACAAGCGCCGTGGGGCTGGTAAAGTAAAGAGTAACAACGAAAAGTAACCCCCCTACCAAGAAGTCCAGGGTCCAAACACACTATAATAATATCGCACTTTGAATCCAATTCCCGAAGCTTTAATAAACGTACTTGTCGCGACAACTTGGGAACAGTCGTACACCGAGCATAACGCGGAGAATATAACAATTTACAAAAAAAAAAAGAGAGAAAAAAACTACAATGGCAAACTTAAAAAAAAAAAACATTTTTTCTTCAACTTGGTGATAATAACGCGTATATCGCGTTAGCAACGTGACACTGTCGAATATCACAGTGAGGAAGAACATCGTCTCTGGTACGTGCATCGTTCTCCAATGTATCAACCGATGTTTACTGCTCTTCGCGTTCAAAATATCAGATCCATCGAGACGTAAGGAATGTTAGATTTTTCGTCAATTTGTCAAGTTGTAAATAAAAAGAAAAAGCGCTTTTGGGCAATAGTGCAGTCGTGCTGTCGCTGAAAAACCCCGTAATCGGAAAAATTTGGAAGGCTAGTTTTTTGACAGGTGATTTTGCAGGTGCCGTGGGTGCTAAATCCAAGTTGGTCTAAAAATCGAGGTGGAGGGTTTTTTTGGGGGGATGAAAGGGGATGGGAGTGAATTAATGCCAAGTTACAACCCCTACGAGGTCGGCGCCGTGAGACAAAATGTGAAGAAAAATCTGGGCTTTAGTTTTGTCCACAGCGCCGAAGTCGAGGAAGTTCATTTTGGGGGTGAAAAAGTGGGATGAAATTTTGAAAAATCAGTTTTAATTCAGTAACTCTCTAGAAAACATTCGTACACTTTTTGTTCAAATGGGAACGTTGTAGCCCTTGGAAAGACGCGTCTATCGAGTATTCGATCATCACTTTCCGATAATATCTTCACCCCGAAAAAAATGGTTAAAATACAACAAGAAAAATTGTTTATTGAATAACTCAAAAAACAATCGATTTTTCGGGTATGGTTCAAATGTACGAAATGTAGAGAATAATTTTCCGCATATTTCCGTTTCTATGGACCACCCTTGAATTTTGATTTTTCAACCCCTCTCGGGGGTTGAAAATTCAAAATGAAATTCTGGGAAAACTATTGACCGCACGAATTCGCCAGCGTTGAAGAATTCGTAGCTTGAACCCTCAGCTACATCTTTGTCCACTGCGCCAAACTCGTATCTCTTTATTTTCGGTCAATAGTTTTCCCAGAATTTCATTTTGAATTTTCAACCCCCGAGAGGGGTTCGAAAAAGCAGAATTCAGAGTGGCCCATAGGGAACGAAATTATAGAGAAAATTATTCTCTACATTTCGTACATTTAAACCATCCCCGAAAAATTGATTGTTTTTGAGTTATTCAATAAACAATTTTTTTTTTATACGTCAACAATTTTTTGAGGGTGAAGATATGATTGGAGAGGTATGATCAATTACTTGATCGACGCGTCTTTTCAAGGACTGCAACATTCCCATCTGAACAAAAATTGTATGCATTTTTCCTGAAGAGTTATAGAATGAAAACTGATTTTTCAAAATTACACCCCACTTTTTCACCCCCAAAATGAACTTCCACGACTTCGGCGCTGTGGACAAAAATAAAGGCCGGATTTTTCTGAACATTTGTCTCCCAGCGCCGACCTCGTGGGGGTTGTAGTTTGGCATCAATCCACCCCCATCCCCTTTGGTCCCTAAAAAAACCCTACACCCCGATTTTTAGGCAAACTTGGATTTAGCACCTGCGGCACCTACAAAATCACCTGTCAAAACACTACCCTTCTAATTTTTTCCGATTCCAATATGAGGGATTCTCCGTCAATTCAGCCACCTTTTTTTTCGACTATCTCAGATCTGCCCCATAATTGGTTATATCAAAGTACTACCAAAAGGCATTCTATGTGAATTTTTTCAGATTTTTTAATTCAACATTTTAGAAAATGCCGTTTTTTTTCCAATAAATATATCTCGGAAACTAAAAGTAACTGAAAAAAAAATTCTGTACATAAAAGTTGTAGTTTTGAGTTAGCTTTCGAGCGGGCGACTTGAAATAATGTTTACGTTCCGGTAACGCTGATTTTTTAACAAAAAAGGGGGAAATTATTCTTTTATTGAAAAACGGCAATTTTTTTTGGCTGAAAAAATTACAGAGTCTTCCAGTATGTTTGACGATATCGCAAAAAAATCGCCAGTGGCATGGATCGAGGTTCCAGGGTAAAAAATTGAAAGCACACAAATTAATTTTTTCATACCGGACCCTCGCTCCGTGCCACTCTGGCGATTTTTTTGCGATACCGTCAGACATACTGGAAGACTCTGTAATTTTTTCAGCCAAAAAAAATTGCCGTTTTTTGAATAAAAAAATAATTTCCCCCTTTTTTGGTAAAAAATCAGCGTTACCGGAACGTAAAAATTACTTCAAGTCGTTCGCTCGAAAGCTAACACAAAACTACAACTTTTATGTACAGACATTTTTTTCCAATTACTTCTAGTTTCCGAGACATATTCATTTGGAAAGAAAAACGGCATTTTCGAAAATCTTGAATTAACATACCTGAAAAAATTCACATAGAATGCCTTTTAGTAGTACTTTGATATAACCAATTATAGGGCAGATCTGATGTTCGAAAAAGAAGTGGCTGAATTGACGGAGAATCCCTCATACGCAGCACGACCGTACTATAAGTAAAATAACGATTTCAACGCGACTGATAAAAATGAAAACGCGCAATTGCCCATCGTGTCAATTTTCTAATATCGTTCAGGCGCCGAGGCTTTAGCTACCACAGTCCATCACGAGGAGGCTGCTCCATCCGTGAGTTATTTGCAACGCGTTTACATCGGGCTCCGCCGTGCTGTTTACAACAGTGTGTGTGTGTGTGTTTCGTATTTGCTAATTGGATGAGTATCCGACTGAAGTATTTCTTGGAAAGCTCTCAAAGCATACGACTTATAATAGACAATGCGTTATCACTTGGTCAATGCAGGGAAGGTCTGGAAGCGCGCTGTTTCAGTCTGGCAAGCAAGGCTTGCTCTCCTTCGTCCTCGGCTCTTGAGCTCGTGCCGCGAAAACTCTCGGATCTGTACTTGTCGCGGAGAAACATGCGTCTCTCCTCCTTGTACTTTTCGATTCTTTCGCGACAGCGTGGATCGCCGAGGTCCAAGCCGCCCAAATTGCGCGACTGCAATTTTTCGGCGCTGTTCGCCGACGACAGTGAGAGTTCGGTGCCGACGTTCGGCGTTGAGTTGTGCTGGGAGTCCTCGAACGTTTGTTTCGACGGTAACGAGGGTAGATTGTCGGTCATACGATTGAATTTGCCCTCGTCCAAAGATCTGCTGAGGGCGGCTCTGGTCGATCTTGCGTGACGAGCGCGCAAACACGGTGGCAAATATTGCATTCCGTTGTTCGGCGGCTCCTCGGATTTGCCTCGTGCGCTGTCCAGCTCTTGTCTAATCTTTCGCTCGCGAACGATCTCCCGTCCGATCTCGGAGTCGAAGCTTCGCCGATCGCTCGTCGTCGTGAATTCCTCGTCGTAGTGTCCGCGTGGATTCAAGGGTGACTCGCTCCCGATGCCACCGGAGAGACGCTGAAGGGCGAGCTCTTGTAGTATCGCGGCTGTGTCGCGTAGCGCGACTTTATCGTCGATCGGCGACGACGCGCTCGACAGGGTGCACGAAGAATTGAGTGAGGTCGTCTCGGAAGCGCCTTCCGGCTGATGAGCAATCTCGCAGGGCTCGGCCGCGTTCTCCGACGCCATTACGACCTCGTCGCTATCGCGTATCTGAGAATTTTGCATATTGTTGCGTTTTACGTTTTCCTGTATGTGCTTCGTATGATACTTGAGATGATGATGATGATGATGATGATGGTGATGATGAACGAGACTCTGATGCTTCCGGGGACTCTGACCAAAGCCATGATTCTTACCGCGTTCCTGGCTCTGATCGAAATGCTTATTGTCCGATCTGATATCGTTGAGCCTCCTCTGTTGATCCATATTAGAAACATACTGTTCCATCTGTTGGCTCTTGACGCCGCGATTCTTTTGCTCCTCCGTGCTCTGCTGGTTCGTCGTCTTATCCGCATTGTTGTCCCGCTCCGACGGCACTCGAGCGTCCTTTTGCTCGTTCAAATTGCCACGATACACGTTGTCATTGTCGAGCCTGAGGCTATAGCCGACTTCGTTCTCGTGCTCCATTCTCGCGCAATCCAAATTGCCGTCCATGCTTCCGATGCTCTCGGAATATCGGTCGTTGCCGTTTCTCCTGTCGCTGCCGTACTTTCTCTCGTTGACGACGAGCATCTCGTCGGGTTCCGGCAACACGTTGGAATCCTCGTCCACGATGTTTTTGCACTTGGGCTCGATGGCCTCGAAGCATGGCATTTCGGTGGTTCGACGGAGCAATGGACTCTCGGTGGAGTCGCTGGCAGCGATGCACGACGCGTCGGTATCGACGTTCGAGCCGATCGTCAGGTCCAACGAGGTCCTCGACACGTTGTCCGACATCGATCGTAATCTGGATGGTTCGTTCGGCGAATTGACCGTAACGTCGAGAGAATCGACCTTACTCGGCTCGCTCGTTGGGGTTACCAGCGATTCCGTTGCTCTCTCGATTATCACCCATTCGCCGGAGTAACTCGTGTTCGTCGCCAGACCCCGAGTCTCCGCGCTCGTCAACATCTTTCCCGAGCTGTCGCATATTACGAAGCCCGAGTCCGGCAAATCCTCGAGGGTGTGCTCGCAGGACATTGGCGAGTCGAGGTCAATGTTGCTGGACAATGGCATACACGAAGTCACGTTGTTTCGCATTGCCGAACCACCGGTCGCGTTATCGTCGTTTCCCGAGCTCGTTGAAACGTCGATCGTGAGCTCGTTGCTTCCCGAATCGCGAAGAGGCTCGGCGCTTGGGCACGGCGATTCATCGTGTTCGGTATCGGCCGCCATTGGCCCCGCGGAATTCAAACTTTCGCCGGTTTTCTCGTGCTCGATCGTGACGCAACAAGGGGACGAGGAAACGTCGCACGAAATCATCATTTCTTGATAGTGCAAGTTGGCGCTGTCATCGTTTATCGCGGCATTGACGGATCGAGAAGAGACGTTGGTGCAAGAAGTTCCAGCACCTGGGCCAACGTCGTAACGCTCCGTTCGCTCGCAAGACTCACTGGTGAAATCACCCCGACCATCGAGAGTCGAAGACAATCTGTGACTAGGATCCGGTGACGACTTGCCGGACGATGCGGTCATGCTACGTCGTAACGTCGTGTCGTCTATCGACACACATCTGTCGTCCGAATCGAGGGGTAGCTGGAAGCTTCGAAAACTTATTCTAGTGCTGCACGAAGGCGCCGGGGAAATTGAGAGCGGCGGGTCCTGCATCGTCGCCGGCGTCATCGGGGTCGAAGCCTCGGACAGCAGAGGCAAGTATCCCGGTGTTGGCAGAGGCGATGGGGTTTCCATTCCGTGAACGTCGGCTGATACCATTATCTGTGATTCGAAAATTACGGTAATACACTTCATTTTCGTTTACGCGTTGAATCGAGGGGTTAGGCTGGTGGGAAAATGACGAACTATCGCTCTCGTCGGTTGAGGCAACTTAAGGGCATGTACAAGGTCAACATAACCTCACAAATATTCGAACCCAATTTTCTCATAGATGGTGAATTTCTTTAGGAAAAACGAAGCTTTAGGCTCTGGAGAATTGCCTGACCCAGAGCTTCATGATTTTCTTTTGCTCTAAATATTATTAATCTCTGAGAAATCTCTGTTCGAAAAGTTCAGCTATCTCTCTCGCACTCATACGTCACGTGGTAGATCTTCTACTTCGCCTTAAGGGGTTAGACCACAGTAACGGGTATAAAATCATATGCGAATTTAACATTTTTTTTTCGTATGAAAACGTGATTCACTCGTAAGATTAATTACACATCTATTTAGTATGAATATCCAAGCGGTTAGAAAATTTATATATATATTTTTTTTCGATGTACAAAATGGCTGACTACTCGAAATTTCTCGAAATAGCTTTTTTCCCATTGGCGTGACAATTAACTTCAACAATTTTCACTCGATTTACTTCAGATTTGAAGGTATGTTCCTAATTCAGGGTGTCTAATTTTGAACTGAAATTGCATGACATTTAAGGATTTTTAAGGCAAGGAATGCGGATTTTTTCATAACTCTTAGTATGACTTTCTGGCATAGAAGTATACTTAATGATTCTACAATGCGACCGATTTTCTAAATTTTCATATTTTTATTTTGCTCTTTCAAACAGATGTGCGTTGTATGCCAATAAAAAGTATACGGAATAAACGAAAAGTCACCAAACTTTACAATTCCGTATGTAGTAAAAAATGTGAGACAAATATAATTTCAAGATTGCTGTAAAGAAATATATTTTGGGAACATCTAGAAAAATATTACATACATTTAGGAACTTTGAGTAATATCATCTAGTCACTTTACACGAATAACAAAGAAAAAACTAATATGTTGAGATAACGCATCATTTTTTTTTATTTTCTTCTATTTTATTTTCTATCATTTCATGACATTTAATATTTTTTCATGACTTTTCAGGTCGGTAGACACCTTGTAATTGCATTTCTCAGAGAAGTACGTACGGAATTTCTGATTAATCGAAAACTTTTCATTTTATGCGCAGTTTATGAGCAGTTATAACGAAATTGTTCACTGAAAATTCATTTCTCGAGTTCAAATACCTACAACTTTTGAATAAAACAATATTTTTTAAACTCCGTACCTACTTCTCTAGGTATTCTGATGCAGATTGACTTTTTGTTTTTTGTTCTAGGTAAAAAAATTGTGAATGCTAAATGTCACGCCGCGGAGCGCCTAAAAAAAGATAAAAGAAAATAATCGTAGTCGGCCATTTTGTACAACGAAAAAAAAAATCTAGCAGCTTGACATTCATGCTAAATAGGTGTAATTAATTTTATGAGTGAATCACTTTTTCATACGAAGAAAAATTGTAAAATTCACACTTGATTTTATACCCGTTACTGTGGCCTAACGCCTTAAAGGCTCCCAATATATGTACCTATGTGTTAAAAAAATGCGTTTCTTTTTCACCAACCGTTTCCCAGAAAATAAAATCGCAATTCAGCCATTTTTATTGGGCCTCTGTAAATTCTAAAATGTATTCCCTAGAATTCTCTAAATTCCAAATGTAAATTCTAAAAAAAAAAAAATAGACAATCACCTGATCGGGACTTTGGCTATCGATGAATCTCAACTCGACCTCGCAATGAAGACGTTCTTCGAGTCTCGATCGTTTGCGTTTCGAGCCACCGGTGATCGCAATGCACGGCGGGTCCTCCTCGTTTCTCTGTCGCCTGGGGGAGGCCTCGACCGACGCAATACCGCCGCTCTCCTCCTCCGAAAACATTCTCATCTCCCTCTCCTCGAGATCGAAGTTGAGCTGTATCTCGGATAGATCGAGTGGCGAGGTTGGATTGGGCGCGTCGGCGAGATGATCGAAGTACGAGTCGTGGGAGACCGAGCGACTGTGTCCGCATGGCCTAGCCGGTGGTGGTCCGAGGAGGGGGCCGAGGCTATCCTCGCCGTCGAGGCTGTCGGCGCTCTTTACGGGACGCAGCCGTCTCAGCGAATTCAACGAGCTCGGCATTGTCTCGGCTTGCGGCGGAGTGCCTACCTGTCTCGCGCTTTTGCCACGCACCCCGAAACCACCGCGGCCGAATATCGCTCGCCAATTAAGCGACGGCGAGCGTTTCGAGCCGTTCCGCTTGCGCGGCAATTCGATAACGGTGTGATAATGAAGCGGCAGCCCAGCCGGTCCAGCGCCGACTTCAATATAATCGGATTCGCACCGTAAACTTCGATTTCGCGCCTCTTCCAGACTCAACAGTCGCGCCGGTGTCGTTATTGCCAGGGATTTTGGCCTTCCTACCGAACCCTCGCCGAATATCAATTCGGCGTAACAAACGAGAAATTCCGTAACAACCGCCTGCACACCGACACCTTGGAGAGCCGCCACACCACCGACCTCGAGCTCCTTGCAACGCAACAAATTCGGCGCCCACACGATCGCCACGTTCCTTGGGGTCATTCCCGTTTCTGATCCTCTCGCCGCTACCCTCACCAAATGACGCATCAGATATTCCAATGTCCTGAAATGTAACATACGATCGATCTCACATATGCGAAGAACAGGCGAAACGATAAGACCCTTAGGGGCCGTACGCAAATTACGTAGCGCAATTGGGGGGGGGGGGGGGGGGGGGGGCGTCGGCCAGGCGTTACGGTCTACGTACGTAGGGGGAGTCAAGGTTTGCGTTACGTCACGATTTTAAAACTGCCAGAAATAGCAAAATTTCTGCACGTTCAAGTTTTTAAGGGGTCAGTCCACTTTGAAAATTTCAATAAATCGATCTTTTTTTACTGTTTTCGAAAGTACATTCAGAAATTTTATGAAAATCCGAGCTCTCTAAGTATTTTTTTTTTTACCTGAACGGCAGGACCTCATATCGTCTACCTGAGCGTATAGCGCGCTCGGCCAACCCCTAACCCGGGTACGAGTTTTTCATAGTATAAACTTCAAATGCGTTTTTCTCGAAACAACGTTTTCAAAATCTAGCTCCATCGTATCTCTAAAACTAATAAACCGATACTCTTGAAACTTGATTTCAAGGAAATTCGATTTTTCCTCGGATAATCGAAAAAATCCTTTTTTTTGACAATTAAAACAAGATAAGGAAAAAAAGCTCCATCAAGTCTTAGCTATTTCAACCTTTCGTCGACACACTTATATTTGGCCACGATTTTGACACACTGGGTCAATTTGAATGACGTAGAAGTTTGCATCGTTGGAATGCAACGACTTGTTTATTATTTCTGTATTTTTATTATTATTATTCGAAGCCTTTTTTGCAACTTGAGTACGTAAATCTGTAATAAAAATATGCAAAAACGTTCGAATGATTTTCATAGCCTAAAACGGCCAAAACGTGAC
This sequence comes from Ophion ellenae, assembly GCA_963210295.1. NCBI lineage: Eukaryota > Metazoa > Arthropoda > Insecta > Hymenoptera > Ichneumonidae > Ophion > Ophion ellenae. Next base: position 58,245,697 of record OY723387.1, read on the forward strand.
TGTATCAATGAAAAAGCGTTAGATTTCGTTGCGTTTCAACGATGCAAACATCAAGGTCATTCGATTTGACTCGAAAAGTAATTCATCTACCTGTCATTAACAAACCTTCGATCGGTTTTTATTGAAAAAAAAAATCGACGACACACTTTAGACATTTTTCAATATGTCGACATAATTGAAATTCGAAAAGTATAAAATTGAAGTGCTGTAAAAAATTATCAAAGGTTCAATTTTGCGAAAGTGAGCATTTTATTTCATATTTGTCCGGGTCGAAATGAATCAGGGAGTCAACGTAGGATTAAGGAAAAACTCATTTTCTTTTTTGTTTCAGATCAACAGAGTGGCCAAAATAAAGTACATCGTTGAGTCGCTCATGTTCAAAAGTCCGTCACGAGATTGTTTACACCTTCTTTAATTATTCATCTTTTTTTTAAATGAAATTCGGGACATAAGTTCGTTAATGTACATACAAATAAACGTCCGAACGATTTTTTAATACGACGTTGATGTTTGCATCATTGGCTTGAAACGAAAATAATTTTTCGCTTGTTTCCCAAATTCCCTCTGACAGATTCTAGCTACAAAAATCACGCAAACTTTTTTCAGTATTATCATTCAGCGATCTACGACAAATTTGCAAAATATGATTTTGTATAATGAAAATAAGAAATTAAAGAAAAAATCGTTGCATTCCAACGATGCGAACTTCAAGCCCATTTTTCCATCACTTAACTTATTCCTTCAAAATGAATAATTTAAATAACCCGAATTTCCGGATCGTCGAAGTAGCCTGACCCCTTAACGTAGATCTTATAGAACTGACCGGTAGTGTGGCGGTGGCAATTTTCTCACTGCGTCCCTCATCCTCCGCAGTCTCTCAGCATCGCTGTTCGCCTGCACAGCACCGACGAAAGTCGAGTACAATTGGTACGTGCACAATGGATTTGGTAGTTCGCGAAAATACATTTTCAACAACGAAGCGACGGAATGTATGTCCTGCAGTATGCCCTCGTCAGAGTGCAGAGCAGGTACACGATCCTCGTCGAACGCATGACGAAGTCGTTGAATATTCGAAGTGACCCCGCTCAATCGATAGATACCATCCACCAGACCATGGTTCTCGATAAATTCGGTACAGCAGGTGAGTACGGCCGGAACTGAATGAATAACGACGAAAGGAAAACATAATAAAGTGATTTTTACTTTGACTCGAGTGTTGTGATGAGGAAAAAGCATTGCATGATTGTAAATTTCAATTATCAATCTCAAAGAGAGATGCGTCTGATTATCGGCGAATTTTTCCGTTTTTTTCTCCTGTTTACGGGCCCGGGTGAGGGTCAAAACTCCGAATGGCCTATATGGAATAATCGAATAACTATTACACCAAAGGATTATTTATTCGAGAACATGTATTCAGATAGTCTGCAGTTTGAGTCATACAAATACAGATTCGAACATTCTGCAACATTCATATCTCCGAAATAGAAAAAAGCGAGTATCTAATATTGGTAATAACATCTGTAGCAAAAAGCCAAATATCGAGAATATAAACTTCGAATGTGTAGATCTCAAATGCGCAAATGATCGATGGTCCAAAATAGCGAACATTGGATGACTGCCTTACCCGACTGACGACCAGCGCCACCTGCCAGTTTCACTCTGAAGCGCAAGTAACGTATTGCTTGATCATAAGTTTTTGCTATCCAGACCGTTCGCCTTTTCGGCCTATCGCTATTTTAACTGTTCGACTTTTTGGCCCCTTCGCTTTAAGGGGTTAGGCCACTCCAGAGGCCGAAAAAATAGGCTTTTTAGCCATTTTTTTCAGAAAAACTGCAAAATAAATCGAGATTACAAAAAAGGGTGTTTATCATACATATCAGAGACTGTATACAATAATTTTTTTGAAGCGATTAATTTCAAAATGGCGGCTGTGCAGCGTTTATCTCAAAATCGCATTTTTTAAGTTGGCCGGAAACATAACTCAGACAATTTTCAACCGATTCACTTGAAATGTTGAATGTATCTCGAAAAATACATTGTCTATGGGAGTACGTAGGAATTTTTTTATATTGCACAGTTCATTTGTTATTAACAATTATTTGACGATTTTCTAAGCACATACTTCACTTTCCAAAAATTTGCCTGAAAAATCGTCAGATAATTGTTATTAAAAAATGAACTATGCAATATAAAAAAAAAATCCCACGTACTTCCATAGACAATGTATTTTTTAAGTTATATTCAACATTTCAAGTGAATCGGTTGAAAATTGTCTGAGTTATGTTTCCGGCCAACTTCAAAAATGCAGTTTTGAGATAAACGCTGCACAGCCGCCATTTTGAAATTAATCGCTTCAAACAAATTATTGTATACAGTCACTGATATGTATGATAAACACCTTTTTTTGTAATCTCGATTTATTTTGTAGTTTTTCTGAAAAAAAAATCCCAAAAAGCCTATTTTTTCGGCCTTTAAAATGGCCTACGGCCTTAATGAACTCGAAATTGTAAACCGTCATAATATTTACAATTGGATGATATGTCGTCTCGAATTGTTGGGGCCGGGTTGAAGTTCCGAACTTTGAATGCTCCAACGGCTTAAAATTCCGAATTTTAATATTCCGAAATTCAAGACAGGGCCGTGTTGAAATTTCGAACTTCGAATGATCAGAACGCTCAAAACTCCGCAAAAATACTACCCCGAAAGATCAAAACTCCGAAAGAATTTTACACGAAAGACCAAAACCCCGAAAATCTAAACACCGTCAAAACAATTCGGCTATGGAAGTTTTTAAAGTTTTAAAATTTCTAATAAATCAACGAATTATTTCAAGAATTTTTTTTATCATGAAGTGATTTTTCGTCAATTTTAAAATTTGCCTAGCCAATGTTATACGCTCTACATAATTTACAGTCAGCTGTGTAGACTTTCGCTGGCAAGATCTTGACATGGGGTCGGGTTGAAATTCCGAACTTTGAATGCGCCGCCGGTTTAAGGCCTTATATACACTTGTGATAGTCAGAGAAAAGGAAAATGTTTTGATTGCATATTCTTTAAGTACAATATCTCAAGAATATTCTCACCAAATTTCACAAAGATCGGAGCATTAGATTCGCAGTTATAGGTATTTCAACCGCACGACCGCGCAAGTCGCGTGTTACGCTTGCCGAGCAGCAAGCGCAAGCAGCCACAAGAGAAGGAAGGATGGCTCGTAGGCAGTATCAAATCAATGTTTTAGAGGCTGCAGAGGATGCAGAAGGATTACTGTATGGCCCTGGAATCGACGACTCCGTGTTAGTATGAATAAATTAACTTTAAATGTAAAAGAAACATACGTGAATTTTAAACGCGATTATCTCAGAATCGTCTTTTTTGAGAAACACCTTTGCGGTGGTTAGTAAAAAACTATAAATCCGATCCATACCAAATTTATACCACTTAGTTATTATGATAATAGCTAAGGCCTGGACGCAGGATTTTGAATTTTGTTAAAAAACAAATTTTGTAACAAAAAAACCGAAAATTTAGCACTTCAAAAAATGAATATTTTGTTAAAATGATTGTAATTTTTTTATAATCAAATTGATTACAAATCCTTCATCCACGCCCAAGCCAATGCAATATACTAATGAAATCTTTTTTTTAAATTCTGATTTCAGATGAACCGTTCTCGAGTTATCATGTCCACGGTAACTGATGCTCAAAAGAAGGCGCTCCTGAAAGACAGTTGGCGTTCCGACATTTTGAAATATTTGTGAATAAAAAGAATTGTACAAGTACATGAAAATATGTACTAATCGATGTTGTTCACAGTTTTTTAATAAACATTTATTTTCCCGTCGAAAAAATAATCAAGAAAATGACGTCCCTTTGCCCGCTACAAGTGTATATGAGGCCTTAAAATTCTTAGTTTTAATGTTTCGAAATTTCAAGGTTCGTCATGATCATGCCAGCGAAAGTCTACACAGTTGACTGTAAATGATGCAGAACGTATAACATTGTCTAGAAAAATTTCAAATTTGACGTAAAATCACTACATAATCAAAAAAAAATCTCGAAACAAGTCGTCGATTTTTCGAAAATTTTGAAATTTTTAAAACCTCCGTAGCCGAATTATTTTGACGGTGTTCAGATTTTCGGAGTTTTGGTCTTTCGTGTAAAATACCTTCGGAGTTTTGATCTTGCGGGATAGTATTCTTTCGGACTTTTGAGCGTTGTCATCATTCAAAGTTCGGAATTTCAACCCGGCCCCGAAATGTTCGGTGTATTTATACCGGAAAGTCGATATTGTATCTCTCATTATTTCGTTACATCTTATTTATTTTCGCTATAAATCAATTCCGAGATATTTGTATTCACAATTTTTATTAAGGGGAGGGTAGGGGTTTGCACTTTAAAAAAATCGTTTTTCTTGTCTTTTCTTATAGTTAAACATTTCAAACATTTCATCCCAAAATTTCCAGAATTTACAGACTATCGTAAGAATGATATATCTATTTCGGAACGTTCGTCGCTAATAAATTCGAAATTTCGGTCGTTCTGAATATTGATCGATCGAATTTCCGACAACCATTGCTAAAAAGTTTTTTTTTTAACACTCACCATCGTGTCCGGAATTCAATAAATGTTCACCGAGATCGCATCCGAAAACGCGCTCCTTGAGTATACCAGACTGTTTCAATCGCCGTCTGGACGGTCTGTTGAGTATGAAGGATCTGAAGAACGCAATGAGCTTTCCGTGTTTCCTCAGCACCGGTTTGACGGGTAATCTCGATCTGACGGTGGTCGATACGGTCAAATGACGCGGTACTTTGTCACCGATCACTGCAACGCACTCAGCCGGAAAGAATCCAACAGCGAAGCCGTGCTTGCCACGCCACCAGGTGCTCTCCCCCGGCGGTGGCATGTCGATCACGGATATCATGTCTCCGACCTGCAATGAAGAAACGTTTTCAGTAATCGCACCGTTTATCAGATCGACGCTGGAAAAATTCTTTTCAGTATCATTAAGGGGTTTTCTCACTCTAACGCTAAAAAAGGCTATTCCCATGAGATTTTTTGATAAGTTTATATTATAGATATTGATATAACAGTTGTTACACTTAATAAACACACTTTCGAAATACAAGTCAAGGAAGGGTTAACGGGGGGTAAATTTTCATCATCTGCCGGCGGCCATGTTTTGTTGTTTTTCTCTATTTTTGTGATTTTTTCAGCCTCTCACCATATGGACCTTTGGCTTTAAAAAAATGCGATTCTTCGTCACCAACAGTTTTCCAGCAAAAAAAAAAGCAAATTTTGGCAATTTTTCCGAGCCCCTTAAACCCGCGCGATTCCGGGAAAATGAATTATTCTTCTCCTCTCGCCCTTACCTGAAAGGAAATTTCATCTTGAGCTTGAGCGGTGTACGGACGTACGGCGTAAGCGGCCGCGACCGCCGGTGTGTTTATCGGACAGGAGTCAGACTCCGGAACTAAAATTCTTCTACCGCGATTGTCGAGTTGCAGCCAGTTGAGTACGGGGCCACAGTTCAAGCCCTCGGGATCTAGTTGCGAGAAACGTTCCAGATACGCGGTGAGAATGTCACTCACGTTGGCCGGCTGTGAGTCCGGTAGTTCGGCAAGCGACGAGAATTTCCGATCAAATATACAACGATGCAATTGCTTGTCGAACATGACGAAGTTCTCGTAGGAACGTTGAAGCGTCCAACATGCATCGCCCGATGTAACGCGAACAGCGTAACCCGCGTCGTTGGGAACTTCAGTCACTGACACCTACAGGTCGATACAGTCGGAGATTATACGATGAATTCGTACATTCGTGTTGCATTTTGCAAGAAATGCATATTAGGGTGGTACAAATTTGAGCTCTATTTTTTTTCCCTTTTTCTCATCAAGCTGCGAGCGGTCAAAAAATATTCAGAGGTCACTCAAGCCTCCCAAAAATATGACGTTGAAGTTTGCATCGTTCGAATGCAACGAAAATGATTTTTGTTTTGTTTCGAAAATATGCGTTGGCAGATTAACGCTACGAAAATCACGAATATATTTTTCAGGATGCTTATTTGCCAATTTACAACAAACCTGCAAAATATGATTTTGGATAATAATGAAAATAAGAAATTGATAAGAATTTTCGTTGCGTTCCAACGATGCAAATTTCAGCCCCATCCCAAAAAATTCAAATTTTCATTAAAAAATAGATATTTTTTCTTTCACTTCTCACTCATGAATTTTACGCTTTATAACTTTGAAATTAAGCTCGCGAAAGCTCTAGCTGGCCAATGAATCTAGTGGTCGCTCAAGAGCTCCGAAATTTCCAATTTTCGCCAATTTTTCTTTTACTCTTCTCACTCATAAATTTGACGCTTTGTAAAATTTTTAAAACAATTAATCGTTTTTCTTTAGAAACAAATTTTACAAATTTACCTCACACTATTAACCCAAGAATCTTTGTTCTCATAAAATAATTCTTTAAAGCTCTTGTCCGTAAACAAAATTATAGGTCCCCCATCGGGTTAGAAGTGTGAAGTTAATTAAAAAAATCCGTTCCTTAAAAAAAGGAGAATTAATTGTTTTGAAAATTTTACAAAGTGTTACATTTATTAGAGTAGATAAAAAAATCGCGACAATTGGATATTTTGAAGCTCTTGAGCGACCACTAAATATTCATTGGCCGGCGAGAGCCTTCACGAGCTTAATTAAAAAATTATAAAGCGTAAAATTCATGGGTGAGAAGGGGACGAAAAAAAAAATCGATTTTTTAAATGACAATTTGAATTTTTGGGAGGCTTAAGCGACCTCTAAATATTTTTTGACCGCTCGCAGCTTTGGCGAAATTTTTTTTCTGTATAGTAGGTAATTGGATGGCAAGAAAAAGGGGGAAAAAATAGAGCTCAAATTTGTGCCACCCGAATGCACATACGTGAGAACACAGACACACGAGGAAATGGATGTTGATGTACCTCCAGAGTCCCGAGCTCCACGTGCTCGTAATGAAAGTGGGCGCACTCGTCGAGCTTCGGAAATCGCGCTACGCTCCCCATGTTGCTGCCCGAACTGACCGGAGTTCCAAAATCCTCCGCGCGTCCACAACCAAGCCCCTGCAAAAGAACATAAATCCTGGTTGATGAAATTCATCACATATTTCACGTAACTCCGGTCTCCATCGACAGACCGTGATGAACCTTTGAGTTCGATTTTTTATCGCTCGGTGGGAAAACAAAGCAAAAAGCCCTGCAACATTTTTTTTACAGCCTCGCTTAACGTCATAAACTAAAAAGCATATTTTTGTTATCGAAATAGAACGTTTCGGCACTCAAATTTTGTCGTAGGATTTTTACCGATCGAACGAAACCGCAATTGCGAGCGGACGATAGAATCAAACGGGAAATACGATCTTCGGAACGTGCCTGCGTTGACAATTGAAGCCGAAGTAGCTCAACGAATTATTCTGGGTCGCAAATTTAAGATGCGGTGCGTGCGTCTTTTTTTCCGCTTTCTTTCATTTGGAGTTCTTTGGTGTTACGGTTTCAATGAATTTTCTTTTTAAATTCTCGATCGATTGGAGCGAAGAAATTTTTCTACATTTTTCCGGTAACACCGGCGTGGGAAAATATGAGGACGTACTCAACTGTATTCAATAATTGCCGCGGAAACTCTTAAGAGGTCGTACCTAACTATAAGTTTGGAGAGGCGCATTTGTAGCTTCAAAAAACTGGACAAATAGCCGAAATGTTTGACTTCAGTTGCTTTTCCTTAAGGGGTGCCGAGTTGTAAAAGTCGAAAAATCACTTTAGACAGTATATCGTCTTATAAATGTTCTCCGAAAATTTCAAGGTGATCGGATCAAAATGGACCGATTTATAGGCTGTTGTGTTGACGCCCGTCCGAACCCTCGGAACGTCGTTCCAAACTTTAAACGCCTTTTTCTCGAAAGTACGTTTCCAAAGTCGGCGAGGAAAATATCTCAAAAGCACTGCAGCGATATTTCTGAATTTTTTAGGGCTTTTTCTAGATATAAAAATATAGTATTTTAATAAAATGAAGATTTTTTGTCCGACGTATACCTTAGTATGAAAATATAGTATTTTAATAAACTAAAGATTTTCTTTCCTACGTATACCTTAGTATGAAAATATAGTATTTTAATTAAAAAAAAAGGTTTTTTTTCCGATGCACTTTCGATTTGATGAACGAAAAATGCTCTCTTTTATTCGCGAACATTAAGACTCTCACATTGAACACGCGCGATTTTTTTTAACCCTTAACAGTCACCGGGGGTTGAATCAACCCCAGCCGTTTTTCGACCTGCGATACCTTCCAGAAATTTTGAGAAAATAAATTTTTTTTATATTAAAAATTACTCGACTTGAAAATAATCGGCATGGTCTTACAAACAAGAGTTGAAAATGCATTGTAGTATTTTTTTTCAGTTCTTCAATTATTTATCACTCTCCAAAGTGAGTGGGGCTGATTACACCCCCAATGACTATTACGTCACAATCTGGAGGTGTGACTGACAAGGGTTAAATATAATATTTCGGAAATCCCTTCGGTTAATCATATAAATAATATAATAATAAACTAACAAAATTTGTTTGCTTTTCCGATATTAGATCACCTGGTTCCTGGGCATTGATCACCACAAAAGACGTTTTCGAAAACTGCTTCCCGGCTGTACATCGATTATAATGATGCATTTTTACACAAAAGAATTAGAATGTTCTTCAGATCATACTTTCCCAAATACCTATTTTTTGTAGAAATTTATGATCACGAATTTCTAAAAAAAAAAATCCCTAAAGTCCCAAAAAAAATTCCAATCCCTATTTTTTGTAGAAATTTATAATCACGATTCCCTAAATAAAATCCCAAAAATGAGTTGTTTTCGACTATTACAACTAGGCATAACCCGTTGAGTTACATAAACATGAAAACGTCTTTCTCGTTTCGACAGAAAAACAGAAGCAATGATGAAGTATCGAGGAGGCTGGCAAAACGACGACAACGTATGGGCACATCGGGCGAGGGCAAATGCGAACGTGCTTCTCGCACCACGGGGATCGCGCGTCCCGAGCCGAAACTGGGTCACTGAGCGTGAGCATAGCTGCGTAGTTTCGATTATATATATATATATATATATATATATATATATATATATATATATATATATATATATATATATATATATATATATATATATATATATATATATATATATATATATATATATATATATAACAGTACATACGATATATATGCACATATACGTATGTGCTACTCATAAGTACGTACATAAAAATCCGCCGGGATAGATCTTTACAGACGAAATGCCAGCCAAGAAATCGGGGCTCTACGAGTAAAACAATATTTCCTGTAATACTCCGTTTCAGGTTATGTATTCACTCAGTGCGTGTCGACAACATTCCCATACGGGAATAAGAAAAACAATTGCAAAAATTCAGCGCCGAATGATGCTGCGTGAGGATTTTGCGGCGACCGAAGTGACCTTGTGAGAAGCGTAAGGTGAATAGTACATTGGAGCAGGCGAGCCAAGACTGCAGGCGCATCTTCCGTGACCTAGTGATCTCGGGTGGAACGTCGACCGGAAAATTATTTTACCGATAGTTCATTGGTCGTTGCATTGTTTGCTTTCTTCGAGATCATTAGCCACGTTGGACTTAGTCGTAGTTTCCGAACTTCGCGTTCTGTATTCACATCAAGTCGATGGCGAAGTCTCTGTTCAGTGGTTCCTGGATAACAATAATAACGATAAGTCCACCGTGACCGCTGGACATTGAGTCCCAGTTGATAATTAGGCCCTGGACAGCTTGGATTTTGATTTGGATCAGGGTTTGGACTCTCGGCAACGTCAATGGAATTTGACGTCTCACTTGGTGGTTCACAAGCCACCGTAAAAATAGTAGCTCCGATTCTCGGGACTTGCATTTCCCCCAGTTGCGGAAACAATGAAAGAAGTTTCATAAATGAGAAACGAGTGTAGGCAATGTGGGAGGAAAGCCTTAACAGGGCTGCACAGTTTCTTCTCTAATTAGCTAATTAACACGCACCATACGGTTGGTTCGTGCAACTCGTTACCATTGTATAGGTACACAAATGGCCAGTGATTTTATCTGACGTTGGTAAACATTTTTACCCTTAAGGTAGCGCACGAACGCATGAGATTTTTCGTCTTCGAAATTCCCTGGACTTCCATTTGGGTTTATCGGGGTCGAAGTTTCGCCGAATCAAAGATTGAGACTTTTTTCACCACTTTTGTACTCATGGGTGAAAAAAAGGATTTTGAGAGGCTGCTCCATGTATGCCGAATGCTACGGAGAAGCAACGGGGATGACGCCGTGGTAATGGAGCGAGTGGCGGGAGGGAGGACGGAGACGCGGGAGATTTTATCGATTTGCTCTCGCGAGGAGGAAGAACCCAAGCAAGCTGAAGAGCGAGCGAGACGAAATTGAGAGCCAACTTCCGCATTCCCCCGCGGCTTGTCTTGTTAGGGCGCTCTACCCGGAAAGGAGCACGTTATTGTTAGGGGTGGCCGGCCAAAAAACATTAAAATCTGCTCCGAAAAGACTCGAATGATGGGGGCTTCTTGGCAAGTGGCTCCGTACCGCAAGTCTGTGGAATGTACAACTGGAGAAATAAAATTCTGCTTCTATAAATAAAATATCGATAGTTTGCAATATTCAAAGAAGTCCGTTAATTTTCGGTCATACCACGAGCACATCGATGGAACGCGGCAGGAATTACCGCCAGCTGGCGCCCCTGCGACCCTACCTGACAATACGGCAGAAGCAATTTAGAAACCGGGAATTTCACGCGGTGATTACTTCATCGTAATGGGATTTCAGGCGGTAATTGGAATTTTCCCGACCGTTTTCCGGAGGAGTTGTCGACTTTAAGGGGTCTTCTTACTTTAGACGCTAAAAAAAGGCTTTTTTCGTGAATTTTTTTGATGGGTTTATATTCACTGTCGTCGAATATCCATAAGCGAATATCCATAAGCACTAATATCCATAAGTCGAATATCCATAAGTGAGTATAGAGTAGCCATGAATGCCAGAAATGGCGAGAGGTAGAGATAAGTGAGTTTGTTTGGGTTAGTTTGGGTTCCCTCTATACTCAGTTTTCCTCTACCTCCCGCCATTTCTGGCACTCATTTCTACTCTATACTCACTTATGGATATTCGACTTATGGATATTCGTACTTATGGATATTCACTTATGGATATTGGCACTTACGGATATTCGGTTATGAAAATTCGACTTATGGATATTCGGTTATGGAAATTCAACTTATGGATATTCCACCCCAATCGTTTATATTATAGATATTGATATCAAAGTCGTTACACTTAATAAATACACTTTCGAAATGTTTTTTCATTTATTCAGGTTAATTTATTCGAAATGTTTTTTCATTTATTCAGGTTAATATTTATAGACGAAAATGGTAGTTAAAAAATGTCCTAAAAAAATTGTAGGTCTGCGCTTTTGATGAAATCTCGGAGATGGATCATCCGAAACAAAAAAATCAAACGGTTTTAGATTCAGTATGTTAGTGGCTATAACGCATATCATACGATTTTTGATATGTGCAAAAATAACAAAATGGCGGACATTTTTCTAAAAAAATAGTAAATATTGAAATGTAAACAAAAATCCTTGATATGCGCTATAGCTATAGTTGTAAAGAATATGTGGTTAAAATTTCGTAGGATTCGGTTCAGTAGTTTCGATGATTTTATCAACAAGCCGTCGAAAAACGTTGTTTCAAGAAAAACGCGTTAAAAGTTTGTTTGGGTTACATAAATACATTTTTAAAAAAACATTTTTTTAGTGTATTTCGAAAGTGTATTTTTCAACCCTTAGTAGCCACACTTAGCTAGAATCACGTTATAGTCATACTGCGTTCATAGGACTCAGGCGTCGTTTAATTGTTATAAATAATGAAATAATGCATTGAGCGATATGAAAAAAAATAGTGAGGTATAATTTGAACCTTGTTTAATACAAGGATACTGGTTAGAAATCAAAAATTAAATTTTAAATATGCAAAAAAAATTATGCAAAAAATAACGTGAAAAATGACTTTTTTTTTAACAAAAACTGCTGTAACTCTTGTAATTATTAACGAAAAAAAATGGTTTTATAATCTGGGAACAATTTTCTTTGAAATAGACATAGCAGTTTCTGTGGGCTTTTCAAAAAGTATATTTATTTCACCCAACGCAGGTGCGATTTAGAAGGAAGGAATGAAAAAAATTATGTTTTATTGGAAAAAAACGTTGTACAGCATCAAAATAATTTGTTTAGGTCCCGCGGACCCAGTGTGACTATTAAGGGTCAAGTGCAACAACTTTTATATGAATATCTATAATATACACCTATCAGAAAAATGCATGAAAATATCCTTTTTAGCGTCGAAAGTAAGACCCCTTAAGGGGTTGGGCTACTCCGAAGATTTTTTAACTCTCGTTCGTCGATTGAGGCAATTCAAATCTAAGAGAGAGGTTCAACGTATGGTGCGGGAATCGCACATCGAAGGTGACTTATGATTACAATGATACAACTACTAGTAAAACGTTAAGGGGGGACATACCTTTAGGCGAGGAAAAAATTCACTGATTTTCTCGATTTTTTTTTAGAGATTTTTTGACCTTTCTTTAGACTTCGGGTATGTTTTATTAATACTTTTGGCTGTTACATTGTATTAAAAAAAAGTTCATCTTTAAAAATGGCGGAAGCATGGCACAGCCTTCTAAACTGCATTTTCAGAACTGGCGTGACGTATAGCTAAAAAACTAATCGACCGATTCTAAAGAAATTTGGTATTAATATTTCTTATCTTATTGTCTAAAACGTGAGTACATTTTTTTTTAATAAAAGAAAATAGTATTTTTTTATTACAAAATGGAGCCATTTTTTGCGGATAATTCAATTTTTCTGTTTCAAAGCGTACCATTTGATGCATTTTCAACGTTTCTCACTTTTTCTTGGTTCATATTCTGCGTATGATTGTTAATGAAAGAAAAATCTTCGTTGGTTTTTTTCAGATTAATCCCGCCGACGCTACGTGTCACGCCGTCTGACATTTTCCGCAACCCGTTTAGAAGACCGTGCCATACCTCCGCCATTTTTAAAGAACAATTTAAAAAAATACCATGCAATAATAAAACGTACCCTAAGTCTTAAAAATTGTAAAGAAATATTTCATTAAAAAAAGTATCCTCGCCTAAAAGTATCTCCCCCCTTAAACAATAATGTCATTTTCCTTCGAAAAATCGAAGAAAAAGGTTCAAAAATCGTTTTTGTAATAATTGAAACACGATTAAAAAAAAGCTCGGTCAAGTCTTACAAGAAACATCACTTAAGTGTCCACCTCCGATTTTGTCGATACTCACATATGTGATAAATCAATGAAAACTGTTGAACACGATTTTTTTTATATGCGGAAAAAGTTTTTAAGGGGGGAACGACTGTTCAAAGAAAGGGGTGTCAGCCCTTAATTTAATTTTTTTTCTATTATTCTATAGTGGATTTTTCATCGCTTTACATTAGAAGAATTTTGGTTTTTGTTTCATTCAGATCGGTGAATTGCTTGTGGGTGAAACTGGAAAAACCACCCCTCGACACGCCTTTCTTTAAGGGGTGGTTTCCCCCCTTAAACCCCTTTTACCGAAGATAGAAAAAAGTGTCTATTAGTTTTCAATGCTTTATCAAGTATCTAAGTTTCAACAAAATCGACGGCGGCCATGTTCCTTGTCAGCCAATATTATCTATTTTAAGAAAAAACGCGTCTTTCTTGTTGCCGTTAAGCCCCTCACGTTTAAAAGTCCTTCACGAGATGTGTTTAAGACTTATTCAATTATTAACATTTTTTAAAGCAATTTGGCACACACTTTTGTCAATGTACATAATAATAATGGTATCGAAGTTTGCGTCGTTCGAAAGCAACGAAAGTTCTTTTTTACATTTGATTTTCCATATTTTCATTGTTATGGAAGATCTTTTTATTATAGGTTTATGTTGTAAATTGCTAAATAAATATTGTAAAAAATGGTTGAAGGATTTTCGTAGGCAATTTTTGCCAAAAGAAATTAAAGAAATTCAGAAATATTAATTTTCGTTGCATTCCATCGATGCAAACTTCAACCTCATTGGGAATAAATGTTCAAACGATTTTTCAATAATCCTACTTTTCCTTTCAAATTAATTTGTTTAAATAACTCTGATTTTTGGGTCGTCACAGTAGCCTAACCCCTCAAAGTCGATGTATTCTTCCTCCGGAAAACGTCCTCGTACTGCAACTACACAAATCTATTCTGTCAATTTTAAACAATCGTTCGATTTTACGAAATCTATCGATGAAAAATGACATTTTTTGTTATTGAAAAATGCAATATTTCTTTTTTGTCTTTTGGTTCAGAGCACAGTCTACGATGATATCGTTTATTTTTGTTTCCGAGATACCAACAACTTACCCTCGATGTGTGCTGCTCGATATCGTTGAGCCTTTGAGCACGAGGCCTCTCTGGTATGGGCCCAGGCATTCTTGCGTGGTACTTGTCCGCGGAGCTGAAAGCCGTGGACGACGCCGGACGCTCCAGGTCTCTCATGACATCCTGAATCTGCGCCAAGGTGAAACTGGGATGGCTCTTCTTATCGTTCGCTCGCGAAAAATCTTTACTCGGGGAACATCATTCTCCTCTTCGCTTCTTCGACTCGCTGAAAACAATAATACCTTCTGAATTATCCTCAATTCTCTTCAAAATCGGATTAATTGATGGTGCTTTGGCAACAAGTCGAGGAGATTACGATAGTTTTTTTCGAACGTTATTCGTTCGTTTGTAGTTTCAAATGGTTCCGAATATTTTTAACATTGAAAAAATAATCGAAACTACGTGGTACGAAAGCGAATACCCGAGAAAGCATAGAAATAACTGGAAAACAAGCAAAAAAAATTGCTGGTGCACGTTTCAATCGCATTCAAAGGGCGAGTAAAGTGTAATGACTGATTTTCCAAATTTATGATGTCGAAGTTTGCATCGTTTGAACGCAAGGAAAACAAATTCGGATTTAAATTCGAAAATTTGAATTATTCGATTTTTTGGCTTCGAAAATCACTCAAACGTCTTTACGTATTCTCATTAGAGAATACGACCTCAATTTGCAGAAGCTCTGGATAAGCATAGAAATGAAAAAAAGAAAAATGAAGAAAAAAACAGTCGCATTCCAATGATGCAAACTTCATGAGGTTGAAGTTTGCATCGTTGGCTGCAATGAAAATGAATATTTCTGAATTCCTTTCGGCAGATTATGCCTCCAAAAAACCGTCAACCATTTTTTAAACTATTTATTTACGGATCTACAATGTAAATCTATAAGAAAAAATGTTCAATAATAATAAATACATAAAAAATGACATTTAAAAAAAAACGTTCGTTGCGTTCCAACGACGCAAACTTCACCAGCATGCAAACTTCAACGTCATCCAAATATTCCGGATGTCTTGTCAACCTTTGTTTTCAAATATCTACATTTTTCATAGATTACAATTAGTCTAAAAGAACCAATCAACATTTGTCCGCAATATTTTTTCAATTTTACTACTCATTGCTAATTACATAATAAGGAATTATTTTTTGAGCTAACTAAGAACATAATCATGCTAACATCTTGGTTGAAAATAACGCAAAATATTTAAGATCTTTTTTTAGCACAGTAATCTGCATCCACCGTTTAAAATTCTTTTTGTCGATAGCCCCAGAATTTTAGTGGCGATGCTTTGTCAAATATTCACGTCGGTAAACGAGTCATTGCGCTATGAATAATTGAACGCTAGAAACGATTTTCCTTTTTTTCCGCAATTATATTTGCAAAAATATGAATATAATTAAAAATTAAAAATACTATAACAATTCATTATACAGTAGAACCTCGATTATCCGAACCAATTGGGACCGAGACTAGTTCGAATAATCAAAACGTTGGTTTTCTGGGACGAGATCATAAACAATACCTTTTTACATAAAAAGAGTACATACATATATATTAAAATTTGACATACATGTTAACGTTGAAATATATATATGTGTGTGTGTGTGTGTGTGTGTGTGTATGTGTGTGTGTGTGTGTGTGTGTGTGTGTGTGTGTGTGTGTGTGTGTGTGTATATGTATTTGAAACACCTGAAAAAATTGGAATGCTTTTATTTATATATTTTTTTTTCATAAAATCGTCCATTTTTTATTGACGAACGGCTGTTATCGTTCGGATAATCGAGGTTCTACTGTATATATAAATATAATGGCCGCCAAGGTATCTACGTGGAATAATGAAAATGAGAGAATGGTAGGTGATCAAAAAAATGCCTAAGGGAAGAAGAGCTCAATGTTAACCCATCAAAATCGGAGAAAGAAGTAAGAGAAGCAATGGAAAGCGTGGGTGAGGGAGCAATCCGACAAGCCGTATGGAATGCAAACGTGAGGTAGCTGGGTACAAAAATAGAGAGGCATAAAAATTAAAATTGAACAAGACATTCGAAACAATTGGAGCAGAATCCATGCGTCGACATACTGCGAGGAATATCAACATAGGAAAACAGGCACACACATGGAAAAATATTCAAAGGAAAAGACAATTAGCCAGGAATTAAAAGAAACATGGACGAGTATAAGATGCGGTAATGTCAGCAGTCTGCAAAACAGCTGTGTGACGCTAAATGTAGAATATGCGAGCAGACAATTAAAAATTTGAGACATATTCGCGAGTCTCCGGAACGCAACAGAAAACTAAACCAAGAAACAGTAAATAAAGTGGAGCAATGATTGGAAATTGACCGAAAAATAGAAGCGCAACTTATAATGCAACAGGCAAAGCAACTATGCGACTACATCGGATAATCTGAGAAACTAGCAACTAGAATAAATATAAGAAAACCGATGTTAAATAATTGATGTAAATAAAAAGGGAGGGGCATTTACATAAACACCCTGAAAAAGGGGATACAAGGAATAAAATACTACTACTACAAATACAATATAATATACAATAAAAATAAGGTAATAATATTATTTATTATTCATTATAACATAATAATAATTAATATTATTAATACTACACTTATTGCAAAAATATAAATATATTCGCAAATTATTGATACTATAATAATATATAAATATAATATATAATAAAAATGTAATATCATTCATTATATTATTATTATTATTCATTAATAATATAACAATAATCAATATTATTGATACTAGCCTAATTGCAAAAATACAATTATATTATAATTTTCGCAATTACAATCGCGAAAACACGAATTTACGATAAACAAACCCGCAATGATAATTTTAGTAATTAAAATTGCAAAAATTAAAAAATACTCGGTGGAAAGTTTGCCGACAAATGAGGGCGCACCTAAATGGGACTATCGGACACTATCCTTACGGAAAAAAAAAAAAAAACGAAAAAAAAAACGAAAACTGCCTAACGACGAAAAAATGGTAATTCCCCGAGTTTTGTTAGCTCCCGAAAAAACTACACGCGCTTTTCCGATGATACGCGAGCGCTGGTTCGTGTTCTGCGGACGATAAAAAAAAAATTGCCCCTTCTCGATATTCCATAAAGCGAATAATAAACCGTTTGTTAGTCAAGGCACATTCCGTACATACGACAAAACATACCGACACTCCCGTGGTTGAGAAACACTGAGCACTCACAGCTCCAGAGCGAAAACATTTACCGGACCTTCAGGGAGCAACCGCCCCCCGCCCTCCCGCCCGACCGCGCAGCTTTGTGTTCCCCCTACTCTCCGCGACGTTACGACGCGACTAAAAGCGGTCCGTTTCTCGTGTCTCGTACTCTTACCGAAGATCGAGCAACCGCACGATGTTATCACGCCCGTGAACGATTTTCTTCGCGTTCATTGCCGTTTTACGATCGCGAATCTTACACGCCCGTACGACGCGTATAGTGAGCCTCATTTACCCTGGGTCTATCACCAATTGCGAGCCGAGAGCAGTTAAAGCTTGTCAATCAATCCGCCCAACCTGACCTGCTTCGCTCTCCTCGCCGTACTGGACGAAAAAATGCATCGTGGACTGCACTGCGCACGAGACGAGTGCGCAGGATCGAGGCGGATGGGAAAAACCATACGGTTCTTACTGGGCACGCGCGGGGAAAAAGACTTTCTTCCGTCTACAAACAGAGCCGTTTCGCGGCCCTGGCCGACAATCGCCTTGAAAATAACGCGCAAAAATGAACTCGGCGAAAAAAACGCCAAAATCTTTATCATACACGCGTAAGATAGATAGCAGGCTTCGAGGGACGGCCGTCCTCAATTTTGGCTACTTCGGAGACGAGTTTGAATGCCGAGTTCGGCGAGGCCGTGGCGCGGGGACCGTGCCATCTGGCGGACTTTTCACGTATCACGAAGCGCCCCGTCGGTAAGTCAGAGTACCTACTTATCGACTGCAAAAAATCGGGAAAAAGCGCCTCAATCGCGCGCGCTGCGACGAACTTTTTTTTTTCTACCGCTCGACGGCGCGTCGGTAAACGGAGGTGCGGAGGTGTACGATAAAAACGTAACTCGTACTTTTTTTTTGACACGCTCGTGTGTAAATCACAGGACAGGATCGAAGATAAAAACAAATTAAAGAAGACAATCCCGGCGTGATATTCCGTGTATACGGTGTCTCTCGTGAAAATTGGTGGTGCAAAGCCGGCGAGTGTTTATTTTCTCGATTATTCATCGTCGGATACGTTAAAGCGCGTTGTTTACTCTGTCCATTGAGGTATTGTGATAAAACAAAGTGTATCGAATGTCAGGCGAAGAGGAGAGAAGCGTACCTAACCTCCAGGTGGAGCGAGAGGCTCAAACACGCAAGATCCGTCACCGGTGAGTATTCCTCGTACATCGATGCCTTTTTCCCCTTCTCGACAGACGCGCACACCCAAAGACGCATTGTTTAAATACGAACGACAAGGATGTCGACGTACCGAGTGACCGATGCGACAAATTCAACGTGTGAATTTTTATATCATATACTTTTTTGTTGCGGTAAAGCGGTCGTCCGTGTGTGGTCGAAAAGACCGACGTAATCCAATCGGACGAGTCTACACTCTCGCCTGACACCGATATCCTCCAATCACGCGTCGAAGCATCTAGCTATTCGGTTACACGCGTTTCAAACGTAAATTCTATGTTGGATTTTTAGCGTGATATTTGCATAGTCATAGGATTACGGCAGTACGCACTCGCGATGCGAAATCGAATCTCGATCGGCGAAAATTCGGAAAATTCAATGGAAACGATATTTGATTAACGGTGAATTGATCGTTGCGACAGTGGCAGAGAGCCAGACTTGTAATTGTACACGAATTGTAGGGACTAAGGGAGCTGAGGCACAAAGTATTAGCGATTGAAACATTTGACGGTTCTCGCACTGCGTTACGTCAGTACAAGATAGCACGGTTGACACATACTTTTTTCAAATGTAAATGACGCTGTTGACCCGAACAAACTTGGCTCCTCATATTCCGAGGACCTTTTGCGAAATGGTCACAATCGGTCGCAGCTATCTCTTCGGCAGTTGCAATCCGTGTCGGATCGCACCTCAAAAGATGGTGTTGAAGTTTGCATCGTTGGTATGCAACGGAAAATAATTATTTTTAATTACTCAACATTTTTTTGGCCAATGTAGGCCGTGAAAATTGCTAAAACATTTCTACGTATTCTCATTGGAAATCAACTACCTCGATTTGCAAAAAAGACTTTGGATAATGATGAAAATAAGGTAATGAAAAATGAAGACAAAAATATCGTTACATACCAGGGATGCAAACTTCAATGTCAAGTTTGCATCGTTGGAACGCATGGAAAATTAATATTCTTTCTATTGCACAAATTTTATTTGGCCGAATTAGGCTGTGAAAATCACTTGGATTTTTTTTTAAGTATTCTTGATAGAGATTTACGACCTCAATTTGCAAATAAAGGTTCTGGATGATGGAAAATGTAAATAAGTGAAAAATAAACGAAAAAAAAGAATTGCATTTCAACAATGCAAACTTTGACATCGTTCTTAAAAGTTACTAGTCAATATTCAGGAGAGCTGAAAAGGTGTGGTAGTTTGCATAATTTGAATGCAGGGATGATCTCAAAGTTTGCATCGGTGGAATGCAACGAAATTCTTTTTTATATTTTTACTTTATAATTTTTATTTTTCACGAAATCTTTTTTGGCAGGCTAAAATTCTAATCCTCTCAATGAGCAACTCAATAATTGATTAAGGGTTTTTCGTAACAAAGATTTGCCAAAAGAAATTTGAGCAGTAGAAACATAATTGTTTACGTTGTATTCGAACTATGCAAACTTCAATCTTGTATGCGATAAAAATCTTTTTTCTTCTTCATTTCTTTATTTTTATTAGTATCTTAACACTTATTTTGCAGTTTCAGATTATGAATACCTCATAAGGATGTTCTAAAGCATTTCAGCAATATTTGTAGACTGAATGATGGAAAAAAAAATGTCCACTACAAGGATGCAAACTTCATCACGAGTTGCCTTTTTATTCTGAAAGCAAGAATTACCGTACACTAGGCTTAGAACGGTATTTGCAGGGAGGGAGTCGTGTTGGGGATGTGTTTTGTTTGATTGACGCTCCAAAGCCCACTTGGAATCCATGATTTGGAGTGCAAAACTGTAAATGTTGCCACAATTTACACGGTCCAACTTCCGGAAGGCACCTTCTTTTAATTTCAAACACAGCACGATGCCTTTGGTTCGAGTATAAAAAATCGGATTGACGTTTGCATAGTTGGAACGCGATGAAAATTCTTTTCATTTTACGATGTGGAAGTTTACATCGTCGGAACGCAACGATAAATCATTTGTTTCTCATTGCAACATTTTTTCGATGGATGCAAAGCTATGGCGAACTTTTTTAAGATCCTCATTGGAGATCAACAACGTAAATCTGTCGAACAAAATTTTCGATGGCAGAGAGAACGGAGAAGGAAGAAGATAGAAAAGTCTTTTCGTTGTATTCCAACTATGCAAACTTCAACAGGATTTTAATTTCCCACTTTATTTATTATGGAAAATCATATTTTGCAGGTTTAGGTATTGGCGTAGCCAGAAAAAAATCGATCCAAAATAATAAAATTCGAATAATCGATTGATTTCATTCAAGTTTCAACCGAAAAAGCATAGAGAAATAATTTAATGAAAGTTGAACTATTTGTTTTCGTCGTAATTTCGTAATTTGTATAAAAAGTAGCTAATTCATGAGGTTGAAGTTTGCATCGTTGGAATTTAATGAAAATTAATATTGACTTTACTTATGACTTTACTTATTGATGAAATTTACTTTACTTATTAATTAATTATTTTACCTATTAATATTGACTTAAGTTAACTAACTTTGATTTAACTAACTTTCGACTTAATATTGACTTTACTTATGAATGAAAATTAATAATGACTACAAATTTCCTTTGGCAGATTCGAGCTACGAAAATAACGCAAACTTTTTGGTGGATTCTTATTTAGCGATGTACAATAAATCTGCAAAATATGATTTTGGATAATAGTGAGAATAAAAAATTGAAAATAATTTTCGTTGCATTCGATGCAAACTCCAATCCCATGAATTTACCATAAGCTGGTGCAGATGACGTATTTGTGAAATCGAGTCTGAAAAACGGAGAGGAAAAAATAAACAAGGATTTTCGTTGCATTTCAACTATGCAAACTTCAACACCATGAGTTTAACCCACGAGGTTGAAGTTTGCATCGTTGGCATGCAACGGAAAATTAATATTCCTGAATTCCTTTCATTTCTTTTGGCAGATTATGCCTCCAGTAACCCTTCAGGCATTTTATAAGCTATTTATTTACCGATCTACAATGGAAATCTATAAGAAAATTTTTTCAATCATAATAAATACACGAAAAATAAAATATAAAAAAAAAAACATTGGTTGCGTTCCAACGATGCAAACTTCAGCAGCATGTTCAACCCGAATGCCAACAATCAAAATCAGCTTTGGCATACTCTATTGGAATAATATTATTCTATATTAAATCACTCTATAAAAAATATTGGAATTCGTTCGATCGAGTGTTCAATTCTTAGAAAGACTTGGTATCCACTCACGCGTAACGAGTGAAAATTTCAATGTATTACCTTCCGGCCGTTGTATACACTTGAAAATTCGAGCTATAGTACAAGACTCACTTTCGAAGATTCATCGATCCCAATAACTAAATTCGATTAAACACGAGATATGAAAAATAATTATCACTCAATCAAATCGAGTTTTATTTGCCCTACTTTTTTTAACATTTTTTTTACAAAATGCTTTTTTTTCTCTTACATCTACCTTAAGGATGTTATTGCCCGTATATTCCCTACCAAAACTTGGTTCCTGTGAGAATTTTGAGTACTTTGCGATACCATTAAAATCTGAAAAAAATCACCCGTATTGAAGATACGACGAACATTGGTTTTGAATAATAAGAATGCCAAAAATTTATAAATAAATTGTTTAAACAAAAAATTGTTCAAAAAATCTTCGGTAAATTTGATTTTTTGTGACATTAAATGAATTATGCTACTTTTCCGAATACATATGATTTTTTAACGAATTTTCTCTTTATTTCGAAAATTCGGTTTTCGGATTTTTTCGAAGGTTGTGCCTGTGACACTGTTCGTTCAATACGCCCGACATTTCTTGGATTTAATGTGGAACATTGCTCCGAAAGCATATTCAAAATGTGTGACTCTTCATCCATTTTATTTAATTTAAAAAATTAAGATTAGAATAGAAAGAAAATTGTAAAAAAATGCATACATATTCAGATAAATCTACGAATTCATTTAATAATATAAAAGAAGTAGTTCATCGGACATTAGTTGAACATTTTTTTTTCAACAATTTACTTATAATTTTGTCGCATTATTATTACCGGAAATTAATGTTTTTAGCTTTTTCAATGTGGTTGATTTTAAAAAAATGTTTAATCTCATCGCAAAGTACTCAAAATTCTCGCCGAACCTGACTTTTGGTAGGGAATGTACGGTCAATGCATCCTTAAGGGGCTATACCAGTGTGAACGCTGAACATTTTGGGTGATTTTCGGGAATTTTTCGGAAGAAAAGTACTCAATTAAATTTTTCGGAAAATTAAGAATATATTTGGCTATATTTTACCTATAACATAATTTTTTCATACAAAAATATTGAGATCCAAGCGACTTATGCGCTGCCTCCGGAGCCGCCAAAAATTTCAAGTCAATCGGATAATTGCTCTTTGAGTTACAATGTCAGCAATTTTGAAAAATCTCATTTCGAGAAAAACGCGTTTAAAGATTTGACTATCGATTTTTGCGAGATAAAATGATATTGATATAAATTATATAAATGACAATGATATTCTTGAAAGTATAAACTTTCGAAAAAGGCAACAAAAAAAATAGATTGTTTGAAAGTCTCACACTGGTATAGCCCCTTAACTTATTTTCCATTCTGCATACTCTTTCCCTTGTCTCTATCTAACATTTTTGTCTTTCTCTTAGTTTAATCCTCCCCTCCATCTCTTTCTCCTCGCCCCTCCTCCTTGCACATATTCTGCACACTTTCTCTATTTTCCTAAAATACTCGCATATCCCTTTTTGCAGGATGTCCATGGTCTTTTTTCGCTTTCCACAATATATTTGTATTTTTCATTGTACATTGATTTACTTATTTTTTCCTCTTCCTTCCTCAAAATGTCCTTTTTTAAGGAATCATCACAGTGTGACCGCCCGAAAAATGGCCGGTTTTCGCGATTTTTTTAGGTGGTTACGATAAGCTAATCGGTCGATTTTTTTTTTACAAATTGAAGCACCGATAAACAATACAAAATTATTTTTTTTTAATTTTTAAATTTATTGTTCAACATTGTTTTTATTTGCGGAAAATTGCGTGGAAAAAAAATTATGTCCCATGGTGGCCAGGATTGCGGCCGCAAATTTTATCTGGAACAAAAATTTCAAAATGACTATTAATCCCTAGGAAAGCCGTTATGTTCCTATGGACGTTTTTTTAGTGGAGTTTGAAAAAATGACGGCGGTTTAACAAAAAGTATCAAATTTAGCCTTTTTTCGACGGTTTTTCGTAAAAAAAAAAATAGACAGATTTTTAAAAAAGCTTCCATAGCATCATAAGGAATGACGTGAAGAATGTTCTGTCAAAATTGAAATAATTCGAATTTCGATCTAAAAATTGGACAGAACGTTTATAATCGTGTATACTATCGGATAATGCAAAAAAATCGATTTTTGTAAAAATTTACACTGTGCTGATTCCTTAAGGGGGAACCTCTTCCGGACGACAGGTTTTTCAACAATTTTTTACAAAAAATTGAAAGCATTTATTGCAATGAATCAAATTCCATAGTAATATTGACGTTCAAATGAATACAAAAAGAAATTTTCATGAGGGAGAAAAAAAAACTTGGAAAAACGAACTTGGCTCCTAGAGTTTGTGCGCTGGAACGCCCACGTCCTTGTAGTTAACTAAAATCAACGAAACAAGTTTTATTCATTAAAATAAGTCATACCGCTTTGCATGAACCCAAATTTAGCACAAAAAAATTGAAAATTTCTGGACAAAAATTTTAAAAAACCCTTTTTTATAAACAAATCGTTAAAAACAATATTTATTATAACAATTTACACGAAAGTTTAGGTTTATGCAAAGGCCGATAAGTTAAAGAATATCTGTACGAAATTTCAAGTTGATTGGTTCATTACTTTTTGAGTTACATTCCACGGCACGGAAAAAAAAACACGTTTCGAGAAAAATTCGATTGAAGTTTTCGTTCCTTGAAAACTAGAGTTCAGAGTGATTTATAATTACCCAAGCTTAATCTGCGATGCCATTGCCCAATTTTTCGTCACATTCAGGCTACAAAAATCACTAAACCATTAAAAAATTCTTATTAAGGCTCCATAATCTAACCTCGAAAAAAAAGGATTCGGATACTACTAAAAATGAAGAAATTAAAAAATAAAGCAACATTTTCGTTTTCCAACTATGCAAATTTCAAACACCAATAAAATTCTGACAAACGAAATTTTTGTTCATCGTCTCGAATGTGAAATCTTGTCGACTGGAACTTTCGTTCGTCTCCGCCAGGATTCGCCGAACCAAACTGCCTGCTGAAAGGTCACAGAGCCAAAATCAACTTTTTTTTAAATTCCCATAAAAAGAGGCAGGTCTTTAAAAAATCTTGGCAAGCATAGGTGGATTCCGCATTCGTTGATACGCGTCGTACGTATCGGTTTATAAACACGCGTACATAAAGATGCATAGAAATTGATAGTGGACACGAACACGCGGAAGCGAGTGAATCCCGAAGTGGCACGACCCCTGAACCATCGTCCGGTCATCCTTGGGTTCTCGTCGTTGGTTTAGCCTCTTCGGTTCTGCTCTCTTCCCTCTCTGTGTTTGGCTGCTCTTCAACCGCTGTGCCCCTTACACCGATTTTCGTACGGGCTCCTATTATCAATCGACGAGAGGGACGTTCAGTCTATAAGTGACGGGCTTTGGGAGTACTCGCGTACGAAAACACTTGAATGAAATATTACAACTTAATAAGTGGCTCTAATGCTCCGAGAGAATGGGCAATTTATTTCCTTTGCTACAGGTCCAATATGAAAATAATATAAATACTAAACCACTATTAAAATAGATATTTCCATATCTATTTTTTTTAATTATATTTACGAATTAGTGAATTACAGTGCGATTTCATTGTCTTTCGTAATAAAAAATAAAATACTCTCGTAATACAGTGAAATTGAGTACGAAGGAAATTTTTTTTCGCGAGGACGAAAAAAAGATTCAACGAGTTAAAAGGATAACTACGGTGGAAAAGCGTCCGACGGTATGCTTCGATGGCTTCTTGATTCCATCAACGGTACATTTACGAGAAATTTCGTCCGCGGTGTGGTATTCAGCTGAAATTAATGTTTCGCTACTTGCTCCTTCGTCGATGTCGATTTTTTTAGTACGCTACCTAACGACCATTCAAATTTCGCGAATTTAACGCAATTTTCGCGTTCTCTTTGCTTTCGCCATTTTTTTTTACCGAGGTAAAGAGCGGCACAAAATTTTGAAAAAAATTCTGTTGGGCGACACAAGTGCCACGGAAAATCGGGTGGTTGTTCCAAATTCTCCGACCACTCTGTCGAGTATTTCGAATATTTATAACCAATGTATATGTTTCGAATAATATAAGGCAATTTTGAAAATAGCCTTTTTCGCGTTTAAAGTACTGTAGACAATCGAGAAACGAATGACCGCGAAAAAGCCTATGAAATAAAAGATTCGGCTGAGAAATTATCGGCTGGATTTTTTAACTAGATTTTTGTGGATAAAATAAACCGGCAAGGTAACATTCCCTTTCATTTCAAGCGACCGTGATAACCGTGATAAAAATTCAAAATAAGCGAAAGTCGAAGATTTTTATTGAATTCCGTCAAAAAAACGTAGACTCGTATTTAGAAAAATGCTGGGAACATTTTTTTTTTAAATAGTTGTTGACACAATGGTAATTCTTTTGCGATTTCTTACCGATCTGATCGGCTTGGTTACCCGTTTTGAACGAAAAAAATGGTTGGAAATTGAATGAATAATTAAAGAAATAATTCGAAAGACGAAGAAATATCGTAAATTATTACGATTATTATTTTTTTTTAAATTAATTTAATATTGGACTTTATTGCTCCGGGCAACAAAGTCTTGATTTATTATTATTATTGCTATTATTATTATATCTTGTAACGTTATTTATTTCTATATTAACGTAGTTATTATTATTATTATTATTATTATTATTATTATTATTATTATTATTACGTATTATTATTATTCGAAACGCGGAAAAAATGTTGCTGTAGCGATCTTAAGGCGGGACATTTAGACAGGAAAAAATAAGCAATATTGAGGTATTTTTTAAACTAAGAAATAATTATTCTACAATTATCAAACTTTGGGTATATTTTAATAGTATATTCAAGTATACAAAACAATTTTTTTAAATTCATCATCAAAATGGCGGAGCTGGGGCAGAGTGTTTCAGCAAGGTCGCCTCGGGAGTTGCGAATCGGCGTGCAGTCTAGCTTCCCGTAGACTTTGATTTGCAAAAAAGTTCAAACATTTTTTCAGTTGGAACATGTACAGTTTCTATGTGACGGTGATTAAAATGAAGAAAATGCAAATTTGAGAAAATGGCACGCATTTACAAAAAAAAATCAACATTTCACGCAACATTTCTGTAAAACGTGGATGAAAAAGTAGTTTTTTTTTTCAATTTGTCAAAAACAATTCTCGTCAAGTAGAACGTACCAATATTATCAATATTTCTACCAAGTTTCAACTCAATCGGCTTGAAAGTTTTTGAGTAATCCTGCACGCCAATTTCGATAATGCAGTTTTGAGAAAAACGCGTTTGAAGCTGTAACGTTTGAAGTTTTTCGAGTTTCGAATTTCGCTTTGAAACTTTGGGAAAATTCCTACATATATAGTTCTATCGTTTAACGAAAAAAAAAAAGAAATCGATTTTTTGATCGTCGTAAATGTATTTTTCGCCTTAAGTCGAGACTACGCGAAATTGAATATAAAATTAATATTAAAGTTTTTTTTTATAATACATCACGATTACTCGTGAATATTAAGAGGTATCGCGGTGGCTTAAAGATGCAATATTCCGTTATAAAATCTTCAAGGTTTTTGTGCTTTATGCGGGGTGATCGGGATTGCTGCTCTTTGGACCGTCGGGTTTGCGTTTCGTGCCTTGCACGACAATACATCTGAAAGCTTCTCTCCATCGTTATCGCACAACGACGATACTTTTCGTGCAATTTTGCCAAAGGTCCACTACGCATCGCAGTCTTGCACTGTCAATGGCGGTGAGTAGTCGTTGGAAATATCGAATTCAGATTTGCATCGGGCTCTATTCACGGATTAAAAAAATTACCGGGCGCCAGTACCGAAGTATCGGTCGTAATATTAAAAAAAAAAAACTAAACATCTAGTGAGTTATGATAAATGTTTTAAAAAAACCACTCATCTTTTTTTATTCGTGTAAAATAATTTTTTTTCGCCCGAATTCTTTAGTCGGTATACTTTAGACATTTATAAATTTTCTTTAATAATTATGTATTTGCCTCGAAAGCGGACTCGAAGCTGCAAATAAAAATCTTCGACGCAGAGAGTCGTATGACTCGACAAAAGTTTCCACGAAGTTTGGAAAAAAAAAATCGTCGCTCGGGTAGTGACATTAGAAAAATGCTCGAAGACGTATTTACGTTTTGGTGTCGCTAACTCTATTAACGTATCAGCCATTCGCGAAGGGTTGACCGCATGCAATGTGATTTGGTTTGGATATTTTTTAAGCTGCTTCCGTGATCACAGAAATGACTAAAAATTGCTTCATACTGTTTGATGGCTTATAAAAAATGGGATATAAATTTGCATCAATTTTCATCGTTTTCGCTGAACCAATTGATTTTGGCTTAGAATTATTACAAAGGCAGTTTATGCCAAGCAGCATGGTTGGGTTGCCGCTTATTCTGAATGATGATTGAAGCTTTTGTTGTCCAGTTTGGACAACAGTCCGATTGGGTCATTGATTATCTAATCAGTTGCCCAGTTACCACCGTACTTTTGAATGGTATTGAAGTTTGCATCCTTGGAATGCAATATTTCGTTTTGCCCATTTGGGCTACCAAAATTACCGAAATACTTTTGAATATCCTTCTTAGGGATCCCTAACCTAAACGTGCAAAAGAGAGCTTCTAATAGTAATAAGAATAAAGAAATTTTAAAAAATCAATGGAAATTTCAATGCAACGAAAGTTCTTATCAAGGGGCCGGGTTGAAATTCCGAACTTTGAATTATCAGAACGCTCAAAACTTCGAAAGAATACTACCCCGAAAGATCAAAACTCCGAAAGAATTTTACACGAAAGACCGAAATTCCGAAAATCTGAACACCGTCAAAATAATTCGCCTATGGAAGTTTTGAAAGTTTCAACATTTTCAATAAAACGACGA
Organism: Ophion ellenae; assembly: GCA_963210295.1. Lineage (NCBI taxonomy): Eukaryota > Metazoa > Arthropoda > Insecta > Hymenoptera > Ichneumonidae > Ophion > Ophion ellenae. The sequence goes on from OY723387.1 coordinate 58,274,832, forward strand.
ATTATTTCAAGATTTTTTTTTTATTAAGGGGGCCCAAAAAGTTCGTTTTTTCAAGAATTTTTCTTGAGAAGACCTTTAAATCTATTAACGTAAAAATTTGTACACGAATTATGGTAATTTTTAACTGTATTTTAACATTTTTTATTTGTAAAAATAATTATTTCGAAAGCTGCTATAGCTGATCTCCGGGAGCACCCCGAAAAAAGGCGTCTTGCGGTGAGCACGATATCTCTTGACTGGATCATCTAAAATGAAAAAAACCAAAAATATTTCGTTAATATAATGGATTATCTTGTAATTGATCGAAGGAATAAGCAAAATGATAGTTTTTGACAAAATGGGGTCTTCTAAAAAAATCGATTTTTGACAAAAATGTAGGCCTCAAATTGTTTATAAAATAGAAAATATTTATCGGTGGGAAAAAACTTTCGATTAATTACTAAAAAATATACTTGAAACGATTGTGTTAAAATTTGAGACTGATCGGTTCAGCCGTTTCCGAGAAATCTTGCTCACCGACTTTAAAAACACAGTTTTGAGAAAAACGCGTTTAAAGTTTCAAAAGCACTTTCGAACGCTCTAACGCGTCATTACAAATGTGCGTGTAACTTCGAGAATATTCGCCGGATTGACAAGAAATGTTCTGTGTGTTTATTTAATTATATGTACATTTTAAAAAAGTAAAGCAAAAAAATCGATTTTTCGAAAATTTTAACTGTATTAACCCCTTAAGAAGTGAATTTACGTTAATTTTGAATTGAAAATTTGTCCAGAAAATGTTATACTTTCTGCATTATTTACAGTCAACTGTGTAGACTTTCGCTGGTACGATTTTGACGAACCTTGTCATTTCGGAACATTAAAATTAGGAATTTTAAGGGGGGATTGTCTTTTTTTTTCGCAAAATTTACCGCTTTTTGGGAATTGTTTGTGAAGAAAGTATACAACGGAAAACTTGTGAAACTTGGCATATAGTTTTATTGATCTGTTTACTACACACAAAAAATTTTTTAAACAATTTCATCAAAAAATCCGCCTCCCACCCCCCTCGACGCGCGATGGTCCTTTTTTGATGGTGTGCACGATTACAGCCTTCACGTTCATCCTGCAACAAAAACCCAAAAAGCATTTTACTTTAGACACATATAGCTATCGTTCGATGAAGGGGAAAAAATTGACGATTTGGTGACGTTTTGAACTTGAAGTATCGATTTTTCGAAAAAAATTGATCGATTTTTTGTTATAAATAAAAAACTATTAAACGTATTGCTTTTTTGCTTCATCAAACGATAAAAGGATGTCAGCTGAGCATTCTGTCCAAATTTGAAGGCAATCGGTTGAATAGTTTTTGAGAAATCGTGCACAACAGTTGTGAAAAAGCTGTTTCGAGAAAAACGCGTTTAAGGGGGGATTTTTTGATGAAATTGTTTAAAAATTTTTTTGTATGTAGTAAACAGATCAATAAAACTATATGCCAAGTTTCACAAGTTTTCCGTTGTATACTTTCTTCACAAAAAAATTCCCAAAAAGCGGTAAATTTTGCGAAAAAAAAAGACAATCTCCCCTTAAACCGTTGGTGCATTCAAAGCTCGGAATTTCAACCCAGCCCCCGTGTCAAGATCATGTCACCGAAAGTCTACACAGTTCACTGTACATTATGGAGAACGTATAGCATTGTCTTGACAAATTTCAAAATCGACGCAGTCACTTCTTAATAACAAAAAAAATCTTGAAACAATTCGTCGATTCATTGAAAATTTCGAAACTTTCGAAACTTCCATAGCCGAATAATTGTGACGGTGTTCAGATTTTTCGGAGTGTTCGTCTTTCGTATAAAATTCTTTCGGACTTTTGAGCATTCTGATCATTCAAAGTTCGGAATCTCAAACCAGCCCCCTTTCTAAAATTCCTACTTTCATTGTTATCCAAAATCGTATTTTGCAGATTAAGTTCGTAGATCGCTAAACAAGAATCCTAAAAAATCTTTGCGTTATTTTCCCAGTTCAAATCTGCCCGAGGAAATTTGTAAAATAACCAAAAATGATTGTCGTTGCATTCCAAAGTTCCAAACTTCACCACCATACGAGAAAATGACCAAGTATGAATGAAAAATAAAAAAATACTGCGTTTCGGATGCATGCGCTTAAGCTGTAAATCGCCATAACTCGCATAGTAAATTTGCGAGGGATGGAAATATGCCTTGCTTCCTCGCCATACGGTGAAAAGTCAACGAACAACATCAACTCTGAAAAGACCATTGAAAATCCCGTTCAGCAAAAATCGGACAAAACCGACATCCTCTGGGAAGTGACATTGAGCTTGGTTTTATCGAGAAATGCATGACAATTGATGGGTTGAAACGACATGAGGGCAAAATTCATCGCATGCCAGGTGAATTAATGAAAATAAATCACCTCTTCGAGGCATCCCCGAGGCACCTCCGAGGCAGCTCCGAGGCACCTCCGAGGCAGCTCCGAGGCACCTCCGAGGCATCTTCGAGGCATAACAAAAAATTAACAAAGAGCCATTGGTCCCCAAATTCCATCGGCTACATCGAAGGCACAGCATGTTAGCGAGCATCTACAAAGCTCGAGGAATAAAACGTTCGCGAGCAACGAACGAAATCGTCCCACGAAGAACCCATTTTCAAAATCGACACGTCAAAATCGAGATCTCAAACGAGAAGACTCGAGCGATTATTCAAACCCCCAAAGACACCGGACGGAAAGTATCCGACCAACGACGACGGCTGGAGGTTGTGTAATTGGGTTGGACAAAAAATTCTCTTGCAACGTCATGTGAAAAGTGTTGAATGATTTTTGTTGGTGATGGTAACGGGAAAGGAACGCGCTGAAAATAAGACAGAGAGAAAAAAACTTGAAATACGCCGATGGGGACATAGAGATTGATGGTGGGGACATGTTGTGTGTCATTTTGAAGGTAACGCCAAGCACGAGGCGAAAATACGAGGTGCCCCAATACCGCAAGACGAGGATAACAAAGACGAAGACTCGTCAGCTGACGTTGACCGCGTAAAGTCTGAAGGCTCGAGGTCCAAAAGAGCCGATCTTGAGGGACGACACGTTGACACGATGTCCGAGACACCAGTCAGCTTCGTCGTCGGCGATCCCGATCCCTCCGAGGAACTTGAGACGGAGGACAGCTTTGCCGGCCATGGAGACGATGGATACAATCAACAACAACCACCGGTCGTGCCGGGTCTGGTCGAACGACGAAAACGACTCAGGTGAAATTTACTATCTTTTTTTTACTATTTTTTTCTTCGTAGGAACAACTTGTGTAACTTTTCACACACTGAGAAAAAAAAATCATTGATCCAATATCATTGGTGTTATCGAATGAAATTTCGTTCATTCAATTGTAAAATTGTTGGTGTAAATAGTCGGATTTATTAGTCCAAACAAAACGCCGTTGACATTACTAACATGATTAAATAAAACGTTTTTTTTTTTTTCATTCAAAAGATATATTGTTGGCGGAGTACAATATACTATTGAAACTATATAAAAAATTATCGCGACCAAATTATATAGTTTTGATGCATTTTCTGCAACGAACAAAAAAAGGGTTTCAATTCATAACATGAATATTGTTGATTCGAGTACACAAGAAAAATTGAATTTCGCTCGTTTGATTCAGATAAAATTTCTATTGAGTAAATATGTTATTTTATTTTCTTCGCCATATCCGATATTGATTTTTACGTACAATATTCGTTAAAATATTAATATATTATTTTGATTAAAAAATATTGAGCAAATGTCTGAATTGGTTAAAAAATTATGCGAAAAAAATTTGTTTCTTGCGCATTTGGTTGAAAAAATTTAACCAAATCACGGTCGAGCGCCATCGGAATTATAGGTGTGAGGAAACCCGTAGTTCTCGGAGTAACCGCTAGACGCCGCACGCGCGCTCGTTTCTCGTAAGCGTAGCGCCAACCGAAAATCAACTTAAACGCCGGGGAGACTCTAAAGAGTATCGCTTCTTGGCCCGTGGCTAAGATCGAAGTGTAGTATCTGATATTCTCTCCATGGATATTCCACTGGATATCTGATCTCATCCCCTATTATTATGGATGATCATTCTAATGCTCACTATTTATTTAAGATAAAAAAATTGAAAACTTTCAATTATTAATATATTCTTTTGACTGCAATGAACATTCATTTCATTGATTATTATCTTTTTTTTCTACCGGAGACTAAATGCGTTGCTACAGATGACACCTGTACTTTGTGGCAAAAATTACCATTATCTCGGATCCATATTGTTGATATTTCAATCATGATATACACTTGTCTCTATCTCATCTAGTTGCATGATACTGCACTTTTGATATTGTACGGAGTACGAAAATGTTACGTCTAATGGCATATTCGGTTTGATGTAGTAAAGAAATAATCCATTCGATTGATTAAATTCTTGTACGAAATAAAAATTGTTGTAGCAATCGCTTAAAGGGAGGATAGGGGTTTTTAGCGTGAAAAAATACTTTTTTGCGATTTTTTTTCATCTATATGGATAGAGTAAATTTATTTAAACCTTTTGTACATTGGTAAGCGTCATTTCAAGAACATTCCGCGAAATTTGTACGCGAAAATATCCACAAACAAGCCAGTGACAAAGCTTTTTCAAGAACGCCTTTGGAAAAACACGACTTGCGGTGTTCCCCATGTAGAGGTTGCCATGAGTTGCCCAATGTTACGATCGGGCCAATATTGGGACGATCGTATAAGCCAACGAAAGAGAAATAATATTGGCCCATTACTGTTCCGCTCTAAACTGAAAACTGGCACAATATCGGCCCATCCCTCAAGCATGTCCTGGCCCAGCTTTAAAAACTAATAAACAGCTGTGATAGTTAAAGTAAATTTGCCAATTTAAAAACTGGGGATACTAAAATACTGACAATTCCATTGGCCCAATATTCTTCCGTTATAAATTGAAAACCGGCACAATATCGGCCCATCGTTTAAAACCAATAAATAGCCGTGATGGTTAAACTATATTTGTCAATTTAAAAACTGGTGATGCTAAAATACAAGCAATTACATTGGCCCATTATTGTCCCGTTATAAATTGAGAACCGGCACAATATCGGCCCGTTACTAAAGATTATCCTGTCCCATCTTTCAAAACCAATAAACAGCAGTGATAGTTAAACTAAATTTGCCAATCCTGAAGCTGGCAATCCTAAAATACTGGCTATTACATTGGCTCATTATTGTCTCGTTCTAAATTGAAAACCGACACAATATCGGCCCATTGTTAAAACCTATCATGGCCCATCTTTTAAATTCATTAAACAGTCATGATAGATAAACAATATTTGTCAATTTTTAAACTGGTGATGCTGAAGTACTGCCAATTACATTGGCCCATTATTATTCTGTTATAAATTGAGAACTGGCACAATATCAGCCCAATACTAAAACCTATCCGGGCCCATCTGTTAAAACCAATAAACAGCCCTGATAGTTCATCGAAATTTGCCAATTTTAAAACCGGCAATGCTAAAATACTGGAAATTACATTTAATTAATCTAAGCCCTTTATTGGCTAAGTGGTTCAGACCATACCTGCTTTAATTTTATTTAAGTCTCGGGTTATTCATTATCTGTATATTGTGCCAGAATAGGCAAATAACTGGCACGTCATATATTAATCGTCTATATTTGGTAGTTCAGTTTTTGTAATCAAGTCTTGGCCTATTATTGGCATTTGTAAATAACCAACATAAGTAAGTAAAATATGCCAATTTTGAAACCTGACATATACGCAAATCACAATTTATTTCAAGGTTATTCCATGAAATATGTATCCATAAGGACCAATCTCGGGCCAAACTTGGCCCGATATAGGTTGAAAATTTATCACGCACCCAAACAAACCCAAACAAACTCACGGCCCAATATTTTAGATAGACTAACTTCTAGATACACCAACTGTGAAGGCCCATCATAGAGCCAGTGGTCAATTTCTACATAGGCCCTTTAAGAGAGCCCACATAGGGCCTAGTGCAATCACCAATATTGGCGCTACAATGAATTAAATCATTGGCCCAATAATTGTTGGCTCTGTTGGCCGATATCGGGCCGTTCTTATCATTTCTACAAAGGCACCTCATTGGTAAATACTCACGGCCCAATATTCTAGAAAGGCAATCTCTACATGGGTCACTGTATCTCAGCTAGAAATTATCTGAAATCGAGTACCATTAGAATTTAGTCAAAGTATCATCAAATCCTCCCCCCAACGGTCTTTGATAATTTTTTTTTTCATTTCTACATTTTTGGTGGTCATGTAAAGTGAAAAGTGTTATTTTTCACGAAAAAATCCGCCATTTTGGGGGTGGAAAACCCCCTCAAAGTAAAAACAAAATCTCAAACTAACCGTTGGGGGGAGGTATTTCATATGTAGAAAGTGTGTACCAAGTTTGAAATAAATCGGTCATGTAGTTTTCAAATGGCAGTGAACATGGACTTTGAAAAAGTGGTTTCGAGAAAAACGCGCCACCGGCTTGATTGTGGATATTTTCGCGTACAAATTTCACGGAATGTTCTTGAAATGACACTTAACAATGTACAAAAGGTTTCAAAAAATTTACTCTATCCATATAGACGAAAAAAATTCGCAAAAAAGTGTTTTTTTTTCACGCTACAACTCATACCCTCCCCTTAAGGGGTTAGGCCACTCTAGAGGCCGAAAAAATAGGCTTCTTGCTGATTTTTTTTTCATTTTTTTTTTCAGAAAAACTACAAACTAAATCGAGATTAATAAAAAAAGTGTTTATCATACATATCAGAGACTGTATACAATAGTTTTTTTAAAGCGATTCGTTTCAAAATGGCGGCGGTGCAGCGTTTATCTCAAAACTGCATTTTTTAAGTTGGCCGGAAACATAACCCAGACAATTTTCAACCGATTCACTGGAAATGTTGAATATATCTTGAAAAATACATTGTCTATGGAAGTACGTAGGATTTTTTTTATATTGCATAGTTCATTTGTTATTAACAATTATCTGGCGATTTTTTAGGCAAATTTTTGGAAAGTGAAAAATTTGGTCAGATAATTATCAATAACAAATGAACTATGCATTATAAAAAAAAAATCCTACGTACTTCCATAGACAATGTATTTTTCAACATATAATCAACATTTCAAGTGAATCGGTTGAAAATTGTCTGAGTTATGTTTCCGGCCAACTTAAAAAATGCAGTTTTGAGATAAACGCTGCACAGCCGCCGTTTTTTAAATTAATCGCTTCAAAAAAATTATTGCATACAGTCACTGATATGTATGATAAACACCCTTTTGGAATCTCGATTTTTTTGTAGTTTTTCTGAAAAAAATCCCCAAAAAGCCCATTTTTCGGCCTCTAGAGTGGCCTAAGGCCTCAATTATTTCATTCATACATCCCCAAATTGTATGTAGAATGATTTCAATAGATTATCATTTTATTTTAAGAATAATGGAGATGTGGAGAGAACAGAAGAGATTTTCAAATAAAATAATATGTTATTAAAATCAATCACATTTCCCAATATTTTATAGTATTGTAACAATGTCATATATCGGTGGCACTCCGTCATCAGACATTTATTTTGGTCAACCAATGTATTTTTTTGATTCAATTGGTTGTTTTTTCTCAGTGCATGGAGTCCTAGGAAAAACATATGCAACGTTTTTAGCGACCAGCGTTCAACTGCGCAGAAATGATGCTCGTAAATTCTTCGGATAATTAAGTGGCAGATTAAAATATCGCGAAATATTAATGGAGCCAATATTTATTCTCGTGGTCCGAATCAGCTAATGCGAATACACGCATTCACCGTTCGAATCTTCGCTTTTATTTTTCATTACATGATCGCGTGACCGCCGAGGCGAAAGAAATCAAGTTCGAATTTCAAAGTACGATTCTTTCAGACACGGTCTGTTGCCAACGTTTTTCGACAAGGGACACTCGCGCGTGATATCGATCGATTAAGGGGCCTTCTCAATTTAGACACTAGAAAAGGCTATTTTCATGCATTTTTTGATAGGTTTATATTATAGATATTGATATAAAGGTTTGATAATATTCATATAAATAAAAAATATATAAAATATATAAAAATAAAAATATATATAAATATATATATAAAAATTGATAATATCGATATAAATATATAGATATTGATATAATATATACTTAACAAATACACTTTCGAAATACAAAAAAAACGTATTTATTTAAGTCACTATTTATAGACGAAAATGGTAGTTAAAAAATGTCCTAAAAAATGGTAGGTCTGCGCTGTTGATAAAATCTCGGAGATGGATCATCCGAATTAAGAAAAATCAAACGGTTTCAGATTCAGTATGTTAATAGCTATAGCGCATATCATACGATTTTTCATATATGCAAGAATAACAAAATGGCGGCCATTTTTCAAAAAAACAAAAAAAAACGTGTTTTTCACCGTTTTGGGCAAAAAAAATAGTAAATATCAGAATGTAAAAAAATCCTTGATATGCGCTATAGCTATAGTTGTAAAGAATATGTGGTTAATATTTCATAAGGATCGGTTCAGTAGTTTCGAAGGTTTGATCAACAAGCCGTCGAAAAACGTTGTTTCGAGAAAAACGCGTTTAAAGTTTGTTTGGGTTACTAAATACATAAAAAAAATGTTTTTAATGTATTTCGAAAATGTATTTATTAAGTGTAACAACTTTTATATTAATATCTATATAGAATTATAAACCTATCAAAAAATATATATTTATAAAATATTTTATTTCATATTTATTATTATATTATAAATATTACATAAATATTATTATATTATAAAATATATATTTAGAAAATATTTAGAAAATATATTTATAAAAATAAATATATTATATTAATATCTTTATGTTATTATAAACCTATCAGAAAAATCATGAAAATAGCTTTTATTAGCGGCTAAAGTGAGAAGACCCCTAAAAAAATTCGTAGAAGGTGGCTGTATTCGTTTGAATTAAATAGCTGAATTAAATTGGCTTCGGCAATAGTTGGTTGAATATTTTTTTTTAATTGTGCGTGCCATCGTGCGCGAACAGTCGGTCGATTGGATATTTTTCTCTTTTTTTTTTCGTAAGACTTGAAATTCGTAAAATGTGAACCATTTTATCAAGTCAGTCTAAGTTGATTAGACGTCGTCATTTTTGGACACTAACGAATATCACTGAAGAATCAAAGGGTTAAGCTACTGTGACAACGCAAAAATCAGGGTTACTTAAAAAAATTATTTTCGGAGGAATAAGCAAGATTATTGAAAAATAGTTTGGACATTTATTTGTATGTACGTTAACAAAATTATGTACCAAATTTCATCTAAAAATATTAAAAATTAAAGAAGTTATTAACAATCTCGTGAAGGACCTTTAAACGTGAGGGACGGTGTACTTGATTTTCGGCACCTGGTTGATCGGAAACAATAAAACGAGTTTTTTTTTTCTTCAAATAGATAATATTGGCTAAGACTTGACCGAGCTTTTTTTGCTACCGTATTTCAATTATCAAAAAAACATTCTTGAATTTTTTCTTCGATTTTTCGACGAAAAATGACATCATTGTTAATAAGTAATGAAAAAAAATGTTAAGAAGAAAAACGTCGGTCAAGACTAAACTACCATTACACTGACCAAGTGTACTAAATTTCAAGCCGATTCCTACATTAGATGTCGAGAAATCGTGTACACCGTTTTCAAAAACATAGTTTCGAGAAAAACGCGTTGAAAGTTTAACTAGCAGTCCTATCATTGTTATAATAAGTTAACCGTCAATCTGCGATTCCTGCACTATACCTTCCTCTTCAACTACAGTTGCCTCAAGCGACTATCGATTTTTTTAAGGCCTCATATACGCGATCTTGCCGATTTTCGAAGGTACTTTTCTAGACGCGGTTAAAAAAAATGACGCATATATTGACTACATTTTTTTACAGATCATTTATGCACATGGTTAGGTATATGTAAAAAAAAAAATCAGAAATATTAACAAATGGCGGAGATATAACATAATAAAGCAATGTATTTTTTTGCGCACGCGCGTTGATGGTGAAAGATCTCGGCATCGATGTGGGTGTCTGAAAAAAATGAACATATTTCATAATGAATGTATCTTCAGTGTGAACCAACAATATTATTGAAAAAAAATTATAATAAAAATTCGAAACTTAATTTTTTACTCAATTTTCTGTCGGTTATTTTTGGAATTTTCTGTCGGTTATTTTTGGAATTTTTCAATTCTGTAAAGCTTTAAATATTCCTAACCGTTCAGGCTAATCGAATAAAAAATAAATAAAAAATTAAATTTTTCGCGTATATAAGGCCTCAAATGTTCACAGTAGCCTAACCCTTTAAGGTGTTACCCCCACTTGTAGCCCAAAAAAGGCCTTTTTCATGAATTTTTTTAAAGAAAACTACAAAACTTTTTTAATCGATCAATATACCATCTTAAAGAACACATCTTGAAGAACTTTCAGTAATTTTTTTATTGAAAAATATTACATTGTTTAGTGGCAAATGGCCGTCAATGAAATAATGTTTTTATATACACGGTTTGCGGTGACCAACATTGCGGCGAAGTGGATCATCTGAAAAAAAATGCGGATGGATTTAGTCAAATATAAGTATAAACTAGTCTTTAATCGAAGGATTTTAAAAAATATTCATTTTTCACAAAATGGCGGACAGCCAAAGTTAATGGTTCGATTTTAACGAAAAAAAACGGCCGTTTTTTGGCTATAAAACGGCCATTTTTTTCGAAAAAGAAAATCGAACGATCAAAGACTACATTTTTATGTATTAAATAAGCCTGCAAAATTTCAAGAAGATCGGTTCATTAGTGTTCGAGTAATCTTGGTCACCGACTTCAGAAATGCCATTTTGAGAAAAACGCGTTTAAAGTTTCTCCTTCAACGCTCTTTCAACGCGGATTCTTCTCTTTCAACGCTCGTATCTCAGTCAATTTTGTTCGGATCGACTTGAAATTTTCAGGACATATTCTCAGATACTTATACTTCAAAAAAATGCAATAAAAAAAAATCGATTTTTTCAAAATCGCAAGTGGGGTAACCCCTTAATAGAACGTTCAGAAGGATTGTGACAGTCCACTGGTAAGCCAAATGCTTGAAGCACATCCCGCGAAATTGTGCAAAAATAAAGTCCCCCGAATCGAGTTTCTCTCACGTGAAAGTAAGATGCGAAAATCTAAAAAATGAAGAACGAAATCGTTCGATTTTGCCTGAAACTCCTCATATAAAATATCACGAATCTCGTACGATCGTCTATATGCGTCACTATGTTGCATCATTATTCGAAAACAAGTCTGCACCGGCGAATAAATAAGAAACGTCGACGACAAGTGAACGAAGGAAGAAAAAAATGTTGAGGAAAACAGAACGCAGCGGTGGATTAATTCCAACCAATCGATTGCATGTAAATGATGATTGTAAAATGTTGCATTAACCTCGCTACCATCGAGAAATGATATCGCTGTATACGCGATGACCTTCATTCGAGTTCAAAAGCAGCGGAAAAAGGACTACGGTCTGATAACTCGACGAGCGTGTCATAAGTCGCGATCTCAATATTACGTATCTCCGTCTTGTTTTGGGGTGTCAGCGATTTCGCTGTTTCTCTTCGGAAAAACAACTTCAGCCAAGAATGCGTACTAATTTTTTCTTAGGTCCCTTTTTGATTCACGCAAAGCACGTTTCGGACGGTTTGCGTGAGAAAGTTCGACAGACGATGAGGGACGGCACATGCCTTATAAATTGGAAGTGGAAACGAAATGCGATTGGTCAGTTGAAGATCAGGTGGTGGTCAGCCGATAAATTCTCAACGCTCGACCCGTTCCATGTGTTGTTGCTTCGATCATCTCGACAGCTGAATCAGCCGATTGCTCGACTTACGAAATCGTTTATACTTCTTTTTGTAGCTATTCGAAATCAACGTAAAATGCATCAATAACCCAACATTATGTATCAGGGTTTTGTCAATTTCTACTTCCTCGTGGAAGAACATTTTGGGAACATTTTAGGCTATCCAAAAGGCCTTGGATTTCAAGCAGGTTATCAGCTGCTCGGGATCGTTCACGAAGAATTATTCCCGTGTTGCATTGGCGTGTTGGATCTTGGTCTGATTGGAGATGTTCGTCCGCCTCCTCAAAGTAATTGTCGGCATTCGGTCCAACTTTAATGTCCGGGCATTCCATTGCTGATTTGCTTCCTGCTTTGAATGGACAGGCAATGAGGAGTAATTTGTTTTGCTTTGTGATTTCTGTTTATTTTCCTGCATACTTTCTTTTGCGTTCGAATGCAGGTTCTAAAGCAGTTGAAATGTGATTTAAAATCGTATTAGCTCTCGTCTAGTGGTACCTTTCGTATTCCACCATTGAGGCAGTCCTATCGCTTCACACTAGTCATACCACTGATCATACTTGAGACTTGTACAATTTACATTTTCAACATATGCCAAAAAAATTTGTTATAAGTAAATTTTCCATGTGTAAACTGTTTAATGAATGTTCACGTTTAATTAGAAAAATGAACAAATAGTTATTGCAACGATTCGCGCAGTATTTCAAGGTTTGATATTCGGCAATATTGGTTCTATCTCCGTCTCTTTTTACTCAACCAGGCGAGTTTAACCTGCATGCATTTCAACGTAGATCTGTCAAAACAACGTCAGGTGCGGGAAATATAAAGCATTGTATTCGGGCCACGACTGGTAAAAAGCGTGGAAAATTTGTGTCGGCGAAATATGTCGGTTAAAAATGAAATATGTGTGGAAATTCGAATGAGTGAGATGAGGTTAGGACTACAGTCAGCTGTTGCCTTGCTGTCACGTCTCTTTATCGTAGCAAGTGGTAATAAATCCGATACCGGAAGTTCAAATTAAACTTGATATTACATAAAAATCAGGCCAATAAGCGTAATTTTTTCCGAGAACACTGGTTAACCACAAGTGTTAAGTATGTAAATCTGATTATTTTTAAGGATCTGACGTATTCCCACTATTATGTACACTTTTGTAGCGACCGAAGATCGGGTTTTTGTATGTCGTCTCGGAATTCCTTCGCAAAAATACGCAATTTTAATATTTCTTTTTGTAATTAGGTCGATAAACGATCCTGAAATTTTACACAGACGATTATTGAAATATTTAGTGATATAATGACCGGAAATAGCTATAATTTCTTATGGCATACGACACTTAAATATGATTAAAGGGCAGGTCCCCTTTGGAGCCACGAAAAAAACCCTATTTTCGCGATTTTTTTTTTGAGGATTTTATAAAACATGAATATAAAAGTTGTTGGGCTTGATAAATAGTCTTGAAATACATTTTTAAAAAATTCAATTCATTTTTATTGATTTTTAAGTACAAAAACTATAGTTTAACGTAACGCCTCAAAAATAGGTGGGCTAGGTAGCTCCATCACAACTTGGCAACGGCTTGTCTGAAACAAAAAAATCAAAGTCCATTAGATTCAGTATGACACCAGCTACAAAATGACCCTCAGATATAAAGTTCTATCAAAAAATAAAAAAATCGCAGATGAAAAACAAAAAAAGTAATTAAAAAACGCAAAAAAAGTAATTAAAAAACGCAAAAAAAAGTAAAAATCAAAATTTTAAAACCATCGAGGGTCATCTTGTTGCGAATCATGTTTACAATATGTGGTTCAAATTTCAAGAGAATCGGTTTATTAGTTTTTGAGATACGATAGAGCCAGATTTTGAAAACGTTGTTTCGAGAAAAACGCGTTTGAAGTTCATACTATGAAAAATTCGTACCTGGGTCATGGGTCGGCCGAGCGCGCTATACGCTCAGGAAGACGAAATGAGGTCCTGACAGGTAAAAAAAACACTTAGAGAGCTCGGATTTTCATAAAATTTTGACACAATATTTCTGAATGTATGTACTTTCGAAAACAGTAAAAAAATCGATTTTTTGAAATTTTCAAAGTCGACTGGCCCCTTAATAAAACCAATTGATCAAGCCCTCAATATACTTGGTACAGGCGGGTTCTAATTGAACAACTACATAAATGATTTTTGACGGCGGTCCTCTAGTTTCTCGGCTGTTTTTTTACGGCTTTTTCAATAATTTTTTACGGGCAAAGCATCGAAATAATCAATCTCATTGTTTTTGCATAATCCTTATTAACATTTAAATAAGCTTTACAATCTTTTTGAAGTCAAAATATATAATAGAATAAAAGTTATAGTGGCCGACAGGAAGACATCAAGTAAAAGAGGTGCTTGACGGTGACCAAGATTGCGGCTGTTCTGCTCATCTCAAATCAAAAAACCAAACGGCATTTTAATCTTCATATTTAAGACTAGCGATTGAACTAGAGTGAATTCTAAATGACAAAAATTGACTTTTTTATACACTTTTGAAAATTACATTCTATTTTTTACTCATTTTTTCTTAAGTTTTTCGCTCGTACAAAAAAAAACTATCGAAGCAATCATGATAATCCTAGTTCAATCGCTGGCTTATAACATATTAAAGATGCTGTATAAATTTGAACAAGATCGGTGCAGTAGTTTCTGAAATATCGTGATCACCGTTTCGAAAAATGGTGTTTCGAGAAAAACGCGTTCGAAAGTATACCTGCTCCGTATACCTGCTCCGTTCCAGGGCCGTAACTTGTGAACCACTTCGAATATCGAAAAATCCCTTTGGCACACATTTTCTACACATGTCGTAGATGTGATTTATGAAAGAAAAAAAAATCGATTTTTTCGACCTGAGAAACTAGAGGACCTTAATATCGATCCAGCACATCGACAAATAGTATTACCGAGATAAGCGAACTGGTTGATCCTTCTTATCAGGCCTTCGTCACTCACTCATTCAACTAGATGTCAATTGAAGAGTTAGATAATCATGGCAGTGCGTGCTCGGAATTCATCTATGACTTCCATGGGCGAGACTTTCGCCTGCCCATGTAGAGGTTGCCATGAGTTGCCCAATGTTACGATCAGGCCAATATTGGGACCATCGTATAAGCCAACAAAAGAGAAATAATATTGGCCCATTACTGTTTCGCTCTAAACTGAAAACTGGCACAATATCGGCCCATCCCTAAAGCCTGTCCTGGCCCATCTTTGAAAACTAATAAACAGCCGTGATAGTTAAACTAAATTTGCCAATTTAAAAACTGGAGATACTAAAATACTGACAATTCCATTGGCCCAATATTGTTCCGTTATAAATTGAAAACCGGCACAATATCGGCCCATCGTTTAAAACCAATAAATAGCCGTGACGGTTGAACTATATTTGCCAATTTAAAAACTGGTAGTGCTAAAATACAAGCAATTACATTGGCCCATTATTGTCCCGTTATAAATTGAGAACCGGCACAATATCGGCCCATTACTAAAGATTATCCTGGCCCATCTGTTAAAACCAATAAACAGCCGTGATAGTTCATCAAAATTTGCCAATTTTAAAACTGGCAATGCTAAAATACTGGAAATTACATTTAATTAATCTAAGCCCTCTATTGGCTAAGTGGGTCAGACCATACCTGCTTTTATTTTATTTGAGCCTTGGGTTATTCATTATCTGTATATTGTGCCAAAATAGGCAAATAACTGGCACGTCATATATTAATCGTCTATATTTGGTAGTTCAGTTTTTGTAATCAAGTTTTGGCCTATTATTAGCATTTGTAAATAACCAACATAAGTAAGTAAAAATGCCAATCTTGAAACCTGTCATACACGCAAATCACAATTGATTTCAAGGTTATTCCATGAAATATGTATCCATAAGGACCAATCTCGGGCCAATCTTGGCCCGATATAGGTTGAATATTTATCACGCACTCAAACAAACCCAAACAAACTCCGGCCCAATATTCTAGATAGACTAACTTCTAAATAGACCAACTGTGAAGGCCCATCATAGAGCCAGTGGTCAATTTCTACATAGGCCCTTTAAGAGGGCCCACATAGGGCCAAGTGCAATCACCAACATTGCCGCTACAATGAATTAAATCATTGGCCCAATAATTGTTGGCTCTGTTGGCCGATATCGGGCCGTTCTTATCATTTCTACAAAGGCACCTCATTGGTAAATACTCACGGCCCAATATTCTAGAAAGGCTAACTGTGAAGGCCCGTCCCAGGCCCAACGGTCAATCTCTACATGGGTGTATGGGAGGGGACGACTCACCTGGCGACGGAAAGTGTCCTCTATTCACCTAGGCGGTCGACAGTTACGTCTCCACCTCCGAAAGGACACGTGCTTCTTCCTCGTTGAGTCCGCGGAAAAACATTCCAACGCAGTACAACTATTCAAAATAATCCCCGCACCTGGACTGATGAGACGAACTTTTATCATTGCCCTGCGTACATCGAGTCGAAAAAAACCGTCCAGTCACAGAGAAACTGTAGCAAAGACCTCCACAAACAGAAGTACCGATTTTTAACATTGCCACGATCGAGAAAATGATAAATGTCAAGCCGTAGATTGTCCATGGAGGAGGGCATAAAACATTTTCGCCAAAGTGAATACCGGAAGTGCAGTTTCGGAGATACATCGGAGTCTCCCGGGTGCGAATTGGATATATGAGAAATTGAACAACTTGCGGATATCCCTAATGGAGAATCGAGCAGTACGACGCATGAAAAGATTCGTCCTCGTGCAAAGTGACGAGAAAGATCCAATTTGGAAGAGCTCGGACAATCTTCTGGCTGGCGTGGCGAGAATGAATTCGACGAAAAGCGAAGATGGTGTCTCGAAGGACGAAGACGAGGCTTCGACGTCGACCAGCCTCTTGCCCCTACCTAGTCCAGGCCTTACGTAATCATATTTCTCATTAATCCAACAAACTTCCGATAGACCCAGTGCCACAAATCTCCCGTGGATTCATTTGCGAATAATCCAAGACACGTTTTTCGAATGACGGAGACTCTCTGTAGGTGTTCATTTTCGAAGAGAGCTTCACTCGAATGCAGTGAAATGATGGTGCTGAAGTTTGCATCGTTGGAACCCAACGAAAATTCTTAACAATTTCTTATTTTCATTCGTATCCAAAATCATATGTTTCAGGTTTGTTGTAAATTGTAAAGCATGCTGAAAAATATTTTCGTGATTTTCGTAGAGTTAAACTGCCAAAGCATATTTTCGAAACAAGACAAAAATCATTTTCGTTGCATTCCAACGATGCAAACTTCAACGTCATGTGAAGTGAAATGCTGCTGTTTTCTTTACGAATGCTTCCCATACAGTCTAGGAAAAGGGCCGAGGGAAATATTGCCTTGAATATCTACGACGTACTGCACTTTGAAATTCGGGACTGTGAATCGAAGACGTGACTTTCTCTGAACGCCGAGGAATTCAATTTTTCCGGGAGTGTATACGCTTTTCAAAAGACCGATGACTTTCTCTCAACTACTACGTTCGTCTTTCGTTGGAAACACTACGCGCACTTTCCCTATAGCCTAACGAATGCGGATTTTTTCGGATCATTACGAATACACTGCTCAGACGGAATTAAATTAACGTCTACGGTTCGAGAATGACGGGAATGAAGATCTCCTTAAGGCCTTAGGCCACAGTAACGGGTATAAGATCATGTGTGAATTTAATATTTTTTTTCGTACGAAAAAGTGATTCGCTCATAAAATTAATTACACATCTATTTAGTATGTTATTCAGCTGTTAGAAAAAATATATTTTTTTTTTCCATGTGCAAAATGGCCGACTACACTAAACTTCTCGAAACAGTTTTTTTCCAATTGGCGTGACAAATAACTTCAACAATTTTCCCTCGATTTACTTCAAATTTAAAAGTTATGTTCCTAATTGCATTTCGCGGACAAGTACGTACGGAAATTCTTATTAATCGAAAGCTTTTCATTTTATGAGCAGTTTATGAGCAGTTATAACGAAATTTTTCACTGAAAATTCATTTCTTAACGGGCTCGTCTATTGTGAAGGCCGTTTTTTAATGCTGTTTTGGGGATTTTTTTTTTTTTTTGACAAACCATTAAAATAAAATAATTTATAAATTGTATATCATTTTTATTAACATTTAAACAAACTATGTGAATTTTTTGAAGTCATTATATAGAATATATTTGGAGATACACCGCCCAACAGGAACACATATATAAAAAGAGGTGCTCCACTGCTGCCATGATTCCGGCCGTTCTGCTTATCTGAAATCAAAGAACCGATCGCAATTTCAATCGCGAGACTCGAGGCTCTACATGGAACTAAAATAAAGTTAGAATTCCGAAAAATATTTTTCTTCACGATGTAAAAAAAATTCAATTTTTCGTTTTTTTTGGGGTCTATATAGCTGATAAAAAGAAAACTAACGAAGCAATCTTAATTATTTTGGTTCAATTTTTAGTTATATATTGAATCAATCAAATAGTTTTTGATATATCATGGCAGCAGTTTGAAAAAATCGTGTTTTGCGAAAAACGCGTTTGAAAGTTGTATATAATTCATAATAAATTGTCTCACCATCAATCTGCTATGCCTGGACCATAGAGTACACCTTCCTCTTCTTCGAAGAAGTCATGCAAGGCAGTTTTCTCTTCTTTTGATCTGACACACTAAACGACCCCCTTAAGTTCACATACCTACAACTTTTGAATAAAACAATAATTTTTTATTCCCGTACGTACTTCTCTTAGGTATTCTAATGTAGATTGACGAGAATTTTTGTTTTTCGTTCTAAGTAAAAAATTGTAGATGCTAAATGTCACGCCGCGGAGTGCCTAAAAAACGCAGATAACAAGAGAAAATATTAGTAGTCGGCCATTTCGTACATGAAAAAAAATTCCAACAGCTGTGAGTGAATTACCCATACGAAAAAAAATTGTTAAATTCCCACATGATTTTATACCCGTTACTGTGCCCCAAGGCCTTAATTACTTGTCGTCCCGGCGTTGCCGCGCCTGTTGACCCGCCGCTATCCATTTGAAATACAAAAAAGCATCATGAAAAGGCTTGACTCCATTTTACAAAAATTCCCACGATCGGACAATTCGTATGATTGAAGTCGATAATCATTTTTTTCCTCTTTTCAGCGCACGGTATTTTTTTAAAGGATCCATCACTCGTTCCATCTTCGAGTCGAATTTTAATTTCGCTTCCGTTTGTTGCAGACCCAGCATGTCACAAGGCACGGTCATGATTCAAGCGCAGAGCCGTCTGCAAGAGAAGGATTTCACGGTTGCAACACCGGAAGAATTCGTTCTTCGTTTCAACGGCACAAAAGTTATCGACAAAGTAAGATATTACTGCACATCACGGTATCCGCAAATAAGTAACTGTGACGAAAAAAAAAAAGAAAGTTCCAACGCTCGGATCTGAGAAAATTTCTGCGATAATTCCATTAGGGAAAGGTAAGCCGCGGGTGACATGAAAAATAAAAATATGCCGCTGTGTCGAAAAATACGAGAATCGGTTATTGGCTAGCTTCGAGTGTAATTGCGCAAGAGGTATTGTTGGATGGAACGGGCGTCGAACGTGTCAGCTCGTTCAAACTCCGAGCTTTGTACTTTGGAGTTTGCTTAGCGTAGCGTTGACATCACAGAGTCGACACCTTAACGAAGTAACTGCATGCTAATGAATTTTATTCTCAATGTATACGAGAAGCGACGAAAACGTCGCTCTTGCGCGAAAAAAAAATTCCCCGCCAATGTACGACCGAAAAATCCGATCAACGCGACGTTATTTTTTCGTTGACACATTGTTTGCGTATTTTTGTAGGTCCTCATCGCCAATAACGGAATCGCCGCGGTCAAGTGTATGCGCTCGATAAGACGATGGTCCTACGAGATGTTCAAGAACGAGAGAGCCGTCAGATTCGTCGTGATGGTGACACCCGAGGATCTCAAGGCGAATGCGGAGTACATAAAAATGGCGGACCAATATGTACCCGTGCCCGGCGGCTCGAACAACAATAATTACGCCAATGTCGAGCTTATAGTTGATATCGCTCTACGAACACAAGTCCAGGCTGTCTGGGCTGGATGGGGTCACGCCTCTGAAAATCCAAAATTGCCAGAATTATTGCACAAAAAAGAAATTGCTTTTATTGGTAAGTGCCTCTGGGGTGAGTTTCACCCCTTGAGACCGTATTTCCGCCGATAAAAAGGATACACGCGTCTTTAGATTTCGATGAAGAATAACATATCAAAAGTTGAACGAAATCGGAGCTTGTAAGAAAGCCGGAAACGAACTCAAACTGAACGTCACTTCAGTTAAGTGTGTCGCGAAAATTCACGCTCAAAGCTCACAGTACTACAGAGTCTGTTCTCCGCTGTCCAAAATAATACCGATGATTCGTGCCGTTTAGATTTCATATTAAGGGGCTACATCTATCTAGAGGACTGCAAATGGCCAAATACCGAATGTTTTGCTGGGCAACGGTTGGTGAAAAAGGAACAAGCATTTTTTTAACACAAAGGGACGTCCATTGAGAGCCTTGAAAAAAATCAACGAAAGAAACGGAAAAACAAAAACATGGTCGCCAGCGGATGAAATTTTTTCGCGCCGTTTGGCAGTGGTCTCTTCAACTTAAGCCGTTACCCCCACTTGTAGCGCAAAAAAGGGATTTTTCATGAATTTTTTTAAAGAAAACTACAAAACTTTATTAATCGATCAATATACCATCTTAAAGAACACATCTTGAAGAACTTTCAGCAATTTTTTGATTGAAAAATATTACATTGTTTAGTGGCAAATGGCCGTCAATGAAATAATGTTTTTATATACACGGTTTGCGGTGACCAACATTGCGGCGAAGTGGATCATCTGAAAAAAAAAAATGCGGATGGATTTAGTCAAATATGAGTATAAACTAGTCTTTAATCGAAGGGTTTTAAAAAATATTCATTTTTCACAAAATGGCGGACAGTCAAAGTTAGTGGTTCGATTTTAACGAAAAAAACGGCCGTTTTTTGGCTATAAAACGGCCATTTTTTTTCGAAAAAAAAAATCGAACGATTAAAGACTACATTTTTATGTATTAAATGAGCCTACAAAATTTCAAGAAGATCGGTTCATTAGTGTTCGATTAATCTTGGTCACCGACTTCAAAAATGCCATTTTGAGAAAAACGCGTTTAAAGTTTCTCTTTCAATGTTCTTTCAACGCGGATTCTTCTCGTTCAACGCTCATATCTCAGTCAATTATGTTCGGATCGACTTGAAATTTTCAGGACATATTCTCAGATACTTATACTTCAAAAAAATGCAATAAAAAAAATCGATTTTTTCAAAATCGCAAGTGGGGGTAACCCCTTAAGGAGTTTTGGAACATTTGTTTCGAGTTTATACAGTTAAAATTTACAATTGAAGAAACGCTTTTTGACGTAGTCCTATCGCTTCACACTAGTCATGCCACTGATCATACTTGAGACTCGTACAATTTATATTTTTTATATACGAAAAAAAAATTGTAATAGCTAAATTTTCCATGTGTAAACTGTTTAATGAATGTTCACATTTAATTAGAAAAATGAAAAAATAGTTATTCCAACGATTCGCGCAGTATTTCCAGATTTGATATTTGGCAATATTGGTTCTATCTCCGTCTCTTTTTACTCAACCAGGCGACTTTAACCTCCATGCTTTTCAACGTCGATCTGTCAAAACAATGTCAGGTGCGGGAAATATAAAGCGTTGTATTCGGGCGACGACTGGTAAAAAGCGTGGAAAATTTGCGTCAGCGAAATATGTCGGTTAAAAATGAAATATGTGTGGAAATTCGAATGAGTGAGATGAGGTTAGGACTACAGTCAGCTGTTGCCTTGCTGTCACGTCTCTTTATCGTAGCAAGTGGTAATAAATCCAATACCGGAAGTTCAAATTAAACTTGATATTACATGAAAATTAGGTCAATAAGCGTAATTTTTTTCTGAGAGCACTGGATTACTACAAGTGTTAAGTATGTAATTCTGATTATTTTTAAGAATCTGACGGATTCCCACTATTATATACACTTTTGTAGCGACCGGAAATTGGGTTTTTGTATGTCGTCTCGGAATTCCTTTACACAAATACGAAATTTTAATATTTCTTTTTACGTAATTAGGTCGATAAACGACCCTGAAATTTTACAGCGGCGATTATTAATATATTTAGTGAAGCTCAAAAAAAATTATGAAAATCCTATCGATTGAAGCCTGGCGATAAGACTACCTTAACATAGGGAAGATGCGGACGATGCGGAAGGGAAGTTTTACGCACGAAATGGTGTGAAAAAATGTTTAAAATGTTATGAAAAACTGTCGAATCACTCAGTACATTATGACAATTTCGTCTTCCTGTACATTATGACAATTAAGCATCTCCCTATGTTGATAAGTGTTTCTTCAATGGTACATTTTATAGAAACTGTGCAGGCGATCGATTTATAATTTGAAGGGTGCATTCAGTATATGACAAAAAATGTACTGTATAAATTTGAATCAAATGGTAACATGTCGTCAATTGTCTCGAAAGTCCTTAACGGCCTATCTGAAATCTAAAAACCAAACGGGTTATTCAAGTCACCAATAAATACGAGTCCTTCACGCTCGTCGATTTTTTAAATATTTTTTTTTAACAACATGGCGACGTATTGCATCTCGACCATACATAATCTGTGAAAAAAAGTCGTCATTTTTACGTAACTATTAAAAACTTGAGATCGATTTTTAAAAATGAGATCGTTAACGACTTTAAATGTTTCTCATCGTATCTCCTGTAAATTTGGAAACAATCCATCAAGTGGTTCTCTCGATATCATGTCCACCGGGTTTGAAAACTTTCGAGAAAAACGCGTTTAAGGTTTGAAGTATGACGCTGTTACCGATCGCCCGGACGACCGTTAGAAGTTGTAGCTCATTCGATTTTAGGAATATTTCAATGAAATTTTGAGGTAGTCCTATCGCCAGCCTTAAATCCATAGGATTTTCATTTTTTTTTGAGCTTCAGTAAATATTTTAATAATCGTCTCCGTAAAATTTCACAGTCGTTTATCGACCTAATTACAGAGAAAAGAAATATCAAAATTGTGTATTTTTGGGAAGAAATTTCGAGACGAAATACAAAAACCCAATTTCCGGTCGCTACAAAAGTGTATATAATAGTGGGAATCCGTCAGATTCTTGAAAATAATCAGATTTACATACTTAACACTTGTATTAATCCAGTGCTCTCAGAAAAAATTACGCTTATTGACCTGATTTTCATGTAATATCAAGTTTAATTTGAACTTCCGGTATTGGATTTATTACCACTTGCTACGATAAAGAGACGTGACAGCAAGGCAACAGCTGACTGTAGTCCTAACCTCGTCTCACTCATTCGAATTTCCACACATATATCATTTTTAACCGACATATTTCGCCGACACAAATTTTCCACGCTTTTTACCAGTCGTGGCCCGAATACAATGCTTTATATTTCCCGCACCTGACGTTGTTTTGACAGATCGACGTTGAAAAACACGCAGGTTAAACTCGCCTGCTTGAGTAAAAAGAGAAGGAGATAGAACCAATATTGCCAAATATCAAACCTAGAAATACTGCGCGAATCGTTGGAATAACTATTTTTTCATTTTTGTAATTAAATGTGAACATTCATTAAACAGTTTACACATGGAAAATGTAGTCATTACAATTTTTTTTGCATGTGTTAAAAATATAAATCGTACAAGTCTCAAGTATTATCAGTGGTACGACTAGTGTGAAGCGATAGGACTAGCTCAAAGGAAAATAGCTAAAAGGCGATACAATCTAATCAAAAATATTGTCGATAACTGCAATTTTCGACCCACCTAGCTAGATATAGCCCGTTAAACATCAATGTAGATTATTACGATAAAAAGCACATGACGCGAATTCCGCGAGTATCCGAAACATCAGCAAGAATTCCGTTCTGATTTCCGTAAATCTCGGCAGGTCCGTCCGAACGAGCAATGTGGGCATTGGGTGACAAAATAGCGTCGAGCATAGTGGCTCAAACCGCGGACGTTCCGACGCTCCAGTGGTCCGGCTCGGACCTCAAAGCTCAATACAGCGGCAAGAAAATCAAGATATCGTCGGAATTGTTCAAAAAGGGTTGCGTGTCGACGGTCGAGGAGTGCTTGTCGGCAGCGAATAAGATTGGTTTTCCGGTGATGGTAAAAGCGAGCGAGGGCGGTGGTGGCAAGGGTATAAGGCAGGTCATGAACGCCGAGGAATTGCCAAGCGCGTTCAGGCAGGTACAGGCCGAGATACCGGGTTCTCCGATATTCATCATGAAACTGGCGAGATGCGCGCGTCACTTGGAGGTCCAACTGTTGGCGGATAATTACGGCAACGCGATATCGCTTTTCGGCCGTGACTGTTCGATTCAACGTAGACACCAGAAGATCATCGAGGAAGCACCGGCCGTCGTAGCGAATAGCGAAGTTTTCGAAGAAATGGAGAAAGCCGCGGTGAGACTGGCCAAAATGGTTGGCTACGTGAGCGCCGGTACGGTGGAATATCTCTACGATACGTCCGGGCGTTATTTCTTTCTCGAGCTCAATCCCCGTCTCCAAGTGGAGCACCCTTGCACGGAAATGGTCTCGGACGTGAATTTACCGGCGGCGCAGCTGCAAATCGCCATGGGTCTGCCCCTTCATCACATAAAGGACATCCGTTTGTTGTACGGTGAGAGTCCTTGGGGCGACAGTCCTATAGACTTCGATCAGCCGCGTCACAAGCCCCAACCCTGGGGTCACGTTATAGCCGCGCGAATAACGAGCGAGAATCCCGACGAAGGTTTCAAGCCGAGTTCCGGCACTGTGCAGGAACTAAATTTTCGCTCCTCGAAGAACGTATGGGGCTACTTTTCCGTTGGCGCGTCGGGCGGTCTTCACGAGTTCGCCGATTCCCAATTCGGCCATTGTTTCTCGTGGGGTGAGGATCGCAATCAGGCGAGGGAGAATCTCGTCGTAGCCCTCAAAGAGCTCAGCATAAGAGGCGACTTCAGAACGACGGTCGAGTATCTGATAACGTTGCTGGAGACCGAAGCATTCCTTACGAACAACATAGACACGGCGTGGCTGGATCTTCTGATAGCCGAGCGCGTTCGTAGCGACAAGCCCGACGTCTTGCTCGCCGTAACCTGCGGGGCTCTCCACATAGCCGATCGCACGGTGAACAGTGCTTTTCAAGGTTTTCAAACGGCCCTCGAGAGAGGCCAGATACAGGCGAACAACGACCTCAACAACGTCGTCGACGTCGAACTCATCAACGAAGGCTTCAAGTACAAAGTCCAAGCTGCGAAATCCGGGCCGAACAGTTATTTTCTCGTCATGAATGGCTCGTACAAGGAGGTCGAGGTGCATCGTTTGTCGGACGGCGGTATGCTGATGTCGTTGGACGGTGGGAGCTTCACGACTTACATGAGGGAGGAAGTCGATCGTTATCGAATCGTCATTGGCAATCAAACGTGCATCTTCGAGAAGGACAACGATCCGTCCCTCTTGCGCTCACCGTCCGCCGGCAAACTCATAAGTTTCACGGTCGAGGACGGCGGCCATGTCGAGGCCGGCCAGGCGTACGCGGAGATCGAGGTCATGAAGATGGTCATGACATTGACGGCGAACGAGTCCGGTAGCGTATTTTACGTAAAGAGGCCCGGTGCCGTTCTCGAAGCCGGCACTCTAATAGCCCATCTCGAACTCGACGATCCCACCCTCGTGACCAAGGCTCAAGAATACTCGGGACAGTTTCCGGCCGCTGCTACACCCGCTATACCCGACAAGCTCAATCATCTTCAGACGAAATATCGCACCGCGTTGGAAAATACTCTGGCCGGATATTGCCTGCCGGATCCGTACCACTTGCCGCGGCTACGGGAGCTCATAGAGAAATTCATGTGCTCGCTTCGCGATCCGAGCTTGCCGCTTCTCGAGCTGCAAGACGTAATAGCAACCATCTCCGGTCGCATACCCGTATCGGTTGAGAAGAAAATCCGCAAATTGATGTCTCTCTACGAGCGTAACATAACATCAGTCCTGGCGCAATTCCCGAGTCAACAGATCGCCGCTGTGATCGACGGTCACGCGGCAACATTGTCCAAACGTTCCGACCGGGACGTATTTTTCCTCACGACCCAGGCGATCGTTCAGCTGGTGCAGAGATATCGAAACGGCATTCGGGGACGCATGAAGACGACCGTTCACGAGCTTTTGCGACAGTATTACACGGTCGAGAGCCAATTTCAGCAAGGTCACTACGACAAGTGCGTCTCGGGCCTCGTCGAGCGTCACAAGGACGACCTTGCCATGGTAACCGCGACGATATTCAGCCACAATCACGTTACGAAGAAGAACGTTCTCGTGACGATGCTGATCGATCACTTGTGGGCGAACGAGCCCGGTCTGACCGACGAACTCGCGAGTACGCTCACGGAATTGACAAGTCTCAATCGCACCGAGCACAGCAGAGTTGCCCTGCGCGCCAGACAAGTGCTCATCGCGGCACATCAACCGGCCTACGAACTACGACACAATCAGATGGAGTCCATATTTCTCTCAGCCGTCGACATGTACGGGCACGACTTTCATCCGGAAAACTTGCAAAAGCTCATACTCTCGGAAACCTCGATATTCGATATACTTCACGATTTCTTCTATCACACGAATCGTGCCGTCTGCAACGCCGCCCTCGAGGTTTACGTACGACGCGCTTACATAAGCTACGAGCTAACGTGCCTCCAGCATCTCGAATTGTCCGGCGAGATACCGCTGGTGCACTTTCAATTTATGCTACCCACGAATCATCCGAATCGACAGAACACATCACTGATAAATCATCGCACCGGTGCAATGGCGGCATTCCAAGATCTCGAGCAATTCAGCCAGTACTCGGACGAGGTGTTGGATTTACTCGAGGATCTCTCCTCGCCCTCGTCCGTGTCGGCGAAAGTTCTCGAGGCGGTTGACGCCGCCGGCAGTGAATCCCGCCACAGCACGTCGATAAACGTGTCGTTGAGCGTGGCCGAGCAAGCGGGCGTCCCGAGCGACATAGGCGAGAGGCCCTCCGAGCCCGTTCACATACTCAGTATAGTCGTGAAGGACAACGGGAATCAGGATGACCCAACGATGGCGAGACTCTTCGGCGATTGGTGCGCCACGAACAAGGACGAGCTCGTTGCACGTGGCATACGGAGAGTTACGTTTGGCGCCTTGAAGAGACGACAATTCCCAAAGTTCTTTACGTTTCGTCAGCGCGACGGTTTCGTCGAGGATCGTATTTATCGTCATCTCGAGCCCGGCTGTGCGTTTCAGCTTGAGCTCAACCGTATGAGAACGTACGATCTCGAGGCGTTGCCAATATCCAATCAAAAGATGCATCTTTATCTGGGCAAAGCGAAAGTTGCCAAGGGCCAACAAGTCACGGACTATCGTTTCTTCATTCGTTCGATAATACGTCACTCGGATCTGGTCACGAAGGAAGCGAGCTTCGATTATCTTCACAACGAAGGTGAGAGGGTGCTGCTCGAGGCTATGGACGAGCTCGAAGTCGCATTCTCGCATCCCCTCGCCAAGCGCACCGACTGCAATCACATTTATTTGAATTTCGTTCCCACGGTCATCATGGACTTGGCGAGAATCGAGGAGAGCGTCACGAGCATGGTGCTGCGTTACGGCCCGAGATTGTGGAAATTGCGAGTCCGTCAGGCTGAGATAAAGATGACGATACGTCCGGCTCCGGGCAAGCCAACGTCGTACGTACGTTTGTGCATATCGAACGACAGTGGCTACAGCATCGATCTTCATCTGTACACCGAGGCGACCGATCCGAAAACCGGCGTAATACGCTTCGAGTCTTACGGCTCGGCGAGCTCGGCGACCAACGCCAATTGGAGGCCCGGCCCGATGCACGGTCTTCCAATATCGACGCCCTATCTCACCAAGGATTATCTGCAGTCGAAGAGATTCAAGGCGCAGAGCGCCGGCACTACGTACGTCTACGATCTGCCGGATATGTTCCGTCAGCAGATCGAGAAATGTTGGGCAAAGTACTACGAGGATAGGCCTCATCTCGACAATCTTGCTATACCGAGTCCGGTGCTCGACAGCGTCGAGCTCGTTCTCGACGGTGACAATCTCGTCGAACAGATGAGACTGCCCGGTGAAAACGACGTTGGCATGGTCGCTTGGAGGCTCAGTCTCTTCACGCCGGAATATCCGGCTGGGCGAGACATCATTCTCATTGCCAATGACATCACTCATCTCATAGGTTCGTTCGGGCCCAAGGAGGACGTTGTCTTCGTGAAAGCTTCCGAGCGAGCGAGACAATTGTCGATACCGCGGGTGTACTTCGCGGCTAATTCCGGAGCGCGAATCGGCCTTGCCGAGGAGGTCAAAGCGGCGTTTAGAATCGCCTGGGAGGACGAGAACGAGCCTGAGAAAGGCTTCAAGTACATATACCTCATACCGGACGATTACGCGCGCTTGGCTTCGTTGAATTCACTCAAGGCGTGCCTCATCGAAGACGGCGGCGAGTCCCGTTATCGGATAACCGACATAATAGGCCTGGAGGACGGAATCGGCGTTGAGAATCTCAAGTACGCGGGTATGACGGCCGGCGAAACGTCCAAGGCTTACGAGGACATTGTTACGATTTCGGTTGTTTCCTGTCGCGCGATCGGCATAGGCTCTTATCTCATTCGCCTCGGGCAACGAGTCATACAAATTGAAAATTCGCACATCATTCTCACGGGTTATCGGGCTCTGAACACGGTACTGGGGCGTGAAGTTTACGCGAGTAACAATCAACTGGGTGGTGTGCAGATAATGCACAATAACGGTGTGTCGCATGTGACGGCACCGCGTGATCTGGACGGTGTAGCGACGGTCTTGAAATGGCTGAGCTACATGCCCAAACGCAAAGGCGGACCGTTGCCAATCATAACGCCGATGGATCCGATCGATCGCGACATCGGCTATCTACCCACCAAGACACCCTACGATCCACGCTGGATGCTCGACGGCAGATATTCGACCGCTGATTCCATGCTATGGGAGACGGGCTTTTTCGATCGCGGATCATGGGAAGAGATCATGAGACCGTGGGCACAAACCGTCGTCACGGGACGAGCCCGCTTGGGCGGTATACCGTGCGGCGTTATTGCCGTCGAGACGAGAACCGTCGAACTTCATCTTCCCGCTGATCCCGCCAATCCCGATTCCGAAGCGAAGACCGTCTCTCAAGCCGGCCAAGTCTGGTTTCCCGACAGCGCTTACAAAACCGCACAGGCCATCAAAGACTTCAACAAGGAGGAACTGCCGCTATTTATATTCGCCAATTGGCGAGGCTTCTCCAGCGGTATGAAAGGTAACGCGATCGGTCTTTCAAATGTAGCCGTTCAAGGCGCGATATACATTTACAATGTTGAAAAAAACGATTTCTTTTTTTTTCTTGAAGGCCTTGGGCCACAGTAATGGGTATAAAGTCGTGTGCGAATTTAACAATTTTTTTCGTATGAAACAGTGATTTACTCGTCAAATTAATTACACATCTATTTAGTGTGAATATTAAGCTGTTAGAAAAAATATTTTTTTTTTCGATGTACAAAATGGCCGACTTGGATAATCCTTGTTATCTTTTTTTAGGCGCTCCGCGGCGTGACATTTAGCATCCACAATTTTTTACCTAGAACAAAAAACAAAAATTCTCGTCAATCTACATTAGAATACCTAGAGAAGTACGTACGGAATTTAAAAAATATTGTTTTATTCCAAAGTTGTAGGTATTTGAACTTAAGAAATGAATTTTCAGTGAAAAATGTCGTTATAACTGCTCATATACTGCTCATAAAATGAAAAGTTTTCGATTAATCGGAAATCCCGTACGCACTTCTCTGCGAAATGCAATTAGGAATGTAACTTTTAAATTTGAAGTAAATCGAGTGAAAATTGTTGAAGTTATTTGTCACGTCAATTGGAAAAAAGCTGTTTCGAGAAGTTTCGAGTAGTAGGCCATTTTGTACATCGAAAAAAAAAATATATATATATATATATATAGTTTCTAACAGCTTGATATTAATACTAAATAGATGTGTAATTAATTTTATGAGTGAATCACTTTTTCATACGAAAAAAAATTGTTAAATTCGCACATGATTTTCTACCCGTTACTGTGGCCTAAGGCCTTAAATGATAGAACTATATATGTAGAATATTTTCCTAAAGTTTCAAAGCGAAATTCGAAAAAATTCAAACGTTACAGCCCGTCAACGCTGTGCCTGAGAGAAGTACGTACGGAATTAAAAAAATATTGTGTTATTCAAAAGTTGTAGGTACTTGAACTTAAGAAATGAATTTTCAGTGAAAAATTTCGTTATAACTGCTCATAAAATAAAAAGTTTTTGATTAATCAGAAATTCCGTACGTACTTCTCTGCGAGATGCAATTAGGAACGTAACTTTTAAATTTGAAGTAAATCGAGTGAAAACTGTTGAAGTTATTTATCACGCCATTCGGAAAAAGCTTTTTCGAGAAGTTTCGAGTCGTCGGCCATTTTGTCCATCGAAAAAAAAAATATATTTTCTAACAGCTTGATATTCATCCTAAATAGACGTGTAATTCATTTTATGAGTGAAGTACTTTTTCATACGAAAAAAAATTGTTAAATTCGCACATGATTTTATACCCGTTACTGTGGCTTAACACCTTAAAGTATACCTAAAGTTTGATAATTGTAGACTTATTATTTCTTAGCTTCAAAAATCCCTCAATATTGCTTATTTTTTTCCCGTCTAAATGTATATCCCGCCTTAATTGTACCGAAATTCGTTTCGCTCGACTTCGAAAGATGATCAGCAAGGGACTTGGGGAACTAAAAATGTGTTTCTTTCGCACAGATATGTACGAACAAGTTATGAAATTTGGTGCTTACATCGTGGACGGTCTGAGAGAATACGCGCAGCCGGTGCTCGTTTACATTCCACCGAACGGCGAACTCCGAGGCGGAGCCTGGGCGGTCGTCGACCCAACGATAAATCCTCAGCACATGGAGATGTTCGCCGACAATACGAGTCGCGGGGGTGTACTCGAGCCCGAAGGAATCGTGGAGATTAAATTTCGGAGCAAGGATATCTTGAAAACCATGCATCGTATTGATCCGGTGATACAGGACATGAAGGTTAATTCGGTTGTACCGTTGGCTCTTATTCCATCACAAACTTTTTCTTCCAATTACGATGAAGTTTGCATCGTTGGAACGCGAAATAAATCAATTCTCTATGATCGATCGTATTCTTTTGACAAAAAAATCACTCGAACGCATTCACGTATACTTATTAGAGATTTATAACCTCAATTTCCAAAAGACCAGGCATTGGATAAGCATGAAACTAAAGAAATGAAGAATTATTTAAAAAATCGTTGCATTCCAACGACGCAAAATACACCTATCAAGAAACGCGAATAAATTTTTTTTTTTAATTCGACGGATCGCGTCGAATTATCGAAAATCTAATGACATTTTACCGATGCAATGTCATTTTTTCCTGAGATCTCATAATTTCTTCAATTTTCGAGCTCAATTCACGCTCGAAGCATGCACTAATCGGTTCGTTCGATCGACAGGAAAAGTTCGCAAACTCGACGTCCCCCGAAGAGCGTACAAACTACGAGGCAATGATTCGTACCCGCGAGGGCACACTAGAGTCCATGTACCATCAAGTTGCCGTGCACTTTGCCGATCTTCACGACACACCCGAGCGTATGCTGGAAAAGAACGCTATACACGAGATCGTACCGTGGCGTAAATCCCGAAGATTGTTGTACTGGCGCCTGCGTCGTCGCATACTGGAAGAATCGATACGGAAGGAAGTACTTTCGACACAACCGTCCTTGAGCGCGAGACAAGTCGACGCGATGCTGAGACGCTGGTTCGTCGAAGACAAAGGTGCGACCGAGTCTTATCTCTGGGATCAGGACGAGAGTGCCGTGCAGTGGCTCGTTGAGCAGCGCGACAACGAGAACAGCGTCGTCGCACGCAACATTAATTGCGTCAGACGGGACGGCGTTGTTACGAGAATAAAGGATATACTCGAGTGCTGTCCGGACGTCAGACTCGACGCCGTCCTCGAGATCGTTCACAGACTCCAGTCGTCCGAGCGCGCTGAGCTTCAACGTACCTTGACGCAGTTGGACGCATCCGGCCAGGAGCCCCACAATGACTCCAGCTCGTCCTCGTAACTCCTCGTGAAAAAAAAAAAAAAAGAAAGATCTGAGCCCACGTCTGCGTTTCACGGCGTTTCATGACCCAAACGGACTTTTGTTAGTTTCTTTTCTTTTTTAAAACAGGAATCCAATAAGTTGTATAGTTTAGTCACGGCGAAAGTAGATCGTGAACGGCCGACGCGAGAAAAATGCCAATTCGTTTGAGCACGAACTTGCATACGAATTGTTATTAAAAATAAAGCACCAATCAAACGGGATTCGATTAACGGTTGAATATTAATTGTAAAGGGAGAATGCGCGTATAACTTTGTACATATAGCGCAACGGGGAGGGTGTGATAGTCGACGGCGAATAAAAATAATCGTAAGCGTGTTTCGCTTACGGCGTGAGTGAATGTGTGTGTGTGTGTGTTTGCATGTACGCACGGGCATGTGTACGCAAATATGAATACAAAAAATAGAAAATTTACGAAAACCGGGCAAACACGCAATTATGTGTCTGTATAAATATATATTTATTTTTAACAAGAACAATAAAATGTATCCGGAGAAACAATGGAAAGAAAAGAAGTTACGCGACTCAGATCGGCGTGCACTCTTCTGTAATTTCCTTCTTTTGTACATTGACGTACGAATATTCGTGACCTTTGCGCATAAAGATCCTACGGGTTGCACATGTGAGGAATTATTGAATTTACACTGCCGTAAAAAATACATTTAGAAGAATAAAAATTGTTCACGTTTTATTTTCTCTCCATACAAATCGTCGGGTTGAAAACTACGCGCAATACGGAAGCGGGGAATAAACGCACCTTCATCAGAAAACTGGTATGAGACTGCGATGTGTGTCCTCCAGATCGTCGTCCAACGTGAGTAGCACCATAAACGAGAAGAACATGGCGAAAGCCGAGAGAAAGTGCCAAATGTCGTGGGAATCGAAGAAATTGAGTAGAGCGCAAGGTTTGTTGTAGAGACGTGATTGTGCCGGGGTTAGGGCCCATGATATAGACTTGTTGATGAAAAAATAGAGAGCACCGCCCCATGTGACGAAAGAGAGAACGATGTAGCACAGGGCCTCGAAGAGAATTCTTTCTCTATGAAGAAGCTGTCGAAAAAAAGCAAGGGAAAACCAAAAATTACGATGTATAGTCGATTCGTGTATGCGATTAAACGTACCTTCATTATAATGTAGAAAAATGTGTACAGTATGAGATTGGACATGAGAATGTAGAGTAAAAAGGTTGCAAAGTCTTTGTCGTGATGCATGTTTCCGTAAACGGCGAGTGCCACGTTGCAAGAATTCGCTATCAGAAGAAGTACGAGTCGCCCGGCGTAGAGTGGTCGGAGAAAATTGCAAGGTCCGGCTCGAGCGTCGTGTTTCAGCGTCTGGAAGTACATGGCGGATCGAGGATGAAAATTTACGAGCTGAGAGATTACGGCGCTCAATGTAGAATTTATTTGGTACCATGAGAACGCGACGTACGAGGCCTCGATTGACTCTCAATCGACCCATGTAATAAATCTGCACCGTCAGGACGATGCACACGATGAGATGAACCATGGTGAATATTATCCAAAAGTTTCGCGTACCGTTGAGTACCCCGACCATTCCCAGAAATATTACGAGCGCGAGGACTCCGAAGGTCACCGAGGCCCGGGCGTTTATGTCGGGGTGACGCGTTTGATAGATCTTCACCATACAGAGTACCGATATAATGTACATGAAGCTCGTGTCTGAAAGAGAGATTAACTAATTGAGGCCTTGTATGCTTTTGAAAAAAAAAAATATTGCCAATTTTTTAATCGTCTTAAGGCCTTAGCCCACAGTAACGGGTATAAAATCATCCGCGAATTTAACAAATTGTTTTCGTATGAAAAAGTGATTCACTCATGAAATTAATTACACGTCTATTTAGTATGAATATGAAGCTGTTAGAATTTTTTTTTCGATGTACAAAATGGCTGACCACTCGAAATTTCTCGAAACAGCTTTTTTCCAATTGGCGTGACAAATGACTTCAACAATTTTCACTCGATTTACATTAAATTTAAAAGTTATGTTCCTAATTGCATTTCGCAGAGAAGTACGTACGGAATTTCTGATTAATCGAAAACTTTTCATTTTATGAGCAGTTATAACGAAATTTTTCACGGAAAATTCATTTCTTAAGTTCAAATACCTACAACTTTCGAATAAAACAATATTTCTTAAATTCCGTACGGACTTCTCCAGGTACTCTAATGTAGATTGACGAGAATTTTTGTTTTTTGTTTTAGGTAAAAAATTGTGGACGCTAAATGTCACGCCGCGGAGCGCCTAAAAAAAGATAAAACAAAATATCAGAAGTCGGCCATTTTGTCAATCGAAAAAAAAAATCTAACAGCTTGATAATCATACTAAATAGATGTGTAATTAATGTTATGAATTAATCACTTTTTCATACGAAAAAAAAATTGTTAAATTCGCACATGTTTTTATACCCGTTACTGTGGCCTAAGGCCTTAAGTGCAGGCTAATAGCGTAACATGCATCGCCTCATTGGCGTATGAATTTACCGAATTGAAAGTTGCTGTGATTCGGACAAACGTGATAGCTCCCGGATAACAGGCCTTCCATCATGAGAGCGGTGCCCATCGCGTAAAAAAGACCGTAATGCTGGGGTACGCCGTAACTTTTGATCTTTTCGGCACGACCGATGTCATTCTTCTCCCTCGTGTACGTGAGAAATATGAACAGCAGCCCGAGCAGAACGTAGCCAAAGTTTGAGAAGACATGATTGAAATCGGACAAACGGCCGAGGGGATGTGCGCATAAAAAATTGTAATAACAAAGATCTTGATTGCCAGTGACGTGTAGCACGTTCTGATAAGTGATGACCAGCTGCATAACAGGCAGAGCGTAAAAAATAGCTATGGTGATCAAGTAGTATAGATAGAGACGTGATTTTTGGCGCAGTATCTTTGGATCCTTCCGTGCAAGATCGGAGACCGACAGTACGCGTTTCGTTCGGATGATCTCTTTATCGGTGAGTGCATCCTCCAGCATGTCGATGTCGTCCTCGTCCAGCGACGAGTCGTCTTCGACCGATGTCCATTGACTTGGACCTGCCTGGGGTCAATTCGCGTTAAAAGAGAACAAAAATCGTGACTTGCATTGGCGAAAAGAAACAATGGATTGACCTCCACCAAGGACCCTAGGTCGGGCCTCCAGATGCAAAATATTTTATCATTTGAACATTGAAAATGATCGTCAGCAAACGTCGAACCTCGTCAACGGTCGATGGGCTCGGTAGCCGTTCCGGTGGCTCCGGCTCTTCCACATCGCTCAACAAGCGTTCCCTCAGCTTTCTTCTCTTCGTAACACGATGCGTGATAACTCCGATAACGTAAACGGTGCAAAATCCAACCCCCACGGCCAGAGCCACAGCGGAAGCGGTGATGAATTCGTTCTGGCTGATGCTGGATTTGATTAGGAGATTGACGGCTTTTCGTCGATTGGGATTACCGATTGCTCCCGTGCAATCGGTATCGTCCCCTTTGACGACCAGAACCACGAAGAAACCACGCGGATAAGCTTCTCTCTGGAGAAACGACGAAATTATTCAACCGATCGATGCAACTCACGTTTCGCAGTTAGTACGGAGTTGGTAAATGATTTCATTCAACGACGCGACTAACTGATATCGTGATGCTTCCGCGCTGGCTCACGGTCTGCCAGTATCCCGAGTACTGAACGTTTCTCTCCAAATCGAAAACTGGACACTGAAAGGAAGCCAACGAGTGAGGCGGAAAGCGGCTTTTTGGGCTACGGAGACCGGCGACAAAATCAATGGCTAGCGTACCGTTGTGTTCTGAACGGATATCGTCATGCATATGTCCGAATCAGATTCCACCTGCACCAGCACGGACGAACTGTCCGTTTCTCCAGTAAAGTTGTAACCGTAATAGATCGGGTCTGCGGGCGATATGGTAATGTTCTTAGGATCGCCTATGCTGTAAAAACAACACATGATAACACGATCATTGCAACATCAGAAGTAACGATAACGGGTGGTTTATCGGACCGTTGGATCAGTAGATACATTCGTAATCGAAGAGAACGTGAAGATATCGCAGTTATAAAACAACCGGCCAGTTTTCTACGTTTGAAATACACTGCTGTTTGACATTCCTTTTTGAGGGGGCAGATACCTTTAGGCGAGAAAAAAAATGATTGTGGTGATTTTTTTTTAAAGGAAAGTTTTCTTCACCTTTTTTTGAGACTTGGGGTAAATTTTATCACTACTTTTGGCTGTTACGTAGTGTTTTTTAAAATTAATCTTTAAGAATGGGGGATCTATGGCACGGTGTTCTAAACTGCATTTACAAAACTGGCGTGACGTATAGCTGAAAAACTAACCGACCGATTTTGATGAAATTTCGTATAAATATTTTCAACTTTATCGTCTAAAACTTGAACCTCAATGTTTCCGAAAATTGAACAAAAATCGTATTTTTTTGGAGAATTTGATTCTTTTGGTACAAAGCGTACTATTTCATCGTTTTTTCAACATTTCTCTGTTTTTCTTGGTTCATATTCTGCGTATAAGTGTTAACGACGGAAAAAACTTTGTCGGTTTTTTTTCAGATAAATCCCGCCGACGCTACGTGTCACGGCGTCTGACAACATCCGCTGCAACCCGTTTAGAAGATTGTGCCATACCTCCACCATTTTTAAATATTGATAAAAAACAAAAAAAGTCCATGTAACAGCCAAAAGTAGTAATATAGCATACCCTGAGTCTCAAAAATGGTGAAGAAATCTTTCCTTAAAAAAAAATCATGAAAATCAGCAATTTTTGGCAATTCATGCGCTAGGTAATGCAAAGGAAGCGATCTTTTTCTTTGGATTTTATGAGATTTTCGGCTATTTGAAAAATGTCAAAAGGGAATAAAATTGACGTCCAAAGTAAAGGTCAGACACGAAAGATGGTGGACAATGGATGAAAATACTTGCGGATGATCCGAAGGGATTTTTCCCTTTACTAGGCAAAATCGTGAGGTGGAGAACGACATAAAATGAAATTGTCTCGAAATCTCGGAAATAACAGACCTTTACAAAGACTTTTTTTTTAGCTATACCGTAAAATGTCGCGTTCTCGTTAAAGCGACCGCAAATTCATTTTTAAGTTTAATAAAAAAAAATACCATGTCACATCCAAAAGTAGTAATGAAACATACTCCAAGATTTAAAAATAATGAAGAAATTGTTGTAAAAAAAAAAAAAATGGTGAAAATCAGCAATTTTTTTCTCCTTTAAAGGAAGGGCCCCCATGATAATTCAGATAGTCCATTGCTCACAATGATGGAGAATTATGTATGTCGCATCGCAAAGATTACTCGTTCGATGTGAACGTCATGTATCTTGAGATATATTACGCACCTTATATTGAAATCTTCCTGCCGTATGATAATTTTGAAGGCAACACTGACGGAACTGCTGGTAGAAATACTGACAGTTATGTAAACTTGGTCCGTACTGTTGTGGAGCTCGCACCCTGTCGTACACAAGGTGCGACTGGTGGAATCGTACGGAGGAATAACGGAAGTAGAGCTCTGAACGACGAAAGGAATTTGCCACGACAGGATTCCGCTTCTCTGACTCACGACGATGGTCAGAGGCTCCTCTTCCGTCGCGTTGCTTTCCACTGTGATGCGCGCTCCGACCGCTGGTATTTTCTAAGACCGAAAGCCAATGAGTCGACTATGGCGGCGCTGTGAATTTTGACTGTAAATTTCGCGATTTCTGACAATACTCACGCTGTAGAGGAACACATATTCGATTGTGTAATTGATAGATTCGTTGTATAGTATCTCGTAGTCTGCAGGAATGACTATGGGCTGCAGAGCTAGGCTGGCTAGAAGAGACGTCGCTCCAACCGCGGAGAGAAGGAACGTCAGTCCAACGACGCTTTGCATATCACAGATGTGAGCTTGGCGATCGATTAAAATTGGAAAAAAAATGCGTTTAATTCTCATAGAAAAAGAAACGAGTTTAATTCTGATGAAAAAAGAACTCGTATCGCGAAAAATCGTCGTATTGATGAATATTACCACCGGTCGTTTGGTTTCGATGTTCGGGCTGCGCCTTTCGTTGCTCGGAGATGTCATTGATCTCTGTCCATTATCTTGCCATTATTTTGGATGACTAATATTGTAAATAATAATAAAAAAAAACAAACGAATCGTTCGTTAACGAACGTAATATTGGCGCGACGTTGGGTCTGACGGATGTCGCGCGACAACGCGAACATCAATGATGATTCGACCGAGATCTAGTCACATTCGTACGGTTCACGATCAACGCATAGCTAGCAGACGAAATTATTATTCTTCACTCGACTCTATTGCAATCGACTGCGAAACGTTTTCGCGAGTTGAGCATTTTGTTTATTTATAAAACGACAGTTTAATTCGTGAAAATTGATCCATCGTATGGTTGGCGATGATTTTTAAATACGGCGATAACTTGCCTGTAGCTTTGCCAATTGGTGAACAACGGATTGATAAATAACAATTCTTACATTATTGTGACGTGAAATACGCCCGGCTGCGATTTATGTCCGAATCGAGCGACGTCCAATGAGAGCTCCGCTTGCCTAGGGACTTTCCGGTATAGCGCGCTCTGATTGGTCGTCGCTCGTTGCAGCATCGCGCTGCACCGGTCTCGTGATTCCGCTATTGGACCAAAGGCGACTCCTGTCAAAAAAAATCCACCTTCAAACGCTAATTTTATTTTTTTGTCTCATCCTTCTGAAGAAAAGGTACGCTGTGCCGAAAATGAAATATTTCAAACGTACGTTGGAACGAGCTTTCAAGCGATGGCTGCTAAAAGGTAAGAAAACCTCTAAAATACGATTGCGGGTTTTGTCGAGTATATTTCTTAGATTGAAGGTCAATACGATTTTTTCACACATTCAGATGCTCGTGCGATAAGCGACGTCCAATGAGAGCCGGGGTCATCCTGAAGGCTCTTAGAAAAGTGGATCTCCCATTGGGAGCAATTACGACGCACACGAAGACCGAGCGTGTTCAATCTCAGTGTAAATGCGCACCATCGTATCCCGTTTGGTGTCATCGACGGTGCGGACATTCGGAAGTGCATCCAAGGGAGCGAAGGAACAGCGTTGTCAGCGATTCAACACCCTGGGCGTAGCATTTGGGCGGCAAAGTTTCACCCAAAGTGCCAGGAGAGACAACGAAGGAAGGATGGAAGGTGTTCCTCTCGTAGATGGACATAATTTGTTCGCGGGGAGCGCGGATCGTTACAACGGCGTCACCGTTGACTCCAGCCTGGAGAGCTGTCGGGACATGAACTTCGCCGAGTGCCTCGGAGGTACATCGCCGTCTCTTTCAGGCCCGAAGGATACGAACCGACCGTGTATCCGAGCATCTTGTTGAACGTTCGCAGAATCCCTGAAACGGTGGAACGCCGAGAATAAGTCGACTATATGGTTTCGCGTTGATCTTTCCAACGCCGATTGGATTCCCGCGCTGGCGAAAGAGGGATTCCAGTTCCATCATGCGAAAGAGGGCTACGCGATGATGTACAAGTGGCTACGGACGGACGTCGAGAGCAATATACCTGCGTACGCTCATACGAATCTTGGTGTGGGCGGATTTGTGCTGGATGACAAAACGAACGAGATACTAATCGTCAAGGAGAAACATTCGATGCTGGGCGGGCCGGCGCGATGGAAATTGCCCGGTGGTATCGTCGATCCAGGTCCGTTTGGGACTGTAGTAAAGAGCAGGGTTGCGAAATTTGTAATGAAAAAGTAATGCATTATGCATTACTTTTTTAATGGGTAATGAAAAAGTATTTCATTACCCATTACTTCACATTCAGTAATGTACAAAAATTCCATTACTCGTTACATTATATTTTGTAATGTAAACAATTTCCGTTACTCATTACATTGGATTTTGTAATGTAAAAAATGTCCATTACGCATTACATTGTATTTTGTATTGTGAAAAAATTCCATTACTCATTACATTGGAATTTGTAATGTGAAAAGTGTCCATTACTCATTAGTTTTAGAGTAATTTTGTAATGTGAAACTTCTGGATTACAAAATGTAATGTAATGAATAATGGAAATTTTTTACATTACAAAATTTAATGTAATGGATAATGGCATTTTTTCACATTACAAAATATAAGGTAGTGAGTAATGGAAT
Source organism: Ophion ellenae (assembly GCA_963210295.1). Classification (NCBI taxonomy): domain Eukaryota; kingdom Metazoa; phylum Arthropoda; class Insecta; order Hymenoptera; family Ichneumonidae; genus Ophion; species Ophion ellenae. The sequence goes on from OY723387.1 coordinate 58,315,312, forward strand.
TTGTTCACATTACAAATGTAATGGAAAAAATCTTCATTACTCATTACAAGGTAATATGGATTGTTATTCGTTTCCCATCGGGTCAGATCGACCCAGTGCAAAAACCGCTGCCCCTAATGGGAAACGCGTAATAATCCTCATTACATTGTAATGAGTAATGGATATTTTTTGCATTGCATTGCATTAGTAATGTACAACCAAACCCAAACAAACTCATTACATTACATTTTGTAATGTAAAATATTCATATTCCTCAAAAACTATTAAGCCGATTGAGTTGAAACTTGGTAAAAATATCGATGATATTGCTACTTTCTACTTAACGAGAATTGTTTCTGAAAAATTAGCAAAAATACTCCTTTTTTAATCCAAATTTTGCAGAAAATGTGCGTGAAATGTTGCCTTCTTTTGTAAATGCGTGCCGTTCTCTTAAATTTGCATTTTCTTCATTTTAATTACGGTCAAATAGAAACTGTACATGTTCTAACTGCAAAAAGTTTTGAATTCTTTTGCAAATCAAAGTCTACGGGAAGCTAGACTGCACGCCAATTCGCAACTGAGTTCGTAAATGAATTTTTTAAAATTGTTTTGTATACTTAAATATACTGTTAATATATACCTAGAGTTTGATAAATGTAGAATAATTATTACTTTGTTTAAAAAATCTCTCAAAATTGCTTAATTTTTTTCCCGTCTAAATGTACTAGTCCTAATGTACATCCCTAATGGTCGTAGAGCAATAAAAAAAGCAAATTCAAGTTGGAAGTCTGGAGTTTTGCGATCCGGAGGTCAACTATTTTTATCGTTGACCGTTCCCGAGTAAGATTAAAGAGATCAGCGGACAAAAATTTCAAACTTTTTGCTTGCCTTTCAAAAGGTCCACGGGCTTGAATGAAAATTTGTTCAGCAATTTCACTCTAGAGCTCTTCCAGTTTGTTTCTTCCTCTTTAATTTGAGCGGTCCATGAGCTATGTACGATGATTTTTCGCTGAGTAATCGTCGTTCAAAGCAAAATTGACCTTTTTGGCATTGATAATTCATTACTCGGGAACTAATGATCGTACAGAAAATAAAAGAAGGGTTTTGAAAACTTGAAAGTATCCTCTATAAGGCGACATTATTGTTTTTTGATAAACCATTTTTTTCAATGCAAAAAACTTGATTCCAAAAAACTTTTAAAAATCGCGTGTTTCAGGACTTTTGCTAAACTTGAGATAACTTTACAAATAATGGATAGACTAAGGATATTTTTTGGTTTTTTCTCAACCTCAAAGTATTCCAAAGAAACCCTCAAGAATTCAAAACGCTGCAATTTTTCTTTCGTTGTGATCAGAATGATTGAAATTGTCACTTTTGCTGAAAATCAATTAAAGGATAAATTTTGCATCTTTTATTAATTTCTTTGAATTGAAAATGCGTTTTGTTCGCAAAAATCAATATTTTTTTATATCACGAACTCGAGATATCATGTCCACCGACGTTGAAAACAGTTTCGAGAAAAACACGTTTAAAGTTTGAAGTATGGTGCTGCTACCGTTCGCCCGGCCGACTGTTAGAAGTTCAATTTTATGAATATTTCAATGAAATATTCAGGGAATATATCTAAAATAATATACTATATTATAGTATATATAATATAGTATATATTATATCACTATATAATATATACTATATTATATAGTGATACTATCGAATAAAAAGATTTTTGGAAAATGCAACTTTTTAACCCACCTAGGTAGATGTATCGCTAAGTGAAAACGATAATTTTCTTCAGGTGAAAACATACCGGAGGCAGTGATGCGGGAGGTCCGCGAAGAAACGGGAATTCTCACGGAATTTGTCAGTCTCATTGGATTCCGGCATGCCCACGATTACGCCTTCGGCTGCTCCGATATTTACGTAGTAGCCCGTCTCAGACCACTAACCCGTGAGATTCACAAGTGCGAACGCGAGATCGCCGAATGTACATGGAGGAAGGTATCGATCGAATTTATTCACCCGGTAAAAGTGGACTCACGGGAGACCAGGAATAAATTAATGGAGTATTCAATTGTGCAGATGGAGGATTACGCGAGCGATCCAAGTATCGTCCAAAATAACCGTATCGTGGCCCAAGCGATGATTCAATACACCAAGGACCGAATCGGCCTGGAACTCATCGAGGGAGAACATCCTATCACGCGAAAACCAGTCTTTATCTTCACGCTTCCCCCTGTGTGAAAGGGATACCCTCTTGTATATTTGTTTCGAGGGACTGGAATTGTGTGAGGTGAGCGTCGAAAGCCGACTTGTGTTTGCGATGAACGCAATCCGTAGGGGATAAAGATTGCGGACGACGATTAAATAATTCCACTCAACTGTTTACTTGATTCAGCCTACTGAACATACTTGAAATCAATGGTTTCGATGTATTGTTCGATTGGACGAAGATCGAATATCGCGAATTTGGAGAATTTTTCAACCTTCTACTCAAAGGGGGTTCTCAATTCGACTGTGTATATATAGATATATATATATTTTTTAAATATATGTTCATGCATAATTCTGACAAATATTAACCGCTGTGGACGATTTTTTTTCCATTTAGTACGTAGTCCCGAGGTGGTCCCATACAAATTTAGCGAAGACCTGACGATGGACTCCGAAGATATTCCGCAGTACTCCTCGACGAGAACTTCACGGAACTTTCTCATACGAGAAGGATGTTTAGTGGGTCTACCCATGTTTGCTTATCAACCTGGCTCGTTGCCACTGAAAATGAAAACTAAAAATAAACTTATAGTACAGTCGTGCTGTATATTGGAATCGGAAAAAAGTATAAGATGAAAGGGGATGGGGGTGGATTAATGCCAAACTACAACCCCCACGAGGTCGGCGCCGGGAGACAAAATGTTCCGAAAAATCCGGGTTTTATTTTTGTCCACAGCGCCGAAGTCGTGGAAGTTCATTTTGGGGGTGAAAAAGTAGGGTGAAATTTTGAAAAATCAGTTTTCATTCGCTAACTCTTTGGGAAAAATGCATACAACTTTTCTTCAAATGGGAACGTCGTAGCCCTTGAAAAGACGCGTCGATCGAGTATTTGATCATCCGTCTCCAATAATATCTTCACCCCCAAAAGAATTGTTGAAGTATAAACAAAAAAATTGTTTATTGAATAACTCAAAAACAATCTATTTTTCGGGGATGGTTTAAATGTAAGAAATGTAGAGAATAATTTTCTCTATATTTTCGTTCCTATAGGCCACCCTTGAATTTTGCTTTTTCGAATCCTTCTCAGGGATTGAAAATTCAAAATGAAATTCTGGGAAAACTATTGACCGAAAATAAAGAGATACGAGTTTGGCGCTGTGGACAAAAATGTAGCTGAGGGTTCAAGCTACAAATTCTTCCACGGCGGCGAATTCGTGCGGTCAATAGTTTTCCCAGAATCGTGCATTTTGAATTTTCAACCCCCGAGAGGGGTTGGAAAATCAAAAGTCAAGGGTGCTCCATAAAAACGAAAATATAGAGAAAATTATTCTCTACATTTCTTACATTTGAACCATACCCGAAAAATCGATTGTTTTTGAGTTATTCAGTAAACATTTTTTTTTTTTTTTGGTATTTTAACCATTTTTTAGGGGGTGAAGATATTATCGAAGAGTACTGATCAAATACCCGATCGACGCGTCTTTTTAAGAGCTACATTTTTCCCATTGAAACAAAAAGTGTACGATTTTTTTCTGAAGAGTTATTGAATTAAAACTGATTTTTCAAAATTTCACCCCACTTTTCCCCCCCAAAAAGAACTTCCACGACTTCGGCGCTGTGGACAAAAATAAAACCCGGATTTTTCTGAACATTTTGTCTCGCGGCGCCGACCTCGTAGGGTCTTTTGGCATAAATCCACCCCCATCTTCTTTCATCCCCTAAAAAACACCCTACACCCCGATTTTTAGACAAACTTGGATTTAGCACTCGCGCCAAAATCGCGAAATTTCCAACAACCGTAGCTTTCGGTTCTATTCAAGTGACGGAGATTTATTGGGAGAGTTTTAGAAAGGATTTCAACAGGCTTAGAGAATGACATTCGATTTATGCCAATATTACCATTCATTTTTCCGGAGTGAAAGAAAGTTTATGGAAAAAATTGGGAAAAATCGATGATCCGTCTTTAAAATTCTGCCAAAAATCGAAAAACCATTCGAACTTCACGATTCAAACGCGATTTCAAAGAGAAAATGATTGCGAACAAAACAGCTGCGCGATGATTCAGAGAAGTCACTTTTCTGCTTCTTTTTTTTTTATTAAACATCCCGCCTTAATGTACCCCGAAACTTCCGATTTTTATTTCTAAAATCGTCAAATATCTGCAGAAACGTTTATCGCGTTCAGAATTGATCTCAAAAGCAAAATACAGGGCCTATGGAGCGCGGTCTTCGCTGTCAGCGGGTAAAAAGAGGACCAAACAGACACGAGTGGTAAACCGTATTTATTTCCTGCTTGATTGAAATTGATTTCGTATTGTAAATGTCATTTCTACGTCGTTAAATGCTGTCAACATCGTAGCTCGTAATATATAATCTTGGCCACGATTCGTCCAATAATAATTTCTCGCGAATCTCATTGCCGTCGTGAGATGACGGTAAAAAAAATGGTCGCGATTCGCATCCTTCATATTTACAGTGGAACAATTATATATATATATATATATATATATATATATATATATATATATATATATATATATATATATATATATATATATATATATATATATGGGCGTGTGTGTATATATATCATATACGATGGGAATGAGTACTGCACGTGGAAGACGCACGTCTAACGCGCAATAAAAATTATGATAAAGTTTTGATCGCGAGATAAGTCTGTCGTCGATAACGATAAAAGGATTTAAAGAAAGACCGCTATAATTAAAATGTTACAAAAATGCCTACAATAGCTCATCCGTCCGAGATGCTCGTGAACTTACAACCGACTATCGTTTCGTTTGCGTATTTTTGAATACTGGATTAAATAGTATATAGATTATGGACGGGATCCGAATATCGCGTCACCGGCTCCCATCTCATTTTCGCAGCACGCGAACGAACATTAATATGGCACAGATGCGGAATTATTGGTTGTAACATGGAATGTCGCGCGCGTATGTGTGTTACCTCGTATATGTGAATGTGTGCATCTAGCTTAATTTTTTTGCACGGTTTGCCGTTCACTTGTCCGTGGCAAAAACAGTAAATTTCACTAAATCGCTACGCATCTCGTAGCGAAGTTCACTGCTCTTTGTGTGCCGCTGTTTCTCCGCTCCTGAACAACGATCAAACGTCGACAACGTCATTGTCGTAGTTGAAATTGGAATCGCGTAAGATCGAGGCGCGTCGGAGTTTAAAACTTGCGCGTCCCTCATCAACCGTTTTCCGTGCCTCCGTTGCCTGTTGGAATACAAACGATCGAATAAACACGTTGATTTTTCATAGTTGCTCATCGTCGTTGTGAAATTTATATGCATAGAAGCGAACGCTTTGCATATTTACTGGATATATTCGTTTGAACGTGTTACGTGGAAAGTACGATGGAGCAAATTTGAGTGACGTGAAATGTATGATGGAGAAAGTTTGAAGCGGTTTTAAATTTTTAAATGTTTTGAAATATTTAGTCACGTATGATAGAAAATGTACATTAATTTTTGCGTCTACATTCGACTGTGAAAAACCATAATAGGTAAATAACCAAAATTTCGAAAACAATAATAATAGAATGTATGAAAATAATACACTGATAATAACAAGGGAATCAACAGCATTCGGACAAAAATCTACATTAACGTAACGAAAGATAATCGCCAAAAAACGCGAATTTATAACGACGTTGAAGTTTCCTGTTCGAACCCAACGAAAATGATTCTTTGCGTTTCTCGAGGATTCTCATTTAGCGGTCTACGACAAATCCGTAGAATATGATTTTGAATGACAACGAAAATAAGAAATCAAAAAGAATTTTCGTTGCGTTCCAACGATGCAAACTTCAAGCCGATATTTCACGTGAGGGATTTTCGGGCAGATACGGACGGCCGATTTAACGACTAAAAAAACATTCAAATCAAACCAATAATACCTTAATAGCATAAGGGTCGACGGGACGATGAAGCATCGATCTCCATGCAGCGGGTGCAGATTGTTCTAGATAAAAATGATACGCGATAAAGCGTGAAAACGCGTGCACGAAATTAAGGTAGAACGAGCGCGCGCTCTTGATTTCTATAGATTTTGTTCAAATTATGTACAAATTACAAAAAAACTCACGTTTAGACAGCCAACTAGTTACGGAAAGAGTGAAAAAGGTTTGGATTGCCTTTACTATTCCGTTTTTCTAAAAACGTTCAGTAAAGACAGAATAACTCTCCGTAAAAGATATTTGTCCCCTATAATAAGAAGACATATGGCGACACCGTAGAACAGCATTGTTCAATATTTCGAAAAAAATAAAATTATCGTGTTCCTAATGTAAAAATCTTGTATAAAAAAAATATTTGCGTTATAAATATAAATATTTTATATTGTTTATGTTATCTTCATTAACAAATAAAAGTGTTGGTTCTGTCTGAATCTCAATGCAGACCCTGCAGTGCCATTTTAAGGCGGGGTATACATTCAAACCGGAAAAAATAAGCAATATTGAGGGATTTTTTAAACTAAGAAATGATTATTCTACAATTAGCAAACTTTAGGTATACTTCAATAGTATGTTCAAGTATACGAAACAATCTTTTAAAATTAATTCATCATCAAAATGGCGGCGCTGTGGCAGAGTGTTACAGCAAGGTCGCCGCGGGAGTTGCAAATCGACGTGCGTCTAGCTTCCCGTAGACTTTGATTTGCAAAAAAGTAATTAAAATGAAGAAAATGCAAATTCGAAAAAATAGCACACATTTACAAAAAAAATCAATATTTCACCCAACATTTCTGTAAAATGTGGATTAAAAAAGTCGTTTTTTTTCCCAATCATTCAAAAACAATTTTCGTCAATTAGAAGGTACCAATATTATCAATATTTCTACTAAGTTTCAACTCAATCGGCTTAATAGTTTTTAAGTAATCCTGCACGCCAATTTCGATAATGCACTTTTGAGAAAAACGTGTTTGATGTTCACGCCCGCTCCGAATCCGAGCGGTGGGGCACAGCGTTGACGGGCTGTAACGTTTGAATTTTTTCAAATTTCGCTTCAAAACTTTGGGAAAATATTCTACATATATAGTTCTATAGTTTAAAAAGAGAAAAAGAAAGAAATCGATTTTTTTATCGCTGTAAATGTACCAGGTGTAGAAGTATGAAACGGGAATTTTTTTGTAAAAATTACACGTCTGTTTGAAAATGATCAGAAAAAATGTAGACAGCTTTCTGCGTCACATTCAATTGATCCGCGAGTTCTTGTTGACTTTGAGTATCATCTCCATCCAATAAGGCTTGCAATTCGTTGTCTGCGAACTTTTTCGGTGGTTTCCCACGCTCTTCGTTTCTCACGTCAAAATCACCACTTTTGAATTTTTTGAACCACTCGAAACGCTGTGTTTTACCAAGAGCACGTTCACCGTAAGCTTCGACAAGCATTCGATGCGATTCTGCAGCAGTTTTCTTCAAATGATAACAGAAAACCAATGCTGTCCGCAAATCGTATTTCGTAGGCACAAAACTCGACATGTTCAAGGTTATAGAAAAAAATACCGGTGTAGGGAACTTGGGTTGTTGAGTGTTGAAAATCTTCGTCAGCTGTTAGAGGGAGACGATGGCGCTGCAGAAGCGGTCTTACGGTCCCTAAACTGATGGCCAGCACCATCTATAGGGAAATTCCGGTTTCATACTTCTACATCGGGTATATCCCGCCTTAAAACCCCCTATCTCTTAATCTATATAGTCGACTGTCCTGAAATTTCAGTCAAACATACATAATGACATGAACAATGTCTGCTTAAAATTTGACCAAAATCTATAGAAATCAAGAGCGCGCGCTCGTTCCACCTCAAAGGTAAATGAAATAAAAAAGAAACGAAAATAAAGTATTGGTAATTTTACCCGTCGAAGTTTTTCTGTCGTTATTACTATTGGCAGCATTTGGAGCGGTAAGATTTTTCGCCCTGTCCCTGGTCAGGCTGGCTGCGAGTTCGCGAACGGATCTCTTCTCGACGCTGCTATTGCTGAGCGAGCTCGAGGTGCTGCTGGTGGAAAGTGTAGGTGGCAGAGAAGCCGGTCCGCTGACGCCGCTGTCGGTCGACTCGTCGAGGGCATCACCGGAATCGGGTGTATTACCGGCCGAGGTATTCGGGCTCGAGCCGTCGCTGAGTAAATTATTAAATTCGCCGGACTTTCGATCCGTCGTCATGCTCCAGGGTCTGGGTTTCGGTGCGGTCGCCGGTGCTTGTCCGCTGCACTTTCCGCCGTTGTTGCTTCTCATCGAGGCACCGCTGCCGTTGCTGCCCGACTGTTTGATCGCCTGATCGTTGGCGATCTTCGCGGGTGTTTTCGAGCCGGGGCTACTCGCGCCCGCGTGTGTCGGACTGCGCAGGTAAAAAACGGCCGATCTGAGTTTGATCGAAGCGCCAACGGGATTTTGCGAGGCCGAGGATTCGCGGGTCGTCGCCTCGGGGCAGGAAGATTGCGACGAGAGGCTATCGGTAGTCTCCTCGGACGGGGCAGAGTCGCGCGTCGCTCTGGAGCCTCCGAGCGACGTGGATCCGACTATCGGTAGAGTCGAGCGTTTCTCAACGTCGCCAACGATCGGAGCCTGCTTGTTGTGGTGGCTGCTCTCAGTCGTGTTTCGTCGCGCCAACGGTGACGTCGTCAACGGCGTGTCGCCCTGCGAACGTCTGCCGACGAGAGGCGAGAATTTCTCGAGATTGTCGGTCGAGCGAGAACGCGGTGCGGGCTCGAGGAGGGTCTTGAGCATCGAGGAGTTACCGTGCTTCTTGTCGAGCTCAGGCGGTACGCTCCGATGACTCGTGAGCGACAAGTTTGGACTGCCGTCGGTGGGAAACGTGTGCAACGAACTGTCGTCGCTCGTTGGCGATATAAGAGGCGTCGTTGGTGTCGTTGGTCGGAAAAATACGTCCAAGCCTTCGCCCAAAGTTATACCGTCCACTGGTATATCACCGCGGAGCATCGGCCTCGTGGGTGCTCGCGTTTTTGCACGACGCGGACGCGATTTCACCAGGTGCTGCAATTGCTGGCCCATTCCCGTGTTTGGCAGCTCCGACACGGAGTCCAGGGACTCCGTCAGCGAATGCTCGTTCTCGGAAATAGCTGAAGAAATTAAGCGTTGTTTCGAGATTTGAGCCTCGCAATTGGATACGCAATCGCGAATAGGGTATTTGAATGATGTACGGAAATCATCTTAAGGGGTTAGGCTAATCTACAAACCGAAAAAATAGGCTATTTGGGATTTTTTTTCAGAAAAACTACAAAATAAATCGAGATTACAAAAAGGGTGTTTATCGTACATATCAGTGACTGTATACAATAATTTTTTTGAAGCGATTAATTTCAAAATGGCGGCTGTGCAGCGTTTATCTCAAAACTGCATTTTTCAAGTTGGCCGGAAACATAACTCGGACAATTTTCAACCGATTCACTTGAAATAGTTAATTTGTTATTAACAATTATCCGACGAAATTTATCACTTCCCAGAAATTTGCCTAGAAAATCGTCAGATAATTGTTAATAACAAATTAACTATGCAATATAAAAAAAATCCTACGTACTTCCATAGACAATGTATTTTTCAAGATATATTCAACATTGCCCATGGGTGGGCCAATTACGATGCAGTACAAAATTGGTTGGACGAATGCTTTCAGTCGAAAGACGCGTCTTTTTATCGTCGTGGTATTTATGTATTGCCAGAGAGATGGCAAAAATGTGTAAACAGCGAAGGACAATACTTCGAATGAACCATTTTTTGTATTTGTCTTAAAATTTTCGATTTTTTATTGGTAAAAAAAACCCGGAAACTTAGTTGCACACCTTGTAGTTTGTTTCGATTTTTTGTTGTTTAATTTTTTATATAGATATAGGTTTGATATAGATATTTTTTATATAGACCCTATTGTCATCGCACGTGCGTACCTTCGGTTTGATTTTTCGGCAAGGAAGGCAGTAGATCCGGAATGTCGTCCGCCGATAGGCCTTCGACCGAATCCACCACGGACTTTGGTCTCAATTTTCTGCCATGCAGGTTCTTGCGCTTGTTGGACAAGTGAGGAGTAGCCTGTCGACAGTGTGTACAATTTTAGCAAATATAACTCACTTTACAGACCTGGTACTTTATCTACTTTACTAGCACTCCTCGTACTCACGAGATTCAAATAATCCAGTTTCTAGCGATAGAGACATGTGAAAGAATGCAGTGGGCGAAGTCAGTCGATTGATCGATCAATGATAATGGAAAGCGACAATAAAGAGGGAAGTCTGTACCATGGGAGATTGATGATCGATGCGTTGGCCAAGGGTAGAGCCAACTAGTAGCATGTGCGAGGATGGTTGGCAGGAATCGTCTTCGGAGGTTACACCTGATCCCTGTCGCGTCGCAATGCTCATTGAGATGTTCGATGGATCGTTCGCCCCAGCCAGAACGCCAATGACGCTCCCGCTGCTCATGGAACCAGCGCTCGGCCTCAGGACGTCCGGTGTACTACTGCGTGTACGATTGTCCGCGTCACCTATCTGGAAGAATGATTATATTTGAGGCGGAAGCCTGAACCAGAAGGCCCGAAAAATCGTTTTTTTATCGCTTAAATCGATAGATAAACTATCCAAGAATATATTTACAAAGTTACAGAGACCAATTGTAAATATTTTCGAAGATACGAGGCCAAAAGCAGAGAAGCGATTGATATTTCCTCCTATTGAAAACTTTGAAGCGCGTTTTCTCCAGTTTTCATTTTCACGATTTTTCCAAATTGGCGGGCGTGATAGCAAAAAAAAACAAAACGACCTATTGAATCAAACCAAAGTTTATTTTCTTCAGCATGAAAATCTCTTCTAAGTGAATTAAGGGAGACTTTGTCCTTGAAATGCAGAGATGTTAGCGGCTCAACATGAGCAGCTAGAAGAAGAGGAGGGATGCCTCTATGGACCAGGCATTGCCGACTAGCGGTAATTATAAACACATTTGTGTAAACACATTACAAAACTTTAAACGCGTTTTTCTCGAAAACACGTTTTTAAAAATGGCTGACATTCTCCTGACCGCTGTAATTAACATATCGACCTGAAATTTGGAGAGCATACTCAGAAAATATGTCTTCACGGAATGACGGATCGTTTTTTTTTCGATAGATACATTTTTGCATTTATTATTTATCTTTTTATGCGAAAAAAAACGCGAAAATTCGATTTTTTTTTTAATTGACGCCATTTTCCGAAATTTGTACTAAACGAAAAACCCATCCGTCATTCCATGACCAAAGGGTCACAGATTGATAATATGCTTTGAATTTGTGTTTCAGATCAACAAAGAGGGGGCAGTGATGTCAGCCGTTTACCTCCCGCGATTTGAGGACCCGTTGTCGCGGAGCTGCAACGGCCGCCATTTTGGTTTTTTTTCAAAAAAAATTTTTTTTAACGTTCTGTATATCATGAATAAAAGCAAGAAAAAAACCGCACTCAAAAAGCTGTACTCGTTTCCAAAAAAAAAAAAAATGTTAACACCTGAAATATGGCACTCCAAGGACAAAGTCTCCCTTAAAGGCGTTGAAAAGGTCTTTTAAAATCATTTTTATAGCACGTTAAAGTGTTTTTTTAAACACATTCTTTTTTAACCTGAGAAAATATATAATTTTACGATTTTTCCAGCTTTTTCTTAATTCACCCAGAAGAAAAATATATGGCAATTGACAATTTTGGTTTTTTGAAAATCAAAATCAAGTTTTCCAAAAAATCGATTTTTTGAAAATCAAAATCAATTTTTTCAAAAAACCGATTTTTTGAAAATCAAAATCAATTTTTTCAAAAAACCGATTTTTTTAAAATCAGTCAATTTTTTCAAAAACATCGATTTTCGAAAAATCGAAAAGGGATGCAACCAGCTGCGCGTTTTTCTCGAAATGTCGTTTTTCAAAACGGTGTACATTCTCAAAGGAAGAGTTTTCAAGCTATCCTTCTGAAATTTTGACACAACATTCTTCACGCCATTTTTTGTCTTGCTTAGGAAGCTTTTTTTTAATATTCATATATTTTTTAACGAAAAACTTAAAAAATAGGCTTAATTTGATACTTTTTTTCAAAACGCTGCCATTTTGTCAGTTTTGATTTTATTTTAAACCTCCATAGCAAGATAACGCTTTTCATACTGTTTAATAATCTTTTTACAAATTTTGTTTCGGATACCATTTACGGCCACAACCATGCATGATGACTCCTTTTTTTCAGACATTTTCAACCGTTAAAAAAATGTAATAAAAATAAACGTTTAAAAATTCATTTTCGTTCTTCATGAGGGTTCTGATTAGACATTTAAAAAATCAGACTGATTAGCGTATTTTACCAATCGACAAAAAACACGCAAAAATCAGCTGTTTTTCGACCCGTTACACTGTGATGGTCCCTTAAAAAAAGGAAACGTGTAAAAAGGCATCAATGTGCAGAGGGAGGATACAGTTTAAAAACCCACAAGGGTATGCTTGGAAATAAATAACTAGATCGCTATTTCACTCCACCATCGCACTGACTTCAAAGCTTACGCAAATCAGCGACCATTTTCAATTACCAGAGTCTTGTAACTTCGAGACAGCGATTCGATAACTTCGTCCGTTATTCGATCAGACACGTGTGCAGCCACCGAGAGATTGAGCTCACTGGAAAAAGGCAACACACGTATTCGGTATATTGAGAAATCCGAGATCATCCAAAGTGGCTATTTTTCCGCTTTAAAAAATTTTTTTTACACCAATATACTATAATTGGATAATCCAAGCTGTTGCCCAGTTCTAATTCCAACGTTGAGACTTACTTGACACGATTAATGACATCGGTGCCGGCCTGTTCGACTATCACGCTGCTGATAAATTCCGAGCTTATTTGATTCTTTTCTTTGCAGGCGTTACGAAGATCGTCCTCGACCGAGATCGGTTCACTGTCGTCGCCCCTGACGATGGTCTGCGATAGTACCGTTGGGCAGTGGTCATTGGCACATTTGAGCATCGCGTCCAAAGAATCCTGTTCGACGGAACGAGCCATACGGTTAACGTTAAAACGGTAAGCAAATCCTAACACACTTATCGTAAACGCTTTGCGGAAAGTTTCTCGAGAAACAATTGCCCAAATGATAATTACTCGATAATAATTTCTCGAATAAACAATTTGTCAAATAGAATTTCCCGAAAAACAATTTACCGAATGAACAATTTCTAAAATGAACAATTTTTCGATAACAATATCCCGAATAGACAATTCCTCGAATGGACAATTTTCCGAATGAGAGATTCCTCTAATGAAACATTTTTCGAACGATAATTTCCGACGATTTTTTCGAGAAACCAATTTTCTCGGATCGAATTTTTCTTGCATTAAGGTTACAGTAACGAGTATAAAAACATGTTCGAATATAACAATTTTTTCGTATGAAAAAGTGATTCACTCATAAAATTAATTACACATCTATTTAGTATGAATATCAAGCTGTTTGAAAAAATATATATATTTTTTTTCGGTGTTCAAAATGGCCGATATCTAATATTTTCTTTTGTTTTTTTTAGGCGCTCCGCGGCGTGACATTTACCATCCACAATTTTTTACCTAGAACAAAAAACAAAAATTCTCGTCAATCTACATTAGAATACCTAGAGAAGTAGGTACGGAAGTTAAAAAATATTGTTTTATTCAAAAGTTGTAGGTATTCGAACTTAAGAAATGAATTTTCAGTGAATAATGTCGTTATAACTGCTCATAAAATGAAAAGTTTTCGATTAATCGGAAATTCCGTCCGTACTCCTCTGCGAAATGCAATTAGGAACATAAATTTTAAATTCGAAGTAAATCGAGTGAAAATTGTTGAAGTTATTTGTCACGCCAATTGGAAAAAAGCTGTTTCGAGAAGTTTCGAGTAGTCGGCTATTTTGTACATCGAAAAAAAGAAATATATATATATTCTATCAGCTTGGTATTCATACTAATTAGATGTGTAATTAATTTTGAGTGAACCACTTTTTCATACGAAAAAAAATTGTTAAATTCGCCCATGATTTTATACCCGTTATTGTGGCCTAAGGCCTCAATTTTCCTGTTATTGATTTCGGCATTAGCAGGCGCCAGAAATATACGTTCCCACACTTAGCATAACCCAGGATCAGCGACGTGGACGTAGTGGGTTCCAACTCCTTTTTTTTCTTTTTTTTCGTTTCTTTTATCTTACATTTTTTTTATTCATTGAAAAAATGTTTAAACATTTGTTTATATTTATATTTGAGGTAATCCTATCGCCAGTCCTATTTGAGGTAATCCTATCGCCATTTGAGGTAATCCTATGCATAGGATTTTCATAATTTTTCTTTGAGCTTCACTGAATATATTAATAATCGTCTCTGTAAAATTTCAGGGTCGATTTTCGACCTAATTACAGAGAAAGAAAATATTAAAATTGCCCGTCTTTGTGAAGGAATTCCGAGACGACATACAAAAACCCAATTTCCGGTCGCTACAAAAGTGTATATAATAGTGGGAATCCACCAGATTCTTAAAAATAATCAGATTTACATACTTAACACTTGTAGTAATCCAATGCTCTCAGAAAAAATTACGCTTATTGACCTAATTTTTATGTAATATCAAGTTTAATTTGAACTTCCGGTATTGGATTTATTACCACTTGCTACGATAAAGAGACGTGACAGCAAGGCAACAGCTGACTGTAGTCCTAACCTCATCTCACTCATTCGAATTTCCACACATATTTCATTTCTAACCGACATATTTCGCTGACACAAATTTTCCACGCTTTTTACCAGTCGTGGCCCGAATACAATGCTTTATATTTCCCGCACCTGACATTGTTTTGACAGATCGACGTTGAAAGGCACGGAGGTTAAACTCGCCTGGTTGAGTAAAAAGAGACGGAGATAGGACCAATGTTGCCAAATTTCAAACCTAGAAATTTCTCCATTATTTCTTCATTTTTCTAATTAAATGTGAACATTCATTAAACAGTTTACACAAGGATAATTTTAGTTATTACAAATTATTATTTTTTTGCATATTTTAAAAATATAAATTGTACAAGCCTCGAGTATGATCAGTGGTATGATTAGTGTGAAGCGATAGGAGTATCTTAACCCAAACAAAAAATTTGTCCATTCGGGATGTTGTATTCGAGAAATTGTTCATTCGGCAAATTGTTTTCGAAGAATTTTTCGCAATCGATCGTACACACATACCTCCAGATACGACGAAACTACGCTGTGAACTTGCTCAGCCATATCACGCAGAGTTATTTCTATCGGATTGCTGTCATCCCTCCTCTGCAATATTTCGTGCAATCTCGGCAAAAGCTGCAAACAAGAGAGATTGGTTGACCAATAGTTTAATATATACCTTGGTAAGAACCTTCAGGCCATAGTATACATATAAGGCATTAACAAAAAAGTAAAAACAATAACTGAAAAAAAAATTCAAAATAACCAATAGTTGAATAAAAATAAGCGAAAAATACTTTACACAGTATAGCAAAGCAGCTATACAGTACAAAAGCTAACATATCAAAGATATATATGTGAGATAAATTATAAAAATTAACAATTAAATATTCTATGAGCAAGAACGGCTTAAACGGATTAAAAAATGCGTTTCTTTTTCACCAACCGTTACCCAGAAAAAAAATCAGAATTTGGCCATTTTTTTCGGGCCTCTAGGTAGATGTAACCCCTTAAAGAACGAGCCAAGGATCAATGTCGACCTCGTGTTACCTGTTTGGAGTTATCAGCATCCTGTATGAGGCCGGTCGCGTAATTGATGTCATTGTTCGCGTCGCAACTTTCCGCGGCGAGAGATTTAATAGTGTCCTGAGTTTGCACGACCAACCGATCGACAACCTGCTGGGTGGAGCTGAGCAAGAAGCCCTGCTGAAGTCTGAAAGCTTGTCCGTGGCTGTACTTCGAGGGGGTTACGTTTCGCTGCAACAACTCTTGTATCTTCTTGGCGAGATGCTCCGTTCTCTCGGCCGACGCCTTCATGCACGGTTGCATATCGTATATCGGAAATGGCATGTGTCTGACACTGTAATTTCTGCAACAGCCACGCGCGAAGTGCAACGAAAAGTGATGAAACGAACATGAAACTATATATTGGGTGTACAACTTAATTCGGTCCGTTTTTTTGCTTAAAATACGCACTTATTTGAATGATAAAATGAATGAATACATTAATCAAAATATTGTCCACCGTTAGCCACTACTTTTCCCCATCTTTCTGGTAATTTATGTATTCCGTCGCGGAAGAAGCGTTGATCTTTTGAAGCCAAGAATAAATCGAGCCAATTTTTGATACCCTGTTGTGACGTGACGCGTATTCCAGTCAAAGCGTTCTGCATCGATCGAAACAAATGGTAGTCGGAAGGGGCAAGGTCTGGGCTATAAGGCGGGTGATCCAGAATTTCCCACCCGCTATTTTACAAATAGTTTTTAACCACAATAGCAACGTGAGGCCGAGCGTTGTCATGTTGAAAGATTATGGACTCGTGTCTGGTCGCATATTCTGGACGTTTTTCGGCTATAGCTCGCTTTAAACGGATGAATTGTTGCCTGTAGAAGTCTCCCGTGATGGTTTGACCAGAATTCGGTGGGCTTCAGCTGCACTTTTCTTCCAATTGAAACAGAAAATCAACACTTCCCGCGAATGGTGCTTATTCGGGACGAAATTCGACGTTTTCACCGCAGTAAAAAATTAGACTTGATGCGCAAAACTCAAAGGTCTGTCAACGATATGTGGTTAAGAGATGTTGATACTCCACGATACAGCAAAAATCAGCTGTTGCCGTCAACCATTTATAGCCCCTAGAGTCATCTTTTGAAAACGGACCGAACTAAGTAGTACACCTAATAGAAAGAAATGTTTACACGCACTTTTCCAGAGCATGAACGATATCGGCGTAGCCCGAGACCGTTATATTGTTTTTATCGTAAATGATTGTTTTCAGATGATTGTTGATTTGCAAGGCTTTGGCGAGTAAACGAGCTCCCGGATCGCCGATCTGATTGCCGCTGATGTCGAGAGTGTGAAGACAGGCGTTGCTACCGAGGGCGTCTATGAGACTGTAGAGATCGGCCTTGAGTCGCGAGTCAGGCAGATAAAGAGATTGAAGAACGCAATCGTCCTCTTGTATCATCTGAACGAGGGCGTCCATTACAACCGCGATGTGCTTGCTCTTCATGCCGGTTGTATTGCGGCCCATGTACAGGTGCTTCAGCGATTTGTTCTTCCCAATCGCCGTGATTACCTGAGCGAGATCCATGTCCATATCTGCACGATTGAACACGCCGGGATTTTAACGTTATCGGACAAACGAAAGATAACGGAGAGAACAAGTTGACGGAAAAGTTGTACGCACTGCTGTCGGAAATGTCGAGGGTTGCGATGCAACGTACACCGTGGATGCATGATTCGAGAACGTGAGCGCCCATCGAACCGAGATTGTTGCCACTCATGTCGAGCTCGAGACCCACGGTGCTCTCGTTACAAGCGAGCCCCAGAAGAAGATGCTTCAAAGCTTCCAATGGTAATTTACAGTATGATATATTGAGGTACTTCAGGGACAATGTCGCCGTGAAGAACTGCTTGAAACTCGGCGGTATTTCTTTCGTTTTTTTACTCGTGAAAGAATTGCGCGCAACGTTCAAGTGGACTAGATTGGTCGCGCATCCACGCA
The DNA here is from genome assembly GCA_963210295.1 of Ophion ellenae. Taxonomy (NCBI): domain Eukaryota; kingdom Metazoa; phylum Arthropoda; class Insecta; order Hymenoptera; family Ichneumonidae; genus Ophion; species Ophion ellenae. The sequence continues at coordinate 58,333,217 of OY723387.1, forward strand.
AGAGAGCACCGAAGAGCTGCGAATAATTAAGCTGTTAGACGCGACGATAGCGATGGGAGAGTTTGTAGTTTGTAAACTCGACAAAATGAATACCCCGGGTTGGGCGCCATTTTTAACGACGGAAAAACTCCAGAGAACTATTCGAAAAAAAATGCGGGGGGCTTCTGTGCTAGGATTTGTACCCGATTTCGATTGCCGATCGAATGCTCTGACTGACAAGGAACATCTCTGAAGTTTCCGCCTTTGGTTTCGTTCATAGAGCATTGAACACTAATAGACACATTTTTTTTAACGGTTTAGGCCACAGTTACGGGTATAAAATCATGTGCGAATTTAACAATTTTTTTCGTATGAAAAAGTGATTCTCTTATAAAATTAATTACACGTCTATTTAGTATGAATATCAAGCTGTTAGAAAATATACATATATTTTTTTCTATGTAAAAAATGGCCGACTACTCGAAACAACTTTTTTCCCATTGGCGTGACAAATAACTTCCTTTATTATGTTATGTTATGTTCCTAATTGCATTTCGCAAAGGAGTACGTACGGAATTTCTGATTAATCGAAAACTTTTCATTTTATGAGCACTTTATGAGCAGTTATAACGAAATTTTTCACTGAAAATTCATTTCTTAAGTTCAAATACCTACAACTTTTGAATGAAGGAATATTTTTTTAATTCCGTACGTACTTCTCTAGGTATTCTAATGTAGATTGTCGAGAATTTTTGTTTTTTGTTCTAGGTAAAAAATTGTGGATGCTAAACGTCACGCCGCGGAGCGCGTAAAAAGATAAGAGAAAATATTAGTAGTCGGCCATTTTGTACATCGAAAAAATATATATATATATTTTCTAACAGCGTGATATTCATACTAAATAGACGTGTAATTAATTTTATGAGTGAATCACTTTTTCATGCGAAAAAACATTGTTAAATTTGCACATGATTTTATACCCTGTGGCCTAAGGCCTTAATCACATATATGAGTTTCAGCAAAATCGAAGGCAGACGTTTAAGTGACGTTCCTCGTGAGCTACGCGAGCCCGCTTACCACATTTTCTCGGATAGTCTCGATCTTCGCACCGTTACGAGTTGTACTTACGCATTCGAGGGTCGTATCCGTGCCGGCAAGGTCGAGATGAGTCAGGCTGTTTGGTTGAGCCAGAAAATTGCACAGGTTCTACGGATTTGGAGAATTAACGTTATTGTCGTTCTCTACGCTCCGTCATCAGTCTCTACCAACTCACATTGACATCCTCCTTGAGGGTGTTCTCCGAGAGATTGAGATACTGAAGACTCGTCGTCATGCTGCGATTGAGGCTGAGGGAGTGCGCTATTTGAGCGATGCCTTTCCCCGTTAGGCCGCATCGAGACAAATTCAACTTCTGCAAACCCTTGGCCAGCTTGCCAAGCGGCCCGCTCAACAACGTCGCGCCACCTTCGAGAGACACAAAAAACAGATCTATCAGACAAAGATTATTCGCAATCGGAGGCGATCAATCAAGGCCTCGTCGCGAACGAACCTTGCGTCAGTTTGGCGATTATCCCGCACAAGCTCGCCGCTCCTGAAGAGAATACACGTTAATTAGTCAACTTTGTACTTGGGCAATAATTTTCATGGTTGTTACGCATTATTGACTCAGATATTCCATGACTTTTCAAGGTTTTGCAAATATTACGGGGAGAGTGGGGTCGAATAAGGAACATCATTTTTTTAAATCGAATATATGAAAATAGTAAATATTAAAATAATGTTTTTTTAACTTAAATGCGAAAAATAATGTAAACACTGTAAAGTAAAAAATATATATATATTAAGGGGTAAGGCCACAGTAGAATCTTCAAAAAATCGATTTTTTTCCGCTAACGGTGCTTTATCATCATAAGAATAAGTTACTATTCGATTTATAGCAAGACATTTTTTTTCACCGACTTTGAGCGAATAACGTAAGCCCATCTCGGGCACGGCCATAGACTATGTAAAACTTTAAACGCGTTTTTCTCGAAACAGCTTTTTTCCAATTGGCGTGACAATTAACTTCAACAATTTTCACTCGATTTGCTTCAAATTTAAAAGTTATGTTCCTAATTGCATTTCGCAGAGAAGTACGTACGGAATTTCTGATTAATCGAAAACTTTTCATTTTATGAGCAGTTCTATACGAAATTTTTCACTGAAAGTTCGTTTCTTAATACCTACTTAATTCAAATACCTACAACTTTTGAATAAAACGATATTTTTAAATTCCGTACGTACTTCTCTAGGTATTCTAATGTAGATTGACGAAAATTTTTGTTTTTTGTTCTAGGACCAACATTGTGGATGCTAAATGTCACGCGGCGGAGCGCCTAAAAAAAAGATAACAAAAGAAAATATTAGTAGTCGGCCATTTTGTACATGGAAAAAAAATATATATGAGGCATTCCACGTCACTTTAGCCAGAAAAAAAACATCCACAAATAATTTCGAAAAATCGAGTTTCTTTATTGAAAAATATTTACCGAGTGTCGAATTTTTTTTTCAAATTTCTGACGTTTTTTCTCGTTGATTACCATTTTTTTTAAACATTTTTGCATTCAAATGGCTGTATCTTTGGCAGGATTTGACGTATTTACATTCGTAAAAAATGAAAATGTGCGTCTTTTTATAGCCTTCCAGAAAAAAATTAATTTAGATTTTATTGAGCAAGTCGAACGTCCGTTTCAGGGCAAAATATGCAAAAATATTTTTTTTCTCAAGGGAAGACACTCGTTACTTTATTTTTAAGAATTTCCCTGAATTGTGAATACGAAAAACGGATTTTTGGTATTTTTTATATTATGGAATTCCTAAACACCGTGAAGTAACAGCTATTTTTTTATTTTTTATTAAATTAATATTCGATCGAAGAGAGTGGAGCACTCCAAGCTCCAATAAATATGACATCTGTATTTCAAAAACCTGGTAAACATACAGCGAGTGCTCCACACTCTTCAATAAAATATTAATAAATAAAATTTTTAATAAAAATAGCTGTTACTTCACGGTGTTTAGGAATCCCATATCATAAAAAATACCAAAAATCCGTTTTTCGTATTCACAATTCGGGGAAATTCTTAAAAATCAAATAACAAGTGTCTTTCCTCGAAAAAAAAAATATTTTTGCATATTTTGTCCTGAAACGGACGTTCGACTTGCTCAATAAAATCTAAATTAATTTTTATCTTGAAGGCTAGAAAAAGACGCACATTTTCGTTTTTTACGAATGTAAATACGTCAAATCCTGCCAAAGATACAGCCATTTGAATGGAAAAATATTAAAAAATGGTAATCAGCGAGAAAAAACCTCAGAATTTTTTTTTATATGTCGACACTCGGTGAATGTTTTTCAATAAAGTAACTCGATTTTTCAAAATGATTTATGGATTTTTTTCACTGGCTGAAGTGACGTGGCATGCCTCATATATTTTCTAACAGCTTGATATTCATACTAAATAGATGTGTAATTTATTTTATGAGTGAATCACTTTTTCATACGAAAAATTGTTAAATTCGCACATGATTTTATACCCGTCACTGTGGCCTAACCCCTTAAGGAGAGAGATGTCTGAGAATAGAGAAATGAAGAATAAAGTACTGCCGAATGCAAATATATACAGCTTCAAAGTGAATTAGTTTTTAGTTTTTGAAATTTTCAATATTTGGCACTGACATAACTTTTTTTTGTCTAATGAAGAATAATATAAATATTAAAAATATACAAAAATATTAATTTTTAGACTTTTCAATTTTTCTTTCAAGTGGGTTTCATTTTTTCGTAATTGCGAAAAGTGAATTCTGGAAAAATTCCCGGGAATTTTCGAAACTCCCCGATTATTTCAGGAGTAAAGAAATTCCCTGAGTTTTCCCGCTTGTCCATATGCGTAACAGCCATGGTGTTGCCTTACCCACCCTTGTCTTCGACGATGTTGTTGGACAGGTCGATAGTGTGCAGCGTCGTATTGCCGTTGGATATGAGTGCCAACGACAGCTTGTGGGCAAAGTCCCTGTGAAACGGAGCAATCCCAATGAAAAATAGCCTCGAAGGATCGATAGATCTCCATGATATCGAAACCTACCATTTGACGCCGATATTGTCGAGGTAAATTTCTTGAATGGACAGAGATCTGCGCACAACGTGGAGTATCCTCTCGAGCGATTCGTGGCTCAATTTAAGATTGGAGGCTCGAAGTTTCGTGAACCACGTGTTGTACTCGAGTGCGGAGATGATTGGCACGAGATCCTTTTGATCGAGGTGGTCAAAGTCGCGTAAGTTGAGCTCTCTCGTATCGTGCGACAGATAAATTGTATCTACGTCCTGAAAATTCGTATACCCAAATTATTGCGAATGCTCGTCACGGCGTCTCGGTCTCCCGATCGCTTGTTCGTGCCAGGGTTGCAAATAATGCATTAGCTTTTTCATTACTCATTACTTTACATTTTGCAATGAAAAAAAAAATGCATTACCCATTACATTACATTCATTAAGGGGGGATTGTCTTTTTTTTCGCAAAATTTACCGCTTTTTGGGAATTTTTTTGTGAAGAAAGTATACAACGGAAAACTTGTGAAACTTGGCATATAGTTTTATTGATCTGTTTACTACATACAAAAAAAATTTTAAACAATTTCATCAAAAAATCCGCCTCCCACCCCCCTCGACGCGCGATGGTCCTTTTTTGATGGTGTGCACGATTTCTCAAAAACTATTCAACCGATTGCCTTCAAATTTGGACAGAATGCTCAGCTGACATCCTTTTATCGTTTGATGAAGCAAAAAAGCAATACGTTTAATAGTTTTTTATTTATAACAAAAAATCGATCAATTTTTTTCGAAAAATCGATACTTCAAGTTCAAAACGTCACCAAATCGTCAATTTTTTTCCCCTTCATCGAACGATAGCTATATGTGTCTAAAGTAAAATGCTTTTTGCGTTTTTGTTGCAGGATGAACGTGAAGGCTGTAATCGTGCACACCATCAAAAAAGGACCATCGCGCGTCGAGGGGGGTGGGAGGCGGATTTTTTGATGAAATTGTTTAAAAATTTTTTTGTATGTAGTAAACAGATCAATAAAACTATACGCCAAGTTTCACAAGTTTTCCGTTGTATACTTTCTTCACAAAAAAATTCCCAAAAAGCGGTAAATTTTGCGAAAAAAAAGACAATCCCCCCTTAATGTAACAAATTTCCATTACTCATTACATTGGATTTTGTAATGTCAACAAATTTCATTACTCATTACATTGGAATTTGTAATGTAAAAAAATTCCATTGCTCATTACATTACGTTTTGTAATGTGCATTTTTTTTACATCACAAAGTCCACTGTAATGAGTAATGGAGATTTTTTACATTACATTGGTAATGTAAACAAATTCCATTACCCATTACATTGCATTTTGTAATGAAAATGTTTCACATTACAAAATGTAATGTAATGAGTGATGGAAATTTTTCACATCACAAATTCCAATATAATGAGTAATGGAATTTTTTTACAATGCAAAATCCAATATAATGAGTAACGGAAATTGTTTACATTACAAAATATAATGTAATGAGTAATGGCATTTTTTTACATTACTGAATGCAACGTAATGAAATATTTTTTCATTACCCATGAAAAAAGTAATGAATAATGCATTACTTTTTCATTACGATTTTCGCAACCCTGGTTCGTGCTTACCCAAGCGACTTCCTCGCGATACTGGACGCAGTGGAGATCGCACATGCAAGCGTACTGCGTCGAAAATCCGCCGCAAGGGCCTGTGTTTCTCGTAGCCTCGGTACTCCTCGCCAGTTCACTGCCTCTTATGCTCTGCAATCTGCTCGTCGGTATCACATCGATCTTTCGTATTATGTAACTGAAAATGGATAAATCGATCAATCTTTCCGCGTTCTCGACGAATGTAGCTGGTAGGTGGAGCTGATTTACTCACTTGAGCGGTACGGTAGGAAATATGTTTCTGATCGCCGTGTGGAGAGCCTCTATCATAGCGTCTACCTCGCTGGTATCCGCGCCACCGACGCCAGCCACGCCTGTCGTCGTGAAATTGTAACTTCTGTCGCCTACCACGAGGCATAGCTGATTCGCTCTCTTCGACTCGACGGACGTTATTTCCAAATAGTGAAAATGACAGTCGATCTGAAAATATGCGAATCTCGTTGAGCACTCGAGTTCCTCGGCCGGTCTGTCGTATTACTCACCCTTGTAGGTACTTTGGCCGTTAGCAGAAATAGACGACATGGTGAAAAAACCTAGAAAAATTAAATACTTTGGTTAATTTGAGAATCATTGCTTTTGGGCGTACCTGTAGCTTGAAAGATCTTTGGACAAAGAGCTCGGGTGGACTTTTCGCAAACGAATGGACATTTTATTTTTGTTTCGGTTTTCGTGAACAAAGAACTGTTTGTTTGGGTGTTGGAGAACAAATGTCTGTAAAAGTAATTTTTGTTCGGGCTTGGTTCGGTTTCTGTCAACAAATATCCGTACAACTTATGTTGGTTTTGGTTTGTTTGAGTTTTTGTAAACAAATATCTTTACAATTCATTTTTGTTTGTGCTTTTTTGGGTTTTCGTAAACAAATAAAGGTACAATTTATTTTTGTTTGCTCTGGTTTAGGTTTGTTTGGATTTACATAAAGAAATATCTGTACAATTTATTTTTGTTTGCACTTGTTTGGGTTTGCGTGAACAAATGCATGTATAATTAATTTTTCTTGGCTTATTTGGGTTTTTGTCAACAAATATCTGTACAATTTATTTGCACTTGTTTGGGATTGCGTGAACGAATATCTGTATAATCTATTTTTGTTTGGGCATATTTGGGTTTTGGTCAACAAATATCGATACAATTTATTTTAGTTTGGGTTAATTTGAGTTTTCGTAAACAAGTATCCCTATAATTGATTTTCGTTCGTGCTCTTTTTATTTTTCGTAAACAAATATGTGTACAATTGATTATTGTTTATGCTTGTTCAGATTTGCGTAAACAAATATGTGTACAATCTATTTTTGTTTCAGATTGTTTTGATTTTGGTGCACGAATATATGTACAATTTATTTTTGTTCGGGCTTGTCTGGATTTTTGACAACAAATATCTGTACAATTAATTTCGGTTTGGGTTTGTTTGAGTTCCTGTAAACAAATATCCCTATAATTTATTTTTGTTTGGTCTTTCGTGAACAAATATCTGTACAACTTATTTTTATTCGTACATGCTCAGGTTTGTTTGGGTTTTCGTCAACAAAGATATGTACAATCTATTAATTTTTTGTGCTTGTTTTGGCTTTGTGAACAAATATCTGTAAAATTGATGTTTGTTTGGGATTGTTTGAATTTTTCTCGACAAACATCGATACAATTTATTTTCGTTTGCTTTGGTTTGAGTTTTCGTACACAAATATCTGTACAATTTATTTTCGTTTTAGTTTGTTTGGGTTTTCGTGAACAAATAAATGTAAAATTTATTATTGTTTGCACTTGTTGAGATTCGTTTGGGTTTGCGTAAACGAATATCTGTATTTTATTTTTGTTTGGGTTTTTGTTTGGTTTTTTGTAAACAAATATCTGTACAATTTATTTCCGTTTCAGTTTGTTTAGGTTTTCGTAAATACATAGATGTAAAATTTATGATCGTTTGCACTTGTTGAGATTTGTTTGGGTTTGCGTAAACGAATATCTGTATTTTATTTTCGTTTTAGTTTGTTTGGGTTTTCACGAACAAATATAGGAACAATTGATGTATGTGCTTCCAACAGCAGGTGTGAATTCTAATAGCAAATAGACGCAATGGGGTAGCATGCGAATCGCAGAATATACTCACTAAAACTCGATTTTCCTGCTTGTCCTGCTTGGTCTCAAGTTTCACGACATTCTTCAACAGTATCTTGACGTGTTTTCCGAGAAGCGCCTTGACCGATTCTGTAAAAAAAAAAAAAAAAAAAAAACTTTGGCGGGTGTATCGGGTGATGGATGACACGAGGCTGCACGAAAATGTGTATACGTGGAAGAAAAAGATCGGCGTGAAAGAACTGACCGTTGAGATCTTTCGTCAGTTGCGATCTCGTTGACATTTTGACGACGATATCCGAGGATATTCCCGGCAACTATGAGAGACGTTTGGCCTTCTCGCTATGGTGGGACGCGCGCGCGCGCCCTTGTGTACTCGTCGGGATACTTCTGTCATTCAGAAGATTCTTTATTTTTATTTTTATTTTTTTTTTCAAATTTAATCGAACACCGACGTGTTTTAACGAGACGACGCAACGAAATGTTCGCTATGAGGCTCGTTCATGATTTTCCGGGTATCCGATGATTTTTTATCGAGCCAGTCAGACAGCAGCGCAATATTGACGTTCTCGATGACTCCGAGGCAGCGTGAAAACTGGCCTCCAGCAGCCATGTTGCACCGATGAGGTGCCAACGGCCACTCGAAAAATTTTCCGCGCATTACCCTACACGCACGGAACGTCGCGACGTTCCCGTCCGAACGACCGATCACACATCTCCGTTGCGAGCGAAAAAAAACTGCTCGCCCGATGGCCGGCCGAAGGAGACTTCGAGCCCCTTTTCAATTGCTCTCACGATCTTATTTGCAACGAGGGCCAAGGAATTTCACATGTCATCCCTTTTTTCGTTGGTACACGGAAGATTTGTATGTTTACACTACGAAGGCTGCAAGTAGAAGTCCAAACGCCAATGGAAAAACGGGGTGATACGAGTGTAGTCGAAAAAGCGAGAATTAAGAGTGGCGCGCCGATCGCAAGAAACCATTTAGTGAAACTGCGGTCTCACATACAGGCACGGTCTTACATCAGGTCTGACAACGGCGGTAGTGGGGGTAGGCACCCTTAGCGGTTTTGTTTTTTATTCCGATTTCTGCCGCTTGGTGCGTGACGGCAAGGGGAAGTAGTGGTGCGACGAAGAAAGAAATAGCTCTTCTGTCCTTTTCCCTCCTGAACGCAACGCATGCCCCGTTTGCCCTAACTTAAGGGGGGATTGTCTTTTTTTTCGCAAAATTTACCGCTTTTTGGGAATTTTTTTGTGAAGAAAGTATACAACGGAAAACTTGTGAAACTTGGCATATAGTTTTATTGATCTGTTTACTACATACAAAAAAAATTTTAAACAATTTCATCAAAAAATCCGCCTCCCACCCCCCTCGACGCGCGATGGTCCTTTTTTGATGGTGTGCACGATTTCTCAAAAACTATTCAACCGATTGCCTTCAAATTTGGACAGAATGCTCAGCTGACATCCTTTTATCGTTTGATGAAGCAAAAAAGCAATACGTTTAATAGTTTTTTATTTATAACAAAAAATCGATCAATTTTTTTCGAAAAATCGATACTTCAAGTTCAAAACGTCACCAAATCGTCAATTTTTTTTTTCCCTTCATCGAACGATAGCTATATGTGTCTAAAGTAAAATGCTTTTTGGGTTTTTGTTGCAGGATGAACGTGAAGGCTGTAATCGTGCACACCATCAAAAAAGAACCATCGCGCGTCGAGGGGGGTGGGAGGCGGATTTTTTGATGAAATTGTTTAAAAAATTTTTTGTATGTAGTAAACAGATCAATAAAACTATATGCCAAGTTTCACAAGTTTTCCGTTGTATACTTTCTTCACAAAAAAATTCCCAAAAAGCGGTAAATTTTGCGAAAAAAAAAAGACAATCCCCCTTAATTTACCGTACTGTCGTGTAAACTGCATAATATACGAAACCAATAAAAAAATGTGTTGATTAAAAAAAAGATGACTACTGTCATCGAAAAAAAACTGAAAACTTTTTGAATGTATTAATTCATACCAGCACATATTACGACCATTTACATCATTTTTTCTCCCATGTCTCACAATACATCGTTCTTCGAAATGTTTTTCGCACACGTACTGAGACTCTTTCAGTCCCGGAATAGCATCGAGCCATTTTTTGTATCGTTCGACGTTTCTGGGCACGCGAAACACGGAGCATTTCTGCTTACAATTTTTGTACCCCATTTTCCAATTGCGAACCGCGCAACCCTCAGCCAATTCGCATTTTTTTCGCAAACACTACCAAAAAAAATTCACACTTATGCGTAAAAAGACGATAAAAAATGTATCACGGTAAATCGCGTAGAACCGTGTGGCATATGGTCGCAAATAAAGGTTTTTTTCGACAATCGCGCCACAAAAACATGCGTAAACACTTTGGGCCCATTCGCCGGAAAGAGGGAAGGGGGAAACTACTTCCCATTGCTAGTAGCGACGCGTAGCGGCGCCTAGTGAATCGAAAAGTGAAGCCGATAAGCGTGCCTACCCCCACCGCGAAAATTTAGCTTCGTTGCAAGACCTGTATGGAAGACCGTGGTAAGACCGTATCTTACTGTAAGATACCTACTGTAAGATACCTAGGAGTCTCCAGACCAGTATGTAAGATTCTTACATACTGGTCTGGAGACCAGTATGTAAGATTCTTACATACTGGTCTGGAAGCTCCTAGGGTGGGGAGTGACTCAGATAATGAGGCAAACGGTCAGTTCTCGCTTTTGTCACCCGAAGCGCTGCTAGGTAGAAGTGAGCCAATAAAACGCAGGTCTGAACAGCTGTGCAAAGCCGCACATTTTTCGAAATAAACATAGAGTCTGTTAGGTTTAGCTACACCTACAATTGCAATATATATAGTAATAGAAAGTTCTCAGAAGGCGTAAAAAGTGTAGAAAAGTGTAGCCAAAACGAACAGACCCAATATTTGTAAGAGCGATATAAATGGAGAATGATTGAGTATTTTTCACTACTGAACCCCCGTGCATAATGAAAATTATTATTTCAGTAGACTGTCTTTCTCGTATGTTCGAACTTCTGTAATATTTTTATTTGATCTTTCGTGATTTGAGTAGATGGGGTATGAACAAGTTTGTGCGCCCTAATTTTTTTCCTTTATAATTAATGTTTATTCTCAGTAGATTGAATTCTTTATTTTTTTCTACAACATTTTCTTTTATTTTCGCTTTTTTAACAATGTTAATAAGAACCTGGAAATAAATATGATGGAAGAGGAATAAAAAAAGAAATGAACGCATTGTGTATGTTTAAAAGGCACCGTTTTGATTGATTTTTCAGTTCGGCGAGTTTGTTTTTTTACAAAAAAATTGTTTTTGCCGTTTTTGGTTTTGTTGAGAGGCAAATTGGCACATCCTCAATCGAATATAACGAAGGATAAGGCCGGTCCACACTATGCTGTTTTTCCGGAGCGTTTCAGGTAGTTTAGATTTCTAGAAACGTTGTGCACACATGTACTGGCTGTTAGCAGGTTATTTTTCCGTTACTGTATATCTATATCTACAAGACTACTTCTACTTGCCAGCGCTTCCAGTGGAAAAATGAGGAACTACGTTTTTGCCTCACTAACGATGAGACTTTCCACCATGTAAAAACGTCGGAGTTTCCAGACCTGTATGTAAGACCGTGAGTGGAAACGAAAGCGATCGGACGAGATTCCAACATGTAAAAAAGGCTAGTGTGCAGTTACCACGGTCTTACGCCCGTATTTATAGATGTTCCTTGAGGGATTCTTGGTCCCTAAGAAATATCTATGAATACGAGGTTACATACAGGTCTGGACATTTTTAGGTTATCCATTGCAGTATATCTATATCTACAGAACCCCTACATGACGGCGCTCGTAGTGGGTAGGTGAGGAACTAAGTTTGAGCCTCACTGTGATACCCCCCACGATTAAAAAACGGTTAAGGTTTCAGGCCTGTATACCAGACCGTGCACGTAAAATAAAAGTGCGAGATAGCGAACATTTTCGAACAGAAATTTTATCAAAGATGAATGATATTTAGAACAAAATAACATCGTCAAGCTCCGCGTCAGGGAGTTCCCCAAAACATGATTCTCTGTTTTTCCTAAAAAAAAAACTCAACCATCTGTGAGAAAACTAAGTTAGAAAATTTGTGAGGTTATGTTGACCTTGGACATGCCCTTGACTTGCATCGGTAGATAGAAAAAACAAAAAATTCCAACTTGCATAACTTTTCGACGACTAGCCGTGGAATAATCCATCTAAATTCAAAAACAAATGAACAAAGTCAAATTTTTCGAACGGAACGATATTTATTTAACAGTATAGTTACACGATTCTTGAACACTAAATAACGTTAAATGCTGCGGAGTATAATCGCCCGAAGTATTGTCTGGATTTTTTAAAATTGGGATGGTCCGTTTTTTTTTCTTCTCGAATCAATCACTTTTTCATTATACGATTTTTTTTTCATCGAAATACTCGATATCCGATATTCTATGATACTGTCGCGCGAATTATTCACTTCTTATTTACAAAGTCTTCGCCCTTCTGGATGTTCTTCTTGAGCTCGGGAATCGCCGCCTGCAGCAATTTCTCCTCGAAGGCGCTGAGCTTGCCCAGACCGAGGTTCTTCTCGACTCCATTTTTCTGGAAAAAAAGGTGTTCGATGATTTTTTTTGCTTTTATTTTCGTTTTTGCGTTGCGAAGTATCGGTTCGAAACTTACGCCGAGAAGAACGGGCGTGGAGAAGTACTTGGCGTCCGTGATGTTTGACCTGACGTAAGAGCACTCGACGACGTTCTGTTCGCCGTTGAGAGCTCGGATGAGGGAAAAGCCGAAACGAGCACCGGCATACGCCATCGAGAGCGTCGCCGAGCCCGTTCCCGCTTTGGCCTTGACGACCTCGGTTCCAGCTTCCTGAATTCGCTCGGTGAGCGCCTTGAGCTTGTCATCGGGGAAGGTCACGCTCGGTTTGGCTTGGGATATCAACGGAATTATCGTTATTCCGCTGTGGCCACCGATCACCGGCACAGAAACTTTCTGCGGGTCCAGGCTCTGAAAACATTTCATTTTCCCAATTAACGGGATACACCTAGGTGGGTCAAAAAATGCATTTTTCAAAAATATTTTTATACGATAGTATCACCTTTCAGCTATATTCCCTGAAATTTTCACTGAAATATTCCTAAAATTGAATGAGCTGCAGCTTCTAACAGGCGCTTTTCTCGAAACACTGTTTTCAAAGTCGGTGGACATATCTCGAGTTTGTGATATTAAAAAAAATTCACTTATGCGAACAAAAAGCATTTTCAATTCAAAGAAATGAATAAAAGATGCAAAATTAATCCTTTAATTGATTTTCAGCAAAAGTGACAATTTCAATCATTCTGATCACAATGAAAGAAAAATCGCAGCGTTTTCAATTCTTGAGGGTTTCTTTGGGATACTTTTAGGTTGAGAAAAAACTAAAAAATATCCTTAGTCTATCCATTATTTGTAAAGTTATCTCAAGTTTAGCAAAACACCTTAAAAACGCGATTTTTAAAACTTTTTTGGAATCAAGTTTCTTGCATCGAAAAATATTTGTTTATCAAAAAACAATAATTACGCCTTTTTAGGATACTTTGAAGTTTCCGAAACTCTCCTTTTATTTTCTGTACGATCATTAGTTCCCGAGTAATGAATTATCAAAGCCAAAAAGGTCAATCTTTGAACGACGATAACACAGCGAATAATCATCGTACAAAGCTCATGAACCGCTCAAATTGAAGAGGAAGAATCGAACTGGAAGAGCTCCAAAGTGAAATTGCTGAACAAATTTTTATTCAAGCCCGTGGACCTTTTGAACGGCAAGCAAAAAGTTTGTATTTTTTTCCGCTGGTCTCTTTGAGCTTACTCGGGAACGGTCAACGATAAAAATAGTTGACCTCCGGATCGCAAAACTCAAGACTTCAAACTTGAATTTGCTTTTTTTTCTACTGCTCTACGACCATTTTTTGCCAAGTTCAAGCCTTTTGAAAAACACCGAAAACTTTTGGAATTTTTTTGTATCCTTTAATTTTCGTGACTCGTGTAGCAACGTAAAAATGATGACTTTTTTTCATAGATTTTGTATGCTAGTTTCAATACGTCGCCACGTTGTTGAAAAAAACGATTTTGAAAATCGACGATCGCCAACGACTCGTATTTATTGTTAACTTGAATAACCCGCTTGGTTTTTAGATTTCGGATGGACCGTTTAAGGTGGCGAGTATCCACCACCAAGTAACGCGGAAAAAAATCCATCAACTACCGACGGCCATATTTCCGTTCTTTTTCTGTATATGTTGGTGATTTTTTTAAGCCCGAAATATGTACGTTTGTGTAAAAAAAATGCGTTTCTTTTCCACCGACTGTTTCCCAGAAAAAATCATCCGAATTTGGCCATTTTTTCGGGCCTTTAGTAAGATGTAGCCCCTTAAGGCCTTAGTCTACTCTAGAGGCCGAACAATAGGCTTTTCGGGTTTTTTTTTTCTCAGAAAAACTACAAAATAAATCGAGATTACAAAAAAGGGTGTCTATCATACATATCAGTGACTGTAAACAATAATTTTTTTGAAGCGATTCATTTCAAAATGGCGGCTCTGCAGCGTTTATCTCAAAACTGCATTTTTCAAGTTGGCCGGAAACATAACTCAGACAATTTTCAACCGATTCACTTGAAATGTTGAATATATTTAGAAAAATACATTGTCTATGGAAGTATGTAGGATTTTTTTGTATATTGCATAGTTCATTTGTTATTAACAATTATCTGACGATTTTTTAGGCAAATTTTTGGAAAGTGAAACTTAGTCTAAAAAATCTTTAGATAATTGTTAATAACAAATAAACGATGCAATATAAAAAAATCCTACGTACATCCATAGACAATGTATTTTTCAAGTGAATCGGTTGAAAATTGTCTGACTTATGTTTCCGGCCAACTTAAGGAGAGATATACACCTAGATGGTCGAGTTCGAGGATTCAGAAACTATGAACATTCCGTCGACCGTAGAAGACCTACACTATGGGCCTGGTATCGACGATTCCATGTAAGTTGACAAATTTCATGATTCATTCATTCCCAAATTTTCAAACGCGTTTTTCTCAAAACCACGTTTTTCAAATCGGTACCCAAAATTTCTCGAAAACCAATGAACCGATTGCCTTGAGGTTTTTTGTGGTTACTCTATACACCATTATATAGTACTTGTCATAGGATTTTTTTCCGTTACTTAGTTTTTGTTCTATAGGCAAAATAATAACTAATTTTTTACCCAAAAATCACTATTTATGTTCAAACGTCCGCCATTTTGTCATAAATCGATACTTTCAAAATCGGCTATGACAAGTACTAGATTATAGTATCTAATTTAATAATCTTTTTGGTTTCTTTTTTCAGATGATTTTTGAAGAAACGCCAGTGGGTACCGTATACGCAGATTTTTTTTACGACGCTCCAAGGATCATACAATATCCTTGTATATTTTTGATATTTTTAAATAAAGAAAATTAAACATATTTTTGAATGTATATACTTTTAGATAATTAAAACCCCAATCCGAAATTTCAAATAGTTTTCCTTGAAAAAATTCACAAAAACGACCTTTTTTCGGCTCCTAGGTCTATATCTCCCCTTAATAACTCTAGGCTCCCGTTGAGAGCTGTCGAAATTCGCGAAAGAAACAGCCATCCGTGAAAAATGTAAATTACGCGACATTTTTCGATCTCATTGGAGTCACTATTTTCATTTCCGAAAAAACACGCGGGGATAAGCAGATTCCGAAGGATGCCTTTTTTTTCGTAATTTCGTGACATTGGCCCACCTTAGCTTCGGCGATGAAGGCATTCGACCTGACGATATCGAGAGTCGTCACGCCGAAGATCCTGTTGGGATCGTAAACTCCGGCCTTCTGCATCACCTCGCTGGCGATGGGAACGGTGCTGTTCACGGGATTCGAGATAATGGCGACGAAAGCTTTAGGGGCAACTTCGGCAATCGCAATGGCAAGATCGCGCACAATGGATGCGTTTGTGTTGAACAAATCGTCCCGAGTCATACCAGGCTTGCGGGGTACTCCGGCGGGGATAATAACGACCTGAAAAAATCGAAGAAAATTGAGTTACGACAACGACTGCTATTTATCCATTTGTCAAAAACAAACGATTGTTTCTTTTTCTTGCCCGAAAATCGAGCTTTTTCTTCGCAGTTTGCCATTTCCGTAATTTCTGAATTCCAATAAAGTATCTGGTCGTAAGCGAGTTTCATCGAGAAACTAAAAGTACATTTTGTATTCCGTATCAGCGTGTAAGCCTCACCTGAGCTCCGCGTAGAGAATCCTTCAGCTGATCGGGTCCGTTGAAGGCCTTGACCTTGGCGGGTGTGTCGATGTGAGAAAGATCGGCGGCGACTCCGGGTGTATTGACGATGTCGTAGAGCGACAATTCGGTAACGAGGGGTGAATTTTTGAGAAGCAGAGAGAGCGGCTGGCCGATGCCGCCGCTGGCCCCCATGACGGCCACTTTGGCATTGCGCTGTCGAGCAAAATCCGACGCTTTGGTCATCTCTGGGAGTGCCGACGTTTTGGCAGTCACGGGATACGGATGGAGGCGGGGATTATTTTTCGTAGGTTCGGTGCTCTAAGTTCCACGTTCGGAGGACGTTCTACGGGGATCGTAGTCCAATGGATCGAGGAGAAAAATAAGGATATATACGTTGGAAATATCGATCCAAAGGGCGGACATCGGAGGCATCGGAAAATGTCAAAAATACGTGAATATCAGCTCGGGCGAATAATTGTGCTGAAAAAACGTATTCGGAGACTGCGTTGGAAAATTGTATTGAGCGTCGTGCTTTTTTTCTCAGGCGAGAACGTATCTCCGATTGGCCGAATAGTTGCATAATACATTTGGGATCTAGATCTCGTTATGAGATCACGTTCGCACGGTGCGAAGATCGTTGTCAGGGCACGGGGCAAATTGCGGGGAGGCTTGGAATTGCGGCTGGACTAGCCACGAGGCTTTGGAGTGAAATTAAACAAGCGTGGATCGATGAAAAGGGAGGAAAGTATCGAATGAAACGAAAGAATGTCACAAACGGGTCTTACCTGAGCGCTGGTCGACAATTGTTTCGCACTCTGTTGAGCAACGACGATCGTCGGTTTGATAAACCGTGGCAGCATGATGACTTTGTCTTAGTTTTCTTTTTGGAGGGAAAGAAAAGTGTGTCGTTTTCGTCCGTTCGGTTACTCGGTCGTACGTGTTACTGGCACGAAATAATCGCCCGATAACCCCTCAATGACACGCCGAACGACCTTGTTTTGCGTGCGCAAACGCTCGACGCGCACATAGCGAATATCTTTTCGAATCATCACGGAAAGTCACGAGATGAGTTACGAAGCTGCGACTTCCGGTAGCGGTGTCGCGGTTGAAACGAAATATTCAGCTTTGCCGCCATTTTTGTCGATCGCTTAATTATTTACGGGAACGTGCAAGACGGAAATGTTTTTCAACGTTTCATTGAGAATTGGAATGTCGAGTTACGTACGTTGGATGGGTGTTGAGGTTGGGCGCGTCAGCTGGTGAATTTAAAGATTTGGACGCGCGTCTGGCGTGTAGTTTTTTGGAGTTTACCCGGGCAGCATAAATGTCCAATTGACGTCGATAAGTTACCGTTGTCAGGTTACCTTTGAGACATGACCGTAAGATAACTAGTCGATATCTTCCAAATGTCATCTCTGTTAGTAAAGTTATATTTTTTATATCTTTCGGCGATGAAAACGGATGTCTAAAAGGTATCCCAAAATATTATCCAATTGATGACTTTTTTAAGTTATCAAAAAGTTATCTATTTACTGTTATCTATTGTATCTAGTTCAACGTTATCCAAAGGATATCATAAAGACGAATTACACAAGACGTCTTTTTCATGACATCTTTCAGATATCGGTAATATGCTGTCTTTCAAGATATTTGGTATTGGCGGGAAATAGTAAAAAGTCATCCAAATGTTGTCCTAAAGATCACATCCAACGGATCACTTTTATCATAGTGCGAATGTAGCGTGTCATATGTCATTTCACCGGCAAAAAATTGTGTGTAACAACAAGTAGTTGAAAAAATGAAGGTGTTGAAAGACATATATGTGAGTGCCTTTTATCCTACTATTCTTTTCGCCTCTGTGAGTACATATATGTGTTTAATGTACTATCTTTTTATTCTAAAAGCGTATCTCTGCTTTTGAGGTTATCCACGGGATCGCGTGGAGCATGGCAACCACCAAAAGACGTGACTGCAACGGGAGAGACGTCTAATAACGACTGTACCGTTTTTATAATATTAAATTACATTTCACTTATAATGAATTAATCGATGTTTTATTCATAATGACCTAGCCCACTTCGAAACCGACATAACAATGTCGTATCAATTTCTTCATGATAAAAATTAACTTATTAACAGTCTAGATTATTGAGCCGTATTAAATATTCCAGACTATTAATAGGTTAATTTTTATAAAGAAATGGATAGGATATTGTTATACATATATATCGCCAATAAATAGATATATTTTCGATAGTACTCTTCGATACCGTTTAGATGTCGTTTTGTTAACCTCATTCGGATGCCTATTGGACGACTTTTAGATGGCAGTGGTATCTTGGCATTTTTGTGCCTTTAAGAAGATATCTTTAAGATATATCGATTTGATGACTTTGCGCTAACGTACCGACAACCGAAAAGAGTTAACCTTTCGTCGACACTTTGATAACCATTAAAAGTTGCCGTATAGTTAACTATCGGACACAAATAAGTTATCTGCTAAGCGGACATACGTGATACGTTTTGTAATACAAAACGGCGTCTTTTTGGACAACCAAAAAGTTATCCGTATCCGTTTCGCGATATCTTTCGGATGCCATACAGATAACATTTTGCCACCTGGGTAGTTGACTGGAGCGCCGCGTGGAACCTTTTTGTATCAACCATGCGATGGCATCGATGTATGCGACTTGAGCCTCTTGCGATCCAGTATTCACGGTTTTAGGTCCGCACGGTATCACCAGCACAACGTTCGAAGTCGGTAATTGTTAGTCGTCGGTAGGGTAAATCAACCAGTCAACGGACGAGAGCGGATTTATATTTGAAATAAGTAAAGAATATGAATAGTCTATAAAAACGCGAATCAGTATGGTTTAGTAAAATAATCACGGGTTTTGTTCAAAGCAAGTTCTCAGTTAAATAACGAATTTTGACGCCACGCGGAATTTTTCTTGTGTGTGGTATGGCACCCCGCACAACTAAGTTACGATACGGCTGCGCACAGTAGTCGTTCTAAAGACGAAAACAATCGTTTTTATGAGTTTTGAGGATAAATATTACTTTCATTACTCAAGATAGACCGAACCTTTGATTTCTTGCGAATTTAAAAAATAAATTCGTAATAATAGGTCAGAATTAGACATGTTTATCCACTGGTGCTGTATTCTAACCTCTTTCCAGCGAATGAACATACGGGCTCTGTTCTGCTAATTCTCAAAGCAGACTAAAATACACCGTCGAGTGTCCATTTACTGTCAATTTCGTCCATTCACTGACGATTTAGTCATTTTGCTACTTATTTATCATTCCTCCAATATTATTTGTTGCAATTACTTCGAATTGTTTTTTTTCTGCTATCAAAATGATACTTTTGGTTAGCTATAGCGATTAATGAATTTGTTCTTTTTTTTTAAATCAAAATAATATCTCGGGTTAGCTAGAGGAATTTAAAAAAAATGCACAGTATTTTTATTCTGAAGTCCACCTGAATCCTATAGAATCCATTTTACAGTCCCTCTGAATCTTATTTGTTCATTCAGTGGTCGGTTTCCTCTTTTGTCTGATTACGACTGATCTTCGATCGTGTCGTCGCACTGGTCGTTTGCAGCGCTGCACGACTTATCCACTCGCTCTGACCGGAAATAAGATGAAATCGAGAACGAATTTGAGTGGATCTTTTCCGCACGGCAACATCACGAGTGGTCCCTTCCTCTTTTCATTGATATAGGGTGTCACAAAATGACCTGACATTTTAATTTATTAATAAAACCTATTATTTATTGGAAACGTGCAAATATTTTTGTTTTAATATAAGGTACAAACATGGAGGTTATGTGGGGAAAACAGTATCCGATAAATGACCACCCCGTCGCTGTTTGCAAACGTTTACTCTTTTGACGATTTTCAATAACATTTTGGCATAATTGCGAACTAATTTCATTAATGGTGCGTTCAATCGCTTCCTTGAGCTCCGGAATGGTCCGTGGATCATTGGCATACACTTTTTCTTTCAGAAAACCCCAAAGAAAGAAGTCCAATGGCGTCAAATCGAACGATCTTGTTCGATACATAACCTCCATGTTTGTACCTTATATTAAAATTAAAATATTCGTACTTTTCAAATGAATAATACGTTCTATTGATAAATAAAAACGTCAGGCCATTTTGAGACACCCTTTTTGCGATACCAGTTTTCTCGCGCGATGAACATTTTTTTGCCAAGTATAAATCGCTGTTACTTCGTGCAAACACGATGAGTATCTGGCGGGTTATATTATCGATGTGTACTTAAAGCGAGAAATCCCTTTAGGAGCGTGAAAAATAGGTATTTTTCGGGAATTTTTTTAGAGGGGATAAAATAATCTGATCATTTTAAAATTTGGACATGAGTTTATCATAACTGTCAAGTTTGAAATTTTTTTTTTTTGGGATGACCAACAAAATGGCGGCGTTGTTAAGGGTCTTCGGACGTCTGTTTTCCGCGACATCGAAAAGTGTTGCAGTTGTCACTCTTTTTCTGTTGATCTGAAAAAGATTTAATAAGTGTCATTCGTTTACTGACATATTAAGGGGAAGGATATACCCAAAAAATGATGAAAAAGTGTAAAATTGAAAATTTGGGAGCCTTTTTACTCCAAAGTTTGAATTTTCGATCATTTTTTCGACATATTTGACCCCAAAAAAAATATTTATCTACACGCAACCTTTCAAACTTTAGGTATATCCTTCCGATAATATTACTGAGAGTAACCTTCCAAAATTTCATCCAAATCGGTCGATAACTTTTTGAGCTACAACACGAGCAGTTTTTGAAAAAGTAGTTTCGAGATAATCGCGTTTAAGGCAGTAGTCTGCTTTAGAAGCCGAAAAAAAGCGTTTTTTCAGCAATTTTTTTTAAAGAGAAGGTAATGATTGCGGTAAACGAAATTTTGAGACGATAGTCTATTATATTCAAGCTTTAAAAAACAATTTTTATTATTAAAAAATATTGAAATTTTTCAAAGTTGTAACGATTTTTCTGGGGCGCCTGGAGTCTGCGCTTGTAAATCGGTGCCGGTGATGGAGGTCGTGCGATGCATCTGAAACAGTCGAACCAAATTTTTTTTTAGTTTTTATAAGTTCCTTTTCTATATGAACTAAAAAAATACCGAAGAAATGGTGAAATTCCAAATTTTTTCGAAGTTTGAAAAAAAAATTCACTTTTTTGAAAGAAAAAAAATTCACTTTAAGTTGCAAAACTAGTAATTTAAATAGTACTTTTGTCCAACTTTTTTAGTTCAAATAGAAGATAATTCAATACTGAAGCTAAATCACTTTGATTTTTTTCGATCGGACATATATTGTTTTTGCTATCGCCGGCACCGTTTTCTAAAACTTGTGAAAATGAAAACTCGAGAAAGCGGGCTTTAAAGTTTTCGGTCCAAAAAAATATAAGTTTTTGGATACTTACACTAATTAGATGTTAATCAGGTATCCCCGGGCCATACAATAATCCTTCCTCTTCTTCAAATCGATTTTTTGAAGCCTGTAAAGCAGACTGCCTTAAAGTTTCAACATGTGACTCGCTACCTGACCGCATGCTGTCTCCGCGCTCTAGACTATATGCTCTAACTCCGCAATTATTCAATATTTCGAGTTTTCCTATGGTCAGTATATTCTTTGGGTATCATACTTTCGAAATATGTAAAAAAATCGATTTTTTTTTAATTCCAAAGGAATTTCTCGCCTTAAGCCTACACACGTGCGATCGCAAATGTACAATTTACATTTGGCATGAACACCCTCGCATTCATGCGGAAACGGACACGCGCATCTGCTCACGCGTGTATATTGAAACATGCGTACGGTTCGTCAATTATTCCGATGATTACAATGCGTTGTGCAAGCTTGCGTGTTTCTCCCCAACGATGATTGCAATTAGCCATAATAAACGAGTACACGGCGGCGCGTAAGTAACGCCGAGTACGTTGCTCCCGCGGCCAAAATAACAAATCGTCATAATCCGGTAACGCGATATTAATGGCGGGAGGAAATTACGCATACGGGGAGACTTTTTAGACGATTAGCGCGTATATATAGGTGGGGCGCTTTAATAGGCGCAATGCGAAAATAGACCCGGAACTCGACGTTGCGAGTTTCCGGCTAATCGTCCCACCACTCGTCACGAACTGTCTTCCCTCGCATCTAATTTTCTTCACTTCTGAGTTTGGAACGAATGTTTTACGGAAATTAAATTTAGCTGCTTCGAGAGTTTATTAGAAAGCTTTCCTACCAGAATTTCACAATATTGGGATTCATTTTTGCTTACGATAAATGTAGGAATATTTCGTTTATGGTGATAAGTTATAGTTGACTTTGAATATTTGGGTGGAAGAATAAATATTTTCATTTTTAAATCAAAATACTTCTATATTAAATATTGTATGAAAATATTTAGTCAATTACATTAATTCAATTAATTAATTGAGATAAATAAATTATCTTAATTAAAGCAGTATGGAATGAAAAAGTAAGGGAGCTGGAAGGGAAAATTTAAAAAGGGATAAAAATTAACATTGAACTGGAAATTCAATGCGATTGGAGCGAAATCAATAGGTCAACATACGGTAAGGAATATAAACATAGGGAAACAGGTATGTGGATGGAAAAATGTTTGGAGGACAAGATGACTAGCGTAGAATTAAAAGAAACGTGGGCGAGGATGAGATGTGGCAATGTTGGAAATTACGGGAATGAAGGGTCCCATGTAGAGATTGACCGTTGGGCCTGGGACGGGCCTTCACGGTTAGCCTTTCTAGAATATTGGGCCGTGAGTATTTACCAATGAGGTGCCTTTGTAGAAATGATAAGAACGGCCCGATATCGGCCAACAGAGCCAACAATTATTGGGCCAATGATTTCATTCATTGTAGCGGCAATGTTGGCGATTGCACTTGGCCCTATGTGGGCCCTCTTAAAGGGCCTATGTAGAAATTGACCACTGGCTCTATGATGGGCCTTCACAGTTGGTCTATCTAGAAATTAGTCTATCTAGAATATTGGGCCGTGAGTTTGTTTGGGTTTGTTTGAGTGCGTGATAAATATTCAACCTATATCGGGCCAAGATTGGCCCGAGATTCGTCCTTATGGATACATATTTCATGGAATAACCTTGAAATAAATTGTAATTTGCGTATATGACAGGTTTCAAAATTGGCATATTTTACTTATGTCGGTTATTTACAAATGCCAATAATAGGCCAAGACTTGATTACAAAAACTGAACTACGAAATATAGACGATTAATATATGACGTGCCAGTTATTTGCCTATTCTGGCACAATATACAGATAATGAATAACCCAAGGCTTAAATAAAATAAAAGCAGGTATGGTCTGACCCACTTAGCCAATAAAGGGCTTAGATTAATTAAATGTAATTTCCAGTATTTTAGCATTGCCAGTTTTAAAATTGGCAAATTTCGACGAACTATCACGGCTGTTTATTGGTTTTAACAGATGGGCCAGGATAATCTTTAGTAATGGGCCGATATTGTGCCGGTTCTCAATTTATAACGGGACAATAATGGGCCAATGTAATTGCTAGTATTTTAGCATTACCAGTTTTTAAATTGGCAAATATAGTTCAACCATCACGGCTATTCATTGGTTTTAAGCGATGGGCCGATATTGTGCCGGTTTTCATTTTATAACGAAACAATATTGGGCCAATGGAATTGTCAGTATTTTAGTATCCCCAGTTTTTAAATTGGCAAATTTAGTTTAACTATCACGGCTGTTTATTAGTTTTTAAAGATGAGCCAGGACAGGCTTTAGGGATGGGCCGATATTGTGCCAGTTTTCAGTTTAGAGCGGAACAGTAATGGGCCAATATTATTTCTCTTTTGTTGGCTTATACGATGGTCCCAATATTGGCCTGATCGTAACATTGGGCAGCTCATCGCAACCTCTCCAGGGGTGTGTGGACGGCAAATGTAGAATATGAAACATATTTGCGAGTGTACGGAAGTTAAGGCTGTTGTGTCCAAAATTGAAAATGGTAATAAAATTTTAAAAATTTGATAGGTCATTATGTAAATCATTTAAAAGGTTGTGTAAAAATTTCACGACGATTAGGAAGCTGGCTACTGAGAAATTAGAATTCACAAATTATACGCAGCCTTATGGAAACTGAAATAACATTGCAATTATTTTTTTTTCTTTGTACATAAGTTTGTATATAACATATAAGAAGCACTGTGTGATTTTTTCAACACATTTAGGAAGCTCGTGTTCTAGAAAATAAATAATAAAGACGAGGTATGTGGTTTTCACCGCAAGAAACAAGAATACAGCGGCAACGTTGCATAGACCGAAAGTAGCGGGAAATTCAAATACTCATTTTCGTTCACGGACGACGTCGTTTCTTGCACCATAAAGTCACCTTTGTTTTTGATATATTTGAAATAAGAAAACGATCATTCATAAATATTTGCAAAGTTACTTCATTCATAATAATTGCAAAGTTACTTCAGTTTCCATAAAGCTGCGTGTAATTTGTGAATTTGAATTTCTCAGTAGCCAGCTTCCTAATCGTCGTGAAATTTTTACATAACCTTTCACATGTTTTACACAATGACCTATCAAATTAAAAAAATGTTATTACCATTTTTAATTTTGGACAAAACGTTCTTAAGGGAAAACCAAACCACGAAATAGTGAATCAACTGGGCCAATGGTTGGGAAATAGCAATGGGTTGAAATAACAGAAAGGCGGGAAATAACTATGCGATTACATCAGACCATTTGAGAAACTAGTAACTAGGATAAACATAAGAAAATCAATAAATAATAATCGATGCAAATCAGAAGAGAGGGGGTTTTATGTAAAGTCCGTTAAAAAGGCTATACAACGAATAAACTACTACTATTAATTACATTTAGTATTATTACTAAAAGACATTATTTAAATATTGAATAAATAATATTTATCTCATTTAGGCGGAAGCTCATGTACAGAATGTGTAAGAAAAAAATGTAGATGGAAACAGTATGTAAGGGGGGATTATGTGTGAACATCCTTGAAGAGTATACCATGGAAATAAAAAAAACGACCAGACTGGAAACTAGAAACTGGAACTATTAAATTCGTTTAATTATTTTAACATTTTTTAAATCAATTTTACTTTTATATTAATGTACAGCGTTATTTCTATAAAAAGTTAGATGTGTTAATAAATATTGAAAATATTTAGATAATGTTTCTAAATATTTGGAAGAATATCCGCCAACACGGATTTCTTTACATTTAATTGTATTTAAAATTGCAGAAGGGCCCTCGTGGTAAAATTTATAAGTTTAAGGACTATCAATTCATATGTAGTTTTTCAAACTTAATATTGGAAAGGATCACGTTCTTATGTTGTTGACATGGTGTAATTTTGGTGTAGCGGAACTTGCTAGTTTGGCAAATATCGAACGGAGCTTAATTTTTAAATATATACAATCTAAACTATTTTTAATAACTTTTTACGCCTGAAAAAATATCCATATATATTTGTGTTTATGCCTTTTTTTTATTTTCAAATCATTTAGGGTCATGTTTTAGACACTAAGGTTAGAAAGATTTATACCAAATTTCATCAGAATCGGCCAATTAGTTTTTTAGCTTTACGTCACACCAGTTTTGAAGATGTAGTTTAGAAGAACATACGCCAAGTTTCAAAAGGTGAAGAAATCGTTAATAAAAAAAATCACGAAAATCAGCAAATTTTTCCCTTGCCTAAAGGTATCTCCCCCCTTAAATGAAATTAAAATGAAATGATATATATCGTATCGTTGTTCATCGTATTGGCTCATCGCTACAGAAAATTAGGGTTATCGTCACAATTTTTAATTCGCAAAAAGAAAAAATATTCTCTTGTGGTTGTTGTTTTTTTTTTCAAATAAAAAAAATCGTTGGTCCTTTAGTACTTCAGTGCTTTACTCTCCAGTGCTTCCATGATGTGAATGACGATGGACTTGGAAAATTCGAATGAGAAAATACTCCCTCTAATTCTCAATTTACCCTAATGGCCTCTCACTATCGCTTATTTTTATTGTCCTTCTCTTCCCCTATCCCTCTCTCGCTCGTTCTCTCCCTCACGCCCTCGGGTTTGCTCCAGTTGACTCCCCCAATGACGCTACATCATCATTCCGCGTGAAAAGCCTACATGTGCCCCCATAGGCTTGTGGGATTAATTGAACGAACGGCAAAGCTTTAATCCCCAGGGACTATATTTTCGCTCCGAGAGCAGAGAGAGTGCGAATTTTTTATTGAATACTAATTTTATTTAGTCAATGACGCGAGCACTTCGCTATTATGGCCTCGAGCCACCGATCGCTTTAAAACGCGATTGAAAATCCTGCACAACGAAACTCGGTCGCTCCACAGAAATAAAGGTTTTCAAAGACTTCGACATTTTTTTTTTCGTGTTTAATTGTCTTACGTCAGGTTCAACGGTGTAGGAAAATTGTGCAATTTCAAAACCGGGGTAGCTCTGTCGATAATGCAGCACGATTCTTGAAAGTTCGCCGCGAGGAATGGATATTTGGTTCACAAATACACACTTCCACAATTACGAGCAAGTGAAGAAGCGGGTAGATGAGTCTGCCAGAGAGATGGACGAAAGTAGCAACATCCGAGGGAAAATACTTTGATTAAGGGGGGATTGTCTTTTTTTTCGCAAAATTTACCGCTTTTTGGGAATTTTTTTGTGAAGAAAGTATACAACGGAAAACTTGTGAAACTTGGCATATAGTTTTATTGATCTGTTTACTACATACAAAAAATTTTTTAAACAATTTCATCAAAAAATCCGCCTCCCACCCCCCTCGACGCGCGATGGTCCTTTTTTGATGGTGTGCACGATTACAGCCTTCACGTTCATCCTGCAACAAAAACCCAAAAAGCATTTTACTTTAGACACATATAGCTATCGTTCGATGAAGGGGAAAAAAAATTGACGATTTGGTGACGTTTTGAACTTGAAGTATCGATTTTTCGAAAAAAATTGATCGATTTTTTGTTATAAATAAAAAACTATTAAACGTATTGCTTTTTTGCTTCATCAAACGATAAAAGGATGTCAGCTGAGCATTCTGTCCAAATTTGAAGGCAATCGGTTGAATAGTTTTTGAGAAATCGTGCACACCAGTTGTGAAAAAGCTGTTTCGATAAAAACGCGTTTAAGGGGGGATTTTTTTATGAAATTGTTTAAAATTTTTTTTGTATGTAGTAAACAGATCAATAAAACTATAAGCCAAGTTTCACAAGTTTTCCGTTGTATACTTTCTTCACAAAAAAATTCCCAAAAAGCGGTAAATTTTGCGAAAAAAAAACAATCCCCCCTTAATGCAATCCAACAAGTTTCCACAAAATCAATGTGATCCAACAAATGTTTACAAAATAAGTAGAAAAACCAGTAGATGAGTCTGTCAGAGAGATGGGAGAAAGTAGATAATGTTGAAGCTTGCATCGTCCGAATGCACCGAAAGATTCTTTAATTGCTCACATTTTCTTCCGCTAACTTAGGGTACGAAAATCACTCAAATGAATTTTCCTACCTTAAGTAGAGATCTACGACCTCAATAAATAAATAAAAAATAGATTACAAAAACGAAGAATTCAAAAAGAACTTCCGTTGCATTCCAACGGTGCAAACTTGAACTCCATAAAAGTAGTAACATCCGAGGAAAATCCTTTGATTAACGTCATCCACCAAGTTTTTACAAAATACATGCTCAACAAGTGAAAAAAATCAGTGGCTGTCAACTACCAATACTTGTCAATTGTACCCCGTGCGGAAATTGAGTTGGGGCTGTGATCGGGGCGCAATAATTTTCCCCTAACTTTATTCGGGTGCTAATCTGGAAGCCACATGAGGGCCGTTAGCGGCCGGTCAAACTTTGTCAACAAGGGCCATTAAGGCGTTACCCCCACTTGTAGCGCAAAAAACAGGCCTTTTTCATGAATGTTTTTAAAGAAAACTACAAAACTTTTTTAATCGATCAATATACCATCTTAAAGGACACATCTTGAAGAACTTTCAGTAATTTTTTTATTGAAAAATATTACATTGTTTAGTGGCAAATGGCCGTCAATGAAATAATGTTTTCATATACACGGTTTGCGGTGACCAACATTGCGGCGAAGTGGATCATCTGAAAAAAAAAATGCGGATGGATTTAGTCAAATATAAGTATAAACTAGTCTTTAATCGAAGGATTTTGAAAAATATTCATTTTTCACAAAATGGCGGACAGTCAAAGTTAATGGTTCGATTTTAACGAAAAAAAAACGGCCGTTTTTTGGCTACAAAACGGCCATTTTTTTTCGAAAAAAAAATCGACCGATTAAAGACTACATTTTTATGTATTAAATAAGCCTGCAAAATTTCAAGAAGATCGGTTCATTAGTGTTCGAGTAATCTTGGTCACCGACTTCAGAAATGCCATTTTGAGAAAAACGCGTTTAAAGTTTCTCTTTCAACGCTCTTGCAACGCGGATTCTTCTCTTTCAACGCTCATATCTCAGTCAATTTTGTTCGGATCGACTTGAAATTTTCAGGACATATTCTCAGATACTTATACTTCAAAAAAATGCAATAAAAAAAAATCGATTTTTTCAAAATCGCAAGTGGGGGTAACCCCTTAAAGGCGCAACGACCGGGGCCTTATAAGTTGCCTCAATGGCGCCTCATCATAACCATTTCGGCGCCATAAAATATCCGTTTCAGTGGATATACGGGTATGTTAAATGCGTCAGGGTATATCTGTATTTGTTTTTATGTAATTGTTCATATGCATAGGTGTGGGCGTGAGTACATGTGTATGTATGTGTGCGCGCGTAGAAATGTGATTGCGTATTTGCATGTGAGCCTTTGTGACAAACTGCCATGACAAAATTAATACAAAAAATAATGCGAGGCGAACTCTCTTCACTGCAAACATTTATTTTTGAGGAATTATCCACTATGACAACATTTTTTGGAATTGTGATAGCTTGTAACACTTACGTTTGAAATTATAAGATTATCACATTGATTATAGTTATAGTCACAGTCTGAAATGAATCTGTAAGGGTACAGGGTACGTTGTATAAAGTAAAGTATCAATGACTCCAATAAAAGTAATATTATCTTAGTTTTAATTAGGAAATTATTAAGTAATTCAATAAGTAATTCTCAATCATTAATATATCACGGAAAAATATCAATATATCACAGGGAAAAATATACCACGGAATTCACTTGTTTTTCTGCAAGGTCCATGTGGACAAGTCATCTCGATGAGACTTAACGCATCCTGCGCCCCCCATGCCAGTCTTTTGCATTATTTAAAGA
Source organism: Ophion ellenae (assembly GCA_963210295.1). NCBI lineage: Eukaryota > Metazoa > Arthropoda > Insecta > Hymenoptera > Ichneumonidae > Ophion > Ophion ellenae. Next base: position 58,362,742 of record OY723387.1, read on the forward strand.
AATATATTCTATTACACATTCATTCTAAGGAATGGATGTGTGGTAGAAATAAAAAAAATATGTGGGTCTACTGAATCACTAGAATCTATTTCCATTGAGGTAAAGATCTAGAAAACAAAGACCAATTTATTTACTCATCCTACACAGTCAGATATAGTATATGAATGGGGAATATCAGCAAAGTCTTCAGAAGAAATAATTTTCCCTATGAGTATTGAGCGGAAATTACCCATGTAGAGATTGACCGTTGGGCCTGGGACGGGCCTTCACAGTTAGCCTTTCTAGAATATTAGGCCGTGAGTATTTACAAATGAGGTGCCTTTGTAGAAATGATAAGAACGGCCCGATATCGGCCAACAGAGCCAACAATTATTGGGCCTATGATTTAATTCATTGTAGCGCCAATGTTGGTCATTGCACTTGGCCCTATGTGGGCCCTCTTAAAGGGCCTATGTATAAATTAAACACTGGCTCTATAATGGGCCTTCACAGTTGGTCTATCTAGAAGTTAGTCTATCTAGAATATTGGGCCGTGAGTTTGTTTGGGTTTGTTTGGGTGCGTGATAAATATTCAACCTATATCGGGCCAAGATTGGCCCGAAATTGGTCCTTATGGATACATATTTCATGGAATAACCTTAAAATAAATTGTGATTTGCGTATATGACAGGTTTCAAAATTGGCATATTATACTTACTTATGTTGGTTATTCGCAAATACCAATAATAGGCCAAGACTTGATTACAAAAACTGAACTACAAAATATAGACGATTAATATATGACGTGCCAGTTATTTGCCTATTCTGGCACAATATACAGATAGTGAATAACCCAAGGCTTAAATAAAATAAAAGCAGGTATGGTCTGACCCACTTGGCCAATAAAGGGCTTAGATTAATTAAATGTAATTTCCAGTATTTTAGCATTGCCAGTTTTAAAATTGGCAAATTTCGATCAACTATCACGGCTGTTTATTGGTTTTGAAAGATGGGCCAGGATGATCTTTAGTAATGGGCCGATATTGTGCCGGTTCTCAATTTATGACGGGACAATGATGGGCCAATGTAATTGCTTGTATTTTAGCATTACCAGTTTTTAAATTGGCAAATATAGTTCAACCATCACGGCTATTTATTGGTTTTAAACGATGGGCCGATATTGTGCCGGTTTTCAATTTATAACGGAACAATATTGGGCCAATGGAATTATCAGTATTTTAGTATCCCTAGTTTTTAAATTGGCAAATTTAGTTTAACTATCACGGCTATTTATTAGTTTTTAAAGATGGGCCAGGACAGGCTTTTGGGATGGGCCGATATTGTGCAAGTTTTCAGTTTGGAGCGGAACAGTAATGGGCCAATATTATTTCTCTTTTGTTGGCTCATACGATGGTCCCAATATTGGCCTGATCGTAACATTGGGCAACTCATGGCAACCTCTACATGGGTAGTTGCTATAAAAATGTCGAGAAAACCGGTTGGGACTGTTCACACTTATGCGCTAGCATTACTCCATGTATGAGTAAAACCATGAGTCATTGTTTGTATCTATGTAAAAGGTTTCTTTAATTTGATAAATAAATACTGTCTGATGTTTGTCTGCATATTTGTGTTCAGCGTTGATTTTTTGTTTGCTAATGCCCTTACGTTTTTTCCCAATTTGCGTTCGATAATATTATTCGATCGATGTATATAATCGATTTGAATAATTGAAATACCATCAACCATGTAGCCTAAGCTATTTATACTGGTTTATCGCTATAATAGTCAGATCTGGGCCTATTGTGGAAATCCCTACTTGTTTATCCCTATACTGGCCAAGTCTGGGCCTACTGTGGAAATCCCTACAGGTTTATCCCTATGATGGCCAAGTCGGGTCCTATTGTGGAAATCCCTACACGTTTATCCCCATAATGGCCAAGTCGGGGCCCATTGTGGAAATCCCTACTAGGGAAAGCACTAGGGAAGCCCTGAAAGGCCCTTATTTTTATCAGGGATGCCCTATCAGTTTTCCGCGCGGGACGCTCTGCATTCGCGCATTGAGCATCCCATACCTGTTCTAAGAGTATTTCGGGCTCGTCTACACCGCGAGATTACACAATTTGTTCGGGCGAACTCGTGTGTACGGTGGATCATTTTCCGCGGAGCGTGGATCATTCGCCGGGATGACTCGCTGAATTACCGAGTTGAAGGAAAGTGAGTTTCGCGCGGTGGATTTCACCCGAATACTCGTGCAAACATAGACACGTACGAAACGCAAGGCTCTCCTCGTATTCGAATTAAAGCGCGGCGCATGCTCTCGCGTATTTTAACCAGGAGGAAAGTTCGAGGAGTGCGACGAAGGCGCGCGAGCGCTGGCAAAATTTTCACAGTGTGGCGGGCAGAGCTTCGGAGCTGGAGCACTCAGCATCCCAGTATCCGAACGTTCGTCGCACGTCATACCAACTGTGCATACCACACAGACGCACACGCGCACCTACACGAAATAACAATTCTGGCATTGCTCTCGAAATCTGGAAATGCTCGGGAAACTTTTCGAAAAAAAAGCGAAAACCGTTTTAAGGGGAGATATACACCTAGGAGCCGGAAAAAGGTCATTTTTGTGAATTTTTTCAAGGAAAACTATTTGAAATTTCGGATTGGGGTTTTAATTATCTAAAAGTATATACATGCGAAAATATGTTTAATTTTCTTTATTTAAAAATATCAAAAATATACAAGAATATTGTATGATCCTTGGAGCGTCGTAAAAAAATCTGCGTATACGGTACCCACTGGCGTTTCTTCAAAAATTATCTGAAAAAAAACCAAAAAGATTATTAAATTAGATACTATAATCTAGTACTTGTCATAGCCGATTTTGAAAATATCGATTTATGACAAAATGGCGGACGTTTGAACATAAATAGTGATTTTTGGGCCAAAAATTAGTTATTATTTTGCCTATAAAACAAAAAGTAAGTAACGGAAAAAAAATCCTATGACAAGTACTAGATAATGGTGTATAGAATAACCACGAAAAACCTCAAGGCAATCGGTTCATTGGTTTTCGAGAAATGTTGGGTACTGATTTTGAAAACGTGGTTTTGAGAAGAACGCGTTTGAAAATTTGGGAATAAATAAATCATTAAATTTGTCAACTTACATGGAATCATCGATACCAGGTCCATAGTGTAGGTCTTCTACGGTCGACAGGATGTTCATAGCTTCTCAATCCTCGACCTCGACCATCTAGGTGTATATCTCTCCTTAAGGCGGTCCTCTAGTTTCTCGGCTGTTTTTTTACGGCTTTTTCAATAATTTTTTACGGGCAAAGCATCGAAATAATCAATCTCATTGTTTTTGCATAATCTTTATTAACATTTAAATAAGCTTTACAAATTTTTTGAAGTCAAAATATATAATAGAATAAAAGTTATAGTGGCCGACAGGAAGACATCAAGTAAAAGAGGTGCTTGACGGTGACCAAGATTGCGGCTGTTCTGCTTATCTGAAATCAAAAAACCAAACGGCATTTTAATCTTCATATTTGAGACTAGCGATTGAACTAGAGTGAATTCTAAATTACAAAAGTTGACTTTTTTATACACTTTTGAAAATTACATTCTATTTTTTACTCATTTTTTCTTAAGTTTTTCGCTCGTACAAAAAAAAACTATCCAAGCAATCATGATAATCCTAGTTCAATCGCTGGCTTATAACATATTAAAGATGCTGTATAAATTTGAACAAGATCGGTGCAGTAGTTTCTGAAATACCGTGATCACCGTTTCGAAAAATGGTGTTTCGAGAAAAACGCGTTTGAAAGTATACCTGCTCCGTATACCTGCTCCGTTCCAGGGCCGTAACTTGTGAACCACTTCGAATACCGAAAAATCCTTTGGCACACATTTTCTACACATGTTGTAGATGTGATTTATGAAAAAAAAATCGATTTTTTCGACCCGAGAAACTAGAGGACCGCCTTAAGTTCAGCAGGATGACGATAATTAAATTTCGACTTCGAAACACTCCTAATAGACTTTTTTTTCTAATGGGATTAAATTCTATGAATCTACTTTGAAATTTCGTCTTTGATAATTTTTTTCTCCGTGATGGAGTGAAAAAAACAAATTTTCCGGAGTGTTTCGTAATCGGAAGTCAATTATCTTCATTCTGCGGTACGCAAAATGAAATTTTGATTTTTTCCCAGAATGCTCGATTTTTTCTGGTACATACTACCCATCACGAAAATACGCTATATATTTTTTTTATAAGGTCTTAAGGGGCTATGCCAGTGTGAACGCTGAAAATTTGGGTGATTTTCGGGAATTTTTTGGAAGAAAAGTACTGAATTAAAAGTTTCGGAAAATTAAGAATATATTTGGCTATATTTGACCTATATTACATAATTTTTTCATAGAAAAATATTGAGATCCAAGCGACTTATGCGCTGCCTTCCGAGGCGCCATAAAAAAGTTCCTCCACTGCTGACATGATTCCGGCCGATTGAGTAGCTGAAACCGAAGAAAGAAAAAATGTCGTTAAACTGGAAGGTATTTCCTGTACAATGACTTAGGATTTTCGAAAAATATCAAAATCTAACAAAATGGCGTAGTTATGAAAAAAGTCTGTTTTCCTGCCTATAAAATGGTCGCTTTTTTCAATGCCAAATCGTTAATTTTCATGTAATCAAAAATATCCTACGTCATTGTAGAGTGAATATATTCAAACTCTTTGAGTTACAATATCAGCAAATTTAAAAAATTTCTTTTTATATTCTTAAAAGTATAAAAATCTCATCTCATATTCTTAAAAGTATAAACTGTCGAAAAAGGCAAAAAAAATCGATTTTTTTAAAGTGTCACACTGATATAGCCCCTTAAGGAACTTTTGACAGTCATATTTTTCTCGGGTACAAAATCTCCATGCTAGACTCGTAAAAACACATGGCCACATTATAATTGTTACCCTGGATATACTTATTTACATGCATTTGTACACTAGTGGACTTCATTCCGGACACTTTCAATAGAAATTACCATTTTTTAAAAAGATTTACGAAGAAAATGTATATTCTGCCACGCCGAAATGATACTGTAATGTTTTAATTTTTATCTACAATGTTTCTACTTAATTTTTGCCTTAATCAGCCTACTTTGATAAGAATATAAAATACAAGTGAGGGATTATAACGTAATAATGATCAATGAATGCGAATTTTTTTTTATTTAAAAAATGTGGAGCATCAATTCCACTTCAGTGCACAATATGTGCAAATACATATATGCATAAATATACACACATAAAATTTCGATATGCATATCGTTATCCACCAGACGTATAAATGTACACAAGACTATACACGTGGCCAATAAATTTACAAGTGGATTGGCAGATATTTGGCAATATTTGTTCGTTTCCGGTGTGGATGCTATCGCCTATGTATCCCGAATTATTGCGCATCGCACTTTTATTTTTTTGGCAGACGTGCCAAATTGCCCGACAAATCAAAGCTTCCGTACGACAATAACATTTCGCTGTGCATATAAGGTGAAAGAATTAAAAGTTTGATGAAAAAAAATTACGTGGGTCAAATAATAGACCGAATATTCATGGGATTAATTAAATGTCGAAAAAGTTTGTAAGACTTAATATAATATCGGAAATATTCAAGACTGGAGAGTAATTCCCCGATGAGAAAAAAAAAACGACAGCGCGTCGTTAAAAGAATAACTGATGGACTGAGTAAAAAGTCGATCTCTTGGATCAGAAAATTTGCGAAGTGTTGAGGTGACACGAACTTGCAAGGGTTGCCTTAACGTCACTAACGCGCTGGAAGAAAAATAAAATATCGACGTGAACGGATTAAAAAATTGATGAACCATCGATGAAAAAAAAAATTATAAAAAATACTGATACAATACTGATAAAAAAATTAACCAACTTAAAAAAAAAGAAACTAAAAAAGGAACGGTTAAATCGTAAAAGTGAATCGACAAAAAAGAAAAAAAGAATCTTCAAAAGGAAGAAAGAAAAGCATACATTTTAAAAATGAATGCAGAATAAAGAGTAAAAAGTCGATCTCTTCGATCGGAAAATTTTCGAAGTGACACGAACTTGTAAAGATTGTCTTAACGTCACTAACGCGCTGAAAGAAAAATCAAATATCGACGTGGGCGGATTAAAAAATTGATAAACCATCGATGAAACAAAATTGATAAAAAATACTGATAAAAAAAATTAACCAACCTAAAAAAAGAAAGAAACTCAAAAAGGAACGGTTGAATCGTAAAAGTGAATGCAGAATAAAGAGAAAATAATTCCGGGAGAAAATGGACATATATAAACATAAATAATCATGAACGAAATTTATCTCTATATAATCATATATAGTAATATATAGCCATATATGATCACATGTAATCATATATGATTATATATACTCATATACTATTGCATATAACGATATATAACCATGTTCAGGAATACATTGATTTGCATACATATGCATAAATAAGAAATGACGAGAAAAGAGATTTTATATTTTTATAAAAATGATATTGTCACGTGTATCGCAAATTGAATATGTATATATTTTAAGCAAAAGATTCTTCGTATAATCATTCATTAATGTGATATTATATATGGAATAATATCCATGGTCATATATTTTTTCGTTATTATATACGTTCAAGTATGGTTGTTGCGGATAATTACGATTACATATATGATTATATATGACACCAAAATAGTTTGTACATCATATATAGGTTCATATACATGGTCTCATATACAATTATATACGCTTATATATGGGTTTTGGGGGGCAAATGCAATTATATATGATAATATATAGTACATGTTGTATCATATATAAGTTCTTATATACAACCATATGTTCATATACGAGTTCAGAGTACCAACTTTTGAACATACATGATCATATATGGGCATATATGGTCCACACCTAGAAAAAATAAATACTATGCATAGTAACCCAAGTAAAAATGAATATATATATATATAAACATATAATTGTATATTAATTGATCATATACAATTGTATACAAAAATTGGCCCGACAGAATTTTACATATTTGTATATAAACGTACACAATTGTATATACTAATATACATGTATATACAATTGTATACGTTTATATACAAATATATAAAATTCTATCGGGCCAATTTTTGTATACAATTGTACATGATCAATTAATATACAATTATATATGTTTATATATATTCATTTTTACTCGGGTTTATATTTTATAATTTAACGTTTCAATGTAAAATACGTTGATATGTTTTGTCATGTAGAAAAAAAAGTCATTGTGACACATATTATACCAGTCGAAGAAACTATGACATTATGTTAGGCACATATCAAGAAAAAACTAATATTAATCAACTGATCAGAATTGGAAATTATCTCTGTAAGAAACCCAATAATTGTAACCAAATTTGGTAAATATATTGCATCAATACATAATTTGTTAACTTTTAATAATCTTTTGATTTACCTGCTTCCATACGCGAATAAAACCAAAGAAAACTTTTTCTATATCTAATCATATATGCAGCCATATAAAGATATATACAATTATATGTATTTCAAAAGAAAATCAAAGTACTCATATACAGTCATATACAATTTTATATACCATAAATAAAATTTTCGCGTATATATATAATTATATACAGCACTATATTGAAGTATATATAACTGTATATGATATTATATCTAATTACATGAACTCCCTATAAAAATAGTATCTCCATATATCATTATATACAGAACTATGTATAATTTTATGAAATCACATTTGATGGAAGTACATTTATATCGGATTATATATGCGAATGTATAGAGTTATGAACAATTATATATCAACCTATATATAAATATATATGATTGTATATCATTTTTATATAATTGTATCTAAGTATATACAATCATTTTAACTCGGGAATATATCTACATATATGATCACTCATGATGTCATGTCAATGCATATATAATTGTATATAATGTTATATATGAGTATAAATAATTATCTATGTTTATATATGTCCATTTTTTCACGGGATCTCAGAATGAAGGAAAGAAACGGATTAATTGTAAAAGTGAATCCGGAGTGAAGAGAAAAGAATCTCAAAAGGAAAGAAAGCTGTTTTGCAATTTTCCTCCATAGAACGACCGGATGTACCGTGAGATTTGCTCGCGAGGTGGTCGCAAGTACACGCGATGAATGCATTTTGGTGGAAGGTGAATGGTGTAATTGCAGCGAGTGGCTAGTGTAATGAGACCGAAGGTGGAGAAAGGAAAGGAGAGTAGATTAAGGAGGTAGACGAGGGTAGAGAGAAAAAGGAGCGAGGGTACAAAGGACGAGTCTCGCGAGGGTCCATGGTGCTCTGCGGTGGATGGCGGTGCAGGGTGCAACGTAAAGTGGTGGGGAGCGCTCCCTCCCCCCTCCTCTCGTATCCTCTCTCAATGGCAAAGCTTTGACTCTTAAAACACCGCAGCGTCCGTCGACACTTCGCAGTTGTATCGCGTAGGCCGTGGAGCCTCGAGGCCCTTCGACATCGTGAGAGCTCCATCGGAAACTTTTTCAATCTCCTTCTCACCTCCTGTCACTCTCTCTTGCCAGCCGTCCAAACTTTCTCGTCCTTTCGACTGTCAAAAGTATGCGGATAAAAGTTTGATTATTCGACAATAAAAAAATCGTCGATTCATCGACCGATCGAGGAAGCCCGCAATTTTTTTCATCGCCACGAGTATAACGCGAAGATAACGAAGATGAAGGTCAATTTGTTGATTGCTCTGAGTTTGGTGTTTGATTGTTTATTGGAAAGTTGCAACGCCGGTAGCTGCGCCGAGTCCAAGCTCTGCTGTTCCGGCAAAGATTCCGCGTGTGTCGTGCAAAAAGCCTCGCTCAATTCCATCGTTGAAGGCCTCAACGATAAGCCATGCTATTGCGACCACGCGTGCCTCAAACTCGACGATTGTTGCACCGATTTTAAGGAAGCCTGCGGCGGTGAGTTCGTTGATTGTTTCACTTGCTTTTATGAAAATTGACTTTCCGCGAGATGCTAAACGGAACGTCGATATTTCATCCACTTTCGTACTACTTGGAGATATGAAATTTTGCAAACATGCATCTAAAAGGTGACAATGCAATATTCGATTTTGAAAAGGTGGTTCGAATTTTTTTTTTTCGCGGTACTCAGCGGAAAATGTTACCACGTTATGAAAAAATAATTCATACAAAATTTGAGAGGTCTAAACATTTTTTTAAGTACTGATCAAATGACTTTTGATTTTTTTCTTTCGATTTTTCAATTTTTTTTTCCCGCCAATAGACATCATGATAATATAATTCGAATGATTTATCCAACTTATGTTGAAAGAGATTTTCGTTGAACGATTGAGTTTGATTTTTCCGTAAATAATTTTTTTTCAATATGCCACTCCAATCGTAATTTTTGTAACCTTTTGAAATTGTTGCAAGGTTGAGAAATTCCTATTCCGGTTTCGCTCCAAATATTAGTTATTTTGTGGAAGACGTTTTGTGTACTCTCTCGAATGGAAGATTTAAGAGTATTGTGATGGTGAAAGAATAGACTTAAGGCGTTACCCCCACTTGTAGCGCAAAAAAGGCCTTTTTCATGAATTTTTTTAAAGAAAACTACAAAACTTTTTTAATCGATTAATATACCATCTTAAAGAAAATATATTGAAGAACTTTCAGTAATTTTTCTATTGAAAAATATTACATTGTTTAGTGGCAAATGGCCGTCAATGAAATAATGTTTTTATATACACGGTTTGCGGTGACCAACATTGCGGCGAAGTGGATCATCTGAAAAAAAATGCGGATGGATTTAGTCAAATATAAGTATAAACTAGTCTTTAATCGAAGGATTTTAAAAAATATCCATTTTTCACAAAATGGCGGACGGTCAAAGTTAATGGTTCGATTTTAACGAAAAAAACGGCCGTTTTTTGGCTATAAAACGGCCATTTTTTTCGAAAAAAAAAAATCGAACGATTAAAGACTACATTTTTATGTATTAAATAAGCCTGCAAAATTTCAAGAAGATCGGTTAATTAGTGTTCGAGTAATCTTGGTCACCGACTTCAGAAATGCCATTTTGAGAAAAACGCGTTTAAAGTTTCGCTTTCAACGCGGATTGTTCTCTTTCAACGCTCATATCTCAGTCAATTTTGTTCGGATCGACTTGAAATTTTCAGGACATATTCTCAGATACTTATAATTCAAAAAAATGCAATAAAAAAATCGATTTTTTCAAAATCGCAAGTGGGGGTAACCCCTTAATGCTTCTCGATTCGTGGGTAATTTTCGCTTCCGGTTTTTCGAATTCTTCGATTTCCGACCCAATCAGGTAAATCTCCGCACTTTCACTATCGTCGAAACCCGCGATCATTTTTTACATTTTTAATTTTACGTGTACTGTGACGTACCTCAACACAGCAACTACTGGAAATAGTCAAATGAATCGCAAAATTAACTCACGGACCGTCAGAGAAACAAAGGTGCAGTAGCGTCAACAGCGCCGCGGTTTGTAACTCTCGAATCCGTATGACTTTGTTTTCTTACTCCAAAACAACATATTACTCCAAAAAAACTCGCATACTTGTTAGACGTTCAGTGATGTAAACACCGTGTTCTTGTTCATCAAGTGGTTGATATAATTTTCACAACCGAATTGCATATATTGATTCTTAATCTGCAAATGCAAATTGTTTATGGTCAAAAAAAAATATTTAAATAAAAATTGTGTATTGTTACAGAAAAAATTAAATCAATACTTACATTGGATCTCGCACTATATTATGCATCGAGATAAAAAAATTAATACTCCGATAAATCATGAAGAAAACATGAAAAAGGCGTTTGAGCACTAGCTAAAAAATTGTTTAAAACCCTCAAATTTTGCGGAACTTTTTTTTCTTAACATACTTTGATTTTCCGTTGAGAAAAAAAAATCGATTTCTTTAACCACCCTAATATATATACATAAATTTTTTAACCTTTTATGGAAAAATTAGCGATATCTAATCATCCATTTAAAATCTCACCAACACATGCAAACAATTTTGTAGCCGACTGTGTTTGTATTCGAGATGTTTATATGCAGCAATTAGTCGTAAGTTCAATCCCAATTAGTCTTTGTTATTTTTTACAAGAATTCCATGTTCCTAACGTACAAACTCGTAAACTAGTAATTGTACTAGTAACAACTAACTAGTTAAATCAATTAAAAACTAAAAAGTAGAAAATAATTTGAATGTAAAAAAAAATATTAAAAAAAACGAGCTTTTATTTAATGCACTAAAAAGCAAATTTTTTTTTTGTTACTAAGTTATCTATATATGATTATAAATAAAAGCTTGGGGCGCTCAACATTTAGACATATAATTTCTAATTTACAATATCAACTGTATTTAATTTACTCCAAAACAACCTTAAATTTCTTAAATTAAAATCCTGAAGAGTATAAACGTGTGATAATAATTTCTCGAATTACTATTATGCCAAATTAAATACGGTTAATGAAACTGAACTGATGAAATTTATTAAACATTTAAAAAGTTAAACGCCCCGAGCTTCTATTTATAGTCACAGGTGACTTGGTAAAAAAAATTATTTTCTACCCTTTAGTACATTAAATGAAAGCTTGTTTTTTACAAATATTTTTTGACATATACATTTGCTTTTAAATTTCACTTGGGTCATTCCATTGGGCAAAATGGTTATTGCTTTCGAATGACGATGACGACAGCCATAATTGTGTCGAAACGTGCGAAAAAGAGAAGCTCCATGACCTGTGTCTTTCGTAGGATTATTTGAAATATTGTGACGATGCTGCATAACTATAACGATGAAGCTTGCATCGTTGGAATGCAACGATTTTGTTTTGTTTAATTTCTTCATTTTTATTGTTATTTGAAAGGTTTTTTTTCAACTTAAGATCGTTAATTTGTAAAATAGATAGGTTAAGACGTTCGAATAATTTTTGTAGCCTAAATCGGAGGGTGAGAAATTTTATTCAGGGGGGAGAAACCTTTAGGAGAGGAAAAAATTGCCGATGTCCATGGCTTGTTTTTAAAAGGAAAGGTTCACTATTTTTCACTATTTCACTTCACTATTTTTGGGACTTAAAGTATGCTTCATTATTACTTTTGACTGTTACATGGTATTTTTAAATTATTAATCTTTAAAAATGGGGGAGGTATGGCACGATCCTCTAAGCGGGTGGCTGCGGATGTTTTCAGACAGCGTGACACGTAGCGTCAGCGGGATTAATCGTAAAAGAAGCCAACAAAGATTTTTCCTTTATTAACACTTATACGCAGAATATGAACCAAGAAAAAGTAAAAAATGTTGAAAATCGATGAAATGGTACGCTTTGAAACAAAAATATTGAATTTTCCGAAAAAGATGGATACATTTTGCAATAAAAGATACTTTTTTTTAACAATTTTCAGAAACCTTTACGGTCATGTTTTAGACAATACGGTTAGAATGATTTATACCAAATTTCATAAAAATCGGTCGATTCGTTTTTTAGCTATACGTCACGCCAGTTTTGAAAATGCAGTTTAGGAGACCGTGCCATACCTCTGCCATTTTTAAAGATTAATGAAAAAGTACCATGTAACAACCAAAAATAGTAATCAAACATACCCTAAGTTTCAAAAATGGTGAAAAAATCTTTCCTTAAAAAAAACTCAAAAGCAAATTATTTCTTTGCTTGAAGGTATCTCCCCTTTAATGAAAAATAATTAATTTTGCATAAATTAATATGCATAACTAACACCTTGTTTATCGTCTTGAACTAGCCTTTCAAAAAGTTAGAGACGTATCAACAATTTTGAGTAAAAATAATGAAAAATGATATTCCTCAATCCTGATTGAACGAAAAATCAATTATATTTTCCAATTACGAAAGTTCAGATTCGTGCGAATTTTCGTTTTTCGACTTGTGTAACACGGTGTGAAATACGACGCGCCTTTGACTGGTAATTGGAAGTTGTAAAAACAAAAGGCAGGAAGGAGGAAAAATTTCTCTGTGGCGGAAACTGATCGACGAGGAACGAATTATAATTGATGGTTGTCGCCTTAATCGTTTTCGAGCGGTGAGCTGTAGAGCCGAGATGAGTAATTTTCTCGTTCCACCGCACGCTTGTTCCTCCATTCACCATCGTTAACGTGGTGAATTTGAAAAGAGGCTCGGGTGACTGGAAGAGAGAGAGGGAGGGAGAGAGACGGAGAGAGAGAGAGAGGGGGTGAGGCGGGGTGTTTGCATTGCACATGAGCGCTTGATGGCTTAATCAGGCATACCACCATTATTCATAATAATCGAACGAATCATATTCATTTTCCATTCCCTGGTGAGCATTGCATATCATACCCCAATTTGCTGTCCAAGGTAGATAACCATTGTGTCCTAAGATTCGCCTCAATTACCTTCGTTATTAAATTATAAATTGACAGCAAATAAAAACCTTGCATTTTTAATAAGACCTTGCATTTTTTATGACAGTTCTAATTTTTTGACGTCTGTCTTCAGAAGTTTCGCACCATTAAGGGGTTAGGCCACAGTAACGGGTATAAAATCATGTGTGAATTTAACAATTTTGTCTTCGTAGGAAAAAGTGATTCACTCGTAAAATTAATTACACATATATTTAGTATGAATATCAAGCTGTTAAAAAATATGTTTTTTTTATCGATGTACAAAATGGCCGACTGCTAATATTTTCTTTTGTTATCTTTTTTTAGGCGCTCCGCGGCGTGACAATTAGCATCCACAATTTTTGACCTAAAACAAAAAACAAAAATGCTCGTCAATCTACATTAGAATACGTACGGAATTAAAAAAATATTGTTTTATTCAAAAGTTGTAGGTATTTGAACTTAAGAAATGAATTTCTGGTGAAAAATTTCTTCTCTGCGAAATGCAATTAGGAACATAACTTTTAAATTTGAAGTAAATCGAGTGAAAATTATTGAAGTTATTTGTCACGCCAATTGGAAAAAAGCTGTTTCGAGAAGTTTCGAGTCGTCGGCCATTTTGTACATTGAAAAAAAGATATATATATTTTCTAACAGCTTGATATTCATACACTGAAAAAAATTCGTTCATCCACCCAAAATTCAGTTGGTTTAACAAAATTGTATCTTTAAATACGTTCAACTTGATTTTTGATTGGCGTAACAAAACAGTATAGTTGGGCAGTAACCAAAGATCCATTTGAACTATCTGCTTATTTAGCATGTCTGAGCAACTGTGAAAACAACAAAATTTCGACACAACAAAATGCATTTTACACATTCAACGATTCTTTTTTCTCAGTGTACTAAATAGATGTGTAATTGATTTTACGAGTAAATCACTTTTTCATACGAAAAAAATGGTTAAATTCGCAGATGATTTTATACCCGTTACTGTGGCATAACCCCTTAATGTAGGGTAAACCCACCAGTCAATGGATGAAAGCTGAATTATATTTACAATAAGTAAGAATATGGATTGTCGATAAAAAAATCGAATCACTATATATATATATATATTATATATTATATATATATTAGGGTGATTCGTTTCAGGGCAACTTTTTTTTTGACCCATCGTGCCCGAAAACCTTTAGTTGGTACCCGAAAACGAACGTTCGTGAAAGGGGGGAGTTGTCAAAAAATATTTAGAGGTCGCGAATCAAAATTGAAGGTTTCCCATTTGATTAACATTGAAAAAAAATGTTTTTCTCATTATTAGTGTTACCATTCCGCAAATTTTGATATCGCGATATTTTCCAAGTGGGTTCTCATAGGAAATATGATACTCCACAATAAAGTTCATTGAGCCATGGCCGTAAATTCAACAGTTTCAGCGGCATCATTATTTCAAGTGAATATTGTGCAAAATATCTATTCAAACGGCTGTAACGCCTAAGCTATTAGATATATCGAAAAAAATTTAGATGAGAACTTTGTAGAGAAAGTAATTTGCTACAAAAAAGTCTTATAAGCCGAGCCCGAAAATTCAACTCTTTCTCAGCTATAGGTGGATGAAGTAAAATAAATAGATATTTTTTTAAACAAAAAAAATCTATTTATTTTACTTCCTCCACCTATAGCTGAGAAAGAGTTTAATTTACGGGCTCGGCTTATAAGACTTTTTTGTAGCAAATTACTTTCTCTACAAAGTTCTCATCTAAATTTTTTTCGATATATCTAATAGCTTAGGCGTTACAGCCGTTTGAATAGATATTTTCATACAATATTCACCTGAAATAATGATACCGCTGAAACGGTTGAATTTACGGACTTGGCTCAATGAACTGTATTGTAAAGTATCATATTTCCTATGAGAACCCACTTGGAAAATATCGCGATATCAAAATTCGCGGAATGGTAACACTAATAATGAGAAAAACATTTTTTTCAATGTTAATCAAATGGGAAACCTTCAGTTTTGATTCGCGACCTCTAAATATTTTTTGACAACACCCCCCTTTCACGAAACTTCGTTTTTGGGTACCGACTAAAGATTTTCGAGCACGATGGGTGAGAAAAAAAAAGATACCCTGAAACGAATCACCCTAATATATATATATATATATATATATATATATATATATATATATATATATATATATATATATATATATATATAAATATATATATAATTTAGCAAAACATATCAAAGGAGTCGTTAAAACCGATTTCTCAGGTTAATATCTAATTTTGACGACACACGATTTTTTTTACTTCGTGGCACTTGCATACCGTACAAATTAGCTACGATAGGACTGTGCACAGTTGGTGATCTAAAGGCGAAAACAATATTTTTCATGATTTTTGAGGGTAAGTATTACTTTCATTATTTGAGATAGAATAAATCATTGATCTTTTGCAAAGGTTTGAAATGAATTCGTAATAATAGGTCAATTTTCGACATGTTTATTCACTGGTGCGGTATTCTAACCTCTTTCCAGTGAATGGACATATGGGCTCTCTTCTGCTAATTCTCAAAGCAGAGTGGAAAATGTCGCTAATCTGCTGATAATTGCAAAATTAATTACTGTTAGGAGATGACAATGTACATTTCATTAAATGTTGTCATGAAATCATTTAATTCCATTTTTGTTTAAATTTTGACAAAATTTGATTTTATATTTCTCTGTCGTAACAAACTTTGGTAGTTTTTTTGAGAATGTCACGTTAAACGCAAAAAAGCTTTATATATTTTTTACGAAATCGTAAATCGAAATATTAAAATTTTTGTGCAACACAATGAATTCCAAATCTACCATTTAATAAAAATGAATAAAAAATCGTTATCCTTGACAGTGTTCATCCACACTACACGTCCCCTACTGGCGGTCGAGTATCCATTCGGTAATTTCGTCCATTCACAGACGATTTAGTCATTTCGCTACTTACTTATCAATTCCTCCAATATTATTTGTTGCCATAACTTCGAATTTCTTTTCTACTATCAAAATAATATCTTTTGTTACCTATAGCAATTAAAAAAATTAGTTTTCATAATATTTTCATTTTACAGTTCATCTGAATCCTACAGTTGAAACCCTTTATAGACACGTCCTTCATGTACTCAAGCTTTTTTAGGCTGATTGACAGGATAGCACTCTTGGAGAGCCAAATGGATTTCAATTACCTTACCGAGATCTAATTATAAGTTGCACCTTGGTAACTTTGCCATCGATCAATAAAATAAACCATCTTCCTAGATTTTCTTTCACGTTGAAAAACTTTGAAGAACTGCCTTCGATGAAGGATCAACAGTGTTTCTCGTGAATTGATCCATTTTAGGATTGTTTTTATAGCTCTCTCATTATTCCGCATTGATCTGAATGATCGAGCGGTATAGTGGGGTTGATGTGGACGACATCATTTGAATATCACATCCGGAAAGGAAGTTTAGGCAATATTTAATCGACGTTAGTCGATCCCATGATCGATTATTGTGTCGTCGACCGTACGAGACCGTTAGCCCAGATATTCATCAAAATTAGCATCATAATAGCTGCATGAAAGTGCATTTGCATACATGCATTATACACATACACGCGCGCGCGCGCACACACACACACGCACACACACACACACACACACACACACACACACACACACACACGCACGCACGCACGCACGCACGCACGCACACACACACACACACACACACACACACACACACACACACACACACGCACGCGTGAGCAATGACTTTTCGCAATGAGCAAAAGTATAAAATATTTAATTATCTTAACCCATCAAAGTTTAAGGGGTTATATACAGTCAGGAGGCCCGAAAAGATCGATTTTTCGAGAATTCTTCTACAGAAGACCTTTAAATCTACTAACGTAAAAATTTGTACACATATTATGGTAACTTTTAACTGTCAATAAATCGACGAATTATTTCAAGATTTTTTTTTATCAAGGTGTTATATACAGTCAGGAGGCCCAAAAAGATCGATTTTTCAAGGATTTTTTTTGAGAAGACCTTTAAATCTACTACCGTAAAAAATTGTACACATATTATGGTAACTTTTAACTGTATTATAACATTTTTTATTTGTAAAAATAATTATTTTGAAAGCTGCTATAGCTGATCTCCGGGAGCCCCTCTAAAAAAGGCGTCTTGCGGTGAGCACGACATCTCCGGACTGGAACATTTAAAATGAAAAAAACTAAAAATATTTCGTTATGGGGTTAGGCCACTCTAGAGGCCGAAAAAATTGGCTTTTTGGGGATTTTTTTTTCAGAAAAACTATAAAATAAATCGAGATTACAAAAAAGGGTGTTTATCATACATATCAGTGACTGTATACAATAATTTTTTTGAAGAGATTAATTTTAAAATGGCGGCTGTGCAGCGTTTATCTCAAAATTGCATTTTCTTAAGTTGGCCGGCATACCTCAGAAAATTTTCAGCCGATTCACTTAAAATGTTGAATATATCTTGTAACATACATTGTCTATGGAAGGACATAGAAGTTTTTTTTATATTGCATAGTTCATTTGTTATTAACTATTATCTGACGAATTATTTCACTTTCCAAAAATTTGCCTAAAAAATCGTCAGATAATTGTTAACAACAAATTAACTATGCAATATAAAAAAAATCCTACGTACTTCTATAGACAATGTATTATTCAAGATATATTCAACATTTCAAGTGAATCGGTTGAAAATTGTCTGACGAGGAACATCCCTCAGGTGACACCCTTCGATTTTGTTGAAATTTGGATATGTTGTAAAGCACCAAAAAGTAAGCGATACGTATTTTTTTTATCGGCGGAAAAACGATTTTAAGCGCTGAAACGCACCCTCAAAAATGGGGATATTTTTCGTTTTTCGTCGATAACGTTTTAACGGTACGAGATATTAAAAAAATTCAAATTGCAACAATGTTTATTTTTTGTGCACTATACATTGGAGATGAGAACGATAACGTTATCGACGAAAAACGAAAAACACCCCTATTTTCGAGGGTTCGTTTCACCCCTTAAAACCGTTTTTCCTCCGATAAAAAAAAAATACATATCGCTTACTTTTCGGTGCTTTATAACATATCCGAATGTCAACAAAATCTTTTTAAAAAAATATTGTATACACTCACTAATATGTACGATAAACACCCTTTATTGTAATCTCGATTTATTTTGTAGTTTTTCTGAAAAAAAAATCCCCCAAAAGCCAATTTTTTCGGCCTCTAGAGTGGCCCAAGGCCTTAATATAATGGATTATCTTGTAATTGATCGAAGGAGTAAGCAAAATAATAATTATTGACAGAATGGCGGCTTCTCCAAAAAAAAATCGTTTTTTGACAAAAATGTAGGCCTTAAATTGTTAATAAAATGGAAAATATTTATCGGTGAGAAAAAACCTTTGATTAATTACTAAAAAAATACACTCGAAAAAATTGTGTCAAAATTTGAGACTCATCGGTTCAGCCGTTTCCGAGAAATCTTGCTTACCGACTTTAAAAACACAGGTTGGAGAAAAACGCGTTTAAAGTTTCAAAAGCACTTGACATAGAGTAAAAAAAACAATTACAAATGTGCGTGTAACTTTGGGAATATTCACCGGATTGACAAGAAGTTTTCTGTGTGTACTTAAATATATGTTCATTACGAAAATAAAATTTAAAAAAAGATCGATTTTTCGAAAAATTTTGCTGTATATAATCCCTTAATAATCCACGAGCCAACCTGTTAGAAATTAACAGCGGTACAGTTTAACAGTGAGCAACAATTTTTTTGCCCTTCTGTCAAATTGACAAATCCAAGACGAGAAATTGGAAAAAAAATATATCTTTGGTATGGATGCTGTAGGTTCAATGGCTTTTCTTTTTTTTCTCGTGAGATGAGGAAGTTGATGGCTTTCTCGCGACAAATGGAAAAACCTAGCAAAGATATTACAGAGAGGAACTCTAGTAGGTTCGCCTGAGTCAGGATACGTCGCGATCGCTATTGCAACAATTTCGTTTTATGAAATCGATAAAAAAATCTCACCCTTATATATATATATATACACATGTGTATATGTGCCTGTGCTTATATGTCCATTTATGCCTTTACACGCTAGGACGTCGTTAGACCCGAGAAAACAAGCAAAGCACCGTGTATGCAGAGGGAGACTCGAAATTGTGGTCCATCAATAGAGTCGGCTTTTCCCTATACTAGGTGCCTACTCTACGATGTACGTAGAGTCATAACAAGCTTCCTGGAAGTGTGTGTCGAACGAGGCTGTAATGACGTTTGCTTTTCATGTTGCCTGCAATCAATGTCTATCGAATGCAGATTCTGCACCAAGTCCCATATATATAGATATTCATAGATTGAAGCCAGATATCGATAAATAATTCGAAATTTCAAGTAGCTGTTGAATCGCAATAATTGACTAATACGAAAAATGCAAGAATAGGTGTTTATTTTTTTGTCGCACATTTTACGTAAAAGTTTAATTGAATAACAAAAATAACATTTCATACGAATTTTTAATATCGTATGTAAAAAAAGTAGATAAAACGTGGTTTTACATTTTTAATATTAATATTCGTATGATATTTAATTTTTATGCAATGAAATATTGAATAGAATATTTGAGTATATATTTTTTTGCATAAATATTATTATTTTCTTTGATATTTAGCAATATATACAAACATACATATCTCTCTCTCTCTCTCTCTCTCTCTCTCTCTCTCCCTCTATATATATATATATATATATATATATATTGCTAAATATCATAGAAAATAATACTATTTATGTAAAAAAATATATAATAAGATATTTTATTCAATATTTCATTGCTTAAAAAATCAAATTATATATATATACACTACCGGCGAAAAGTTCCCGGACAAAATTTTTAAAGAGTGCCCTAACGGTTTCCTATGTCATTTTGCCGGTAGTTGACCTAGGCTAATTAAATAAACGGCATTTTGAAGAGGAGGGTTTTACCTTCATTTTGGCTTTTTTAAAAAAATTTTACGATTTTTTTTACAATTAGCACCCGGTTTTGAAAACGACCATTTTTCGTCGTCTTTTTGTTCCTTTTTGAGTAGACCCCGTTTGCAGTAAAAAAAAATTCACACTTTTATCGACCAAAATCATAAAGGGGGAAGCCTAACCTTCAATATCGTTTTTTAAAAAAATTTCTACCATTTTTTATCCAACAATATTTCGTTTTTTGTGAAAAAATAGATAATTTGAAAGTTGTACCGGAGTACAAAAACGATGAGATTTACAACAAAACCTCAAGACAGCAAAAAAATTGCATTGCTTCTTGTGAGTTCAAGAGATTTTTTGTTTGGAATTTTTTTTTCATCTATTTCCGGTCAAAGCTCGATTGATCTGAATACCATAACAATAATATAATTAAATGCGGCGAGCGGAGGATTCTTCGACGAGACCAAAGTTTAATATGTAAGTCAAAAATTTAATTATATTGTTGTTTTGGTATTCAGATCAATCGGACTTTGACCGGAAATAGATGAAATAAAAAATTCGAAAAGAAAATCTGAAAAAATTCTCGTGAACTCACACGAAGCAATGCAACGTTTTTGCTATCTTGAGGTTTTGTTGTAAATTTATTATTTATTTATTTTTTATATATTTATTTATTTTTTATATATTTATTTATTTTTTATATATTTATTATAAATTATCTATTTTTTCACAAAAAACTAAATATTGTTGGAAAAAAAAATCGTATACATTTTTTTGGAAACAAAATTGCAGCTTAGGCTTCCCCCTTTATGATTTTGGTCGAAGAAATGCGTAAAAAATTATTTTACCGCAAACGGGGTCCACTCAAAAAGGAACAAAAAGACGACGAAAAATGGTCGTTTTCAAAACCGGGTGCTAATTGTAAAAAAAATCGTAAAAATGTTTGAAAAAAAGCCAAAATGAAGGTAAATCTCTACTCTTTAAAATGCCGTTTATTAAAACCACCTAGGTCAACTATCGGCGAAATGGCATAGAAAACCGTTCCGGCACACTTTTAAACTTTCGTCCGGAAACTTTTCGCCGGTAGTGTATATATAATTTGATTTTTTAAGCAATGAAATATTGAATAAAATATCTTATTATATATTTTTCAACAGTTGTAGGATTATCCATTCATAACGGGACACCCTGTATATATATATATATATATATATATATATATATATATATATATATATATATATATATATATATATATATATATATATATATATATATATATTTATAATACTATTTATGTATTATATATATATATATATATATATATAATACTATTTATGTAAGGAAATATATAATAAGATATTTTATATATATCTATTATTTTCTTTAAAGGAAAAACAAAATGTTACGAAAGCTGCGAGCGGTCAAAAAGTATTTCGAGGTCGCTCAAACCTCCCAAAAATTCAAATTTTTATTAAAAAATCGATTTTTTTCGTCCATTTCTCACCCATGAATTTTACGCTTCATAATTTTTAAATTAACCTCGCGAACGCTCTAGCCGGCCGATGAATATTGAGTGGTCGCTCACGAGCTTGGAAATTGCCAGTATTCGCCAATTTTTTTTTTACTCTTTTCACTCATAAATTTGGCGCTTTGGAAAATTTTCAAAACAATAAATCCTTTTTTCTTTAGAAAAAGATTTTTCAAATTTACCTCACACTTCTAAGCCAAGAATTATAATCTTTGTTGTAATAAAATAATTCTTTAAAGCTCTTGTCCGTAAACAAAGTGATAGGTCGTTTTATTCGTAAAAATGTAATGGCAGCTGTTTTCCGCGCATCGTAATGTGTCCCACAGTTGGTCTCGAAAGTCAAATTGCGGACCAATCGTAGCTGTACTCTGTGACGAGCGACGCCATTATACAATAATACATAATAATCCATAATAACGCATATCGTCTAATTGGTGTTTGTTACAAATTATAATAATCGATTATTCAGAAAATGTCACACTCCGCTGTTTATTTTGTTTTTGTGCTACAAGGAATTATAGTGCATGCGAGATTTATTTTTTGGCGGAAATTGTACATTTCGAAAACCTTGAGCGACCACTAAATATTCATTGGCCGGTTAGAGCTTTCGCGAGGTTAATTAAAAAATTATAAAGCGTGAAATTCGTGGGTGAGAATTGGACGAACGAAAAAATCGATTTTTTACTGAAAATTTGAATTTTTGGGAGGCATGAGCAACCTCTAAATATTTTTTGACCCCTCACAGCTTCGGCGACAATTTTTTTCTTTATAGAAGATTTTTGGATGGTGAGAAAAAGAAAAAAAATAGAGCTGAAATTTGAACCACCCTAATGTATATGAGGTATTCCACGTGAATCCAGTGGACTTTTTCCCTGACCGCCGGCAATTGTATTTTTTTTAATCTGATTCCATTGACTCTAAAAGACACCCTAAATATTTTTACATTTTTCGAAACAACCCTCAGTCAAAAAAAAAAATTCTCCGAATAAAACGCTCCGATTTAAAAATCTGAAAAAAAAATCCCAAAAATGCGTGATTATATGTAAAAAAATTCAAGCTATCACCTGCAGTGGAAGTATGATTTTTGCTGTGCTTTCTGAGCGGTTAACTTTTTTAAAAATCCGAAAAATTCAAAACCGCTCACTTCGGGCGGATATTTAATTATTTTGATACCCACAGTGAATTTTTTTGACCATTTTTGAATAACCAAATCACAATCATGGACCTTGAACGTTAGCAGTCAATTTTTCGGATTTTTTAAACGTTATTCGCTTAGTGAAAAAAAAATTCTCCGAAGAAAAACGCCCTGATTTAAAAATCTGAAAAAAATCCTAAAAATGCGTGATTATATGTGAACATTTTGAAGCTATCACCCGCAGTGGGCGTATGATTTTTTCTGTGCTTTCCGAGCGATTAACGTTAAAAAAAAATCCGAAAAATTCAAGAACCGCTTACTTCGGGCGGATACGTAAATATTTTGATACCCCAATGAATTTTTTTGACCATTTTTGAATAACCAAATCACAATCATGCACCTTGAATAGTCAGCAGTCAATTTTTCGGATTTTTTAAAACGTTAATCGCTCAGAAAGCACAGAAAAAATCATACTTCCACTGCGGGTGATAGCTTGAAAATTTTTACATATAATCACCCATTTTTGGGAATTTTTTCAGATTTTTGAATCGCGGCGTTTTTTTTCGGAGAAATTTTTTTTTGACCAATGTTTGTTTCGAAAAATTAAAAAAAAATCAGGGTGTCTTTTAACGTCAATGGAATCAGACTAAAAAAATTGAATTGGCGGAGGTTAGGAAAAAAGTCCACCGGATTCACGTGGAATACCTCATATGTGTGTGAAAGTTTCTCGTATGACTAGCCAGACGAAAGCCTCGATGGTTTCGGGTATGCAAAGAAATTGCGGTGTACACTGCGAATGCAGACAATGGGTCTCGCCAAAATGCACCATCGATGTAAAAAGCCCGTTTGTTTAGATCGGGTTTACGAAAGCAAAAAAGCCGGGCAGGTCCACGCGGCATAAAAGGAACGGAAACGAAATGATAGAAAGACACAAGAGAAGGCGGATGGTGAAGAGAAATGGAGGGGGGCATACAGACATAAAAAGAAAGCGAAAGGAAAACGAAGGAATCCCGAGTGGAAGGAAAAGCGAGCAAAGAGGCCACATGCTGCTCGCTGCTTACACACATCGAAACGACGATATTCTTTGGGCTCGTTTCGTTTTTTTCTTCTTTTCGCTGCTCCTTTTCCGTTTGTTTCTTGCCTCGCTTCTCGGTTTGCGGCGCGGATTTCCTTGCGAAACGAGGCGGGGAGCGAAAAAATTAGCGTTCGCCAAAAGAACTCGGCAACTCCGAGGACCGAAAGGACGAAGCTCAAAGGCATGCGAATGGGACATCCTTTTGCGAACGAATCTCCGCTCACGGACCTGAAATCAAATTTTTTACGAACACAAACAATGAACATTTATGCCACCTCGCGTCCATAGACTGCAACAAAAATTTGTCGTTTTTCGTATTTAATTTCTTGGCTTTTATTGTCGGTCGAAATCTTTTTTGCGAATTTTTGTTGCGAAGCTCTAATGGGAATTTTTTAACGAGAATTTTCGACTAGGGAAAAAATTGTGATATTTGTGACTTTTTTTAAGGGCCTTATATGAGGCATTCCACGTCACTCCAGCTAATAAAAAAAATCTACAAATAATTTTGAAAAATCGACCTACTTTATTGAAAAATATTCATCGAGAGTCGACATTTTTTTTAAATTTCTGACCTTTTTTCTTGTTGATTATTATTTTTTAACATTTTTCCATTCAAATGGTTGTATCTTTGGCAGGATTTGACGTATTTACATTCGTAAAAAACGAAAATGTGCGTCTTTTTCTAGCCTTCCAGAAAAAAATCAATTTAGATTTGATTGAGCAAGTCGAACGTCCATTTCAGGGCAAAATATGCAAAAATATTTTTTTTCTCAAGGAAAGACACTCGTTATTTTATTTTAAAGAATTTCCCCGAATTGTGAATACGAAAAACGGATTTTTGGTATTTTTTATATTATGGGATTCCTAAACACCGTGAAGTGACAACTATTTTTATTAAAAAATTTTTTTTATTAATATTCGTCTAAAGAGTGTGGAGCACTCGGTGTATGTTTACCAGGTTTTTAAAATACATATGACATATATGTCATATGTATTGGAGCCTCGGAGTGCTCCACACTCTTCAATCGAATATTAATTTAAAAAATTTAAAAATAAAAATAACTGTTACTTCACGGTGTTTAGGAATCCCATAATATAAAAAATACCAAAAATCCGTTTTTCGTATTCACAATTCGGGGAAATGAAAAAAAATAAAATGAAGAGTGCCTTTCCTTGAGAAAAATAATATTTTTGCATATTTTGCCCTGAAACGGACGTTCGACTTGCTCAATAAAATCTAAATTAATTTTTTTCTGGAAGGCTATAAAAAGACGCACATTTTCGTTTTTCACGAATGTAAATACGTCAAATCCTGCCAAAGATACAGCCATTTGAATGGAAAAATGTTAAAAAATGGTAATAAACGAGAAAAAACGTCAGAATTTTTTTTTTTTATTTCGACACTCGCTGAATATTTTTCAATGAAGTAACTTGATTTTTCAAAATTATTTGGGGATTTGTGGAGTTTGGATTGAAAACCAAACGACTACATTTTGCAATTGAAAAATTCGTTTTTTTATGTTCAAGAATATTTAGGATCATGTTTTAGACAGTAAGATTAAAAATATTCATACCAAATTTTATCAGAATCGGTCGATGAGTTTTTTTTAGGTATACGTCAGGAAAGTTTTGAAAATAGAGTTTAGAAGACCGTGCCATACCTCCGCCATTTTGAAAGATCAATAATTTTTTAACATCCCATGTAACAGCCAAACGCAGTAATAAAACATACCCCAAATTTAAAAAATGGTGAAGAAATCTACCCTTACAAAAAAGAATATGAAAATCAGCGAATGTTTCCCCTGCTTTTAAGGTATCTCCCCCCCTTAATGAAGGACGCCCCTGCGACGAGCCGTAAAAGGTCCTTTTTTCTGGATTTTTTATCACCTAGATTTTTTATTACCTAGATTTGGAAAAAAGGTATGTTATCAAGCGTACATTGAACTTATTTCGTGTAAATTTACACTTTAAGGGGTTACCCCCACTTGCCATTTTGAAAAAATCGATTTTTTTTTATTGCATTTTTTTGAAGTATAAGTATCTGAGAATATGTCCTGAAAATTTCAAGTCGATCCGAACAAAATTGACTGAGATATGAGCGTTGAAAGAGAAGAATCCGCGTTGAAAGAGCGTTGGAAGAGAAACTTTAAACGCGTTTTTCTCAAAATGGCATTTCTGAAGTCGGTGACCAAGATTACTCGAACACTAATGAACCGATCTTCTTGAAATTTTGCAGGCTTATTTAATACATAAAAATGTAGTCTTTAATCGTTCGATTCTTTTTTTCGAAAAAAAAATGGCCGTTTCATAGCCAAAAAACGGCCGTTTTTTTCGTTAAAATCGAACCATTAACTTTGACTGTCCGCCATTTTGTGAAAAATGAATATTTTTTAAAATCCTTCGATTAACGACTAGTTTATACTTATATTTGACTAAATCCATCCGCATTTTTTTTTTTCAGATGATCCACTTCGCCGCAATGTTGGTCACCACAAACCGTGTATATAAAAACATTATTTCATTGACGGCCATTTGCCACTAAACAATGTAATATTTTTCAATAAAAAAATTACTGAAAGTTCTTCAAGATGTGTTCTTTAAGATGGTATATTGATCGATTAAAAAAGTTTTGTCGTTTTCTTTAAAAAAATTCATGAAAAAGGCCTTTTTTTGCGCCACAAGTGGGGGTAACGCCTTGAAAAAAGATTCTTTTCCTGCGCAGAGTTGGTCCAATGCGTCTAACAACGCGAGTTACGCTCGTTCACGCTACGAAAGCGACGACTGACAATTTTCGTCCCTCTGTGATTCTTCCCGTAAAACGCAAAAGTACCCTTGCCTTTATTTCGTTCTCAGCTTTTGTCGCTATTCCGAAAGAGCTTCTCAACGAGTTATAAGACTCGGGGCATAAGAGTTTAAAGCCTCTTTCCTCGAGGACACGAATGCTTTTGAGGAGCAACGCTATAAAGCGCAATAAACTATAATGGGGGCTCTCGAATCCCCGCTGCCTCGTTTATTTTATTTTTTTCTTCTTTTTTTTTTTTTGTAGAAACACATACGACACCGCGTGCGTGGGTGGTAGACGTTCACGGCTTGTAGAATCGTGAGTCGGCGCATGAAACGGTCGCCGTACCGGTGAAACATTTCATGGTCACATTAAGCTAATGACGTGTGTATATGATATACACATATATCTGGAGTGGTCGCCCTTTCCTACCTTTTTACCGTTTTTTCTTTTTCATTTTTATTTCATGCGCGAACTTTCCCTCGTGTTACCTCGCTTTCGTCTTGGCTCGCGTTTCTCGGTGCGTGCACGATTAAGGGGCTAGGCCACAGCAACGGGTATAAAATCATGTGCGAATTTAACAAATTTTTTTCGTATGTAAAAGTGATTCACTCATAAAATTAATTACACATCTATTTAGTATGAATATCAAGCTGTTAGAAAATATATGAGGCGTTCCATACCATTTCGAACGGTCAAAAAGTTTTACGCTCTAAAAAAAATTGAAATTTTGTCAAATTATTTAATTACATGAAAAAAAAACAGTGTACATTTTTTTTTAATTTGTGGATCGCATTTTCTCGAGTTTTTCAAAACTTCAAAATTTTCAGAATACCGTTATATCTCGTGAGCATTTGATTTTTCAAAATTTATAAAAATTTATAAAATTTATTTAAAAAAAATATATATATCATAATAATAAAACAAAGCACAGCTTTGGAACAACGAATCGAGTCATTCTAAAAAAAATAGGTGTTACTGTACACACTTCAGAGCATTTCCTGGAATTTTTTTAGAAAAATCGAAAGTGACAAACCGACCGAAAAAAAAAAATTTGTGTAATTTTGGTGAAAATGGGAATTTTTTAAACTCGAAAAATTCAAAACAAAATTTTTTCACAAAGTGCATGTAAAACTGCAACTTTTTTGTCTCAAACATTTTTCTGTTAAATCAAATGCTCACGAGATATAACGGTATTTTGAAAAATTTTAAATTTTGAAAAACTCGAGAAAATGCGATCCAAAAATTTTGAAAAAATTTACACTTTTTTTTTCATATAATTAAATAATTTGACAATATTTCAATTTTTTTTAGAGTGGACAACTTTTTCACGGTTCGAAATGGTATGGAACGCCTCATATATATATATATTTTTTTGATGTACAAAATGGCCGCCGACTAATATTTTCTTTTGTTATCTTTCTTTTAGGCGCTCCGCGGCGTGACATTTAGCATCCACAATTTTTTACCCAGAACAAAAAACAAAAATTCTCGTCAATCTACATTAGAATACCTAGAAAAGTACGTATGGAGTTTAAAAAATATTGTTTTATTCAAAAGTTGTAAGTATTTGTACTTGAGAAATGAATTTTCAGTGAAAAATTTCGTTATAACTGCTCATAAACTGCTCATAAAATGAAAAGTTTTCGATTAATCAGAAATGCCGTATTTACAGCGTAGAATATGAATTTACGATTGAAGATAGTTGCATACTGAAAGTAACCCCAATAAAATGTTGCCCCTCAACTCGCTCCAACCCTAAGAAATAGGGGTTGAAAACTTAAAAATCGCCGTATCTCGATAATTATTAGCCCGATCGAAAAAGGTTTCGAACAAAAGGTGTTTGGAATAATAAAATTCGTATAAAGTCATCTGACGTCCAACCCCCTATCTTTGAAAATAGCCGCACAAAAACGATTCGACAATTCGGGGATGATGCGTGTGCGAGCGGAGTAGATCGCTGCGTCCTTATCTGTCAGGGTCAGATAACTTCATACGTATTTTCTAATTCCAAAGAACTCTTGTTTGAAACATTTTTTCATCGGGCAATTAATTATCGAGATACGGCGATTTTTAAGTTTTCAACCCCTATTTCTTAGGGTTGGGGGAAGTTAAGGTGCAAAATTTTATTGGGGTTACTTTCAGTATGCAACCATCTACCTTCAGTCAAAAATTCATATTTTACGCTAAAATGCTGAGTTTTCGTCTCTTTTACTGGACTATCAGGTGGGGCTAACGACGTGGAACCCCTTCGAGTATCCGCCATTCGGAATGCAAATTTTTTCCTATTGGGTTTGTCTTGCTTTTTTATTCGTTCTTGGTCCATTCATCTCTTGTATTTCCTGCGTTGCTCGTTTCTCTCTCTCTCTCTCTCTCTCTTCTCTCTCTCTCTCTCTCTCTCTCTCTCTCTCTCCCCCTCTCTCTTTCTCTTTTTGTATTTTTATTTTTAAAGTGCTTTGCTATTTTTTTTAAATTTCTTCATTTTTGTCATGATCTTTAATTTTTTTTATAGATCAAGGTAGTGGATCTCTAGTGAAGATAAGAGAAACTTTTTTCTCTGCCTCTCTTTTTTTCGTCTTGTAATTTTAATTTGTGTAGTTAGATGGCGTTGGCATCATTGGAGTGCAACGAAAGTTCTTTTCTATTTATTTTTCATTTCTCCGTTTGTCATGATCTTGAATTTTTCAAATAGATTAAGGTACTGGACCTTTAGTGAAGATAAGTAAAACTTTCTTTCTCTATCTCTCATTTTTGTATTTGTAAGCTTGATTCGTGTAGTTAAACGGCGTTGAAGTTTGTTCAAGTTTGCATCGTTGAAATGCAGAGAAAGGTTTTTGCATTTTTTTTTCTCGTTTTTTAAATTTTTATCATGATCTTCAATTTTTTAAACAAATTAAGGTTGTGGAGCTCTAGTGAAGATAAGCAGAATCGTTTGGATGATTTTCGTGCCCCAAATGGTCAAAAAATGTGAACGATAGAAGAAAGGTTAGGTGTCGTTGCATTCCGACCATGCGACCTTCAAAATCATGTGATTACCACGAATATTCCTAACGGGGTCTTATGATCCGCCATTGATGTTATCCGCAGTCCCACAAAATTGGGACTGCGGTATAACTATATTACTATATCATATTATATGAATAGTAATAACTATCTTTAGTTTATCTATTATTTTAATTATAACGACGATGAATTTTGATAATGATTTGTATCACCATTTGACTCAAAGTTTAGCCAAAGCATAGTTTAAGGAAGCGTAGAGGTTTCAGCGTGAAAAAAAAACACTTTTTTGCGAATTTTTTTCATCTATATGGATAGAGTAAATTTATTGAAACCTTTTGTATATTGTGAAGGCAGTCTGCTTTAGAAGCCGAAAAAAAGCGTTTTTTCAGCAATTTTTTTGAAAGGGAAATATGATTGCACTAAACGAAATTTTGAGACGATAGTGTATTATATTCAAGCTTTAAAAAACTATTTTTATTATTAAAAAATATTGAAATTTTTCAAAGTTGTAACGATTTTTCTGGGGCGCCTGGAGTCTGCGCTTGTAAATCGGTGCCGGTGATGGAGGTCGTGCGATGCATCTGAAACAGTCGAACCAATTTTTTTTTTAGTTTTTATAAGTTCCTTTTCTATATGAACTAAAAAAATACCGAAGAAATGATGAAATTCCAAATTTTTTCGAAGCTTGAAAAAAAAATTCACTTTTTTGAAAAAAAAAAAAAATTCACTTTAGGTTGCAAAACAAGTAATTTAAATAATACTTTTGTCCAACTTTTTTAGTTCAAATAGAAGATAATTTAATACTGAAGCTAGATCACTTTGATTTTTTTCGATCGGACATATATTGTTTTTGCTATCGCCGGCACCGTTTTCTAAAAACTTGTGAAAATGAAAACTCGAGAAAACGGGCTTTAAAGTTTTCGGTCCAAAAAAATATAAGTTTTTGGATACTTACACTAATTAGATGTTAATCAGCTATCCCCGGGCCATACAATAATCCTTCCTCTTCTTCAAATCGATTTTTTGAAGCCCGTAAAGCAGACTACTGCCTTAAGTGTCATTTGAGGAATATTCCGTGAAATTTGTACGCGAAAATATCCACAAACAAGCCGGTGTCAAAGCTTTTCCAAGAACGCCTTTGGAAAAACACGATTTGCGGTGTTCACTGTATCTCAGCTAGAAATTATCTGAAATCAAGTACCATTAAAATTTAGTCAAAGTATCGTCAAATCCTCCCCCCAACGGTCTTTGACAATTTTTTTTTCATTTCTAAATTTTTGGTCGTCATGTAAAGTGAAAAGTGCTATTTTTCACGGAAATTCCGCCATTTTGGGGGTGGAAAACCCCCTCAATGTGAAAAAAAATCTCAAACTAACCGTTGGGGGGAGGTATTTTATATGTAGAATGTGTGCACCAAGTTTGAAATAAATTGGTCATGTAGTTTTCAAATGGCAGTGAACACGGACTTTGAAAAAGTGGTTTCGAGAAAAACGCGGCACCGGCTTGTTTGCGGATATTTTCGCGTACAAATTTCACGGAATGTTCTTGAAATGAAACTTAACAATGTACAAAAGGTTTCAATAAATTCACACTATCCATATAGATGAAAAAAAATCGCAAAAAAGTGTTTTTTTTTCACGCTGAAACCTCTACCCCCCCCTTAAAAAATAATCATTCAATCAATCTCCTCTCTCTCTCTCGTGTCCACCAAGGCTCATTTTGCTCCAACCGCAGCCACAACGTTGTTCCAAGTAGCCGCCATGATCATCTTTAAGGGTGATTCAAAAACAGGCATCCCTTTCGTAAAATCTGTAAACGGAAGAGCCCGTTCTGTTCGAACGTCTTTGAACAGTTGCCGAATCACTGGCCTCGTTCGGACTCTAATGACCGATTCAATTTCGATCAGAGGAGAGACACTTTCGTGGTCGAAATATCGATGAAACTGATCTTAAAAACACCATCAACTTATCCTCGTGGCTCTCCCGTGTACCTTGTCCGGACAGCTTCTTCTCTGATCTTCTTCACAGCCGTGATTCTTGTAATAGCCAGACCTGTGTATCTTTAAAACGCCTCGTAAAATTAGGATCGCTGCTTGTCTCGCTCTCTTAAGTGGCCGGATTCGAGGAGTCGTTTCCTGGAGGCGGAACAACGTTCATTGATCGAGTATAAACTTCGTAATCGCGGTAATTGGCACGGTAAATTCGATATGGACGTACCTCGAGACTGGTGGAATTCGGAACAACCAGGAAAACGTATAACTCGATGTCTCGAGCGAGCTCTGATTGTCTACTGCATTCGATGAATAAGTTACATTTAATTGATAAATTTAATCATATTTCTACAGGATACTGCTCGGGCTCTTCAATTTAATTTAAAATACAATTTTCATTATTTTATTTCAATTTTAATTTTGATTAAATCGAGTTTATTTATTTTAAAAAATTGTAAGCCGTACCGTTCGAAAATCAGTAAATTCACATCGCCGAATTTGATTTGTATCCTTTCCGCACCGATTATAATTTTTATCAATAAAAAAGTTGATTTGATTTAGATTTGAATGCAAGATAAATCGAATTTTAAAAAATTTCAAGGTCGAACCGTTCGGGAAACAACAAATTCACATATTCGAAACTTGGTTGCATTCTTCGTGCTTCGATTGCAATTGTCACAAAATAAAAATCGATTTCATCGAATCAATTTAATTTTTAATTTGAATGAAACGAAATTTATTTATTTTAAAAATGTGACATTTCAATCCGGTCGAGAATCAACAAATTTATATCGCCGAATTTTATTTGCATCCTTTCTGCTCCAATTAGTATCGTTATCGATAAATAACTAAAAATTGATTTATTTTGGATTTCAATTTAAATTGAATAAAATTTATTTATTTAAAAATTCGTAAGCTCGAACCGTTCGAGAATCTACAAATTTACATCGTCGAAATTTATTTACATCCTATTCGCTCCAATTATAACTGTTGATTATTTTTAAAAAATCGCTTCGAATCACACAAGCGATTGCTTCCCAGCTCTTGTACATTTGATTTTATTCCACACAGCAGAAATATATGGTACTGAAGTTTGCATTGTTGAAATGCAACGAAATTATTATTTTTTTTCGTTTTGCCCAACTCTTTTAGCTCATTTAGGCTACAAAAATCGCGAAATTATTTTTGAAAATATTTCCGATAAAAAAAGGATTTTTGTTGCATTCCAACGTTGCAAACTTCAACACCACCGAAATATTTATGCCGACGAGGTGTCGAGTGCTTTTCCGTCAGTAATTTAGGGATTGCCTATTTTTCGTCCCCAGGTTATTCCAGTTGATTTATTTTCACCGCGTAAGCAGGTATAGAATATTGGGCACATTGTAATGACTCGGGATATCGAAAGGTGAACCACAGCCATGTGTGTGTATTTATGGTTAAGATTGGAAAAGTCCGCGACCCGGTAGGGCCGGTTATGCTAATCGGTCTACCGCAACCACCGCCATGGGGAGTCCACATCGGATTCTCCCAAAACGTTAACCCCATCTCGTACACCACAAACACACAGACACATATGTGGACTCATATCTATGTGTCGATGCCTAAAAAGAGATGGAGTCGCAACTCCTGTAATGCGAACTGTCAGTGTGACAGTTCTCTTTCACGATTTTCAAGTTTGCATCGTTGAAATTCCACTTTTTTTTGTCATCCAAAATATGTTCTTGCCAATATAAACTGGAGGTTTCGGATGAGAACACTGAAAAACATTTGAATGATTTTGGTGGCCCAAATTTGGCAAAAAAAAATTGGGCGAAGAAACTTTCTTTGCTTTCCGACGGTGCAAACTTCATTCCCATTTTTTCTCTCCCTCTCTCTCGCCCTCTTTAGGGGGGACATCCCCTTAGACGCCCGAAAATGAGTAATTCTTCGTGAATTTTTTTAAAGGTGATAAAATAATCGCATCTTTTTAAAATGTTGACATTATTTTATTGCAACTTTCAAGTGTTCAAGAAAAATTCTTTTTTGAACAAAAACAAAATGGCGGCGTTATAAGGTATTTCTTTAGGTGTCTTTTGAAAAACTGCTCATGTTATAGCTCAAAAAGTTATTTATCGATCTGGCTGAAATTTTGGGAGGTTTCTCACCGTAATATTATTGGAAGGATATAACTAAAGTTTTAAGGTTATCGCGTGAATAAATTACTTTTTTTGGGTAAAAATTGGCGAGAGAATGGCCAAAAAGATGAAAATTTGATCACAAAGCCTACTTAATTTTTAATTTTATACTTTTTTATATCTTTATAGGTATATCCATCCAATAATGTTATAGTGAGAAACCTCCCAAAATTTCAGCCAAATTCAAAAGACGCCTAAATTCAAATTTCAAAAGACGCCTAAAGGAAAATACCTTAAAACGCCGCCATTTTGTTTTGTTTAAAAAAGACAAGAAAAAATTAACTTAAAGTTGTAACAAGGTAATGTCAACATTTTTATATGATGCGAGTATTATATCGCGTTTGAAAAAATGCATGATAAATGACTCATTTTCGGGTGTCTAAAGAGATTGCCCCCCTTAATAACTATAGTAGCCTAAGTTACGTACTTCTTAACCGCCCTCGCATAGGTACGGGGCATTCAGTATCAAGCAATTCAGATTGAAATCCAATCGGAAGTTTTGACCTATTTTGAAAATGAACAAGCTCTTTCAATTATGGAAAGATTCTGCGAGAGAAAGATAGAAAAGAATGATGGGATCCCACATTGTTCCAAGTACAGCACATTTTGTTAATATTTCTTGAGAAACTTCCACTCATTCAAATATAAATGATGAATAATTAATATGGGAATTTTTTTCTTACTTAAGGGTGGACACCACTGTGACCGGCGGAAAAGGTAGTTTTTTTTCCATTTTTTTTTTGTCTACTAGACTATTTATTTGGTATTTAGAAAAAAGTATGTCATTACGCGTACGTTAAACTTATTTAGTGTAAATTTTTATTGTGAAAAATAAAAAATTTACTTGGTGTTGAAGTTTGCATCGTTGGACCGCAACGAAAGTTCTTTTTTACATTATACTTACCACATTTTTATTATTAGAGAAGATTTTTTTTATAGATTTATATGGTAGATTGCTGAGCAAAAATATTTAAAAATAGTAGAAGGATTTTTGTACGCAAAATTTACCGGAAAAAATCCACTTAATTTAGAAACATTAATTCTCGTTGCTTTCCAACGCTACAAACTTCAACCTCATAAATTAACAACGTCATTGAAGTATAATAGAGCCTCTATAAAAAGTGTGGTCCAACGGCCGGATCGATAACTTGACGATGGTTGGTCTGAAAAATAAAAATAAAAAAGTTTTACGGTCTATATAAATGTACTTCTCGATGTGGGTAGCTGTTTTTCGAAAAAAATTGACATAATGGCGAGTGTTAAAAAAAAAGTGTAATTTTGGCGAAACTTTTACTTATATACGGGGGCTTAAAAAATACTAAATTAAAAAAAACCGTTACGTACAACGGTAGATATTGCAATTACCGATTTCGTTTAAAATTGAAAATCGAACAATTAGAACTAAAGTTATGATTCCGGCCGCGTCGAGAAATACGCGATTGAAAGTTTTAGTATACGTAAATCGTTGCGCTACCTGCGCTCACTAAATCGTCTGTAACTTGGTCAACTTTCAATATTTTACCTTCAATTTTTTTCACATATTGTCGAATATTCACACTTTGAGAAAATGCGAAAAAGCGGTTTTTTCACTCGTCAAATTGGTGTTCCGCCTTGATCGGACTGGTGTCCCATCGAGCGGAAGAAAATTACAAATTCAATTGCAGTAATTAAAAATGTAATATGTTCTATCGGGCGCAAAAACAATTATCAATACGAAATTTAATTCTTTGGTTGTGTCATGATCGAAAATTATTTAATTACAACTCGTTTCTTCCATGTGGAACTGCCTGTTATATACATGTATATACAGGGTGTTCCGGAACTGAATGCGTTCCCTGAAATGGGGGGTTGGAGGTGAAATTCTGAGTCGATTGATATAAGCATGTGTGGGTCTCAGATCAACCCCTGAATTATTATTAATTTTTAAAGGCGCGCCAATCAGGTGCGCCCGATGAGCCGGTGTATCGCTCACCGCCGGTTCATGGGGCGCACCTGATTGGCCCGCCTTTAAAAATTAATAATAATTCAGGGGTTGATCTGAGACCCACTAATGCTTATATCAATCGACTCAGAATTTCACCCCCAACCCCCCATTTCAGAGAACGCATTCAGTTCTGGAACACCCTGTATGTCTGTTTATATACTTGTTGATATATACCTGTTTATATACATAAGAAATTCGATACTTCTCTTCACCCCGATCGAAAAACGAACGCCACCATCTCACATTTATCCGTCTCCACTCGTGTTCTTTCCTCCTTTTTCGTCTTAATTTCACATCCTTACACATTTACCCTCACGCATATTCTCGGATCGGGCAGCTTTCATTTTTATCGTCCTGCACGTTATTTCTCGTCCGTATCGTCTCACTTTATTTCATATACTGGTTAACCTCACCGGCGTTCATCCTCGGTCTAATAATATCCTGGACGTGTCTTGAGCACGCTCGTGTGTGCGAGTATGGGTGTATACCGAGTCAGGGACTTTTTCGTTTGCCCTCATCAAGGATTCTTCACTCGGATCATCCATAAAAAATGGTAATCCAATACACCTCGTCTACACCCGCACTTTTTATTATTATTAATCCCCGTCTATGACGGGAATTATTGCTTATTAGATTCGAGGATGAGCTGCTGCGAAAGGAAATTTATTCGAAAGTCAGTGGAGGAATCGCGTGATACAGAAACGGTCACCCATCCAAGTATTGGTGCGGGCCATCGATGCAGATGTTATTTCATTATGTGAAAAAGTTAATTTTTTTTCTATATATTCTCGAGGAGTCTTTTTATTAGCAATTCATTTAATTCCCAAAATTGTCGATTTTAAGGGCTTACACATAGTTGAATATTTTGAAAATATCGATTTTCTGTTTTCGATGGATTCTCGATCTTCACTTTGGACTGAAGGCATTTTTTGAAAAATCAATATTTCATTAAATCCTTCGTCCAAGCACCAGATAATTGCATGCAAAGACCGAATGCGTTTGATTTTTTTATTTCGCATGATTTGTTTCCGAGCAGCAGTGGTCACCGCGAAGGACCTTTTTCAAAAAGCCCTTTGCCTAAACCATTGTAGGTATCTACTACATTTATGAATATTGTTCAATACAAAAATTGGAAAAAATACTCAAAACCATGCTCTTTAATTTTTATTTAAAAAAAAAATAGAAAACCTGCACGCATTTTTTCAGAAAAAATTCACGAAAATTCTTTTTTTTCCGGCCACGGGCTAGGACTCGTGTAACTCGTTAACCCGAGTTTTTGAAGCCCCACGAGAACCCAACGTGACATCTCTTTTATTCATTCCATTAACGTTGAGTGACACTTCATTACTTTCGCAATTAAATTTGAATTTCCATACATAGAGAATTTCATTCGGAAAATTTTGCCCAATAGCGTGGGACACTCACCTCCGCTGAACCCGGTTTCATTCTATAATTAACTTCGCAATTTCACACACCCGATTCTTCGTGCAACCACCCCTTCGGCGATTCCTTGAGTCTGCATCTTAACATATTTTCATTCGGGATTTAATTCCTTTTTGGACACGAATTATTCTCGAATTCCCGAGAAATGAGTAATTATTTTTACACGAATTCATAACTATATACTAAATCCACCCTCTAAATTTTAAGGCGGTCATCCCATGTGACACGTCCAAAAAATCGAAAAAACATTTTTTTGCACAAATTGCAAAAATCTGCACCCG
The DNA here is from genome assembly GCA_963210295.1 of Ophion ellenae. Lineage (NCBI taxonomy): Eukaryota > Metazoa > Arthropoda > Insecta > Hymenoptera > Ichneumonidae > Ophion > Ophion ellenae. The sequence goes on from OY723387.1 coordinate 58,400,643, forward strand.
GCATAGCAGAGTGATGGCGAGTTAACATTTTCTTTGTGTAAATCGTATTTGAACTTATAAACGCGTTTTTCTCAAAACTGTTTTTTTTTTTTTCAAATTGGCTTTCATGATCATGGAAGCCAATTAGAAGGTAAAAAACAGTCTCCAGCCAGTACTGGCGATCAGTACTGTGAAAACGCTATTGCCGAGCTTAGGACCAGTGTTATGAGTTCGGAGTTAGGCCAGTATTGTTTGTATGTTCTGGCCCAATATTGGCAGCCAGTAGTCAGCCAGTACCGAGAACCAGTACTGTGCCAACGCGACAATTATGTGACGAAGAATTTACTGTATAAATTTAAATCGAATGATAACATATCGTCTGTTATCCCGAAACTCGTCACGTCAAGGAAGATTTATTCCGCTTTTGGATTTTCTCCAGAAAATCACGGTTCGTTAATTTCACAATAAATCCGCGCTCAATATTCCTACAAAATTGAAATTCCATACCCTAACCCATTTTCGACGAAAAGTTCTCGTTCATTCCGAACACCACGTGAATGTTTCACTCTCCTCTTCCATTGTTTAAAAATCTTATCGTGACTACTCGAATCCTCGATACTTTCATTAATTACTTTCCTGGCGTTTCCGGAAATCGTTTCCACCGGCCACGTCCAGGCTATAAAATACTTTTCCCATTCGCGCTCTCCCGGATACACGATCTCCGTATTATTCGCTGAGATTTCAATTACATTCTGTACAATACATCGGAATATTGAAACATTTGCTCTTCGTTATTATTATCCGTCCATCGGATAAAAAGTGTCGCTTCGCTATCTACTCGTCGTTTATTTCCGTTCCTCGAGCACGATCGTTTTCAGCTACGATAGACCGGTCTAATTATAAAATATAGCTACGTGTAATACGATACGAATTTTAAGAAAAATATGCCTGGCAAATTTGACATGATGTTATTAGTGAGACGTTAATTCCTATTTCTATGTTATTCGATTTAGAGCTAAATTTTATAGAATAAAATGCAATTGTAATATTGCTATAATAATCGAATGAATTTTTATCACCATGTCCATCAAATAATAATAACAACAATAATAATCATTATAACAAATAATTATTTTTATTTGAAGAATAGAAAATGTCTTAATCGATAAAGTGATGAGGAAAAATTTTCTTCAGTTAGAATGAATAATAATAATAAAAATGATAATAACAATCTATAGATATAAAAGAACATGCCCTGACTGATTCATCGACGCCGAGCCAAAACGGCTGAAGCTAATTACCCGAAATTTAGACGGTCGGTTGCTTTTGTGACGTAAGCACTCACTAAGAAGGGATTTTTCAAAATTGTACCCCTAAGGGGAGAAAAGGGGTGGCAAAGTTTGTATGGAAATTTTTTAAAATCTGGTCAGAGGTACTTGAAACTTGGTATTCGCCCTTTTTGACACAATTAACGAAACACGTATTTCAGCGTTTTTAGAAGTTCAACCCCTAACAAGGAACACCACTTTGGTATCCTCCTTCGATTTAGTTGAAACTTTTTTATGTGAAAGAGTATTAAAAACTAAGAGACACGTATTTTTTTTATCTGCGGAAAAACGGTTTCAAGGGCCGAAACGCACCCTCAAAAATGGCGATGTTTTTCGTTTTTCGTCGATAACGTTTTAACGGTACGAGATATAAACAAATTTCAAATTGCAACAATGTTTATTTTTTTTGTGTACTATACATTGGAGATCAGAACGATAACGTTATAGATCAAAAACGAAAAACACTCCTATTTTCGGGGGTGCGTTTCACCCTTTAAAACCGTTTTTCCGCCGATAAAAAAAATACGTGTGTCTTAGCTTTTGATACTCTTCCACATAAAAAAGTTTCAACAAAATCGGAGGAGGACACCAAAGTGATGTTCCTTGTGAGAGGAGAAAGAGGGTGGCAAAGTTTGTACGTGAAATAAAAAAAATCTGGTCGGAAGATTTACTTGAAATTTAGTATTAAAGCTGCTCAACATAATTAATAAAACACGTATTTTAGCGTTATTCGAAATTCAACCCCTAAACGAAAGGGGGTTGAAAAGTTTATACGGACAATTAAAAAAATCGGGTCAAATTTACTTGAAACTTTGTATTACTGCTCCTAGATACAATTAATGAAATTTCAGCGTTTTTGGAAATTCAATCCTTAAGGGGAAAAGGGGGTAGCAAAGTTTGTATGGTGAAAGAAATATCTGTTCAGATTTACTTGAAACTTAGTATTTATGCACTTCAACACAATTTTACGTGTTCCTTAATGAAACATTTCAGGAGTACCTTCCATTATGAAGCATTCAACACAAGTCTATGCGAGCGAAGCCGCGGGCGGAAAGTTAGTGATTAATAATGAATGATATTTTTCTCTAATGATAATAATAATAATAAATAAAATTATTTTAAAAAATAGATGTGATCATGATCAATAAAGGAATTGGAAAAAATGTTTTACAATTAAGGGGTCTTCTCACTTTAGACGCTAAAAAAAGGTATTTTCATGAATTTTTTGATCGGTTTATATTATAGGTATTGATATAAAAGTTGTTACAGTTAATAAATATACTTTCGAAATACATTAAAAAATTTTTTTATGTATTTATGTAACTCAAATAAACTTTGAACGCGTTTTTCTTGAAACAATGTTTTTCGACGGCTTGGTGATAAAATCTTCGAAACTACTGAACCGATCTTTATGAAATTTTAACCACATATTCTTTACAACTATAGCTATAGCGCATATCAAGGATTTTTCTAAATTTTGATATTTACTATTTTTTTTTGTCAAAAAAGGTGAAAAATACGTTTTTTCGAAAAATGTCCGTCATTTTGTTATTTTTGCATATATAAAAAATAGTATGATACGCGCTATAGCAATTAACATACTGAATTTAAAGCGGTTCGATTTTTTTGCTCCAGATGATCCATCTCCGAGATTTCAACAGCGCAGACCTACCATTTTTTTAGGACATTTTTTTAACTACCATTTTCGTCTATGAATAGTGACTTAAATAAATAAATACATTTTTTTTCTGTATTTCGAAAGTGTAACAACTTTTATATCAACATCTATAATATAAACCTATCAAAAAAATCATGAAAATAGCCTTTTTTAGCGTCTAAAGTGAGAAGACCCCTTAAAAAAATAATAATAATCAATAATTAATGATATTTTTTATTAATAAGAATCAAAATATCTAAAAATTGTATGTTTTAATATAGAACACGTTGTCATGATCAATAAGCCAATTGGCAAAAATGGCCTGCAGTTAAAAAGCACAGTGCATCCGGATGATGGAACGAGAGAGGAGAGTATTTTGCGGTTTGGACTCGTTTCCTCGAGCTCTCGAGGCGAAGCATATTGCGAATAACGCCACTCTCTTCACGCAGACAGAAAATACTTCAGTATCTTTCGGTTAAACGTTCTCTTACTTTCCCGGTCTCTCTCGGTCTCTTCATATCTCGAGGGATGAAAGCTCTCTATAAAGCGAGAGGCTTCGAGGAAGCAATCGAGCGTACGGGCCAGGAGAATCGATTGCGAAGCCGATTGCCACTTTCACGAGTACCGCCTTTTTCTTTACCCTTCTGCTTTCAGTCTCCTTCGGGATATATTTTTTTATCAAACTTTTAGCTCTCTATTTATTATAGGTCGATTGGAACTCTCAGCATCTCATATAATGCCAGCTTATTCGGAAAACGATGATTTATCTACTCGAATAATAAAATATCCTGGTACATTTTACTCAAGCTTGCTTTTTTTTACTCACTATGGTTCATGATTAGTTGATGAAGTTTTTTGTTTTTTTTTTATCATAGTGAACAGTCTGAATTTTATTTTCGAGAAAATTTCATCGATGGTATATGAAGACGTTTCGAGAGGGAGAGGAAATTTCGTTCGGTTTTCAATCAACGTACGCGAATTCGATGCTACGGATCATGATATTGAAGTCGAATGAAGTGTGTTGCTCGGAAATACGATTTTTCTTATAAAATAAAATTATTTTTTTCTCTACTCGTGAAAAACCAGGTGATTTTAATTTTTACGTAAATTTTTTGTTGTTGAAAAGTTTAAATATTTGTGAAGTACACTTTTTGGCCAAACACAATGATTTCACCCCTTAGAAAAGTATGTCAATAAAATGTTGTATTCGAACGAATAAACAGTTTGACGATGACGCAAGTTTGTTTTTACAAGCTTTTATTTAACTTGACTTTCTGGGAGATGCAAAACGGAAAATCGATATTTCACCTACCTCCCCATTACTTATGGAGCTGAAATTTTGCAGACATGCATCTAAAAGGTGACAATGCATGATTGAACTTTAAAACGAAAAAATAAGATGTCCATTAAATTTGCAACTTTTTATGTAAAATTAGCGATATCTAATCATTCATATAAAATTTCACTAACACATACACACAAATTCGTTGCCATCTGTGTTTGTTTGTGTGAAGTTTCTATGCAGCAGTTAGTCGTAAGTTCAATCTCAACTTCAGTCTTTGTTATTTATCACGAGCGGTCCATGTTCCCTACGTACAAACTCGTAAACTAGTAAACTACTAGTAACAACTAACTAGTAAAATCAATTAAATACTAAAAAGTAGAAAATAATTTATACGTAAAAAAATAATTAAAAAAAAACAAGCTTTCATTTGATGTACTAAAAAGTAGAAAATAATTTTTTTTTCATGCATCTAAAAGGTGACAATGCATGATTTAACTTAAAAAATATATGTATATACATCCAATATTCAACTTTTCATGTAAAATTAGCGACATCTAATCATCCATATAAAATCTCACTAACACATACAAACAAATTTGTAGCCGACTATGTTTGCTTGTAAAAAGTTTATTCGCAGAAATTAATCGTAAGTTCAATGCCAATTATAGTCTTTGTTATTTTTTACAAACATTCCATGTTCCTAATGTACAAACTCGTAAACTAGTAATATTACTAGTAACAATAGTAATAGTAACAAATAACTAGTTACATTAATTTAAGACTAAAAAGTCGAAAATAATTTATTTGTAAAAAAAATATTTAAAAAAAGGTAGTAGTAGTTAAAAGCTACTACTAGTAAAAACTAACTAGTTAACTCAATAAAAGACTAAAAAGTAGAAGATAATTTATATGTAAAAAAAATATTTAAAAAAACAAGGTTTTATTTGATGTACTAAAAAGTAGAAAATAATTTTTTTAACCACGTCACCTATACGTGACTATAAATAAAAGCTTGGGGCGCTCGAAATTTAGACGTATAATCTTCAATTTGCACAAATCCGTTATCATATCAACTGTATTCAATTTACTATAAACAACCTTAGATTGCTTAAATAAAAATCCTGAAACCGAGTACAAAAGTGTGATAATAACTGGTTAATGTAACTGAATTGATCTAATTTATTAAACATTTAAAAAGTTGAATGCCCCAAGCTTTTATTTATAGTCACATATAGTTGACTTGGTAAAAAAATAATTTTCTTCTTTATTTTTTTTTAACATTAAATAAAAGCTTGTTTTTTAAAAACATTTTTTACATACATTTAATATATCTGTTCTTTAGCCCAGTCACTTTGTCCGGGACAAAAATTGCTGCGAAAGACGTCGACGATTGAATTTAAAGTTTTGCGTTAACTGCTTTTATAATACCTATATAATGGCTGCAACGTGAGATCTCGTTTTCAATGTTGACGAAGAAAATTTGATGCGATAATTACGGGTGAGCGCTCGGAGCTCCAGAATTGGAACGGTGTCAAAAGGCGCAAGACTGGAAGATGGAGGGGGGTTCATTGGAAGAAGTTCTTGGTTCAATTCGAGAACCGCACGGTTCTAAATTCAATTAGGAAAAATCTTTCACTTCACATTGCTCGCTCTTGCTTTCTCTTTATTGCTCCATATCTCTTCTTTTTTCGCGTTGGCTGATGCCCTTGCATGATAGGGTCCTTCAAGCGTGTACTATCCGCCATGTGTACTCGCGAAATGAATTATATCCGCGAGGTTCGGTCGGCAAAAGTGCTGAAGATATGAAAGCACCACGGAGGCTAATTGCGACGAATTTAATGAGAGAATACGAACTCCTATACTATTTTAACTCCGGGTCAGTATTTTTAAGGGAGGACACATCACTGTGACGGACCGAAAAACCGTCGTTTTTTCCGATTTTTTTTGGTCTACTAGATTTTTTTTTTGGGATTTGGAAAAAGGTATGTTTTTAAGCATACATTGAACTTATTTCGTGTAAATTTTTATTTAAAAAAATGTATAATTAACAACGTTATTGACTTATAATAGAGCCGTTGTATAAAAAGTTGGTCGAAAAATGAAAGCAATAAGTTTTATAATCTGTATAAATGTAGTTCAAGCCGCGTATAGGCGTTTTTCATAACAAAAAAATTCACAAAATGGCGGGTGTTAAAAAACAGTGAAATTTAGGGGATATTTTTACTTATAGTCGGGGGTTTAAACAATACTGAATTTAAAAAAAAGGAACAGCTACATACAATGATACCTACTGCAATTATAGTTATTTTGATTTTTAGAATTGAAAATCGGACAATTATAGCTAGAGTTATGTTTATTTATGGCTATTGATATAGCCATAAATATTGACTACACTAATATTGTATGTATATATATATATATATATATATATATATATATATATATATATATATATATATATATATATATATATATATATATATATATATATATATATATATATATATATATATATATATATATATATATAAGGTATCCCACGTGAATCCGGTGGATTTTTTCCCTGACTCCCGCCAATTCAATTTTTTTAAATCTGATTCCATTGACTCTAAAAGACACCCTGAATTTTTTTTACATTTTTCGAAATAACCCTTAGTCAAAAAAAAAATGTCCCCGAAAAAACGCCCCGATTTAAAAATCTGAAAAAATTCCCAAAAATGCGTGATTATATGTAAAACATTTCAAGCTATAACCCGCAGTGTTTCAACGTTATAAAAAAATCCGAAAAATTGACTGCCAACTGTTCAAGGTCCATGATCGTGATTTGCTATCAAAAAATGGTCAAAAAAATTCATTGTGGGCATCAAAATATTATTTAAGTATCCACCCGAAGTGGATACTTAAATATTGCGGGTCTTGAATTTATTCGGATTTTTTTTTACGTTAATCGCTCAGAAAGCACAGAAAAAATCATACTTCCACTGCGGGTGATAACTCGAAATTTTTTACATATAATCACGCATTTTTGGGAATATTTTCAGATTTTTAAATCGGGACGTTTTTTTCGGAGAATTTTTTTTTTGACTATGCGTTGTTTTGAAAAATGTAAAAAAAATCAGGGTGTCTTTCAGAGTCAATGGAATCAGATTTAAAAAAATAAACTGAATTGGCGGGGGTCAAGGAAAAAGTCCACCGGATTCACGTGGAATACCTCATATACACATATATATGTGGTAAAAACAAAAATAAATTACTATATAGTTTAGAAACAATAATCAAACACTTCTAATCTACTTAATTAATTTTTTATCCTTTCAATAAACGCAATAATTCCGGCCAGGCCCAGAGAATTCGTCTAGAGAAAAACGCGATTGAATATTTTAGTATAGGTAAATCGTTGCGCTACCTGCTTCCACTAAATCGTCTGTAACTCGGTCAATTTTTAATATTCAAACATGCAGCTTTTTTCACATATTGGTGTAATCAATTGGCCCCAAGCTCCTATCAAAATTGTATAAAAAAGCGAATCGAAATTTTTTGACCACTGAAAAAATGTTCTCCACCATGTGACCCTATTGAGTAATTGTGGGAAAAGGTTCAGGAAAAATTTGGTCGCCAACGTTGGTTTTTGCCTTGACGAATCGATCGATTTAATTACAAAGTGGCAATCACTCAGACCAGCTTATGTTATTATTGAAAAAACATGTTTCGCCGATAAGGACTCGAGGAATGTGCAATGAACTCGGGTTTAATCGATTCAACCGGTAAATTATTTGAACGTGTATGTAGAAATTGAGACGAGAACAAACCCGGATAAACGAGCCGATCACATCCAAACGTAATCCCTATTTATCGTGCCCATCAAGTGCAGGATTAAAGGCACGAATTATCACTGCTTTATCGCAAGAATCGCGCAGTCATGCTCTGACCATTAACCAAGCTCATTCCGAAGCAATTGTCATGAAAATTTTCTTTGTAATTAACAATAATAAATTAGGAGCGGGATCGATTGGAAAATTGACAAAAAGTATTGATGAGTTTAGTTAGAAAAATTCATACGCTCATCAGAGCTTACCCTTTAGAATTATAAAAATCCGAAAGAGACTCATAATTTTAATAATAACTATTTTAATTCTCATGAAAAAAGTCAGTAAATAATTGGTTAGCATGAATGAGTTGATTTTCTACATTTGTCTAAATTTTATTTCATTTAAAAATGTCTAAATTTTATACATTTAATTTGAAATCCATTTGTTCGTTGACAAGAATTAATTTGGAGACTTGCTCATGAGAGTTCACCTTCCAGAATTGTAAAAACGTACATACGTCTCAAAATTCGACTATTTCAATTCTCACGACAGAAGTCAATGGATAATTCGTTGAGAACAATCAATATGTATTCTAAAGAAAATTAAGTTTAATACATTTCATTTAAACTCGATTTGTTGACAAGAATTAATATATCAGGGGAAATACCTATAGGTGAGAAATAAATTGCTGACATTTATGATTTTTTTTTAAAGGAAATCTTTCTTCACCATTTTTGAGACTAACAAGCATGTTTTATTACTACTTTGTGCTGTTACGTGGTGTCGTAAGAAAAATGTATTAGTCTTGAAAAATGGCGGAGGTATGGCACGGTCTCCTAAACGGGTTGCGGCGGATGTTGTCGGCAGGTTTAATCTGAAAAAAAAACAACGAAGATTTTGCTGTCATTAATCACGCATACGCAAAATATGAACCAAAAAAAAGTAAGGAATGTTGAAAATCGATTGAATGATAAGCTTTGCAACAACAAGATTGAATTTTCCAAAAAAATCGCTACATTTTGCAAAAAAATACTTTTTTTTATTTTCAAATACATTTAACGTCATGTTTTAGACAATGTCTTGTCTCCATTAAACCGTTAACCGTTAGCGGAGTATTGGAGTTTTATGGCTCTCCTGAGCTGAATTTTGCAAGTAATTCAGTTTTCTGGCGCCAAAATGTTTGGAGGAGATTGTAGTAAAAGAATTTAAAAAAAAACGAAAAAAAATCGCAAATAAGTGTTTTTCACGCTGAAACCCCAACCCTCCCCTTAAGGGGCTGTACCAGTATGATCGCTGAAAATTTGGGTGATTTTCGGGAATTTTTTTGAAGAAAAGTACTCACTTGAATGTTTCGAAAAATTAAGAATATATTTGGCTATATTTGACCTATATTACATAATTTTTTCATAGAAAAATATTGAGATCCAAGCGACTTATGCGCTGTCTTCGGAGGCGCCAAAAAAAGTTCCTCCACTGCTGACATGATTCCGGCCGATTAAGTAGCTGAAACCGAAAAAGGAAAAAATGTCGTTTAACTGGAAGGTATTTTCTGTACAATGACGTAGGATTTTCGAAAAATATCAAAATCTAACAAAATGGCGTAGTTATGAAAAAAAGTCTGTTTTCTTGCCTCTAAAATGGTCGTTTTTTTCAATGCCAAATCGTCAATTTTCATGCAATCAAAAATATCCTACGTCATTGTAGAGTAAATATATTCAAGAGTACTCAGTTTAAATTTCAAGTCAATCAGATAATTGCTCTTTGAGTTACATTGTCAGCAGATTTGAAAAATCTCATTTCATATTCTCGAAAGTATAAACTGTCGAAAAAGGCAAAAAAACATAGATTTTTATAAAGTGTCACACCGGTATAGCGCCTTAAATCTATGACATTAACGTTTGCATCGTTGGGATGCAATGCATTTTTTCTTCTCCAATTTTTTCGTCAGATTTAAGGGGTTACCCCCACTTGCGATTTTGAAAAAAACGATTTTTGTTTTATTGCATTTTTTTGAAGTATAAGTATCTGAGAATATGTCCTGAAAATTTCAAGTCGATCCGAACAAAATTGACTGAGATATGAGCGTTGAAAGAGAAGAATCCGCGTTGGAAGAGCGTTGAAAGAGAAACTTTAAACGCGTTTTTCTCAAAATGGCATTTCTGAAGTCGGTGACCAAGATTACTCGAACACTAATGAACCGCTCTTCTTGAAATTTCGCAGGCTTATTTAATACATAAAAATGTAGTCTTTAATCGTTCGATTTTTTTTTCGAAAAAAATGGCCGTTTTATAGCCAAAAAACGGCCGTTTTTTTTCGTTAAAATCGAACCATTAACTTTGACTGTCCGCCATTTTGTGAAAAATGAATATTTTTTAAAATCCTTCGATTAAAGACTAGTTTATACTTATATTTGACTAAATCCATCCGCATTTTTTTCTTCAGATGATCCACTTCGCCGCAATGTTGGTCACCGCAAACCGTGTATATAAAAACATTATTTCATTGACGGCCATTTGCCACTAAACAATGTAATATTTTTCAATAAAAAAATTACTGAAAGTTCTTCAAGATGTGTTCTTTAAGATGGTATATTGATCGATTAAAAAAGTTTTGTAGTTTTCTTTAAAAAAATTCATGAAAAAGGCCTTTTTTTTGCGCTACAAGTGGGGGTAACGCCGTAAGCTACAAAAACCAGTAAAACTCTTCTGAGCATTTTCATTCAGACCTATAAAATCCAAATCTACAAAAAAACCGTTTGGTATGATAATAAAACCAAGGAAATGCAATTTAAAAAAATCGATGCATACCGACCCTTACCCGAGTAATATCTTTCCCAGAACATCAAGCTAACGTTAGCTCGATCGTTAATCCAACAGTAAACTGTACGCAGCTAGGATTATTCAATCGGACGTCCGACAGAGAAAACCTTTTCTGGAAGGCACCCACGATAATCGATCCTCCATTAGATGAGGAGAGTTTGATGAATATTCCCACAAATCGGTGGAGCGTCTGTGCGAATGAGACGTGAAAGGTCTCAGGTTATAGTCACGCCCAACTATACCTACATAGTTGTAGTGAAATAATAGACCCTGGCACGGGGATGGTTGTCTCAAGGGACGTACATGTGATAGCTATGCATATACGTGGATTCGGAACGTGCGCTATGGAACTTGACATAATTCGTGGATACAACTGAACGAGCAGGGCATATTTGGAGGGTGAATTGCTCCTATAACCCCATACACGTTCCGATCGTTCGCAATTAAAAAGGCGTAATTTCGAACGAATTTGAAGGTCGAATCCCTAAGGTCGAGCCCTTTCACGGCTCACCAGCCGATTAATATACATGTATACGCGTATGGAGCAACTATATTCGCCGCTGCATACCTCGAATACTTGGCTGCGAGACTCCGAGCGTGAAATATCGGTCGACCATTCGTGGGACCCAATGAAACGCGAGAATTCCCTTAATGTTGTTCCTCACTCTCTTCCTTCGCCGATCGTTCACCGGTATATGCGCCCATCCTCGAGTGCATAATTCGCCGGGATTGAATTGTCTCGGCTCGCCAGCACAGGACATTCCGTGCAAACGGCGAATCTTACTTTTGGCATTGAACATGCTTTTACCCATGTAGAGGTTGCCATGAGTTGCCCAATGTTACGATCAGGCCAACATTGGGACCATCGTATAAGCCAACAAAAGAGAAATAATATTGGCCCATTACTGTTCCGCTCCAAACTGAAAACTGGCACAATATCGGCCCATCCCAAAAGCCTGTCCTGGCCCATCTTTAAAAACTAATAAATAGCCGTGATAGTTAAACTAAATGTGCCAATTTAAAAACTAGGGATACTAAAATACTGATAATTCCATTGGCCCAATATTGTTCCGTTATAAATTGAAAACCGGCACAATATCGGCCCATCGTTTAAAACCAATAAATAGCCGCGATGGTTGAACTATATTTGCCAATTTCAAAACTGGTAATGCTAAAATACAAGCAATTACATTGGCCCATTATTGTCCCGTTATAAATTGAGAACCGGCACAATATCGGCCCATTACTAAAGATTATCCTGGCCCATCTTTCAAAACCAATAAACAGCCGTGATAGTTCATCGAAATTTGCCAATTTTAAAACTGGCAATGCTAAAATACTGGAAATTACATTTAATTAATCTAAGCCCTTTATTGGCTAAGTGGGTCAGACCATACCTGCTTCTATTTTATTTAAGCCTTGGGTTATTCACTATCTGTATATTGTGCCAGAATGGGCAAACAACTGGCACGTCATATATTAATCGTCTATATTTTGTAGATCAGTTTTTGTAATCAAGTCTTGGCCTATTATTGGCATTTGTGAATAACCAACATAAGTAAGTGAAATATGCCAATTTTGAAACCTGTCATATACGCAAATCACAAATTATTTTAAGGTTATTCCATGAATATGTATCCATAAGGACCAATTTCGGGCCAATCTTGGCCCGATATAGGTTGAATATTTATCACGCACCCAAACAAACCCAGACAAACCCAAACAAACTCACGGCCCAATATTCTAGATAGACTATCTTCTAGATAGACCAACTGTGAAGGCCCATCATAGAGCCAGTGGTCAATTTCTATATAGGTCCTTTAAGAGGGCCCACATAGGGCCAAGTGCAATCACCAACATTGGCGCTACAATAAATTAAATCATTGGCCCAATAATTGTTGGCTCTGTTGGCCGATATCGGGCCGTTCTTATCATTTCTACAAAGGCACCTCATTGGTAAATACTCACGGCCCAATATTCTAGAAAGGCTAACTGTAAAGGCCCGTCCCAGGGCCAACGGTCAATCTCTGCATGGGTAAGGGGAGATACACACCTAGGAGCCGGAAAAAAGGTCATTTTTGTGAATTTTTTCAAGGAAAAGTATTTGAAATTTCCCATTGGGGTTTCAATTATCTAAAAATATATAGATTCAAAAATATATTTAATTTTCTTTATTTAAAAATATCTATAATATACAAGGATATTGTATGATCCTTGGAGCGCCGTAAAAAAATCTGCGCACACGGTACCCACTGGCGTTTCTTCAAAAATCATCTGAAAAAAAAAACCAAAAAGATTATTAAATTAGATACTATAATCTAGTACTTGTCACAGCCGATTTTGGAAATATCGATTTATGACAAAATGGCGGACGTTTGAACGTAAATAGTGATTTTTGGGCCGAAAATTAGTTATTATTTTGCCTATAAAACAAAAACTGAGTAACGGGAAAAAAAATCCTATGACAAGTACTAGATAATGGTGTATAGAATAACCACAAAAAACCTCAAGGCAATCGGTCCATTGGTTTTCGAGAAATTTTGGGTACCGATTTGAAAAACGTGGTTTTGAGAAAAACGCGTTTGAAAATTTGGGAATGAATAAATCATGAAATTTGTCAACTTACATGGAATCATCGATAGCAGGCCCATAGTGTAGGTCTTCTACGGTCGACGGAATGTTCATAGCTTATAAATCGATTTTTTCGACCGTCTAGGTGTATATCTCCCCTTAAGGCAGAACGAGCACGCGCTCTTGATTTCTATAGATTTTATTCAAATTATAAGCAGACGTTGTTCATATCGTTATGCATGTTTGAGTGAAATTTCAGAACAGTCAACTATTTAGATTGGGAGATAATGGGTTTTAAAATTGCAACTCTTAACACTGCAGGGTCTGCATTGAAATTTGGACAGAATAATTTTCCGTTAAAAATATTTGTCCCCTATAATAAGAAGACATATGGCAATACCATATCGTTCCACGTATCGAATGACGTAAGTTTGCGCGGCATATTTAAAATAATACTGCAACACAAACTTTTATTTGAAAGTAATTTTGAATAAAACGAAGTTTTTAATTCGTTATGAATTAACGAACACTTTTATTTGTCAATGAAGATAACATAAACAATATAAAAAATTAATATTTATAACGCAAGAATTTTTTTTATCAAAGTTTTTAACTCTGGGAACCCGATAATTATTTTCTGTTCTCGAAATGTTGAACAATATTGCGGTGTTGCCATGTCTTCTTATTATAGGCGAAAATTTTTTTTTACGGCGAATTATTCTGTCTTTGCCGAACGTTTTTAGCAAACCCGAATAGTAAAGGCGATCCAAACTTTTCCACTCTTTCCCTAACTAGTTTGCTATCTAAACATTTTTTTTTTAATTTATAAACACAATAGAATGGTACGACGAATTATGTAATCGAAAGTCAGATCACATAATACGTCGTACCATTTAACAAAACTCGTTACTTTTAACAAAAAGTTGCAAATTTAAAACCCATTATCTTTCAAGTTAAATAGTCGACTGTTCTGAAATTTCACTCAAACATGCATAATGATATGAACAATATCTGGTTAAAATTTCAACAAAATCTATAGAAATCAAGAGCGCGCGTTCGTTCTACCTTGGGGTAGTACCTCCACAGAAGGGTTGAATTAAGAAATGGTTGAAATTTGACATATACGTTATTTAATACATTATCCAAATATCGGTGCAATTTGAATAAGTTTGACCACCCCAAACCTGAGATATTTACACTTAAAGTTGGCTTGGTTTACACGTAACAAATGCGTTATGATAGGCAAATAGAGCACCATTAATTCTACCGTCAAAACTAAAATTAAGAAATTGATAAAAAACGAGGATAAGCTACAGTAAGATATCACGAATAATGTGAAAAAAAATTAGAATGATTCACCATCTAGTTTCCAAGATATAACCATGAGAAGCCTTCACAATTTTGGTGCAAAGCCTGGCAAAGCCTGGAAAAAAAACAATTGGGGCAAAGCCTGGACAGTCCCGGCAAAAAGTTTACTGGCAATGGTCGATCAAAAACACAATGCAAAATATATTTTACGGCAATAAATGATATCCATCGTATTATCTGCTAGTACCGAGTCAATATTGCGTAGTTTTTAATTTTATTCATTACTAATTAAACCAATTATCAATCTTTTAAACACGAACATGGTATATAAACTTTTGGTTGAGATTTTCGCAGCGGAACTACCTTAAGGCCTTATATACGCGATTTCGCCGATTTTCGAAGGTACTTTTCTAGACGCGGATAGAAAAAAATGACGCATATATTGACATCATTTTTTTACAGATCATTTATATATATGGCTAACTATATGTAAAAAAATCAGAAATATTAACAAATGACGGAGATACGACATAATAAAGCAATGTATTTTTTTGCGCGCGCGTTGATGGTTAAAGTTCTCGGCATCGATGTGGGTGTCTGAAAAAAATGACCATATTTAAAATTGCATAATGAATGTATCTTCAGTGTGAACCAACAATATTAAAAAGAAAAATTATTATAACATAAATTCGAAACTTAACATTTTTTTACTCAATTTTCCGTCGGTATTTTATTTTTTATATTTTTTCGTGTCATTGAAATTTTTGTTTCTGTCGTTCACACGATAGGTGATGATACTAAGAATATTTTGTAAAAATTTCAAAGCGATCTGAACCTTCGTTCAAGAGTTAGAACTTTCACAAGGTTCAAAAAAGAGAATCGTGGAAAAACGACTTTGAAGTTGGCGGTCGAGCGCACCGCGCGGTATTATTATAAATGCAATCTTACCTTATTTTTGGAATTTTTAAATTCTGTTCAGCTTAAAATATTCCTAACCGTTCAGGCTAATGGAATAGAAAAATTGTTTTAAATGAAAAATTTCGAAATTTTTCGCGAACAATTTGTTGTTCAAGTTTATTATAATGTTGCTAAAGTTGATTGTAATGTTGCTCAAGTTGATTTTGATCTCAATGACAATTATAAGACTCATTAACTGCCTATAATAGCACCCCAGGTACTTGATACTTTTATGTAAAATGTTTCCTTAAGTGGGGACACCACTGTAACTGCCCATTTTCGACCGTTTTCTTTGGATTTTCTTAAGGAAAGGAATAAAATACATGGTCAAAAGAGCTTTTAGGTTTTATGAGCTATATATTGAAGTATGTAAAAAAAAATTGGCAAAAGTATATAAAATTGCGGCGCACGAGTCACTATAGCACTATTGTTTTTCAGCCAACCCTCTCCGCGGCACGCAGTAGAACTGTCGTAAATTTAGTCCCGAAATTAAGAGTGAAATATTTTCGTTAATTATATTTTAGCAGTCAAGTACGAGGGAAATTAAAAAATAATTAGACGAAAAATAGAGACGAGTTTGAAAAAAAGTTCGCTTTTTCAACCATAATTTTCATCTTAAAAGTGATATATTTTTTACAATTTTCGATTCATCGAAAAAAGCGCTCGTACTTGACTTATAAATCAATCTAAGAAGCTACAGTTAAAATTTCAAGTCGATTGGACGAAAAATCGTTCGAGTTCTGCTGCCTTAATAACGGTGGCAATTTGGTTATAAAAAATCGTAGTTTTCCATTTAATTCCATATATAATGCATAAAATATTACATTTTTCATCAAAATGATTTCAAAGTAACCCTGAATCTTTGACATAAGTTGCATTTCAATGCCCTGTCATAGAAGCCCCACAATTGGGGCTACTTTGAGACTTTAAAAAATGTGCATATCAAATTGCGAGGGTGTCGTGGAGCTTGACTCTCTTATACATTTGATAGCCAAAGGACACCCTGTTCTTTGGAGCAAGAAAAGTTGGGATCTAAGATGTTAAAAAAACGTTACCGACAAACAACTTCCAAAACCTGTTCAAAGTAGCCTCGTTTTACGGTATATGTCTGTTGAGGTAGGCTGGGTCTGTGTTGGGTCTGAGTTAGCTGGATGTCGAACGAAACTAACGTTACCCCCACTCCACTGCCACTGTGTTGTAGCAGAGTGGGGGGAGCTGCGACTCAACCCAACCCAATTCTGATCTTGTCATTCATTATAACATTATATTACAATTTGTATTACAAATATATTACAAAAATTATATAAAAAATATTATACAAACCCAAACACACTAAACAAACCCAAACAAACCTAAACAAAACCAATTATGTACCTCAATGTAGCAACGTTTTTTGAAAAATAATAAAAACCATCTCATATTATTCATATGTACCTGTTTTTATGACCCGAAAAGTACGATTACATTTCCAATGCCATGAAATAGTTGCACTTTGTGTAATATCGGTAGTTTTTTTTTCTTCATATTTTATTGCACCGATGTTGCTGCAATCTCGAATTTCTCAATCATGTCTATGGCAAGAATGGAGGGAATTACAGACGTTCCAGTTTTATCACTTTTGTTGTTATATTTCGGATTGGCTGACTTTTCTGATGGACGTAAATGAAAAATTGAAGATTCCAATTGAATATTTTTGTTAAATTTGGAATTTTTAATTGCAGGAAAAATCGCTTTTTCCGATGTTTTTTTTTGTTTACTGGGTTATGAATTTGGGTTTTGGAAAAAAAGGTTCAGGCATACATTGAACTTATTTCGTGTACATTTTTATTTTTAAATATTAAAAATTGACAACGTTATTGAGGTATAATAGAGCTTCTGTACAAAAAATGGGGTCCAACGGCCAGATCGATAACTTGACAATGGTTGGTCTGAAAAATAAAAATAAAAAAGTTTTTTAATCTGTATAAATGTAGTTCTCGTTGTACGTAGCCATTTTTCGAGAGAAATAACTACAAACTGGCGGGTATTACAAAAAAGTGAAAATTTAGCGAAATTGGGCTTCAGAATTTCTAAATAAAATAAACATGGTTGCGATAACGGAAATTCTGATTTTAAAAAATTGAAAATCGGACAATTATATATTGAGTTCTTGAATGAGTATAGTTTAAGAAAATGAAAAAAGTCGTTTTTCCTAATCTGTCTCCGTCGTGTCCCGCCTTAAGTTAAAACTTGAATTTAACTTAATTCAAAATTAAAGTTACTTAAAGTGAAAATTAAAACTTTAAATATAATAAAACTCACATTTTATTTAATTCGAAATTCATTTAAAAAAACTTAAAGTCAACTTAATTTGAAATTAAACTTACTCAAAGTTAAATCTAAAATTCTAGTACTCAAATTTAAAATAAAAATAAAAATCCAATAAAAAAATTGTGCCACCGCGCGACAAGTGTTCTCAAAACAGTATTCACATTCGCCGGAAGCAAGCTAAAGCAGAACGGAAATAATCGTCAAAAGTTTGGATCCGAGTCAACCTATGTATGGTGCAGGGTATTCCTTTTTATTTCACGCGAAGTGGAATTTGTATACGCAGATTATTGCGATTAATAATGGCCCTCAGGAAAATACGAAAGATCATATTTAAAAAGTGGTAGGATGAAAAATTGTAGTCCGGCTGAGATTTTCATCCCCCATAGCGTGGAGTTGCCCGTATCTGTGTTGAACCAGGGAAATACACTAGCAACGTAGCCGGCCGAAACTTCTCGAGTAATCCGATGATACAATATACAGGCTTATGTTCCTGCTCTCCCTCTCTCTCTGTTTCTCTCTGTAAGTGTTAGTGGTTACTCTCAACAGTATACGACCATCTGGGCTATTTTCCAATACATGTCTAGTCGCATATATTGTCGTGAATGTTGCGAAATAGTTATATATGTAGGAAGAGCCGTGTTAACTCGATAACGCTAATGGCAATCTCTGTCCCATGTGTCACCAACAATTATAATGCCCCCTGACGTCTGCTTCGTGTACGCGTATCTATGCGTATAGATGTAGACATTGTAGATTTTGTGAATCTCGATTTGCAATGTAATTATACGACGAGAATCCACAATGATGGACCAACCATTACTATAAATGGGCATGATGATGATGATATTTTTTCTCAATTGAAAAAATGGGGTGATAAGAAAATCTCCTTGAAAAATTTCCTTGGGGTGATAAGAAGTGTGTGGAAAAATAATAATAACACAATTTACTTACTGTACGAATAAAAAAGCCCTTCGACGGACCCGCACAAACATAGGACCCAAAAAACAGGTCGATTTTCAATAATTTTCTCTAATGAGAGAGAGAGAGTATTGGGAAAATTCAATTAAATGTAAATTAAATTTAAAAATTGAAGTTTAAAAATTAAAAAAAAAAGTAAAAATTAAATTTAAAAATGTACAAATAAATGTAAAAAGTGTAAAATGTAAAATTCAATTAAAATCAATTGTGTGATACGTACGAGGAACATCACTTGAGGCGTACGAGGAACAACAACAATTGATACGTACGAGGAACATCACTTGAGGCCTTGGGCCACAGTAACGGGTATAAAATCATGTGCGAATTTAACAATTTTTTTTCGCATGAAAAAGTGATTCACTCATAAAATTAATTACACATCTATTTAGTATGAATATCAAGCTCTTAGAAAAAAAAATATATATATATATATTTTTCGATGTACAAATTGGCCGACTATTCGAAACTTCTCGAATCAGCCTTTTTCCAATTGGCGTGACAAATAACTTCAACAATTTTCACTCGATTAACTTCAAATTTAAAAGTTTTCTATGAGCAGTAATAACGAAAATTATCACTGAAAATCCATTTCTTAAGTTAAAATACTTACAATTTTTGAATAAAATAATATTTTTTAAAATTCCGTACGTACTTCTCTAGGTATTCTAATGTAGATTGACGAGAATTTTTGTTTTTTGTTCTAGGTAAAAAATTGTGGATGCAAAATGTCACGCCGCGGAGCGCCTAAAAAATATAACAAAAGAAAATATTAGTAGTTGGCCATTTTGTACGTCGAAAAAAAAAAATTCCAACAGCTTGATATTCATACTAAATATGTAATTAATTTTATGAGTGAATCACTTTATTATACGAAAAAAACTGTTCCATTCGCATATGATTTTATACCCGTTACTGTGGCCTAGGCCTTAAGTGTCCTCCGATTCATGTTTTTGTTCCATTTAAAAATATTGACAAAAAATGGAGTTATTGTTGTTTAAACAAAGTGCCACCACGTGGTTTTGGCAACTGTGACGATCTGAACGGAAAATTAAAAAATAATACTCTTATTATAATTATAAAACTGTGGTACGACAGGTTACTTTCTTTCAAGTTAAAGAATTACGAAAATGGCAAGCTGTGGAAAACAAAGTTCGATTTTCGGTCGAAAAAGAAACAATTTCAATCATTTGTTATTAACTACTAGGTAATTAGAGATTAAATAAATTTTGGAAAAATTTATTTACGAAATGTTTGTTGCGAAATAAAGTTAAGCCCCTCGGCTATAAAACTACTCATTGAAAAAAAAGAATTAAAAAAATTCTAAGATTATACAGGCTCCTTAAATAAGTCGAACTAAAAATTGATTTTTATCAATTTTATTGATTCGTTTTTTCGAACAGTCCATTTTTGCGTTAATTGTTTACCGATTTTTTTATTAGCATAGTTGGGGAGAAATTCTCCGAGTACCTTACTGTAATTTCTCTCTACGAAGATTTTGTCTACTTTCCCAGTATTCTAACATGTCACGTACTTGTTTTACGTAAATCAGAAAGTGCGCAGGTCGTGCAAAGATGAGACCAGAGAGGGGACCAGAGAGGATCGCAATTTCGTAATGAACGGAGAATTTTCGTAGGATACACACAATTTTCCTGTGTCTTCCTGAAAATTTTCCTGAGGCGCATACACGCGTGCAGAGACACCTGGCAAGTTTCTTCGTGACTGACTCAATTAATTAAAAACTGGCTCTCCCTCGTGTCACGTCGACGATGACACGATCATACACTATCTCTATGGCGGCATCCCTATGGGTTCTCATATAGAATGTATACGTCGTGGCGAACTTCTAAAATTATGATCATACCTGTACCTACATCTACGTATATCAATATATACATATTTGTGCAAATTATTCATCACACGAAATTAAAAAAGTTTCGAACCCTTGACTAGCAACGCAACGACCTTCAGCGACGATCAATTCATTAATTATATCAAGTAACTAATTATTTAGTATATTAAAACATTTTTTTAAAGCTCATATGAGAAAAATGGGAAGACTTGATGGTTTATAAAAATGAATGAAAATAGCTTGGGGTTGCCGTTGTCTTTCGTCACGTATCATTTTATACTAACTTTCCGCCCTCTTCTACGCTCGCGTAGACTTGTGTTGAATGCTCCCTTAATGAAATGTGCTCCTGAAATGTTTCATTAAGGAACACGTAGTGTTGAATAACATTAATGCTAAGTTTCAAGTAAATCTGAACAGATGTTTTTACCATACAAACTTTGCTCACTTTCCCCCTTAAGGATTCAATTGCCAAAAACACTGAAATTTCATTATTTGCGTCTAGGAGCAGTTATACAAAGTTTCAAGTAAATTTTACTGGATTTTTTTTTTCCGTACAAGCTTTGCCACCCCCTTTCGTTTAGGGGTTGAATTTCGAGAAACGCTAAATTACGTGTTTTATTGATTGTATTGAAGAGCTTTAATACTAAGTTTCAAGTAAATCTTCTGACCAGACTTTTTTTAATTTTACATACAAACTTTTCCACCCTTGCTCCGTACCTAGGGGTGGAATTTACAAAAAACCCTGACATATGTTTGAGTCAAGAAGCACGAATACCAAATTTCAAATAAATCCGACCAGATTTTTTTTAATTTCAATACAAAGTGTTTTATGTACAAATTTCAATACAAACTTTTCTCCCCTTAAGGGTGCAATTTCGGAAAGTCCCTTCGTGGTGGGTGCGTACGTCACCAAAGCAACCTACCGTCCAAATTTGATGTAATTACCTTCAGAGGTTTTGGCTCAGGCTTGATAAATCAGTCGGGGCATGTTCTTTCATATGTACAGATTGATAATTTAAGGGAGACTTTGTCCTTGGAGTGCCATATTTCAGGTGTTTACATTTTATTTTTTTTAAAGGAAACGAGTAAAGCTTTTTGAGTGCGGTTTTTTTCTTGCTCTATTCATGATATACAGAACGTTAAAAAAAATTTTTTTTTGAAAAAAAAAACCAAAATGGCGGCCGTTGCAGCTCCGCGAAAACAAGTCCTCAAATCGCGGGAGGTAAACGGCTGACATCACTGCCCTCTCTTTGTTGATCTGAAACACAAATTCAAAGCATATTATCAATCTGTGACCCTTTGGTCATAGAATGACGGATGGGTTTTTCGTTTAGTACAATTTTCGGAAAATGGCGGTAATTAAAAAAAAATCGAATTCTCGCGTTTTTTTCGCACAAAAAGATAAATAATAAATGCAAAAATGTATCTATCGAAAAAACGATCCGTCATTCCGCGAAGACATATTTTCCGAGTATGCTCTCCAAATTTCAGGTCGATATGTTAATTACAGCGGTCAGGCGAATGTCAGCCATTTTTAAAAACGTGTTTTCGAGAAAAACGCGTTTAAAGTTTTGTAATGTGTTTACACAAATGTGTTTATAATTACCGCTAATCGGCAATGCCTGGTCCATAGAGGCATCCCTCCTCTTCTTCTAGCTGCTCATGTTGAGCCGCTAAAATCTCCCGCTGCATTTCAAGGACAAAGTCTCCCTTAAAAAAGACAGAAATTATGGGTAAGAAAAACAAAAATTATGGGTTTTAGAAATGGGGGACGAAAAGCGAAAGGTACGAAATGGAAATATAAAGATAACGAGCTGGAAATAGTCAAGGAGTACAAGTATTTAGGGGTATGGTTCTCTACGGGAAACACCTTTGAAAAGCACACTAAAATCCTGATGGGAGAAATGAATAAAGTCATAAATGCGACATGAGGGGTCTTCAAGCGTGCAAGAATTAGTAGCCTCAAAAGAAGACTGTACCCAAAAGAAGTAACAGTAAAAAGTGGAAAGCTGTATGGATCCGAAATTTGGGGGTGGAAGAAGCTGGTGGAAAAATGTCAAGCAAGGTGTGTTAAAATGGCCATGGGAATTAGTAGAAACACCCTAAACTATATTTGGTGAATGGAAGCAGGGTGTATGAGAATGGAAGTAGAAGTATGGAAAAGGACCGCAAGGTATCTACTTGAAATAATGAAGATGGGAGATGGTAGGTGGTCGAAAAAAATCCCAAAGGGAAGAAGTAAGGGCAATTATCAATGGTAACCCATAAAAATGGGCAAAGTAAATAAAAGAAGCAATGGAAAGCGTCGTTGAGGGGGCAACCTGGCAAGACGTATTATGGAAATGGAGCTAAAAAGAAAAATGGAAAGAGGCATAAAAATTAAAATTGAACAAGGAATTCAATACGATTGGAGCAAAATCGATGGGTCAACATACTGCGAAGAATATAGACATAGAAAAACAGGTATACCCATGGAAAAATATTAAGATGACAAGATGATTAGAATCAAAAGAAACGTGGGCGAGGATAAGATGCGGTAATGTCGGGAAGGACGGGAAAAAGGGTATGCAGACGCCAAATGTAAAATATGCATGCAGGCAATTGAAAATTTGAGACATATTTGCGAGTGTAGGGAAGTTAAGGGAAAACTAAACCAAGAAATAGCAAACAACCTGGAGCATTGGTTGGAAAATCGTGTTGTGCGCCACCCTGGAGACTCGCTGAGGTGTCAATCCTCGATGAAGCCTCTGTCATCGGGTTAAGGACTTCGAAGCTTCGGTACGTAGGCGGAAGAATGTATATTAAGTTTAAGTTTTATCTGAAGTAAGTTTCCCAGCCCTTGCCAAGCTCCTCGCCGCGTGGAAACCTCTTCGAAAACAACTTGTAAATAGACTTCGGTAAAAAAAATCATTATTAGAATAACTCGACACGGTCTAAAACGCTTATGCGCCTATTCATTTTGATTTTATTGGCCTTATTTTATTTTTTTACTTTTAATCTGGACAAGTGATACTTGACCAAATTTACACTTACCAGATTAGAAGCGAGGAACTTCCGTGGGAAATTTTGGCCTTTATCTCATCTCCACTATAAAATTATTAAACACTGGGGTTAATAATCAATTAAATAGAAAATTTTACAAAATTCGAGACGACAATCTGTCAAACGAGACACTATGTGCCCGGGGCACAAATCAACACGTTGTGTCATTTCGCACCCTAAATTCGAGCGATTACAGCGCCGAGACGGGAGACCCGCGAATTATAGTGTTGTCCCGAAAGTCGAGCAACTTCAGCGCCCAAGTGGGATACCCGCGCACTAAAGTTTGTCCGGGGTCCCGCTTCGACTTTCTGAAGCTTCGGGCCCCAACCGACGCGCTCGAGGCGCCCAACTCTCCTCATGGTACGCGCTAGTCCATAAGACTAGGAGCGCGGACCGACTTGCCAGCAGTTTTCCGAGCTGCTCCTTACCGAAACTCTGCTGAAAAGTAGTATCCTACCGGCGGAAGAACCGGCTACCGCTTCCGTCCACTGAAGAAGTGGTTCTTCACCGCTGACCACTAAAGAAGTAGCTCTTTATCGCTGAAAAAGTGAACCTCCTCGCAATTTATTATCGCGATTTTTTTTTGAGGATTTTATAAAAGATATGAATATAAAAGTTGTTGGGCTTGATGAATAAAGTCTTGAAAGACATAAAAAAAAAAAATTAATTTCTTTTTATTCATTTTTAAGTACAAAATCTATAGTTTAACGTAACGCCTCAAAAATAGGTGGGCTAGCTCCATCACAACTCGGCAACGGCTTGTCTGAAACAAAAAAAACATCCATCAGATTCAGTATGACACCAGCTACAAAATGACCCTCGGATATCAAGTTTTATTAAAAAATAAAAAAATGGCAGATGAAAAACGAAAAAAGTAAATAAAATGCGTTTTTTCGCAGTTTTTCGCAAAAAAAGAGTAAAAATTCAAATTTTAAAACCATCGAGGGTCATCTTGTTGCGAATCATGTGTACAATATGTGGTTACCTAAACTTACCTAAACTCAATCGGCAATTCCTGCACCGTACAAAATCCCTTCTGGTTGCTCATCGTCGTCGATTTCTTCAAGTCTTGCTTGCTTTCGATTTTTTGAAATTTTCAAAGTGGACTGGCCCCTTAAGGGGAAGGCGCTACCACTAAAAAGTGAGGTACCTCGAGGGAAGAGAAAGAAATCCCCCCCCCCCTTTTCCGACCGCGCCGGTTCCGTCACCACGCATACCTCTTACCGCAAATCCAGTTTTGATTCGTTCTTTTTAATTTGTTACATTTTTGCGTAATGCTTCTCCCTCACGTTATTTTGATAAAAGCTAATCATAATAATTAACCTACCTACGTGTAAATACGAGATCGTTCATTGTAAACATTTGAGCCACGTAGTTAGAAAAATCCTTGTATCATAGACTCATTTACCAGGTTAAATGCTCGAAAAAAAAAAATGTTCGACATGTTCAATTATACGAATTTCGTTTGCTCTGCTTACCCCCACGTTAATTAACGATGCCTACGGCATACCCACGGACTCCGAATACTTTCAAAACTCGCCAACGGCCCTCCTTAGGGCCAAAGGCCCAAGAAAAACCCCAGGGTAGAAAAAACGGGAAGTCTCCCATCTGTTTCTACACTTTCTCGCCAAAGCCGTAATATTTAACGCGTCACACGTGGTAGTGAAAACTAGTCAAGCATCCTCAACCCGCGTTGCGATCGTCGTCAATAATAGCAAGGGGTTGGAAATTAACCGGGAAATAGAAGCGCAAATGAAAGTGCAACAGGCAAAGCAACTATGCGATTACATCGGACAATTTGAGATATTAGCAATTCGGATAGATATAATAAAACCCATACAAAATAATTTATGTGAATGAGAAGACAGGAGCATTTATGTAAACACCCTCAAAAAGCGTGGACAAGGAATAAAATAACACTGCTACTACTCTACCGTCACCCGAGTACTCTAAAGGAAGAGATAAAAATTCGGTTTACTGCACGTCAAAATGTGTCGTTGTCTTGAGAACAAGCAGGAACAATCGATACGTATATCAATATATAGATATTTACACAAATTATACTTTACAGGAAGTTAAACAAGGTTCGAACCCTTGAGCAGCAACGCAACTTTTTTTTAGGACTAAATAATTCATTATATCGACTAATACATTATTTATTATAACAGAACGATTTTTTTAAGCTCATAAGAGAAAAACGGAAAAAATCAATCGTTTATGAAAAAAAAAAAAATGTTTGGCGTTGCTCTTGTCTCTCATGACGTTTTATCTTATATTATTAAGGGGGGAGATACTTTTAGACAATTGCTGATTTTCATGATTCTTTTTTAAAAGAAAGACTTTTTCACCATTTTTTATACTTAGGGTGTGTTTTATTACTACTTTTAGCTGTTACATGGTTTTTTTTAATTAATCTAATAGCGTCGGCGGAATTAACCTGAATAAAACCAACGAAGATTGTTCTCTCATTAACACTCATACGCGGAATATGAAGCGTGAAAAAGTGAGGAATGCTGAAAATCGATGGAATGGTACGCTTTAAAACAAAAAAGATTGACTTTTCCGAAAAACATGGCTACACTTTGCAATGAATAAATGTTTTGCTATCATTGAAAATGCTTTTGAAAATGTATATGTTTGTTGAGGTATGCTGGGTATAGGGGTCAGAGTGAGCTGGATGTCACGCGAAAGTAACGCTACCCCTACTCCACTGCTACTGTGTTTTAGTAAAGTGGGGGGAGTTGTGACATGCTGAATGCCTGTGATTGGTTGAAAAATGCCCTCTAATCTTTTTATTAATTGTAAAATTATATCACAGCTTATATTAGAAATATATTACAAAAATTATATAACAATTATTATATAAACAAACCCAAATAAGCAAATAAACAAAACCAGACAAAACCCAAAACAAATCCAAACAAACCGAATGATATACCTCAATGTATGAATATATTTTTTTAAACAATAAAAACCAACTCGGAAATTTGTGTAAGGTCTAGATATTTTCTTATTGAAAAAAAAAAAACATTTAGAGTCATGTTTTAGACAATAAGGTTAGAAAAATTTATACCAAATTTCCTAAAAATCGGTTGTTTAGTCTTTTAGCCACACGTCACGCCAGTTTTGAAAATGCACCTTAGAAAACCGTGCCACACCTCAGCTATTTTTACAGATCAATTGTTTTTTAATTCCATGAAACAGCCAAAAGTAGTAATAAAACATACCCTAAGTCTAAAAAATAGTGAAGAAATCTTGCCTTAAAAAAAAACTCATCTTCATCGGCAGTTTTTTTCCTCGCCTAGAGGTATGTGCCCATAAATAAAAATGTATTACTCCACCGTCACCCAGATACTCTGAAGAAAGAGATGAAAACGCTATATATAAACTACACATCAAAGCGGATTTTTATTTTGAAAAAAAAAAGCAGGGACAATCGAGCCATAAAATGGAAATTAATTTAAGATTCCCGATCCCGTAATACGCTATAGTTTTATATATGAATATTCTCAAGAGTCTCCATAACTATGAAGTATAATTGGAGCATCTCGACAGTCCCGTCTGCTCAGCTCATTCCGTTTACCGCAGAACACGGCGTCAATTAATCCGAAAGATCATTAAGTCCTTCACGACTTCTGCCAGGATCGTTCTTACTTCTCCCGACATCTTCGCCGGCTCTTGCTCTCGTTTGTCTCTCGTTTGTGTCCCGCTCACTGTCTCATTCCGGTCGTTTCACACTTTAATTAACGAGCCACTCGCTCCCTTTTCCCACGCCATACTCTTCATCTATACGCAGTCGCTTTAACGTTCGTTGACTTACATATTTTTCTCTATTTTTTTTTCATCTCTGAGCTGTACTGCGAAAAAAGTTGCACACTCTCATTCGCCACAGCAGACTGGCTAGATTTGCCAGCACTTGGACTTGAAGAAAAAAAAATTCCTCGAGATTCTACGACGGAAATGGCATTTTTTTTCGGCATTCACCGAATAATTTATTCGTTTCGCGAATGACTGATAGAAAAGAGTCTTTCATCGAAGATTTTATTTTTTTTACTATGTTTTATTCGTATATTTTTTTTGAGTAATTTATTTTTCATCTTTATTGAATTATTTTTTATTTTATTTGGATATTTTATTTTTTTCTTCTCTTTATTCTTCGATAAAGAAAAGAAAAATTGAGGCTCTTATTTTTTTCTTTGTTAAAATTTCTTGACGAAACAAGTAAATTTTTTTATCAAAATGACGATTGGATTATTTCTCGAAGTATTTTCGTATGAATGTGCTCGATTAATAAAGTGCCTCTTCACCTCGATTATATAAAGTCTAGCATCAGAGTATCTCCTCGGCAACGAATTCATTATGAATTACCATGATAAATTGGAAGGCTGGTACGAAGTTTTACAAGTTGAAGTTTGGGGTCTTTTTCCTTTCTCTGTCTCTCTCGTTATCGATATGCCAAGTCCTCGGAGCTTGTTAGTAAGAGAGCCTCGTAGAAAACTCGTTTGAGATTCGCCCTCAGCTTTTCGTGAGCGTTCGCGAAGGTTCTTTTTTGCGAGCAAATTTGATCAAAGAAAGTGTGAGAGTGTAACGAAGAAGCGATGGGGCGAGATGGTGAGGAATTAATTATTGTTCTCATTGTCCGTCCGGGTTAGGATAGAGAGAGAGAGAGAGAGAGAGAGAGGAGAGAACGAGACAGAACGAAAAACGACACTATTCTACTAGTTATATAATTACTATTCAGGACAGACCTCATCCCATCTCGGCACGGAGATGATAAGATTATGTACAATATTAATTATTCTCCGTTCACTATTTCTTTTATAAGCCGCTCATTAAAATTTATAATACCAGTTCTACACAGTAAAAGATTATACAATACGCTTTTAGCACAGTGCATATTTTCGTATTTTTTAAGATAAAAGCATTTTAATTTAATTAAAAATAAATAAATCCACAATGATAGTATAAATAATAATTAAATAATTAAATACCCCTTTAGCGTATCGGAACAGAATGGAAAAGTCATTATCGAATCTTGCGAGAATTAATATCAATTTATTAAACCAGTCTGCAAGCTAGTTATATTTAAAAAAAACATAGCAAAAAAATGTATTTATTAATTATGAATTACCCTAGCCAGAAAAAAAAATTCAAACGAATATGGCTGACGGTTCTTTCGTCTAATATTGTTGCAGCAGCTTGTTATTCGCGAGCACACATTTTCCATTAACTCTCCCAATTAGCTCTCGAAATGAATATGTATGCATTTGCGTATGTGTGTGCGTATGCTGGGACCTATCAATTATTAAATAGTGACATATGAAAATGAGCCATTTGCCAAAATGCCAGCAAAATATTTTCATTTAACTTTTTATTGCTAGCATTTTAGCAAATGGCTCATTTATATACTTGTCCATATAATGGCTTATACCATATACATATATAATATGGACATACACAGGGAGACAATAAGGTGGCTATGTGTTTTTTAAAGGATTTTGCACAGGCATTATGCGACCGAGAAAAATATGATATTCAATCGTTTTTCAAGTTCTTTTCGAAAAAAATATAGCGTATTTTTTCTGATGAGTAGGATTTGCCAAAAGAAATGGAGCATTCTACAAAAAATAAAAATTCCATTTCGAGTACAGCAGAATAAAGGTTCCAACCACTGCGCACTCCTGAAGAACTTATTTGGTATATCCCGCCATCGCGACAAAAGTGATCGAAAATGCATTTCAAAGTTGATAAACGGAATTCGATATCATTTAAAAAGGCTTTTTTTTCTGAGTGTTTTGCACTTGGAATTCAATTATATTCATTCTCCTGAACGGAGAATGGAACTTTTGTTTGTTTCCAGAATTATCAATTCTAGTGGCAAATAATGCTCTTAAAAAACGCTGTATTTTTTCGAACGGTACTTGAAAAACTAATAAATATCACATTTTTCTTGTGTTTTTTTTTGTGGGTGTATGTGTGTAATACATACACCCACAGTGTCCTGTTATGCATAGATAGTGGAACTGACGATAGGTCAGATCATGTCCTACTATATTCTGGAATTTCAGTCCAGAAAAAATCTCACGGTTTTCGAGATAAAAATCATCTGCTTGCCCCCATGGAAATTTCTGTATGTAAAATAAATGCAGAAAATATATGCTACATATATATATATATATATATATATGTATATATATATATATATATATATATATATATATATATATATATATATATATATATAGTGACGAAAAATAGAATAATATGTATATATTCAGTATATATGCACCAAATATATGACGCATATATGACCCATATATTTTCGATGTATTTTTCTGACCAAAAAAATATATGCTACGTATAAACACTTACATGATGCATATATGAGGCATATACGATGCATATATTTTCGATATATTTTCAATTTATTTTTTTGTCAGAAAAATATATCAAAAATGTATGCGTCATATATGACTCATATATGTGTCATTTATGCGTCATGTATGACGCATACATTTTTGATACATATTCCTGACACGAAATATATGCTGTGTATAAACACTATTACAGTTAAACTTCATAAAACTTAAAACTTAAACTTAAAAAAACTTAACTTACAGTTAAAGTACACTATTACATATAAACTATGGCATATATGTACCATTTATGCAGTATATATGTGGTATGCATGCAGTGTGTATGCAACATATATGCTAAATATATGTGGTATATATGCAGGGTAAATGCTACATATATCATTGATATATCATACATTGATATACAGTAATACCACGCATATACATCTCATATATAAAAACGTTACGAAAATTAGAATTTGGCAGATGTATGCAACATATATTTTCAATATATGGCATACATTTCACATATATTACAATTGTTAATAAAATAAATTTGCAGTATATTTTTGCGTATGTAAATTTCCATGGGGGTTGGATTTTTCGCATGCCATTTCTACAAATGATAAGTTTTTTGACCCGGCTAAAAAAAAATACTCTTGGTTATTTGTTTTATCCAGTAAAGTCCTCTTTTTAACCTTACACTTTAAGGCGTTACCCCCACTTGTAGCGCAAAAAAGGCCTTTTTCATGAATTTTTTTAAAGAAAACTACAAAACTTTTTTAATCGATCAAATACCATCTTAAAGAACACATCTTGAAGAACTTTCAGTAATTTTTTTATTCAAAAATATTACATTGTTTAGTGGCAAATGGCCGTCAATGAAATAATGTTTTTATATACACGGTTTGCGGTGACCAACATTGCGGCGAAGTGGATCATCTGAAAAAAAATGCGGATGGATTTAGTCAAATATAAGTATAAACTAGTCTTTAATCAAATGATTTTAAAAAATATTCATTTTTCACAAAATGGCGGACAGTCAAAGTTAATGGTTCGATTTTAACGAAAAAAAACGGCCGTTTTTTGGCTATAAAAGGGGCATTTTTTTCGAAAAAAAAAAATCGAACGATTAAAGACTACATTTTTATGTATTAAATAAGCCTGCAAAATTTCAAGAAGATCGGTTCATTAGTGTTCGAGTAATCTTGGTCACCGACTTCAGAAATGCCATTTTGAGAAAAACGCGTTTAAGGGGGGATTGTCTTTTTTTTCGCAAAATTTACCGCTTTTTTGAAATTTTTTTGTGGATAAAGTATACAACGGGAAACTTGTGAAACTTGGCATATAGTTTTATTGATCTGTTTACTACATACAAAAAATTTTTTAAACAATTTCATCAAAAAATCCGCCTCCCTCCCCCCTCGACGCGCGATGGTCCTTTTTTGATGGTGTGCACGATTACAGCCTTCACGATTATCCTGCAACAAAAACCCAAAAAGCATTTTACTTTAGACACATATAGCTATCGTTCGATGAAGGGGAAAAAAAATTGACGATTTGGTGACGTTTTGAACTTGAAGTATCGATTTTTCGAAAAAAATTGATCGATTTTTTGTTATAAATAAAAAACTATTAAACGTATTGCTTTTTTGCTTCATCAAACGATAAAAGGATGTCAGCTGAGCACTTTGTCCAAATTTGAAGGCAATCGGTTGAATAGTTTTTGAGAAATCGTGCACACCATCAAAAAAGGACCATCGCGCGTCGAGGGGGGTGGGAGGCGGATTTTTTGATGAAATTGTTTAAAAATTTTTTTGTATGTAGTAAACAGATCAATAAAACTATATGCCAAATTTCACAAGTTTTCCGTTGTATACTTTCTTCACAAAAAAATTCCCAAAAAGCGGTAAATTTTGCGAAAAAAAAAGACAATCCCCCCTTAAAGTTTCTCTTTCAACGCGGATTCTTCTCTTTCAACGCTCATATCTCAGTCAATTTTGTTCGGATCGACTTTAAATTTTCAGGACATATTCTCAGATACTTATACTTAAAAAAAATGCAATAAAAGAAAATCGATTTTTTCAAAATCGCAAGTGGGGGTAACCCCTTAAGGAAACTTTATGAAAAAAGATCTTATGCAGAAATTTCATACAAATGAGATCGAACATCTGACTTTGATGGCCTGCGGTGTAAAAAGAATGTACTACGCATATCGTGCCAATTACTTCAACAAGTTGCTCAGTTACTGTCGATTCATATCATTTGTATAAATGGCACGGGAAAAATGAAAAGCGAATGATTTTTTTCGAAAAATAACATAAAGCCCAAAATCTCGAAAAACCGTGAGACCTTTACTAAACTGAAGTTCCAGCATGTAGTAGGACATGATCTGACTTATCGACAGTTGCAGGATTATCCATTTATATATGCCATCCATTTATCCATTTATCCATTTATCCATTTATATACTACATATTTATATATCCATTTATATACGCATATAAATGATAGCAGCGCTAGTGTCACGAATGGGTCAGATTATCAAAGCGGTGGTGAATTTCTGCGGGCAAACGAAAAATACAATGATAAGAGTATATTTTAGTTCGCTAGGGTCGGCTATATGTGATCTCCAACAAAGGTATTTACTATACTGGGTAATCCTACACCAGGCCCCGTTAATGCAACTGTTAGCATATTTCAAAAGCTGCTTTCGTAATCCCATGGTTGATCCACTTCGTCTACCGGAGGACTTTGCCCTTTTAGCTTCCATATATAAACTTATAGCCACACCTACTCGTTTAATGTTTTATACTTCCTATATGTCCTATATGTCCTATATTCCTATACGTGTCTATCCAATACATTTTGATACCTTTGTGCTTACGTTCTCGTGAGTCCATGCGTGTATATAGCAGAATATTGTATGCAAAAAAATCGAATATCCAGAAGGAATCACGCGAATTTTTATGACGTTGAAGTTTGTACCATTGGAATGCAACGAAAGTTATTTTTTCAATTGCTAAAATTCCTTTCGCTGAATATTTTTTGCGAAAATTCCTCAATTATTTTTCAAGTCGCTCATTCAACGATCGAGAATATAAATATGCAAAACAAGATTTTGCAATGTAATTAAATGGAGAAAATAAAAATATGAAAAAGAATTTCCGTTACGTACGACCCATGCAGACTCCGAGACTATGAATTTTTACTGCTTTGAGCTGCGAAGATTTTTTATGAGAGTAGACGACGTCAAGGGGTAATAAAATATGTGGTGTGTGTTTAGTTTCACCGGATGAAAAATCTCCAATAAATCACATAATAATCATGATAGAAGCTACAACAATAATATTCGCAATTCAAGAAAATAATAATAATAATAGTTCATTGAAATTATAATAGCTGATCTAAGGGGCACAACTTTACGGAATTCGTATTTTCATTTCGAGTTATTTTTTACTTATTTTTCATTTCAAGCTGTTTTTTCATTTATTTTTCATTCGGAGTTATTATTAATTTATTAAGTTATTTTTCATTTATTTTTATATTGATTTATTTTATTTGCTTTTTTTATGTATCGAAAAACTTTCCGTTCACTTTTGACGTTCTTGAGATAAAAAAAATTCAGTTTGTCGACAAATTGTTCGTAATGTTGATTGTACGATAATAGTTTATGTATTTGCGGGTAACGAGTATTTTCACTACATTTTGGTGCTACGATGCGAACTGTGGTGTTCATGGACGATAAAACTTTTCTCGAATAGGGGCTGGACCCTCGGCGAGGGAGAATTTCGTCGACCATTCCGCCCCGTTGGGAATTTCCACGTGACAGTTTCCCTTATAGCATAGTCATGGGGGTGTGTATTCGTATAGAACATGGTAAAACGACGATAAGCGTTCGCGCTTCCGGTCGCCTCGTCGAGAACGCGACATTGTACGATATAGCTAAAAAAAAGTCTTTGTAAAGGTCTGTTATTTCCGAGTTTTCGAGACGATTTCATTTTATTCCGTTCTCCACCTCACGATTTTCCTCGTCGAGGGAAAAATCCCGTCGGATCATCCGCAAGAATTTCCATCCATTGTCCGCCATCTTGCGCGTCTGACCTCTACTTTTTGCGTAAATTTTATTTCCCTTTGGCATTTTTCAAATAGCCGTCCCGTAAAATCGAAAGAAAAAGATCGTTTACTTTGCATCACCTGGCGCAAGAATTGCCAAAAATTGCTGATTTTCATCATTTTTTCGAATCGAAAGATTTCTTCACCATTTTTGAGACTTAGGGTATGTTTTATCACTACTTTTAGCTGTAACGTGGGATTTTTTTTTATTAATGTTTAAAAATGGCGAAAGTATGGCACGGTCTTCTAAGCGGGTTGCGGTAAATGTTAGACGGCGTGACACGTAGCTTCGGCGGGATTAATCTGAAAAAAAAACCAACCGAGATTTTTCTTTCATTAACGCTAATACGCAGAATATGAACCAAGAAAAAGTAAAAAATGTTGAAAATCGACAAAATGGTAGGCTTTGGAACAAACAGATAAAAATTTAAAAAAAAAATAGTTAAACTTGGCATCAAAAAATACTATTTAAAAAAAAAATCGAAAACATTTAGGTTCCTGTTTTAGACAATAAGGTTTAAAAGGTTTATCCCAAATTTCATCAGAATCGGTCGATTAGTTTTTTAGTTATACGTCACGCCAGTTTTGAAAATGCAGTTTAGATGACCGTGCCATATCTCCGCCATTTTTGAAGATTAATATTTTTTAAATACCATCTAACAGCCAAAATTAGTAATAAAATATACCCTAAGTCTAAAAAGTGGTAAAGAACGCTCCTTTAAAAAAAAATCCCGAAACCAGCAAATTTTTTCCTCGCCTAGAGGTACTCCC
Source organism: Ophion ellenae (assembly GCA_963210295.1). NCBI lineage: Eukaryota > Metazoa > Arthropoda > Insecta > Hymenoptera > Ichneumonidae > Ophion > Ophion ellenae. The sequence goes on from OY723387.1 coordinate 58,435,778, forward strand.
TTAATGGAGGTCCACTGTCAAATTCACATGCATCCGCGTATTTGAGCGCACCTGTGTGAATATTTAAACGTCTCTGTACACGTTTGCATGTATTACTTGCATATATGCATATAAAAGGGTGGGAAGCCGAGAGAATTTTTTCGCGCGTTAAATCGCGCGAGTTACGACCTCCTGTTTATCAGCACTCAATATACGTACGTTCAAAACTCTCCCCGTCAGTCAGCTCCAAACAAAGGCGAAGTTTCTCCCAGGTTGAGCTGCTGGCGATGAATCAGTCTGCCTTCACTTTGCAGTATAATTTACTTGTGCCTGGTGTGGGCGTCGGTGAAAATTGCCCCGACGTTGCTTCCCCCCCCCCTCTCTGTCTCTTTCTCTCTCTCTCTCTCTGTCTCTTTCTCTCTATGTCGTCCTTTTGCATCACGGCAGGAAAGAGTAATATCCACAATGAGAATCCTGTGCTTTACGAGGCGGGAATCGCTTTTAAGGGAGGACACCACTGTGACGGGCCGAAAAAGGTCGTTTTTACGATTTTTTTTCGTCTACTAGATTATTCATTTGGCATTTGAAAAAAGGTATGTTATTAAGCTTACTCTGAACTTATTTCGTGTTAATTTTATTTAGAAAAAAATAAAAAATTAACAACGTTATTGAGGTGTAATGGAGTTATAATGGTTGGTCTGAAAGATGAAAATGCGGGGTGTCCAATAGGAAGTTGCTGAAACTAATCGACTGTCATTTTAAAATACGTGCATAGAATCAGAAAAGCCAAATTGCTTTAAATAGAGGAAACTCTGCAGTTTTAAACGCACATAAATAAAACCCAGTCAAATATTTTTTATGTCAATTTATTGCATCTTATAAAAATAACGAAAAAGTACAGTGATCAATGATAGATATTTTCGAAGTGTGAACCGTTAGATTGTGCACAAAAATCAATTCTCTTTTGAAAACTGTGAAAAACTGTGTCCAACATATCGTTCGTAATGCCGCGAACCACTTCCTGGATTGCCGCGATCAGTTCTTCTACTGTGCTGGGGTTTTTAGCGTAACAATGATCTTTAATGTAACCCCACAAGAAAAAATCACAAGGGTTCAGGTCTGGTGAGTACGGAGGCCATCCTAGTCCGCCTTGAGCAAATTTAGGGTACCCCAGACCGATTACTCGAGTCCCATATACGCGATGAATAGCTTCAAACACCTCATGAGTCCGGTGCGGCGTCGCTCCATCTTGCATGAAGTTAACATTTTTAACCAGTCCCCTCTTTTTTGCATACGGGAAGAATTTCGTTTCCAAAAGCTGTTTGTAACTCTCTCCTGTTATCGTAGATTCCAAGAATTGCAAATAAATTCCTTTTACTGAAATCGCTGCCCATGCCGTTACTTTCTTGGATGGAGGGACCCAGGTAGGAATTGACGATGAAAAAAGGGCTCGCCAAGCTCTGAAACAAGGCTCACATTTTTTTATTCAGGCTGAGCACCAGCCTGATTTCAGGCCTAGCTGAACCCCTGAATGATAACGCGGTTTCAGGCTGTTGCACACAGGCTTGACCAAAGGCTGGTAGAAAAGCCTGTACTAAGCCTGAAACGACGAAGCAACAAGGTTCAAAACGAGCCTTAATGAAGCCTTCACGAGCATTTATGACCAGGCTTATCCCAAACTCTTCTCGAGGCTATATGAGGCCTGTTTTTTAGTTTTCTATATTCTACATTGGGATAAATTTAATAAATTTGTAAAGAATTCATTTTATTTATTATATATATTTATTATTCATTATATTATTTGTTATGAAATATATATAAAATATTTTAAACACAATACTTTATTTTATTTATTGTTTATGGGACACGTAATACACAGAGTGTACGCAAACCCCAGAGAGTGAGTATATACGAAATGTGTATGTGACGAGAAAAAAACTTTTTTGTGTACCTCATAAATATCGATAAGAGAATATATTTAAATGTTCTGAGCTGCCTCCTTCGCTTTCGTTTTTCGTGCCTTCGCACTCGACAAATTTATTGCTAATTTTTTTTTTCATAAGAGTACAGAAAAAATATTATTTAAAATTTATTTTATTTTATCACAACCTGAAACAAGCCGGCATCGAGCCTTGATTTTTTAGCCTTAAAATTCACTGGCTGAATAAAGCTTGAAATAACCCTGAGTTTAGGCTAAGCAGCCAGTCTTGGTTCCAGGCTGCTCCAAACGATGCAATGAAACCTGGCCCAGGTCTGTCTCACTCAGGCTCGGTGAAACAAGGCTCACACAAGTTTGTTTCCATCGTCAGCCTTTTGATTCCCTACCTGGGGACTTCGCTAGCGATATGTTGGGATTTTCTGTACCCCAAAACCGGTGATTTAGCTTGTTTACGTACCCATTCATCCAAAAATGTGCTTCATCGGAATAAATCATCAATTTCTCATTAAGTTCGTCGGCTTCAAACATTCCCGTGATAGTGTTACAAAATTCGATGCGTTTCATCATGTTCAGTTAGCAATTGATGAGGGCTTATTTTATACGGATGAAACTTTAAAAAATATTTCAAAATGTTGTGCAACGATGATATGGCTATTTTTAATGCTTGAGCAGCTTTCCGAATCGAATCATTTGGATTTTGTTTGAAATAATTCTCAACTTCGTTGGCAACTCGTGTCTACGGTCCTGGAGTGTACCATACTTCACGAAGTTATCGATTATCCTACAAAAATTAACGCAAAATTACTTCAATGCAGTTTAATTGAATTGAAACACAAGTTGCGTGATAGATGAACATGAATAAATATTCAATTCTTACCTTTTCAGAGTGTTTTCGCTGGCAACTCTATGAATTCCAAACTTAGTACGAAACCCTCTATGCGCATTACTATAAATTTTTACCCTCGAGAAGAAGCACTCAATAAGATATACTTTTTCTTCCGTGGTGAGCTCACTCATTTTGACGCGCGCGTACTTGCTTCAACCACGGCTGGAATAAAACTGCGGGGCCTCAGGTATGCGCCTTGGAAAAAGGGACCCCTATTGAATTCATGGAGGGAAGAGACTTATTTAGTTTTAGCAAGTTCCTATTGGACACCTTCCCATTGGCAAAAAGGTTTAATAATCTATATAAATGGCCAGATAGACAGTCATGATTATCACGTCGTGTATACAATTGATGAAGTAAATTTTACAGCATATCACTCATTCAGTATCGTAAATGTACCAAATTTTTTAATCTCAATATGTCGTTCACAAATTCATTGAACGTTGAGAGCACGCCGAACTCGTATCACTGTGCTCAAGTGTCCGCAATTAACATCCGCAAATTTTACGTCATATTGAAGTCATGGTGTAGACATTTTAGTCTACATCCGCAAATTTTACGTCATATTGAAGTCATGGTGTAGACATTTTAGTCTATATTCACTATGGTAGCATGAATTGTTCTCATGAATTCCACTTAACACGAACGCAATTTCGTTTACGCTGATGAAGACATCATTGGACGTTGATGAGCTCATTCGGGACCATGAATTTGAGATACATGGTGACTTAAATTTGTCGTTTCAAAATACATCATCCGTTCACTACAAGATGAACTCATAAGACGGCAATTTTGAATTTTACAATGAATATTGGCAGATTGACGTCATGTGGAAGTCATCCAATGACTGTTGTCGGTGAATTCACTGGGTTAGCACTGAGAGTAGACATGCCATGCAAGCAACCCGACTAGAAATTCTGTTCCGGCAGCCGGATCACTGATCAGGCAGGTTTGAAGATACGATCCGGAATACCGTAGAAGCGCCCGCCTGATCTGCGCTGGATACTTACTGGATCAGTGAATCCGGAGAACGGGTGTAATAAAGACAAACTGATCAGTCCTGAATCGGGTAATCTTGCGAGGACCTTGTTAGGGCGCCGAAGTCCGTGCCTGATCGGCACCGTACGTCTGCCAGATCAGTAGTACCCAGATACCGATGTAAGAAGGCGGCATTAATCAGGCCCACATCAGACGACCCGCAACGCGTCCCTCACATGGCTCTGTTAAGGTTACCTGTCCAAGGCCTGATCGATTTTCCTTTTCGCATCCGTGCTCCGAGGTTGGCTAATCCAGTAGACATCCGGTGCCGATCCGCCATGCACTTCGAAGTGTATGTCTGATTTGCGCCGCATGTCTACCGGATAACCTTATTCGCGGCCATCGAAGTAAACAACTGAGTTGCTGCGTGCATAATTTCGGCAAGATTCCAATAAAAGTAATATGGTGTCCATGCGGGCGCCGTCATCATCAAATCAAGATACAACGAACGAATAAAATTAAATTTGAAGTTTGCATCGTGGGAATGCAACGCTTTTTTCTTCACATTTCATTCGTTTATTTTTATCATCATCAAAAGGTAATCAATCAAATCAATAAAATTAAATTTTATTGGCACAAGTTAAATTTTTTTTTTACAAAATCATCGTCAGAACCCTTTCTGCAAATTCCGGTCGTAACACTCTAATGAGAATATGTAAAAACGTGTGAGTTATTTTGACAGCCTAAATAGGCAGGAAAAAATCCAGTGAAAAAAATAATTATTGTTGCATTGCAGCGATGCAATCTTCAACCCGATGAATAAAATTATCGGCATTGTTTAGAGTAGAATTACAATGATAAAAATATGCAAATAAAAAAAGAAGGTTTACACAAGTGTTGAAATGGCTAATTAGAAGACGTAGGTTCAATTCCGAGGGGAGGCAAAAAACTTCAACGAGGCAGGATACGTTTTAATCCAATTATCATATAGGCAGGAGCATAGATAAAGAATATGGGTTTCAAGGTTCCTAGGACTTCGATAACTACTAAAACATACCTATTATATTTTTATTTTTCACGTAGCGGGTGTCAGCTATAACGAAAGTGCAAAAAACGAACTTTTTACATTATAAATCTGATTACAACTAATCTGGCAGGTAAACCGTAACTAAAAACCTACAAAATTTCACGCCAATTGCACGTAAAGAAAAATGTATGCTTCAAAGGATTAAAGGGGAGCACTCATAAGGGGATAAGCTGTGTGATTTTCTATGCCTCATGGAAGCTCTACATATGATCCCAATATGAACTGCATGTGTCTATCTGGGTAGTTTTTCGAAAAAATAATCACGAAATGGCGAGTGTAAAAAAAGGGCAATTTTGGCGAAATATTTACGTCTTATCGGGGGGCTCAAAAATACTTTGAAAAAACGGCCAGATACAACGATAGCTACTGCGATTACGGAAATTATTGTTTTTTTTTAAATTGAAAATCGGAGAATTATAACTAGAGTTATGATTCCGGCCAGGTCGAGAGAATTTGTTTCGATAAAAAGTTGATTGAAAGGTTTAGTATGTAATCATTCCGCTACCTGCTCTCACTAAATCGTCGGTAAATTGGTCAGTTTTCAACATTTTAATTTGAATTTCATTTCACATATTCTTTAAAATGTATACTTTGAGAAATTAAAAAAAAATGATTTTGTTACCCGTCGCTGCGGTGTTCCACCTCAAATCAAAACTTGAAATTAACTTAATTAAAGATTTGACTTGCTTAAAGTAAAAATTTAAATTTAAAATTTAATTAATACTTTAATGTAACTTAAGGCAGTACCTCCACAGAAGAGTTGGATTAAGAAATGGTTGAAATTTGACATATACGTTATTTAATACATTATCCAAACATCTGTGCAATTTGAATAAGTTTGACCACCTCAAACCTGAGATATTTACACTTAAAGTTGGCTTGGTTTACACGTAACAAACGCGTTATGATGGGCAAACAGAGCATCATTAATTCTACCGTCAAAATAAAAATTAATAAATTGATAAAAAACGAGGATAAGCTACAGTAAGATATCACGAATAATGTGAAAAAAAATGAGAATGATTCACCATCTAGTTTCCAAGATATAACCATGAGAAGCCTTCACAATTTTGGTGCAAAGCCTGGCAAAGCCTGGAAAAAAACAATTGGGGCAAAGGCTGGACAGTCCCGGCAAAAAGTTTACTGGCAATGGTCGATCAAAAACACAATACAAAATATATTTTACGGCAATAAATGATATCCATCGTATTATCTACTAGTACCGAGTCAATATTGCGTAGTTTTTAATTTTATTCATTACTAATTAAACCAATTATCAATCTTTTAAACATGAACATGGTATGTAAACTTTTGGTTGAGATTTTCGCAGAGGAACTGCCTTAATTCAAAATTGAAAATTCAATAGAAACTTAAATTAAATTTAATTTGAAATTTAACTTACTCAAAGTTAAATCTAAAATTCAACGACTGAAGTGTGAAATTTAAAAATGTCAATTTTATAATTTTGAAACCCGTGATAAGTGTTTTCGAAACGGAATTGACATTTTCCGGAAGTGATCGAAAGCAGAACGGAAAAAGTCGACAAAAATTTGAATCCGAGTCAACCTATGGATGGTACAGGGATTTCCTTTTTATTTCACGCTAACAATAAGTGGAATTTGTGTCCACGGATTATGGAAATAGATATTGGCCCTCGAACAAATACGAAAATTTTATTAAAAAAGCAGTATACGTAAATATACTTGAATCGTCCGTAACTTGGTCAATGTTCAATATTTATACTTGAATTTTGTTTCACTTATTCCCGAATATATATACTGTGAGAAAATGCAAAAAAAAAATCGATTCTTTTAACCCGTCACAGTAGTGTCTCACCTCAAACGAAGTCACTAAACGACTCCGATCGTCCGTTATTTATTTTCCACTGTCATTTATTTTCTCGCCTACTGAATCACCTGGCCGAAGCACAGGAGTCATTTTTCTTCTCATTCTCGAGCCTTCGTATGTCACAAAGTCGGCGGTACATATGTTTCCGCGCATGAAATAACCGCGACCGGCTTCGCTATTTATCCGTTCAGCTTTTCAGAATGTACTTGGGAAGAAAAAAAAATGTTCAAAGCGCTGCCTCGGGGGAACATGTCCCCCCACTGGTATTTGTATTTTTCGCGAAAAAAAAGAAGTGGGAAAGCCGGAGGAGAAATATCGTCTGGTATTTTTCGCTCACGGAGCTGCGGAAAAATGTTACTTCGGGGGTGGTGAATTTATCCAGGAATGGAGAGGAAAAAAGTTTCTGAAATGTCCCGCGGGAAGAGCGAACGTGTCCCCATGAATTTTTATACACTTTTCGAACTACGAAACAGACGAGGAAGAAAATATATCCAGGAAACAGAAGGAAAAAAAAACGCAATTTTTTTAATCGCGACAAATCATTAGTCAGTATTCTTCTTGTAGAGAAGTTGTAAAACATTCTTGTGAAAAAAAACCTCTCCACCTGGAGCGATTTTTTTTCGATCCGAGATTGTCGTCCAATTTCGTTGAGAATATTTTACCCCTGAAGGGAATGAGTTTGTTGCTTCCAATGTTCTTCCGTGTCCCTTAGGATTTCATTCTATAACACCCTCTTCACCGTACACCCACAAGGAACATCACTTAAGAAGGTACGGTGATGACCATGCTAGTAAACTTGGAGTCTATTTCACGCCGCAATACCGCCACGCTTTAGATATATGTATATGGCCTATTTTTCGAGAAATATTTTTTAAGTAATGAATTTCGAGTTTCCTATTATTTTTGTAATATGGAAACAACCTTAATAATCTACTACTCGACTTCAGTAGTACGCCGTATCGTTGACGTTTAGCATCGTCGCATTTTCGGTGGCTGTCATCGGTTCCACGCGCCCGGCTTATTATTTTTTGTAGCCGGTTAACATGGAGAATGAAAATACTGTGGAAGTTTATCAAAAGAGTAACGGGATCGTACCTGAAGTCCAGTTTGGAGACAAATGTAGATTCTGACGGACAAGAATTCGAAAATGAAAAGATAATATTGCGATTGCAAATTAAAAAAAACGTCGCGTTGAAGTTAACCTCAATGTCCAATGTCCAATCTGTCCAAAGTCAAAACATATTTCATCGATTGTTATGTTATTTTTCCCTTTTCCAATTTTCACAATATTTGCAGGTATAAAAAGGAACGTTTATTTTCTATGACGGTTCTACCATGCTGAATTTATATATAGATGCGTTGTATAGGTACACGTCGCCAGAAAAATTGAGATGCCTTTGCTGTACGTAAAAGAACTTCAAGTAAATATCGACGAAAGGCCCTTTATAATCCATTAAAAAATGTACGGCTTCGCACAATCATATTTTTAATTCGCGTTGAAAATATCCGATGGACGAATCAAATTTGCGCGGGTATCCGGCGTTGCCACACGTCGAGCAAGATGGCTGCTGTTACGTCACGAGAAGTCTCGCTCGCCGAAAACTTCGGTTTTTGCGACTTTATTTCTAAATTTATTGCTTATTTCTGCGGTGAGCTTTCCAATTCAAGGCGCCTTATCGATCACGAAGATTCAACGAACGCAACCATCAGTTTTTTTTACGTGTTTCTTGGCTCCAAGTAGCACAAAAAAATCGATATATGAGAGGACAGGCACATTTTGTCGTCCACGTGTGACTGATTCACCAACTTTGACAATTAATAACTCGGAAAGTGTACGGTATATCTCGTGGAAACTCCGCATACGCATGGACGAAGGTCTCGACAATGCTATAAAAAACAATCGGGCTTTTATCTTGAACTCGCTCCAATCACCGTACCTCCATAAGTGTCCGCCTTCGATTTTGGTGAAACTCAGTAGGGGTAGTTGGCCACAGTTTTTTCAAGGATCCGTTAAAATAAAAGTACAGACGTTTCTTAACTTATCTTCATTTGTAATTAAACTTTGAACACTTAACTTTAAGATAATTCACGAAATTAAAACAAACACCTATCAGATGAGCCTTAAAATTACTATTTGTTTTAAATCCTGATTGTCCATCTCTCCCGGAGTATCCGGGTTTGATAGCCATAGAAGCAGAGGTAAGATGGCCAGTTACCCAGCATTATGCTCTTGGTTTTCTCTTTAGTTTTGTGTTTTGATTCTTTTTTTTCTCTTGGCCACATCTAGAGCACATATAATCGAAATCAGTATAATTGTTGTATACCCAAAGTTGGAACACTATCCACTGAAGCCAGTCTTCGATGAGACGAGTTTCATAATAATTTTCTCCGCAACATTTTTTGTCATTGTTCTTATATCGTCTTTCTAAGGTCTTCCTCCGCATTTCGTAGGTCCTAGCGGCCGTACGAACCGACAATTCTTCATTTTTTACAGCACCAATAGCTGCTTCTAATAATTATTGAGTCCAGTTCCCTCGTAGAGCAATTGCTTTTCTCTTGCACTTATTAGGCATCTAAAACAAATGTAGAAAAAATGACTTACTTGAACACATTACAACCAATACTATGGCCATCATACACCGACTGTACGTGGCCATCTCTCCTAATCTCCCGGGAGAGATGGCCACATCTAAAATGTAAACGAGTAGAAACAATACATGCGAAATCTTGAGGTTATAACAAAGCACTGTTCGTGAACTATTCAAGAAATGCAAAAGTAACCATTACTTTTACAAAATAACATCACCACAATGTAAAACATGAAACCTTTTAAAAAATGTAGCAATAAACGGAATTATTAAAAAGGACTTCACTTACTTAACTTTTTATTGCCAAACTTTTGCTCGCACACTTACACCTGCGCACGACGCGAGGCGAATTAAGCAGTAACAGGTGAAAACTAGTGCGCGGTTCGGTGAAACATTACTATCGGGCATCCCTCCCTTATGGCCAACTCCCCGGTATTACCCTAGACACGTAGTTTTTTTAATCGACTGTAAAACGGTTTTAAGGGTAAACGGTTTTAAGCACGTCTCAAATAAAGGCGTGTCGCAGGGAAATTATGCAGCTTACAAGCAATCCACTGATCTGAAGGAATGAAAAACAAATCCGTTTAAGGGGTTAGGCCACAGTAACGGGTATAAAATCATGTGCGAATTGAACAATTTTTTTTTCGTATGAAAAAGTGTTTCGCTCATAAAATTAATTACACATCTATTTAGTATGAATATCAAGCTGTTAGAAAATATATATATATTTTTTCGATGTACAAAATGGCTGACTACTAATATTTTCTTTTGTTATCTTTTTTACGGCACTCCGCGGTATTTAGCATCCACAATTTGTTACCTAAAACAAAAAACAAAAATTCTCGTCAATCTACATTTGAATACCTAGAGAAGTACGTACGGAATTTGAAAAATTTTGTTTTATTCAAAAGTTGTAGGTATTTGAACTTAAGAAATGAATTTTCAGTGAAAAATTTCGTTATAACTGCTCATAAACTGCTTATAAAATGAAAAGTTTTCGATTAATCAGAAATTCCGTACGTACTTCTCTGCGAAATGCAGATAGGAACATAAATTTTTAATTTGAAGTAAATCGAGTGAAAAGTGTTGAAGTTATTTGTCACGCCAATTGAAAAAAAGCTGTTTCGAAAGGTTTCGAGTGGTCGGCCATTTTGTACATAGAAAAAAAAATTCTATCAGCTTGATATTCATACTAAATAGATGTGTAATTAATTTTATGAGTGAATCACTTTTTCATACGAAAAAAATTGTTAATTTCACACATGATTTTATACCCATTACTGTGGCCTAACCCCTTAATGTAATACGATGGAAAATCCATTATAGAAGAATTTAAAAAAATAATAAGACACGCCTTTCTTTGAGGAGTGGTTAAATATTCACCTTCGTGGAAGGAATACCTCAAGGCGAGAAATCCCTTTAGAATTTTCAAAAAATCGATTTTTTTTATTACATATTTCGAAAGTATGATACCCAAAGAATATACTGACCAAAGGAAACCTCGAAATATTGAAGATTTGCGGAATTATCGCATATATTCTAGAGCGCGGGGTCAGCATGCGGTCAGATAACGAGTAAACTTTAAACGCGATTATCTCGAAACTACTTTTTCAAAAACTGCTCGCGTTTTAGCTCAAAAAGTGATCGACCGATTTGGATGAAATTGTGGGAGGTTACTCTCAGTAATATTATCGGAAGGATATACCTAAAGTTTGAAAGGTAGTGTGTAAATAAATATTTTTTTTGGGGTCAAATATGTCGAAAATTCGAACGTTGGAGTAAAAAGGCTCCCAAATTTTCAATTTTGCACTTTTTCATCATTTTTTAGGTATATCCTTCCCCTTAATATGTCAGTAAACGAATGACACTTGTGAAATCTTTTTCAGATCAACAGAAAAAGAGTGACGACTGCGGCACTTTTTAATGTCGCGAAAAACAGGCGTCCGAAGACCCTTAATAACGCCACCATTTTGTTGGTCAGCCCAAAAAAAAAATTTTGCTTTTTAACTTGACAGTTATAATAAACTCATGTCAAAATTTGAAAATGATCGGATTATTTTATCTCCTCTAAAAAAATTCCTGAAAAATTCCTATTTTTTCCGCTCCCAAAGGGAGTTCTCGCCTCGAGTGATGTTCCTTGTCAGTCACCTGAGGATTTCGATATGGCAATCCCGTAGAGCGTTGTCCACGGCCATTTTTTCCCCCGATTCCCCAGTGTATCGCATTCGCACAAGGGCACAGGGAAACTGGAGGCTGGCGGTGCAGGAATGATCAGCATGTTTCGGGTATTTTACCAGCGAGCACCCATCCAAGTGTTGGTCCGATGCTGCCGAAATGACCGCCGAACCTGCTCACCAGCCTGACCACTGTCCATTTTCACTCCGGTAGATTGAAACCAGCTTCGCTCCACAGGAGATGAATGCCGGTCGACTTGGGTACCTCGAAAGCCTCCGAATATATTTGCCTGCGGCCTCATTTGAATTTCCAGAGGGACCGAAAGGAATATTGGAGATATTTTTTAACGAGGTTAGACCGTGATACATCAGCCCCCGGGGTAGCGAGTATACACGTGCCCAGTCCCGCAGCGAGAGGAGTATGGTAATTAATTAGGGATGTTCTTCAGACTTTCTGGATAAATTCTACTCGCCTGCGTCCTCGACTACTTCTCAGTGTCCGTTTTATCGTCGTACATTTTTCTCCGCTCTACGAAGGCACGGAGATTTTTATTTTATTTTTTCGCTCTCCAAAGTCCTCACTTAGGATAACAGGATAGTGACGGAAGAAGGGAAGTGTCTGGTGCGATAGTTTCGCCCCGCTGGTGGATCTCGAGCGCACCGGGGGTCGGGCTTGTAGCAGACTACCTCTCTCAGACACGACTCATGTTATTATAATGTATGGAAGAAGAGGGAGAGTCTGGGTTTTACTTGGAAATCTAATGCTTTCAAAGGGTAGCCCACCCACAGTAAAAAGGAAAAACGCAAATATGTCATCATTTCTGATTACGATGGAACAGGTTGCGCTCCACCATAAAGTAACCAGGCTACTTCAATGAAGAATGAACTCGGGGAACTTGAAGGCCCAAATGTGGCCTCGGAATTTTTAGGGTTTCGTACCTGAAGGGCAAAACGGAAACCTGTTAATGTCACTCTGTCTGTCCATCCGTATGTCACGGGTCTCTGGCTCGTAAACGAAATGAGTTACAGACCTGAAATTTGGATATTTTGTGTGGAATGTTGACCCAAAACCGAATAGTGAATTAGAAATTCAACTAAATAATTTTTCATGGAGTCCCATGCATGAAAAAGGAGCAGAATTTTTTTTTCTCAACCTGGCATGTGGGGTGTCATTTTTTAAAGCACATTGAGTAGAGGATAAATATTTTTTTTCGTTTTTTTTTCAAAAATAAAGAAATGGGGGACCGTCACAGTTGTCTGAGATCATTTTTGTTACGGGGTCTATCTCAAAAACTAAACTAGTTACGAATTTGGAATTTCTGTGTATTATGTGTAATACCATATACGGTATTTAAGGAGGTTGGAGCGATTCAGTTGAGTCAAATGACGGTTTATTCATTTTTTCTCAGTGAACCTCAAAAAAATGCCAACGAGGTACATATTTATTCTGTATATGCTAATTTTTTTAAATATACAATTAAAGGACAAAATTATGCATTTTAATATTTTATTACGTAAAGTGGAAAAACTTTTGTGTTACTACCAACTTGAAAAAGTATAACATTATCGATGATTATTATGAAAAAAACTACGACAACGAATGTTTTATACAATTCACAATGAAATTTTGAGTAATTTATAATTATGCCTATTCATACTTACGTCACGAGATTATGGGTCCATGGTTTACGATGGGCAAGATGAGGATTTTTTTTGCTTAATGTTTACAAAGGTTCAATTTGCGTTAATCCGTTGTTAGAAATGGTTTATCTTGGTGCTAAATAACAAAAAAAATTACATCACCTTTAGTGTGAAAGTCTTGCCCTCTAACCGCACGTTAAATTGCATACATTAAACTATTTTTTATCTCTGGTATTTGGTGGTGAAAAAAGTTTAAAAAATTCGTAAAGACTCTTCGAATAGTCTAAACTAATATAATAATTCGAATAGTCTAAACAATAATATGTATTTTTTAAATTAAATTTAACCTTGGATTGTGGGTAACGCCCCAACCTCCTTAAACAACAAATACTGAAAACGCCAATTCATAATGTAGTATAGATAATAATTCATTGTATACATAGTACAGTAAATTTATAATGAAAATATATAAAATTATTGTTATTTAAATGTTTACAGAACTAAATGACTAATTTTCGAGAGATTGACGTCATGGAAGAAACGACATTGCGAATTAAAAAAGGCTGTAGATCGTATATTTCATTTATTTTTCTTCGCCTTTTCTTCTTCTGTGAAAAATGTGACAATATTGGCAATTGGCTGGTACCGACTCCAAAGATAAGTCATTTGGAATGAATTTGGACTCCAAAGATAAGTCATTTGGTATTGTAAACATTCAAAAAACAATAATTTTGTATATTTTCATTATTAGCTTATAGCACGATTATAAAAATCTTTCTTCACCTATCATCACCCCATATGGTTTCCGAATCTCCAAATTCCAATGACAATCCTGAGAAAACATTTCGGAGACTACCCCAATCTGCCAAAAACAATGGTGTTGTTTGCATCGTTGGAACGCAACGAAATCCTTCTTTATTTATTCATTTCTTAATTTCATTACTATCTAAACTCTTATTTTGCAATTCTAGGTTATACATCCCCGATAAGGACCTTCAAAACTATTTCAGCGACATTAGTAGCCTAAATATTCAAAAAAATTGGGCGATACGAAAAAAAGTCGTTGCACTCCAACGATGCAAACTTCTCTACCATTAAAAAAACAGTATAGTGAACAAATTGCAACAACGCAGTTTTCAAATGATGCTGCATTTCTGCCGGAAAATAAAAAGATTGAATAAAAAGATTTCTTTTTCAAAGATAGCCCTTATTTTGTTCTTGCTCATTCCAACGCATCACCGAGCTTCATTCAACGTGCAGAACTTGAACGGTCTTTTTCTTCTCGTGGCGTAGTTCTACCAACCCTGTTGTGCGAAGCTATGACGAGAGAAGGAAAAAAAATTAACGAGACAAACGCTTGAGGCTAAAGAATCCTTTACAATTCCGTCACTAAGAATGAGAGAGGAAGAGAGAGAGAGAGAGCCAGAAGTGGGAAGTTTGCAGAGACAAAAAGTCGTGCAGTAACGTTGAAATGTTAACAAGATTTCAACATTCATATATATATATATATATATGAATGTTATCGACTTTACCTGCAATTGAATATCATAGAATTGATATTCAATTGCAGGTAAAGTCGATTTACACTTTATCGACTCAGTACAGCGCTAAAATTTTAATTGCATACTCGGCATATGTATGGCTATCGCCCGAACTAGGATTATTGAAAAATATTAATTTTAATTTATACTTTCGCCCGAATTATGACGAAAAAAAAACGTTTTCCGAACACTTTTGCAAAAAACGACGACATTTTATTATTTTGCAATGTAAAATAATAATCCTAGTTCGGGCGATAGCGGCACTCATACAGGTTAAGGATCTTTTTGAACTTTTTGTTTCCGATTACCCGATAGTGCAAATCATCAACGCCAGCAACATACTTTTTTCTGCCCTTACACAATTATGAATTGTTAAATAAATATTACATTTATACAATGAACAATATACAATAACAAAAAATTGTTTTCTATTCTGTAAGTGTGCCTTTAAGCGAAAAAAAGTTTGTACCGGTACATGCAACAGTTTTCCAAAAAAATTATTTAAGATGGCTTATTCTTTTAGCCGTCAGTGTAGAATAGGTTAAGGTTGAACCCCTTAACGTTAAAAATTTAACCCCTTAAGGTTAAAAAGAAGACTTTTCTAGATAACACAAATAACCAAGAGGATTTTTTTTTAACCGGGCCCAAAAAAGATATCATTTGTAAAAATGGCGTGCGAAAAACCAAAAGCAGATCATTTTTATCTCGGAAACCGTGGGACTTTTACTAAACTGACATTCCAGCACATAGTAGGACATGATCTCTGACCTATTGACAGTTGCAGGATTATCCATTTATAACAGGACTCCCTATATATATATATATATATATATATATTGGCTATATATATATATATTTCGGGCACGATGGGTCAGAAAAAAAAGTTACCCTGAAACGAATGACCCTAATATATATATATATATATATATATATATATATATATATATATATATATATATATATATATATATATATATATATTAGGGTCATTCGTTTCAGGGTAACTTTTTTTTTCTGACCCATCGTGCCCGAAAATCTTTAGTCGGTACCCAAAAACGAAGTTTCGTGAAAGGGGGGTGTTGTCAAAAAATATTTAGAGGTCGCCAATAAAAATTGAAGGTTTCCCATCTGATTAACATTGAAAAAAATGTTTTTCTCATTCTTAGTGTTACCATTCCGCGAATTTTGATATCGCGGTATTTTCCAAGTGGGTTCTCATAGGAAATATGATACTTTACAATAAAGTTCCTTGAGCCAAGTCCGTAAATTCAACCGTTTCAGCGGTATCATTATTCCAAGTGAATATTGTATGAAAATATCTATTCAAACGGCTGTAACGCCTAAGCTATTAGATATATCGAAAAAAATTCAAATGAGAACTATGTAGAGAAATTAATTTTCTACAAAAAAGTCTTATAAGCCGAGCCCGAAAATTCAACTCTTTCTCAGCTATAGGTGGATGAAGTAAAATAAATAGATTTTTTTTGTTTAAAAAAATATCTATTTATTTTACTTCATAAAATAAATAGAAATAGAAGTAAAATAAATAGATTTTTTTTAAACAAAAAAAATCTATTTATTTTACTTCATCCACCTATAGCTGAGAAAGAGTTGAATTTTCGGGCTCGGCTTATAAGACTTTTTTGCAGAAAATTACTTTCTCTACATAGTTCTCATTTGAAAGCAAAATGCGATTTATGTATATCTTCATCTCAAGCTTCCGTTCTCCATTATAATTCATAAAACTTTATGACGAAGGTGTAACAACTTGAATGATTATGACGTGCGAGTCTGCTGCAATTTTTGGACGACATTTTCGTCAACTCTCCCAACTTTTCATTTTTGTTGCTCCCATACACAACTTTTCGTATCCTCTGCACTATATTCAAAGAACGTTTCAAAGATTTATTGTTCGTGGTTCGTGATGAATAACGACAGCGCGTTTATTGGAAAAGGTAGTTTTTGATCGTGAGATGTATTTCAACTGGCATTGGAGAAATTTCCAGGTTATTTTAATCTGGAATGGTGAAGAAGATATTGAGAGATGTATAGGGAAATTGCCGGTGTGGTTATACGAGATTCGATCCTTCACGACACTCTCTTATAGAATCTTGTCTTGATTTCTTGCCTCGTTCCCTTTTCCTCCTCTTGATACTTCATTTTTTTTCTCCTTGGCAAGGAAGCGAGATCGTAAGTTACCGAGATTTAGCGCAGTACCAGACGTGAGGGAGATCTCCGACCAGGGAAGACGAGAGATGGAATGATGCGTCATAGAACGCGGGTTGAATTCGTGATCACTGTAGCGCGGGGCTTCTTAGGGCAAACCGACCAATGAATGGACGGGGACCAGTGAATGGACGAAAGCTGATTTATACTTTAAATGAGTGAAGAATGTGAATTGTCGATAAGAACTCGAAGCACTGTAATTTAACAAACAAAAAAAATCGCAGGGGTCCTTAAGGATTTTCGGGAAAATTGACGTTATGTTACGATTTTATTCAAATTTATAAAGTCAATTTTTTTATATATACTGAATGCACCATGTAAATTTTAGATCGATCATCTACACCGTTTTTATCGAATTTATAATTCAATTATGACAATTAGGCATTAGTAAAGGGAGACGAAATTGTCATAATGTACTGAGTGACTTTTTCATGACGTTTTAAGGAATCGTCGCAGTGCAAAATGTTCATAAAATCGATTTTTTAAAATTATTCGATGGTATAGACGGTTATAAGCATGGACCTGGCATCGCCGATTGACCGTAAGTAGACAATTTATATGAAAATTCCGCAGTCGAAACTTTAAGGGGAGATATATACGTAGATGGTCGAAAAAATCGATTTAGAAACTACGAACATTCCGTCGACCGTAGAAGGCCTACACTATGGGCCTGATATCAATGATTCCATGTAAGTTGACAAATTTTATGATTTATTTATTCCCAAATTTTCAAACGCGTTTTTCTCAAAACCACGTTTTCAAATCGGTACCCAAAATTTCTCGAAAAGCAATGAACCGATTGCCTTGAGGTTTTTTGTGGTAATTCTATACACCATTATATAGTACTTGTCATAGGATTTTTCTTTCCGTTACTCAGTTTTTGTTTTATTGGCAAAATAATAACTAATTTTTGGCCCAAAAATCATTATTTATGTTCAAACATCCGCCATTTTGTCATAAATCTATATTTTCAAAATCGGCTATGACAAGTACTAGATTATAGTATCTAATTTAATAATCTTTTTGGTTTTTTTTTTCAGATGATTTTTTAAGAAACGCCAGTGGGTACCGTATACGCAGTTTTCTTTTACGACGCTCCAAGGATTATACAATATCCTTGTATATTTTTGATATTTTAAATAAAGAAAATTAAACATATCTTTGAATGTATATACTTTGAGATAATTAAAACCCCAATCTGAAATTTCAAATAGCTTTCCTTAAAAAATCCACAGCTATCCGTCTCAAATTTTGACACAACATTCTTTACGCCATTCTTTATTTTGCTATGGAAGCTTTTTTTTAGTCTTCATATTTTTTTTAACGAAAATCTGTCGAAAAAAATAGGCTAACTTCGATACTTTTTTTTTCGAAACGCCGCCATTTTGTCAATTTTGATTAAAAAAAACCTTCATAGCAAGATAGCGGCTTTCATACTGCTTAAAAATCTTACAATTTTTTTTTCGAAAATATTTATGGCCACAAACGGACTCCTTTTTTTCAAAGCAATTTTCAACCGTTAAAAAAAAAAAAATAAACGTTGAAAAATGTATTTTCTATTCTTCGTGAGTGCTTTGATTTGACATAAAAAAAACAGACTGATTAGCATATTTTAACCATCGAAAAAAAATTGCGAAAATCAGCTATTTTTCGACCCGTTACACTGATGATTACTTAATTTTTTCAGACAATTTCGTGCGTAAAATTGCCATTCTGCGATGAGCGTAGGCAACGCCCTATGTTGAAAAGTATTTTTTAATTGTCAATTTTACAGAAACGGTGTAGACTATCGATTTAAAATTTGGAGGGTGCATTCAGTATACGACAAAGAATTTACTGTTTAAATTTGAATAAAATGGTAACACATCGTCAGTTGACACCAAACTCCTTAAAATCGATTTTTCAGATTAATATCAAATTTTGACGCCAGAGGGAATTTTTCTAGTTCGCGGTAACTGCACACCGCGCAACTTGCAAGGAACATCCCTCAGGTGACACCCTTCGATTTTGTTGAAATTTGGATATGTTATAAAGCACCGAAAAGTAAGCGATACGTATTTTTTTTTTATCGGCGGAAAAACGGTTTTAAGGGGTGAAACGAATTCTCGAAAATAGGGGTCATTTTCGTTTTTCGTCGATAACGTTGTCGTTCTCATCTCCAATGTATAGTGCACAAAACAATAAACATTGTTACAATTTGAATTTTTTAAATATCTCGTACCGTTAAAACGTTATCGACGAAAAACGAAAAACATCCCCATTTTTGAGGGTGCGTTTCAGCCCTTAAAACCGTTTTTCCGCCGATAAAAAAATACGTATCGCTTACTTTTCGGTGCTTGATAACATATCCAAATTTCAACAAAATCGAAGAGTGTCACCTGAGGGATGTTCCTTGTTAGTTACGACACGGCTCTGCACGGTAGGTGCTTTAAAAGGCAAAACAATAGTTTTCGTCAGTTTCGAGGATACATATTAATTTTTTTACTTAAGATAGAATAAACCTTTGATTTTTAGGAAATTTAAAAAATATTACGTTCGCAAGAACAAAATAAAATAAAAAAGCAGTCTTGAAACGAATGAAGTTAAGGAGGTCGGAGCGTTAGCCACAATCCAAGGTTAAATTTAATTAAAAAAATACATGTTATTGTTTACACTATACTGAGTCTTTACGAATTTTTTGAACTTTTTTCACCTCCAAACACCAGAGATAAAAAATAGTTTAATGTATGTAATTTAACGTGCGGTTAGATGGGCAAGACTTTCACGCTAAATGTTATGTAATTTTTATTGTTATTTAGCACCTAGATAAACCATTTCTAACAACGGAATTAACGCAAACTGAACCTTTGTGGACATTTAGAAAAAAATCCTCATCTTGCCCATCGTAAACCATGGGCCAATAATCTCGTGACGTAAATATGAATAGGCATAATTATGAATTACGCAAAATTTCATTGTGAATTGTATAAAACATTCGTTGTCGTAGTTTTTTCATAATAACCATCGATAATGTTATGCTTTTTTAAGTTGGTAGTAACACAAAAGTTTTTCTACTTTACGTAATAAAAATGTTAAAATGGATCATTTTGCCCTTTAATTATATATTTAAAAAAATTAGCATATATAGAATAAATCTGTACCTCGTATGCATTCTATGCGGTTCATTTAAGGGGTTACCCCTACTTGTGATTTTGAAAAAATCGATTTTTTTGTTATTGCATTTTTTTTTAAGTATAAGTATCTGAGAACATGTCCTGAAAATTTCAAGTCGATTCGAACAAAATTGAATGAGATATGAGCGTTGAAAGAGAAGAATCCGCGTTGAAAGAGCGTTGAAAGAGAAACTTTAAACGCGTTTTTCTCAAAATGGCATTTCTGAAGTCGGTGACCAAGATTACTCGAACACTAATGAACCGATCTTCTTGAAATTTTGCAGGCTTATTTAATACATAAAAATGTAGTCTTTAATCGTTCGATTTTTTTTTCGAAAAAAAATGGCCGTTTTATAGCCAAAAAACGGCCGTTTTTTTTTCGTTAAAATCGAACCATTAACTTTGACTGTCCGGCATTTTGTGAAAAATGAATATTTTTTAAAATCCTTCGATTAAAGACTAGTTTATACTTATATTTGACTAAATCCATCCGCATTGTTTTTTCAGATGATCCACTTCGCCGCAATGTTGGTCACCGCAAACCGTGTATATAAAAACATTATTTCATTGACGGCCATTTGCCACTAAACAATGTAATATTTTTCAATAAAAAAATTACTGAAAGTTCTTCAAGATGTGTTCTTTAAGATGGTATATTGATCGATTAAAAAAGTTTTGTAGTTTTCTTTAAAAAAATTCATGAAAAAGGCCTTTTTTGCGCTACAAGTGGGGGTAACGCCTTAAAAAAAATGAAAATACCGTCATTTGACTCAACTGAACCGCTCCAACCTCCTTAAATACAATTAATCACTCGTTTTAAGACTGCTTTTCTATTTTATCTACGGTGATAAAACGCAGACTTTCTTGCCAACCTAATAAATTCGTAATAATAGGTCGGAATTAGACATGCTTATTCATTGGTGATTTATTCCAACCTTTTTCCAGTGAATGGACTTGTGGACTCTGTTCTGCTAACTCTGAAAGCAGAGTAAAAAATTGAGCTACCCTGGCTGAAAATTACAAAATTGATTACTTGTAAAAGATGACAATGTACATTTCATGAAAGATTATTATAAAATCAATTCATTAGTTTTTATTCAATTTTGGAAAAAATAACTTTTTTATTTCTTTGTCTAAACAAACTTTGGTAGTTTTTTGGGAATGTGACGTTAAGATACAAAAAACTCTGTGTATTTTTTACGAAATCTTAGTAACAAATATAATACTCATAATTGTCAGAATATAATAATTTTTGTGCAACACAGTGATTTCCAAATCTAGCATTCGATAAAAATAAATAATAAATCGTTATCCTTTAAAGCGTTTATCCACACTACACCAATTTAATTTCGTCCATTCACCGTCGATTTCCCCATTTCGCTACTTATTTACCAATTCCTCCAATACCCTTTGATGCAATTACTTCGAATTGTTTTTATCCACTATCAAAATAATATCTTTCGTCGGCTATAGCAATTAAAAAAATTCCCTTTCACCCTATTTTCATTCCACAATCCACCTGAATCCCACAGGGTCGTTATTCATCCATTCACTGGTCGGTTTGCCCTACTTGTAGGTTCATAGAAAAAAAAACTACTCGCTAGAATACGAAGCTTCATTTTAGACTACAAAGTTCACGTCGATTCACAATGTTCGATGATAGAGAACAATCTTCTTTTTGAAAAACATTCTTGTTGCTTGTAAAAATCGTTCATCATTGTCGTGCAATGACTCCGTCAATATGGACAAAAATATCAAATTCGCAAGTGAAAAAAACACCAAAATTTTTGTGTTTGAAAATCGACATTTCGAGTTTTTTCGTCGGTTAAGTTGTCAGGAAAGAGAAAAAAATAAAGAAAAATCAAAAAGAAATCTGAGGATCCAGAAACGTGTGGGCATTTAAGTTGGTGCGAATAGGTGGCGGTTCGGAGATTAAGTTTATTTTCGGCTTGTTCTTCGTCGACCTTTTTCTATGATTTCGTTGGCGACCCGCGCTGCTCGTGGATGAAAACGCTCGCAGAGCTTTTTCAAGGCTTCCTCAACCTCCTCGAGTGAGACTCGACCCTTACCCGCCGTCTCGGCCATTTTTCTCGCGTCCTCGAGGGTTTTCTCGATAACGTCCTCCAGCACCGTCGACAATACTGCTTGTGCCCTCGCCGAGAGGGTGTGAATTCGTCCTGTGTCCGGAAGAACGGGCCAACGAATGAGAAAAGTTGGGAGAAAAGAAAACGTACTCGAAAGTCTCTTGTTCGTTCTTAGTCGGGTAGACTCTATGAAAGCTTTGTCTGTATATTTTCAGGACGAAATTGCCATCGAAGGCAAGTCCACTCTCGCCTTCTTCACGCCGCGGGGAAAATCGAATTTATTAAGGCATCATCACAGTGTAAAATTTTCAAAAAATCGATTTTATTTTTTCTCACATTATCCGATAATATAGACAATTATAAACATGATGTTCAAATACTTACGTAAACGTGAGTAGACAATTTATATGAAAATTCCGCACTCGAAATTTTTAACGCGTTTTTCTCGAAATGTCGTTTTTCAAAACGGTGTACACTCGCAAATGAAGGGTTTTCGGGCTATCGATTTCAAATTTTTTTACAACATTCTTTACGCCATTCTTTATTTTGCTATGGAAGCTTTTTTTTCAACGAAAAACTGTCGAAAAAATAGTCTAAATTCCATACTTTTTTTTTCAAATCGCCGCTGTTCTGTTAATTTTGATTTAAAAAACCTTCATAGCAAGATAGCGGCTTTCATACTAATTAATAATATTTTTACAAATTTTGTTCCAGATAATATTTACGGCCACAACCGTGTAAACCGTGAGGACTCTTTTTTTTCGAAGACATTTGAAACGTAAAAAAAAAATTTAAACAAAAATAAAGGTTTTTTAATTAAAAAGTTTTTTTTTTGTTTTTTAAATAATTTTTTTTTAATTTTTTAAAATAAAAAGTAAAAATAATTGAAAAAAAAAATAAAAAATAAATGTTCTGTTTTTCACGAGTGCTTTGATTTGACATAAAAAAATCATACTGGTTAACGTATTTCGACCATCGAAAAAAGTCGCGAAAATCAGCTACTTTTTCGACCCGTTACACTGTGATGATTCCTCAAATGAAAGACATTTGTTTGATAAGCCGAAACATTGCGCCCGTATCGTCGTCACTTTCGGTAGGCAATAACGAACGGGATGCGAAAATTAGCTCGCGTAATAAGATATTTTACTCCGTGGATTCAAAACGTACTCCCGAGGAAAAATAAAACGAAATTAATTCGTTCACGTTGCGCAGCTGACACGGAGATTGATACATTTTTTTTCTTTTTTTCTACTCGTCCTTTCGTATATCTTACGGAAAATAATTAAATTATCCCTCATTGGAAGAGTAGCTTCGTGATTTTCAAAAATAAATTCATGCTTCGGTATCGTTGAAATGGGTTTTTTTAATAATTTTTTGTTGTTGACGTCACAGAGTGACAGAATGTGGTTATAGCCGGATTCGTAGTGAGTTCAACACTCGACGGATACCGGGCTCTTTAATTAATGAAATTCACGCAATAAAAACGTACCTGGGGCACGCTTTCGTTTCGGCGACGACTTGTGCCCTTCGCGCTGATTACTCGAGTTTGTCTTTCGCGACATTTCAAAATGATTAATCCATGAATTTTAAATGACCAACGGAAACATTACTCTTGCAGTTGAAAATGGCTACATTCATGCAGCAGACCGAAAACTTCGAGATATGGGTCGAAAAAAACGAAAACTAGCGGTGCTCTTTTATGCACACGGAAATTACTCCGCTTTTTATTAATGGGGAAAAGAAATAAAAGAAGCTGTGGAAAGCGTAGGTGAAGAGGCAATCTGGCAAGTCGTATGAAATGGAAATGTATGGGAGCTTGACGGAAAAATAGAAAGAGGCATAAAAATTAAAATTGAACAAGAAATTCAATACGATTGGAGCAAAATATTGGGAGGACAAGATGTTTGGCAGGACAAGAAGTGTATTCTTTATTTCCCTATTCTCAGAAATCTCTCTCCTTAAATATCTCTATTCTGGAGCAGATTTAATCAGAAACAATTCTATTCCAAAATATCTTAGATCTAAAAAATTTCTCTATCGAAAAATATCTATTCGTAAAGATCACAATGCCACAATAATTCAGTTCTGATATATTACTACTCTTAAATATCTCCACTCCACAATCTTTCGTGTCCGAAACTTTTTTATTCTTAAATATCTGTAATCTTCAAAATCTCTTGTGACATCCAAAACATCTGTATTCCAAGAATTTCATCTCACAATATCTCTCTTCCGAAACATCTCTCTTCCATTCGTAATGTTCCATTTACTATTTGGCCATGAATAAAACAAGTGCAACGCCGAGGCTCTTGAATTAGTTTAAGGGGCTATACCAGTGTGATACTTCCAAAGAATCGATGTTTTTGCCTTTTTCGACAGTTTATACATTCAAGAATATTCTGTAAAAATTTGAAGCCCTCATCTCTAATACTCCCCGAATGGCAGCCTTCTAAAGAGCAACCGCTCGTAGGCGACAAATCGATAGTTAAATCTTCAAACGCGTTTTTCTCGAAATGAGATTTTTCAAATTTGCTGACATTGTAACTCAAAGAGCAATTATCCGATTGACTTGAAATTTGAACTGAGTACTCTTGAATATATTTACTCTACAATGGCGTAGGATATTTTTGATTGGATGAAAATTGACCAGTTGGTCACCGCAAACCGTGTATATAAAAACATTATTTCATTGACGGCCATTTGCCACTGAACAATGTAATATTTTTCAATACAAAAATTACCGAAAGTTCTTCAAGATGTGTTTTTTAAGATGGTATATTGATCGATTAAAAAAGTTTTGTAGTTTATTTTTAAAAAATTCATGAAAAAGGCCTTTTTTTGCGCTACAAGTGGAGGTAACGCCTTAATCCAATTTTTGTACTCTGCTTGTATTCTCCTTATTCTTGTCCCAATATTTTGAGGCGATGAAAAAAGGATCGGGGAAGAAGATGATTTTTTTTTTCATGTACCCAATGAACTGGTGCACGTTCATTCTCTCTCTCTCTCTCCCTCTCGCTCTTCGACGATAATTTGCTTCGGTAGCTCGGAAGAGAACACTACAGGTCCAATCTCCACGCCCCCGAAACACTACATACGCACATCGTTGACCTATTTTCTTACTGAAGATCCAATTCCAAAATGTAAACTAAAATCGAGATACACGATATTAAAAATGACGTTGAAGTTTGCATCGCTGGGTTGCAACGAAATTTTTTTTTCGTTTTATCTCCCAAAAATTTCCTTTAGTCGACGTAAGCTACGAAAATCACGAAAACATTTTTAGGATCCTTATTTAGCGATCTACAACTTAAATCTGCAAAAGATTTTTTGGGCTCATAATAAAAAATGAGAAATAAAAAAGAATTCTCGTTGCATTCCAACGATGCAACCTTCAACTCCATAATTGAGAATAAATCATTTTATATTTCAACAGAAATGATTTTTAGCTGGAGCACAACCATCGAATAGGTAGGATTTTGAACTTTGCATCGTTGGAATGCAACGAGGATGAATTCTTTTTTTGTTAATTAAGGTAGTCCTATCGCCAGGCTTCAATCCATAGGATTTTCATACTTTTTTTTGAGCTTCGCTAAATATATTAATAATCGTCTCTGTAAAATTTCTGGGTCGCTTATCGACCTCATTACAGAGAAAAGAAATATTACAATTGCGTATTTTCGTGAAGGAATTCTGAAAAAATTGTCTTTTGAAAAATCAAAAAATTGAATTTTTTTATGTCGTGTATATAGTAGTGGGAATACGTCAGATTCTTAAAAATAATCAGATTTACATACTTAACACTTGTAGTAATCCAGTGCTCTCAGAAAAAATTACGCTTATTGACCTAATTTTTATGTAATATGAAGTTTAATTTGAACTTCCGGTATTGGATTTATTACCACTTGCTACGATAAAGAGACGTGACAGCAAGGCAACAGCTGACTGTAGTCCTAACCTCATCTCACTCATTCGAATTTCCACAGATATTTCGTTTTTAACCGACATATGTCGCCGACACAAATTTTCCACGCTTTTTACCAGTCGTGGCCCGAATACAATGCTTTATATTTCCCGCATCTGACGTTGTTTTGACAGATCGACGGTGAAAAGCATGCAGGTTAAACTCGCCTGGTTGAGTAAAAAGATACGGAGATAGAACCAATATTGCCAAATATCAAACCTAGAAATATTGCACGAGTCGTTGGAATAACTATTTTTTCATTTTTATAATAAAATGTGAACATTCATTAAACAGTTTACCCGTGGAAAATTTGGTTGTTATAATTTTTTTTTGCATATGTTAAAAATATAAATTTTACAAGCCTCAAGTATGCTCAGTGGTATGGCTAGTGTGAAGCGATAGGACTACCTTAAATTCCTTCTTGACCGATTTAGGCTACGAAAGTCATTCGAACGCTTTTACGTATTTTTATTACAGATTTACGACCTCAAGTTGCAAAAAAGTGTTTGAAGTTTTGAAGGAGGTTGGAGCGGTCCAGTTGAGACAACTGACGGGTCAGGAGTTTTTTTCAATGAACCTCAAAAATATTCGTACGAGGTTTAGATTTATTTTGTAGATGCTAATTTTTCATAAAACGAGTCATTCGAGAGCAAAATTGTTCATTTTGATATTTTTATTACGTGAATGAGAAAAAATTACGTGAATAAGAAAAAAGATAAGAAACAAAACAATCGATGATTGTTATGAAAAAACTGCGTCGGTGGATGTTTTTTTACAACTCAGAATGAAATTTTGATTCATTTATAATTATGCCTATTATATTTATGTCACGAGATTATTTATTATTACTATTAATTAATATTAACCGTTCCCGAAAAACGGCAACTTCGCGGAGGTTAGCAGCAATGCTCTTCATTCGCCAGCCAATATTCGTGATCTTGCATCAAACCTTGATGGTTCAATATTAAATATATATGGTTTACGATGGGCCAGATAGGATTTTTTGTTCTAAATGTTTACAAAGGTTTAGTTTGCGTTAATCCGTTGTTAGAAATGGTTTATCTTGGTGCTAAATGGCAAAAAAAAATACATCACCCATATTGTGAACGTCTTGTCCATCTAACCGCACCTAAAATTACATATATTACGCTATTTTTTATCCTTGGTGTTTTGTGGTTGAAATTTCGAAAATTCGTAAAGACAGCATAGTATAGACAAGAAAATATATTTTTATTATTTCCAATCTTGGATTGTGGCAAACGCCCCAACCTCCTTAAATAACAACAAAAACCAAGAAATAACAAAAAAACATCGTTGCATTCGTGCTAAATAGAAAAAAAAATTACATCATGCGTAGTGTGAACGACTTGGGCATCTACGCACGTAAAATTACACACTTCAAACTATTTTTTATCTCTCTTGATTGGTGGTGATAAAATTTCAAAAAAATCGTAAGGACTCAGCAAAGTCTAGGCAATCACATATACAGGATGGTAGAAAGGTCGATGCAAATCCTTGAGGGGGTGATGGGTCGCCTCGTTAGGAACATATCTAACCTAGGCTACCTTAGTCCAAAAGTCTAAGGATTTCGAGTTATCATGGTAAGTATGATTTTTGGAAAACTTTCCCAAATTAGGTCGTAACTCGTTTACCTCTTATGTTAATGCCATTTTTGTAAAAGTAGCATTAACATAAGAGGTATTTTTATTTTTTGACAAGTTTTTAATTATTCAACACGTCCCATTTAATTAGTTGTGTGGATACAGATGATTGTATTGGTGTTTGTCGATTGAATACACATTAAGCTAATGCCCCTGACCCCCGCCAATTCGATTAATTTTTTAAATCTCATTCCATTGACTCTAAAAGACACCCTGATTTTTCTTTACATTTCTCGAAACAACCCTTAGTCAAAAAAATAATTCTCCCAAAAAACACCCCGATTTAAAAATCTGAAAAAATTCCCAAAAATGCGTGACTATATGTAAAAATGTTCAAGCTATCACCCGCAGTGGAAGTATGATTTTTTCTGTGCTTTCTGAGCGATTAACGTTTTAAAAAATCCGAAAAATTGACTGCTAAGTCTTCAAGGTACATGATTGTGATTTGGTTATTCAAAAATAGTCAAAACAAATTATTGTGCGTATCAGATATTTAAGTATCCGCCCGAAGTAAGCGGTTCTTGAATTTTTCGGATTTTTTCTAACGTTAATCGCCCAGAAAGCACAAAAAAATTATACTTCCATTGCGGGTGAAAGCTTAAAATTTTTTACATATAATCACGCATTTTTGGGAATATTTTCAGATTTTTAAATCGGGGCGTTTCTTTTTCGGAGAAAAACATTTTTTTTTGTCTAAGGGTTGTTTCGAAAAATGTAAAAAAAATCAGGGTGTTTTTTAGAGTCAATAGAATCACATGAAAAAAATCAAATTGGCGGGGGTCAGGAAAAAAGTCCACCGGATTCAGGTGGAATACCTCATATGTATTTTCCAATCTTGTATTAAGGGGAGGGTAGGGGTTTGCACTTTTGAAAAATCGATTTTTTTGTCTTTTCTTATAGTTAAACATTTCATGAATATAATCCCAAAATTTCAAGTCAATCAGAGCCAAACTCTCGAAGTTATTGACTACTTAGTCCCACTCCTCTAACACTGCAGCTCCGACTTCTCTAAACTTCAAAGGCGTTTTTCTCGAAACCACTTTTTCAAAGTCCATGTTCACTGCCATTTGAAAACTACATGACTGATTTATTTCAAACTTGGTACACACTTTCTACATATAAAATACCTCCCCCCAACGGTTAGTTTGAGATTTTTTTTACATTGAGGGGGTTTTCCACCCCCAAAAGGGCGGAATTTTTCGTGAAAAATAGCACTTTCACTTTACATGACCACGAAAAATTTAGAAATGAAAAAAAAAAATTATCAAAGATCGTTGGGGGGAAGATTTGATGATACTTTGACTAAATTTTAATAGTACTTGATTTCAGATAATTTCTAGCTGAGATACAGTGAACACCGCAAATCGTGTTTTTCCAAAGGCTTCCATGGAAAAGCTTTGTCATCGGCTTGTTTGTGGATATTTTCGCGTACAAATTTCACGGAATGTTCTTGAAATGACACTTAACAATTTACAAAAGGTTTCAACAAATTTACTCTATCCATATAGATGAAAAAAAATCGCAAGAAAGTGTTTTTTTTTCACGCTGAAACCCCTACCCTTCCCTTAAGGCTAACGCCCCAACCTCCTTAAATAATAACAAAAACCAAGAAATAACAAAAGCAGCGTTGCATTCCAACTGCTCCCGGGGCCACTGTGATACCCTGCGAGTTTATCAGAGGATTATTGACGTTACCATCCAGGTCGAAATTGAAAATAATATCGTTTTTTTTCCGTCTCGTGTTTTTGCAGTATTGGACTGCGTCGTCTCGAGTTGGGGTCCTTGGTCGACTTGCAATACCGAATGCGGTCCTGGTGCACAATCGAGATCGAGGTTGGTCGAGAGAGCTGCCGAGAACGGTGGAAAGCATTGTCCTCAGTTGGTCCAATATCGTGGCTGTCAGGGCACCAAGTGTCACAAGCGAAATCCCCAATTGGCATTGAAAGGCGAGTACAAAAAAATCACTCGCATACGAATACTATTTTTGTCATTTAAATATTCAAGGAATATTTTTCAAAAGATACTGTAAATGCAAACCGAGCAACGTGTTTTTCCCTCGCCACGAAAAATTCCGTTGCACAAAGAGTGTAAACTTTTACCTTGTCGTGCAGTGGAGAACGGTGAGGTGGCTGAGCTTTACAGCTCGACGGAAGTCTCGCGCCTCATTCAAGCGGAATTTAATTAATTGCCGCAATTAGAGAGAAGGGGTTAATTGTGAGAGGATTCAACGAACACCCCGCTTCCTCGTTTAAGAGCCAAAGCAACTTTACGCATTCGTCAATAGCCGCGCAACGTTGTAAATAGAGTGAGAAAATCTTACCGTGCGGGATTTTTCGTCCCGTCGTTCCAATTATAATTCAATTCGTCAGAACTGATGAGCATACATAGGGAAAAATTTGTTTAAGACAGTAGTCTGCTTTAGAAGCCGAAAAAAAAGCGTTTTTTCAGCAATTTTTTGGAAAGGGAAGGAAATGATTGCGGTAAACGAAATTTTGAGACGATAGTTTATCATATTCAAGCTTTAAAAAACAATTTTTATTATTGAAAAATATTGAAATTTTTCAAAGTTGTAACGATTTTTCTGGGGCGCCTGGAGTCTGCAGTTGTAAATCGGTGCCGGTGATGGAGGTCGTGCGATGCATCTGAAACAGTCGAACCAAATTTTTTTTTAGTTTTTATAAATTCCTTTTCTATATGAACCAAAAAAATACCGAAGAAATGATGAAATTCCAAATTTTTTCGAAGTTTGAAAAAAAATTCACTTTTTTGAAAAAAAAAATTCACTTTAAGTTGCAAAACAAGTAATTTTAATAGTACTTTTGTCCAACTTTTTGAGTTCAAATAGAAGATAATTTAATACCGAAGCTAGATCACTTTGATTTTTTTCGATCGGACATATATTGTTTTTGCTATCGCCGGCACCGTTTTCTAAAACTTGTGAAAATGAAAACTCGAGAAAACGGGCTTTATAGTTTTCGGTCCAAAAAAATATAAGTTTTTGGATACTTACACTAATTAGATGTTAATCAGCTATCCCCGGGCCATACAATAATCCTTCCTCTTCTTCAAATCGATTTTTTGAAGCCTGTAAAGCAGACTGCTGCCTTAACGTACACTGAGAAAAAAATCATTGATCCAATATCATTGGTGTTATTGGATGAAATTTCGTTGTTTCAATTGTAAAATTGTTGGTGTAAATAATCGGATTTATTAGTCCAAACAAAACGCTGTTGACTTCAATAGCATGATAAAATTGAAAGATTTTTTTCATTCAAAATATATGTGAGCCGAGAACAATATATTATTGAAACTAGCTAAAACATTATCGCGCACAAATGATATAGTTTTGAATGCAATTTCTGCAACGAACGAAAAAAGCGTTTCAATTCGTAACTTGAATATTGTTGAATCGAGTACAGAAGAAAAATTGAATTTCGCTTGTTTGATTCAAATAAAATTTCTATTGAGTAAAAATGTTATTTTATTGTTTTCACCATATCCGATATTGATTTTAAGTGCATTATTCGTTAAAATATTAATATTTTACTTTGATTGAAAAATATTAAGCAAATGTCTGAATTGGTTAAAAAAATATGCGAAAGTGAATTTTGTTTGTTGCACATTTGGTTGAAAAAATTGAACCAAATCATGGCCGAGCGCCACCGAAATTATAGGTGTGAGGAAACCCGTAGTTCTCGGAGTAACCGCTAGAGGCCGCACCCGCGCTCGTTTCTCGTAAGCGTAGCGTGAGCCGGAGAAACTCTAAAGAGTATCGCTTCTTGGCCTGTGGCTAAGATCAAAGTGTAGCATCTGTTCTTATCAGTTGAATATCTGATATTCTCTCCATGGTTATCCCATTGGATATCTGATATTCTCTCCACTATTATCGTGGATGATCATTCTAATGCTCACTTTTTATTTGAGATTTAAAACAAATTGAAAAACTTACGTCCCACGGCACATTCGTTTCGATGTAGTAAAGAAATAATTAATTCTATTGATTATATTTTCTATTAATTCTATTGATTATATTTTTTATAATGTAGATATTCAGAGAACAGAAGAGCTTTTTCAAATAAAATAATATGTTATTTAAATCAATCGCATTTTCCAATATTTTATAGTAGTGAAACAATCTCATATATCGGTGGCACTCCGCAGCAGCATATTTATTTGGATCAACCATTATATTTTTTTGATTCAATTGTTTTTTTTTCTCAGTGTAAAAGTAAACATATTCTTAAGGGGGTGTCGTTTTTTCCAATTTTTTTTTTTCGTCTGCTAGATAATTTATTTCGCATTTGGAAATAAGGTTTGGTATTAAACATACATTGAACTTATTTCGTGTAAATTTTAATTCAAATAAATTAATAATTAACAACCTTATTGAGGTATAATAGAGCCTCTGTATAAAAAATGTTGTCCAACGGCTGGATCAATAACTTGATGATGGTTAGGCTGAAAAATAAAAATAAAAAAGTTTTATAATCTATATAAATGTAGTTCTCGTCGTGCGTAGCCGTTTTTCTAAAAAAAATCACAAAATAACGAGTGTTGAAAAAAGTGTAATTTTGGCGAACATTTTACGTATATTCGGGGGGTTTAAAAATAGTACATTTAAAGCGCGAAACCAGTTTAGGAGTACCTTTTTGAGTGACTTTCATGATTTTTTTTACCAGGAATGAATTAATAGAATTTATTCAAGGTTTGGACATATTTTGTACATATTTTCAAACAAATATTTTAATTTTTTAGATATTTTTTAGATATTTTTTAGTAGAATAGAAATTGAAGATACGCCATCAGACTTTGCTGTTTGTGTGCACTCTGGAGGCCACCGTTTTCATCGGAAATCAATACGGTTTAACGATTACTGTAAGAACATGTTTTCCTTCTGTATGAACCTAACTCTGACCAAAAATTGAAAATTGCTGTTTTATAGGTGTTTGAACAAAAGGGTATTTTTGCCATTATTTTATAATCTTCTTTGCTATAAAAAATATACTTCAAACAATTATATTACCGCAAATTTAGGTCCATATAGAGCGTAATTATATAACGAAACAAACTATCACTTTATAAAATTATAGGTTAGAAACATTTTGCGCTAGACTGTACACAAATTGAAAAAGGCTGTTTCGGGAAAAACGCGTTTGAAGAAAAATTACCGAAAACAAAAAAAATTCAACACAGTAATGAATGATTTATACTACTTGGGAACGTATTCTTGAATAGTTTCACTCACAATTTATGGAATTACAAAAATCGATTTTTGCAGTCATCTAAACTGGTTTCCCGCCTTTAAAAAAGACTACGTACAATGATAGCTACCGCAATTACGGATTTTTTAAAATCGAAAATCGATCTCTTCAATTGTTCAATATTTCAACTTAAATTTTTTCCCTTATATTCTTGAATATTTATACTTTGAGAAAAAGCATAAAAAATCCATTTTTTTACTAGTCACAGTGGTGTCCCGCGTTAAATTCCGTATCAAATTTCAATTTTCGAACTTTTCAGCATCGAACATTGATGTATTGATGAAATTTGAATATTTAACACAATTTGCATTAATAGGGATCGGGCTTCAATCACCCACGCAGAATTATTGATGCTCAGAACCGTTGTACCGCGCAATATTAATTCATCGGCATATTAAAGTGGCTGGGGATATCAATTCATTTATTAAGCCGTCACTCCATGCAGCTCACTGAACAATGACACATTTTCCGGTTTTTTTTTTGACAATACTCAAAAAGAAATTAAAATGATGTTCGAAAGGTTTATTCCGCATGGATTGGGGTGACCAAAAAAAATTTTGTATACCAAAAAATGAAAAATGGCGGCTCAGTCGTAGCTACACTAAAAGCGTATGTTTTTGGCGCTTTGCGGAAAGACGCTGAATTTTTATGAATTGGAATAGAAATAGAGGCAAATTTCGTAATTGGCATATTGGGTAATAATTCGCATTTCGGAGCGATCGGAGGCTCTTCGGGAAATGAGATCTAACAATTATTAAAAACAAACAAAAAATCGCTCACAACTCCTTTTGCATATCATTCTTATGATGCTTATACATGATCTAAGCCAATAAAAACAAGTGCGAGTCAGGCCTCGCTCTATTAGGGTTCCGTACATGAGGGATTCTCCGTCAATTCAGACACTTTTTTTCGACCATCTCAGATCTGCCCCATAATTGGTTATATCAAAGTACTATTAAAAGGCATTCTATGTGAATTTTTTCAGATTTTTTAATTCAACATTTTAGAAAATTTTAGTTTTTTGGTTTTAGTTTAACATTTTAGTTTTTTTTTCAAATGAATATATCTCAGAACCTAGAAGTAACTGAAAAAAAATGTCTATACATAAAAATTGTAGTTTTGTGTTGGCTTTCGAGCGGACGTCTTGAAATAATTTTTACGTTCCGGTAACGTTGATTTTTTTACCAAAAAAGAGGGAATTTATTTTTTTATTAAAAAACGGCCATTATTTTTTTTGGCTGAAAAAATTACAGAGTCTTCCAGTATGTCTGACGGTATCGCAAAAAAATGCAAGAGTGGCACGGAGTGAGGTTCCGGTATAAAAAAATTAATTTGTGTAGTTTCATTTTTTTTACCTTAGAACCTCGATCCGTGCCACTCTGGCGATTTTTTTGCGATATCGTTAGACATACTGGAAGACTCTGTAATTTTTTCAACCAAAAAAATGGCGGTTTTTCAATAAAAAAATAATTTCCCTCTTTTTTGGTAAAAAATCAGCGTTACCGGAACGTACAAATTATTTCAAGTCGTCCGCTCGAAAGCTAACACAAAACTACAACTTTTATGTACAGACATTTTTTTTCAGTTACCCATGTAGAGGTTGCCATGAGTTGCCCAATGTTACGATCAGGCCAACATTGGGACCATCGTATAAGCCAACAAAAGAGAAATAATATTGGCCCCTTACTGTTCCGCTCTGAACTGAAAACTGGCACAATATCGGCCCATCCCTAAAGCCTGTCCTGGCGCATCTTTAAAAACTAATAAACAGCCGTGATAGTTAAACTAAATTTGCCAATTTAAAAACTGGGGATACTAAACTACTGACAATTCCATTGGCCCAATATTGTTCCGTTATAAATTGAAAACCAGCACAATATCGGCCCATCGTTTAAAACCAATAAATAGTCGTGATGGTTGAACCATATTTGCCAATTTAAAAACTGGCAATGCTAAAATACCAGCAATTACATTGGCCCATTGTTGTCCCGTTATAAATTGAGAACCGGCACAGTATCGGCCCATTACTAAAGATTATCCTGGCCCATCTTTCAAAACCAATAAACAGCAGTGATAGTCAAACTAAATTTGCCAATCCTAAAGCTGGCAATCCTAAAATACTGGCTATTACATTAGCTCATTATTGTCTCGTTCTAAATTGAAAACCGACACAATATCGGCCCATAATTAAAACGTATCATGGCCCATCTTTTAAATTCATTAAACAGTCATGATAGATAAACAATATTTGCCAATTTTTAAACTGGTGATGCTGAAGTACAGCCAATTACATTGGCCAATTATTGTTCCGTTATAAATTGAGAACTGGCACAATATCAGCCCATTACTAAAACCTATTCGGGCCCATCTGTTAAAACCAATAAACAGCCGTGATAGTTCATCGAAATTTGCCCATTTCAAAACTGGCAATGCTAAAATACTGGAAATTACATTTAATTAATCTAAGCCCTTTATTGGCTAAGTGGGTCAGACCATACCTGCTTTTATTTTCTTTAAGCCTTGGGTTATTCATTGTCTGTATATTGTGCCAGAATAGGCAAATAACTGGCACGTCATATATTAATCGTCTATATTTTGTAGTTCAGTTTATGTAATCAAGTCTTGGCCTATTATTGGCATTTGTAAATAACCAACATAAGTAAAATATGCCAATTTTGAAACCTGTCATACACGCAAATCACAATTTATTTCAAGGTTATTCCATGAAATATGTATCCATAAGGACCAATCTCGGGCCAATCTTGGCCCGATATACAGGGTGTCCAATAGGAAGTTGCTGAAACTAATCGACTGTCATTTTAAAACACGTGAATCAGAAGACAGAATCAGAAAAGCCAAATTGCTTTAAATAGAGGAAACTCTGCAGTTTTGAACGCACATAAATAAAACCCAGTCAAATATTTTTTTATGCCAATTTATTACATCTTATAAAAATAACAAAAAAGTACAGTGATTAATGATAGATATTTTCGAGGTGCGAACCGTTAGATTGTGCACAAAAATCAATTCTCTTTTGAAAACTGTGAAAAACTGTGTCCAACATATCGTTCATAATGCCGCGAACCACTTCCTGGATGGCCGCGATCAGTTCTTCTACTGTGCTGGGGTTTTTAGCGTAACAATGATCTTTAATGTATCCCCGGAAGAAAAAATCACAAGGGTTCAGGTCCGGTGAGTACGGAGGCCATTCTAGTCCGCCTTGAGCAAATTTAGGGTACCCCAGACCGATTACTCGAGTCCCATATACCCCACCAATAATATTCGTTGTTAATTATCCTGACCAAGTAGTTTGGATTCCTGGGCATAATTACCGATTACCGATAAGATGGGTAGCATTTGTGCCGTCTACGACGTTGCCATGATTGCACAGTCTAATATTTTGTGTGCTTGATTTTCGCACAAATTCGCTATCGAAAACATTAATAATTTTATAACGGTACTGTGAATCCTCATTTTCACGGCACCAAAGGTTGGTCCGATAATTAGTCGAACGGTACCTATTTTTTCAGCTCCGTGGTAACATTCACTCAGCAGATATTAATAATGTACAGAAAAATGATCGGGAGTTTTCCATAAGCGTAATGTAATTAGCCCACAAAGTACGTCGAGTTGTCGATTTTTTTTCTAAACAAGGGTACTGTGGATCGTATTCAAACTGTACAGGATGATCAGCATAGAGGTTATAAAGGTCCAGAAAAAAATTCAGCTCGGTGGTAACATGTTGACCCCATAGCAACCTTGAACAATTGTTCACCCCATCTCAAGCTTTTTCAATTGAATTCCAAGCCGTAAAATCTACACCCACACGCAGATATATTCATATCAAAGGACAGACAGAAGTCATCTCTAATTGCATGTCCAGAGGGGCCCTTTGAAGTTAGCAGGATTATCTTCCGGCAGGGGCCATTGTTCGATGGACGAAGATCTTCGAGTAATCCGCGGCTCGAGGAACAAGGCCACTATAAAGGGTACCTGAAGGCTCATTAGGCCGATTCAATGCTCCCCAGCTGTACTTATAGATCCTCATTCGCCAAGATTGCATAATCTCGAATTTGCATAACCAGACTTCCTTTTCAAACGGCACATCCGTCGTTGGTTTATGCTGAAAGCATTACAGGAAGCGTAATGACCCGATCCCTGATAGGTCCATCCTTTCACGTGAACATACTCGGACCTAAAAGTGTCGTTGAGTATGTACATGCGAGAGGAGTTCAACTGAACACTAATGGAGGAGGCTCAACTCGAAACAATGGCTTTCGCGGATTCCTATAGATAATGGAGGGTAATTAGGGTATCTCGCACTGCAGTAGGTGTTCTCAACGTACCACGTCGTCATCGGCAAATTATTGAGAATACTTTTTATTCGCTACTTATTCTAGCGAAATTATTTTTCCTAGCTCAATTAAGGGAAGATATACACCTAGGAGCCGGAAAAAAGGTCATTTTTGTGAATTTTTTTCGAGGAAATCTATTTGAAAATTCGGATTGGGGTTTTAATTATCCAAAAGTATATACATTCAAAAATATGTTTAATTTTCTTTATTTAAAAATATGAAAAATATACAAGGATATTGTATGATCCTTGGAACGTCGTAGAAAAAATCTGCGTATACGGTACCCACTGGCGTTTCTTCAAAAATCATCTGAAAAAAAAAACCGAAAAGATTATTAAATTAGATACTATAATCTAGTACGTGCCAAAGGGGATTTTGAAAATATCGATTTATGACAAAATGGCGGACGTTTGAACATAAATAGTGATTTTTGGGCCAAAAATTAGTTATTATTTTGCCTATAAAACAAAAACTAAGTAACGGAAAATAAAATCCTATGACAAGTACTAGATAATGGTGTGTAGAATAACCACAAAAACCCTCAAGGTAATCGGTTCATTGGTTTTCGAGAAATTTTGGGTACCGATTTGAAAAACGTGGTTTTGAGAAAAACGCGTTTGCAAATTTGGGAACGAATAAATCATGAAATTTGTCAACTTACATGGGATCATCGATACCAGGTCTATAGTGTGGGTCTTCTACGGTCGACGGAATGTTCATAGCTTCTAAATCCTCGACCTCGACCATCTAGGTGTAAAAAAATGATTTTGAAGGAATAAGTAAGATGATTGAAAAATCATTTGGACATACGTTTGTATGGACATTAAGGGGTTATATACAGTCATGAGGCCCAAAAAGATCGATTTTTCAAGAATTTTTCGTGAGAAGACCTTCAAATCTATCAACGTAAACATTTGTACACATATTATGGTAACTTTTAACTGTATTTTAACATTTTTTATTTGCAAAATAATTATTTCGAAAGCTGCTATAGCTGATCGCCGGGAGCACCTCTAAAAAAGGCGTCCTGTGGTGAGCACGATATCTCTGGACTGGATCATCTAAAACGAAAAAACCAAAAATATTTCGTTAATATAATGGATTATCTTGTGATTGATCGGAGGAATTAGCGAAATAATAATTTTTGACAAAATGGCGGCTTCTGAAAAGAAAATCGATTTTTGACAAAAATGTAGGTCTTAAATTGCTTATAAAACAGAGAATATTTATCGGTGAAAAAAAAACTTCGATTAATTACTAAAAAATATACTTAAAAAGTTTGTGTTAAAATTTGAGACTAATCGGTTCAGGCGTTTCCGAGAAATCTTGCTCACAAACGTTAAAACACACAGTTTTGAGAAAAACGCGTTTAAAGTTTCAAAAGCACTTTACATATAGTCTGACACCTCATCACAAATGTGCGTGTAACTTCGAGAATATTCGCCGGATTGACAAGAAATTTTCTGTATGTGTACTTAAATATATGTACATTGTGAAAAAAACGAATTTTTCGAAAATTTAAACTGTATATAATTCTTTAACCAAGTTGTGTACCGAATTTCAGGAAAAAATACACTGCTGGCTGAGAGTTTCCCCTTCGCCCCTAATTTACAAAACGAACAATAATTATTACGTGAAATTTCATATATTTACAGTATACAAATAATAAGGGAGGGACTTTTGGCCAGCAGTGTATGAATAATTCAAGAAGTTAAAAACAATCTTGTGAAGGGCCTTTGAACGTTACGTTACGAACGTACGTTTGATACCTAACGGTGTACTTGATTTTGGCCATCCGGTTGATCTGAAACCAAAAAAACGACCTTTTTCTTAAAATATATAATATTGGCTAGGACTTGACCGAGGTTTGTTTTGTTATCGTATTTCGTTCATGAAAAAAAAATGTTGAATTTTTTTTTCCGATTTTTCTAGAAAAAACAACATCATTATTGTTAATAACTAATTTCAAAAAAAATGTTACAAATAAAAACATCGGTCAAGACTAAACTACTATTACACTGAATAAGTGTACGAAATTTCAAGTCTATCTGTTCGTTAGATGTCGAAAAATCGTGTACACCGTTTTAAAAAACATAATTTCGGGAAAAACGCGTTAAAAGTTGTAATAGCAGTTCGATCGTTGTTATAGTTTAACTTCGATCTGCGATGGGTGCACCATATGTTGGACCATCCTCTTCACTCTGAGTTGCCTCGAGCGACGAACGAGTGTTCGTCATTTTGACAGTAGCTTAACCCCTTAACGAAATTATGTTTCCCTAGCTCAATTAAATAAAGGTATACTGAATAATTAATTGCGAGTGAGTATGACCGTTAGAAATTACTTTTACACACTGCTGTTTGATTTTTTCCCTATATTATTTCAAATCGCCATTTTTTTGTCGGAATGATCTTTTCAATGCCGTAACCCAGCGTCGCCCTACTAAGTACCATCTTAATCATCGTGATTTAAGAAAATGCAATAAAAATCGTGGACACTGTGGTAATTAGTCCAGTAATTAGTGAATAACCAACGGGGTTGCGGAGTTTTTCCTTCAACGACTTTTTGCCCATCTTTCAAAGTAGAAATGATCGTTTTTGCCGCTAAGTAGAAAAAGATCCGGCCTATGTGTTGCAGAATTAAAATTAAATCACGGGATGAATAATTGGCATGATTAAGGTGGCCTTTAGACGAGGAAAAAATTGCTGATTTTTGTGATTTTTTTTCTTCTTCTGTAGGATAAATTTATTCACCATTTTTGAGACTTAGGGTCTTTAGACATTATTAATATTAATTAATAATACTTAAATACATATAAATGGTCGAAAATGACGAAAAATTTCGAGATTTTTTTTCCAACGCAACTACTAGACCAATCGTTTTGAAATTTGTAGGGTATTTTATTTTGCATTAGAAGACACGAAAGACATTTTTTTTAATCGACTTTTCCGATTAATCGTATTTTCCCCGCGATGTCAAACTGCGGCAGCTGCCGTTCTTTTTTTAACAAAAAATTCACAAACCATTACATTCTGTATGAAAGTACGCTGTCGATAAACGAAAAGAAAGTTGAATATTATAATAACGGAATCACTCGGAAAAAAAAAGATCGAATTTTCACTGAAAATTTTCGTGTTTCTTATGCAAAAAATGATTGTTCAATTAAAATTTTTATTGAATATGGAGGTTTATCGACGAGGGTTTGTAATTGTGTGTCTAAAAACCTTTGGTTGAAATGAATCGGATAAATAGTTTTTTTTATCGCTGCCGCAAATTTCGGAAATTCCTTCAGCAACAATTGGCTGCAGGCTCCTGATGAACACTTATTGTCGGTGAAAAAAAATGTTTTTCATGTTCTCTAATGTACAATAAAATACCCTACGAATTTCAGAACGGTTGGTCCGGTAGTTGCGTTGGAAAAAAAGCCCGAAATTTTTCGTCATTTTCGCCCATTTATATGTATTTCCCCCTTAATCTGAACAAAAACCAACGAATATTTTTCTTTCATTAACACACATACGCAGAATATAAACCAAGAAAAAGTCAGAAATATTGAAAATCTATGAAATGGTACACTTGGAAACAAAAAGATTGAATTTTTCGAAAAAAATGGCTACATTTTGCAATAAAAAATATTTTTTCCAAAATTTTCCAAAACAATTTGAGGTCGTGTTTTGGACAATAAGGATAGAAATATGTATACCAAATTTCATCATAATCGTTTGATTAGTTTTTCAGCTATACGTCACACCAGTTTTGAAAATGAATTTTAAAAGATCGTGCCGTACCTCCGCCATTTTTCAAAATTATTTGCAAAAATACCATCCAACAGCCAAAAGTAGTAATTAAAAGTCTCAAAAAGTTGAAAAAAAAAACTTAAAAAAAGTCATGGCAGTCAGCATTTTTTTTCCTCGCCTGAAGGTATCTCCCCCCTTAATGAGAACAACTAACGAGTATCCATAATCGAGCATAGACCAAATATCAGATATTATCTTTTTGCTCTACAATTGATTTCTTCTTTTTTGTTCACGTACCCATAACCACGAAAAAAATACAAAAAATTGTTGACATCAGCTTGAGGCTGATTCGATAATAACGAGCAAAAAGGGAACGAAATGTGGCTCGTAAATTCGTCTCACGCGAGTGTACGGGATGTCGCGTTACACGAACGTCGCGTATTCCGAATTGCGCCAACAATTCCATAAAAAGTCTCGACAGGAGGTGAACACGATAAAACGCACAATAAAGCCGACAATAAAATAATCCCTCTATTTTATCCGACGTTCCACAGAAGTGGCTCTGCTCCTGCCGGCTGAGCTGAGTGGCATGCGACACATGAACGACAGTAATGACATAAGAACGAACCTTCGTCTGCGCTATCGCGACACATCGGCCAACGATCCATCCAAAGAGTGAGTACGAAAAATAAAAATTCCTATGAAAACACACCAGCACGTGTCGTAATAATTGTAAATAAGTCATCTCACAAAAAACCTGTATGGGAAAAAAACGTGACAAAAGTGGAAAAAAAGCCATTTTAATTGATATCGTATGCGAGTTTCGAGAGAAAAGTTTACAAAAGGGTATAAAATAAAATATGTGTGTTTGAAAAGTTGAGTGAAAATCGTATACAGATGAATAAATAAGAAAGTATGAAAGTATAGAAATGATGGACGAAAGATATGTATCAATATGTCAATATTAATATAAATTCTATATCTGTCAATCTATAAATTATCATATATCTATTCTATATCTGTGATCTATAAATTATGTTCCATATAATCTTATGATTATTTTCATGAATTGAGTTATTATTTATTTTAATAACTTAATCATTATTTACATTTTTTAATATTTTATATGAAAATTTAATACTGGATATTTATCAAATTTATTATATATTAAAAATTTATATACGGGGTGCTTGGCCCATGGACCGAAACAATTTTTCGGGGGATTGGGGTGGTCATGTGATAGTTGTTTCACCCTTAGACCCTATGTCTTAAGTACCACGGTAATTGAGATATGATTTTTTCCGTTTTTATTAACTCGAAATTTCGCTTTTAAAACTTCATAACTTTTTTGTTTGTTCGTAATAGCGCGAAATAACATTTTTGTATTCTTCAATATATGTTCATTATAAATAAATCATTATTTGATACAATTGGTTTCAACAAAATGAGCCTCCAAAGTCTTAAAAATGCGTTAATGCATGAAAAATGTCAATTTCGAAATTCCTTATAAAAAAAACTAAAAGCTATTTTGAACTTAGCTTTGTTTTAAAAAGTTCTCTAGTTTATACTTTTTCCAACGGTGTGCTACATGTCATAGAAATCATTAAGTGGTAAAAATAAAGAGAATAAGTTTCTTTCATAATAAATACAGAAGTTGACATTTTTAATACAATTTTTCGACTCTGGAAACACAAAAGTCATTTTCTTCAACCGAATTGTATCAAATAATGATTTATGGATACATTGCAGAATACAACAAAAATTATTTCGTGCTATTTTAACAACAAACAAAAAAGTTATGCAGATTTAAAAGCGAAATTTCGGGTAAAAAAAAACGAAAAAGAATATCTCAATTACCGTGACACTTACGGAAAGGTTGCGAGGTCGATCTCTCCGATTTCGATGAAATTTGGCATGCTTGTGGAATGGGTAAAAATAGGCGACACGTATTTTTTTATATCTGCGGAACGCGATTTTTAAGGGTTGAAACGTACCCTCAAAAATTGGGGTGTTTTTCGGTTTTCGTCGATAACGTTTTAACGTTACGAGATATGAAATAAATTAAAATTGCAACAATGTTTATTTTTTCGTGTACTATACATTGGAGATGAGAACGATAACGTGATCGACAAAAAACGAAAAACACCCCGATTTTGGAGGGTGCGTTCCACCCCTTAAAAATCTGGTTCCCCGGATATAAAAAAATACGTGTCGCCTTTTTTTACCCATTCTACAAGCATGGCAAATTTCATCGAAATCGGAGAGGTGGACCTCGCAACCTTTCCTTGTTAGGACATAAGGTCTGGGGGTGATAAAATCCGCAAATTATATATCTCTAATCTCTCTCCCTCTCTCTCTCTCTCTCTCTCTCTCTCTATATATATATATATATATATATATATATATATATATATATATATATATATATATATATATATATATATATATATATATATATGATATGGTGTAAAATTTTTAATGTCTGGGCTTTTGCTTCAACCCCTAATTAGGGTTTTTGTCAACCATGATAAAAAGAAATCGAAAATTACAAAATACACTTTGGAAAAATCGGAGAAATTTTTTTAAAAATCTGGAGTTATGCATACAAAATTTCGAGAAACAGTTTACAGTAAATTGACCTCTGCTTCTTATTTTTTTTGCTCAAAAAGCTAAAAAACGGGTTGAAGCAAAAGCCCAGACATTATGAATTCTACACCAACATTTTTTATATCTGACACTGTATTTTTGGGATTTTTTTTCAGATTTTTCGATTACGGCCGTCGAGGTGTTCAAAAAAAAAATTCAAAAATTCATGACGCGCTCAAATTTATTTTGAAAAATCTGAAAAAAATTGTAATTGCTTGATACAGTGAGAGTAATGATAAAAAAAATCGGGAACCAGATTTGAGGGGTCGAGGGTCAGACCCAGGTCTGACGTTGATATACGTCTGAAAAACCATCTTTAATGCTTTAATTTGTCCGTAATTATTGAAAAAAAAAAAATCTCCCAAAAAGCCTGTATTGAAAAAAAACCTCGACAAAAGTGGAAAAAAAAAATATTAATTGATATCGTATCCGAGTTTCGAGAGTAAAGTTTACGAAATAGTATAAAATAAAATATGTGTGGTTGAAAAGTCGGATGGAAACAGTATACGGATGAATAAACGAGAAAGTATGAAAGGATAGAAACGATGGAGGAAAGATATGTATCTACCTGTGGCTC
Organism: Ophion ellenae; assembly: GCA_963210295.1. NCBI lineage: Eukaryota > Metazoa > Arthropoda > Insecta > Hymenoptera > Ichneumonidae > Ophion > Ophion ellenae. Next base: position 58,480,097 of record OY723387.1, read on the forward strand.
GTTACACAGTCAACTGGTTCGTTATTCATCCGTTCGCTATAAAGCCTAACGAGCCATGAATTTCACATTTACACAGACATGCCTGCCCAGGATAAATGAAGACTTGTCAATATACGCATATGCATAATGAATCTGTATAATACGCATTTTACATATACAAACGTCCACCCACACCCGCGATTACGTGCGTGTGTAAATCCATTCATCCGTACACCGAAATACACGTGCATGCACATATCTTACTTCGGTGAATCTCCCCTTTCTCTTCTTCTTGCCAGCCCGGAATTTTGGATGAATGAACGAATCGCGGTGAATAATGGAGTCCCCTGGATATAGGGAGACCAGAGGGCGAGCTCGAAATATGCATTATTGCGTATATCTTCGTGTATTCAAGCATTCATTAAAATAGGACCTCTATGTGTGTACAGGGTGTCCTGCCATGAATCGATAATCCTGCAACCGTCGATAGGTCAGATGATGTCCTACTATGGGCTGGAATTTCAGTTTAATAAAAAAACTCACCGTTTTCGAGATTTTGGGCTTTATGTTATTTTTTGAATAAAGTCATCTGCTTTTGGTTTTTCGCATGTCATTTCTACAAATGATATAAATCGACAATAACTGAGCCGCTTTTTGGACTAATTGGCACGATATGCGTAGTACATTTTTTTTACACCGCAGGCTATCAAAGTCAGATGTTCGAATGCGTTTGTATGAAAATTCTGCAGAAGAGCTTTTTTTATAAAGTTTCCTTAACATTTTAGGTTAAAAAGAAGACTTTTCTAGATGAAACAAATGACCAAGAGTATTTTTTAAAAACCGGATAAAAAAAGTTATCATTTGTAGAAATGGCATGCGAAAAACCAAAAGCAGATGATTTTTATCTCGAAAATCGTGGCACTTTTACTAAACTGAAATTCCAGCATATTGTAGGATCAGACCTGATTTATCGGCAGTTGCAGAATCATGCATTCATAACAGGACACCTTGTGTGTGTGTGTGTGTGTGTGTGTGTGTATGTATATATATATATATATATATATATATATATATATATATATATATATATATATATACATACAAACACACACACAGTCGAACCTCGATATAACGAAGATTTGTCCATTCCCTTCCGGACACCCGAAACCTTGATACAACAACATAATAATATACATTATGCTCTCATTCCTAATTACTTGTAAAAATGATTCTAATTGAAACCTTTTTTCTTTAACAAATATCCCTAGATTTATAGTACTAATATATTTTTTTAAACAACATTTTAAGGAACATGATCTCGATACAACGAAACCTCAATATAATGAAAACTCGATATAACGAACTTCCCTAGAGATTCGTTATATCGAGGTTCGACTGTATATATATATATTTTTTTTTATATGAAAATACAAAATTTATAAAATATATGAATATATAATGTAATACAAAAAATATGCAGAATATATTTTTTTTCCGCAAATGACAGACTACCGACTGTATTTCAACAATACATACATATATATATATATATTCTGCATATTTTTTGTATGTATATTTTATATATATATAAAATATATATTTTATAAAAAATATATTATATATAAAAATATATATAATATATTTTATATATATATAAAATATATTCTGCATATTTTTTGTATGCATATTTATTCTGCGTATTTCAACAATATATATATATATGTATTGTTGAAATACAGTCGGTAGTCTGTCATTTGCAGAAAAAAATGTTAATGTTTACTTTAACCCTGCGTTGACACAGTGGGTCAATTTGATCCGAACGAATTTGAACTAATATGCTCACTTTCCCAAACCGAAAGTTTTCAATGATTTTTTGCAACAATTGAATTCGATACTTTCAGAAATTCAATTATGCAAACATATTGACAAATGTTTAAAGTCTCTCTGATTTTTTTCAATGAAAATCAACCAAAGGATTGTTACCAACGGCAGGTGGATGAAGTCTATCCCGGTCAAATTGACCCAGCATGTCAAAATCGTAGCCAAATATAAGTGTGTTAACGAAGGGTTAATAATTATCAATAATTCAATAATTGTAATTTAATAATAAGTATAATTTAATTATAATTAATCATTAGTAATTTGATCATTATAATGGAATCATAATTATCATTTATTGTAAGAAAGGAACTGGAAATATATTGCGCTGTAAGGTAATCTAGTAAGGGAAAACATGAAGGCGACCGGGGGTGGGGGTGGTTAGTGCATACTATAGTTCTTTATTTCCAAGCTTTATTTCCTTTATTTCCTTGCGGGTTTTTACACAATTCCCGCCTCTGTACATTGATACCCTTTTACAGGGGTCCCTCTCTCTTTCTCTCTTATTCTCTCGCCCTCCCTTCCTCGCCATCTCTTTATCTTTCCTCTCTTCTGTAACTAAGCACGCCTCACTATCTGTAATTTTTTTTTTATTTCTCCGTTTTTATTCTTATTTGTTTCTTTGTTTTTTAATTTTTGTTTATTTCTTTGTTTTTTTTTTTCAATTTATATCTCCGTTTAGAATTTTTCCTTATCTCTTTTTCGTTTGTTGCCATTTTTCGTTCAATACAATCGTTGCGTTTGTTAGTATGCCTGTTCATTGTAATTTAATTACCGACGTAGTGTGGTGCTCAATGGGCCAAATCATATTCCACCCTCGAGGGCTGTGGGCAAAATATTCATAGAAATTCATTCAGTAGTTCTCGAGTTAGAATAATCGTGCAAACGTTCAGACAATTTGGTTTCAACAATTATATTATAATGAATACGATTTTTCTGCTCGTTTCAGTCGATATTAAAGATCATACAGAAATTTGGTGAAAATAATTACACGATTAATTACACGTACGAATTTATATTCATATTTATTCATGGAACGAACAGATCTGCATGTGCTCACTGGCACATTGTGGGCCCTGTTTCATATTCACACGAGAAATGATTCACGTATCATGCTTACAATGAACATCACTTAAGATACCATTAGGCGAGAAAAATGCTGATTTTTACAATTTTTTTTAAAGGAAAGATATTTCTTTAATTAATACTTATACGCCGAATATAAACCAAGAAAAAGTGAGAAATGTTGTAAATCGATTAAATAGTACACTTTGAAACAAAACGATTGAATTTTACGCAAAAATGGCTAAATTTTGCCATTTGCCATTTGCCATTGCAAAAAATACTTTCGTTCAATTTTCAAAAACATTTCGCGTTATGTTTTAGACAAGAAGGTTAGAAAAATGTATTAAAAATTTCTTTAGAATCGGTCGATTAGTTTTTTAGCTATACATTACGCCAGTTTTGAATACATCCAATATTTTTAAATATTAATGTTTAAAAATTCTATGTAACATTCAAAACCAGTAATAAAAAATACTCTAATCTAAAAAATGGTGGCGAAATCTTCCCTTTTAGTAGCATAAAAACCTCAGAATCAGACAATTTTTTTCTCGCCTAAAGTTATCTCCCCCCTTGAGTGTCAGCCTTCGATTTTGTGCAAGCTCATATATGTGCTAAAGCATTGAAATCTATTAGACACGTTTTTTTCTCCACCGGCGGAAAAAGGTTTCAAGGGGTGAAACCACCCCTCAAAGAAAGCCCTGTCGAGGGATGATTTTGCAGTTTCACTCACAAGCAGTCCACCGATCGGAATGAAGCAAAAACCAAAATTCGTCTAATGCAAAGTAATGAACAATCCACAGAAAACATTGACAAAAAAAAACATTAAGGGGTGGAACGCTTTTCTTCAAGGGGTGATTTCCCTCCTCGAAGCTGTTATTCTGCTGATAAAAAGAAATACGTGTCTAATAGTATTCAATACTCCATCACATATGTGAGTTTCAACGAAATCGAAGGCGGACACTCAAGATGTTCCTTGTTAGCAGCTGTATCGTCTCCGTACATGTGCATGTGCGTCTATGCACCGGATAAAATCACATTTCGTCGCCTAAGCGTATATTTGCCCTATACTTGAAGACTACACGTGCTACGTTACATACGAGAGGAGAAAATCCACTCCCGCTGTATACACTGTATAACTTTGGCTATTTGAATCCTCCTTTCCTCGTTCAACATATTCGCACGTACGACGTGTATATGCTGCACTGTTTCGTTCGGAATACAGATCGTGAGGTTGTGCATCGTCGAACACCCTCGGCTGAGAGAGCCTACTTGAGGTCCTTTCGCTCCTACATCCTGTTTCTTCTCAACTCGAGAGTACATCGTCTCGCCCCCCAACCCCCCGTTATATATATATATATATATATATATATATATATATATATATATATATATATATATATATATATATATATATATATATATATATATATATATATATACACATATATATATATACACATATATATACAGGGTGTTAGGAAGGTCGATGCAAAGCCTTAAGGGGGTGATAGGTCACCGCTTTAGGAACATATCTAACCTAGGTTACCTCAGTCCAAAGCCTAAGGCTTTTGAGTTATCATGATAAGTATGATTTTTGGATAATTTCCCGAAATTAGGTACTAATTCGTTTACCTCTCATGTTAAGGGGAGATATACACCGAGAAGCAGGAAAAAATGTCATTTTTGTGCATTTTTTTTTAAGGAAAACTATTTGAAATTCCGGATTGGGGTTTTAATTATCTGAAAGTATATACAGTCAAAAATATGTTTAATTTTCTTTATTTAAAAATATCAAAAATATCCAAGGATATTGAATGATCCTTGGAGCGTCGTAAAAAAATCTGCGTATACGGTACCCACTGGCGTTTCTTCAAAAATCATCTGAAAAAAAACCAAAAAGATCATTAAATTAGATACCATAGTACTTGTCATAGCCGATTTTGAAAATATCGATTTATGACAAAATGGCGGACGTTTGAACATGAATAGTGATTTTTGGGCCGAAAATTAGTTATTATTTTGCCTATAAAACAAAAACTAAGTAACGGAAAAAAAATCCTGTGACAAGTACTAGATAATGGTGTATAGAATAACCACAAAAAACGTCAAGGCAATCGGTTCATTGGTTTTCGAGAAATTTTGGGTACCGATTTGAAAAACGTGGTTTCGAGAAAAACGCGTTTGAAAATTTGGGAATGAATAAACCATGAAATTTGTCAACTTACATGGAATCATCGATACCAGACTCGAAGATCGAAATCCTCGATCTCGACCATCTAGGTGTATATCTCTCCTTAATGCTATTTTTCCAAAAATAGCGTTAACATAAGAGGTATTTTTATTTTTTGACAAGTTTCTAATTATTCGACACGTTCCATTTAGTTAGTTGTGTGGATACAGATGATTGTATTGGTGTTTGTCGATTGAATACACATTAAGCTAAGATTCAAATAAGTATTTAGTTACCAATTATTGTCTGTTTGAACATTATGAACGAGTTAGTACCTTATTTTGGGAAATTTTCCAAAAATCACACTTACCATGATAACTCGAAATTCTTAGACTTTGGAGTAAGGTAACCTAGGTTAGGTGTGTTCCTAACGAGGTGACCTGTCACCCCCTTAAGGCTTCGCATCGACCTTCCTAACACCCTGTATATGTTGCTCCGTGTATATGTACCTTCCATTTGCGAAGCATTCCGGTGCAAAGTCGCGTAGACGATTACTTCCGGCATCGGGAGTCCTTATCCCGTGTGCATAAAAATACGAGTAGATGCAGGTGCAACATCTCAACGCTGCATAAAACCGTGTTACGCTCGTCTCTGCTCGTATAATATCAGACGGATTATTCCACTTCCATAATCTCGACAACTTACACTATCAGACATTTTTTTTGCCAGTTTCTGGTACCCTATTCTCTCCCCGTCAATTCGATGACGTTGACGTTCAATGGTTGGAATACAACGTAAACATCCCTTTTTTAGGGGTGAGATTCCTTTAGGTGAGGGAAAATTGCTGATTTTCATGATTTTTTTTTAAGGAAAGATTTTTTCATCATTTTCGAGACTTTGGGTATGTTTTATTATTAGTTTTGGATGTTACATGGTTTTTTTTTATGGCCGAGATATGGCACGGTCTTCTAAACGGATCGCGGCGGATTGTCAAACGGCGTGACACGTAGCGTCGGCGGGGTTAATCTGAAAGAAAACCAACGAAGATTTTTCTTTTACTAACACTCATACGCAGAATATGAACCATGAAAAAGAGAGAACTGTTGAAAATCGATGAAATGGTAGGCTTTGAAACAAAAAGATTGAATCTTCCGAAAAAAATGGCTACATGTCGCAATAAAAAATACTCTTTCTTTTTATTTTAAAAAACATTTAGGTTCATATTTAAGACAATGAGGTTGGAGAGATTTATACCAAATTTCATTAAAATCGGTCGATTAGTTTTTTAGCTATACGTCACGCCAGTATTCAAAATACAGTTTAGTCGACATCTACGGGCACCCTCACAATTATGGATACAAAGTAATATTACGAAAAAATGCCAGCCGACTTTGTTTTCTGTAAAATAAAAAATAATTACCATCTGAGAGCTAGGTGTATTTTTTTAATGAAAAAAAAAAAAAACACGTTCAATTGTACTTGTACACGTAGAAAGTGACATTTCCATCTGATTATGATGTTGGAGTTTACATCGTTAGAACTTAACGAAAATCGATTTTTTTTTGGTTGTTCGAAATTTTTTGGGGCTCTGAAAATCACTCGAATGTTTTTAATTATGCTTATTAGACCTTAATTTGCCAAAACAACGACCTCAATTTGCCAAAAAAGGCTATAGATAAGTGTATAAATAAGGAAATAAGAAATAAAAAAAAACGTTGCATTCCAACGATGCAAACTTCAACGTCATATTTAATTTGCTACATCCCTAGGAAAATCGGCTCGTACAATTTTTCGCGATAAATTAAAAATGGCTGGAGACTCCGGGGGATAAATCTTGTTCGACGTCGGGAAAGTTGCGAAGCATCGGTAATATTTTTCTCCCGTTCGTTCTACTTTTACTCAATCTCGTTAAGTGCTCGATATTCGAAGCGTTATTGAGAGCCCGCGGTCTCCTGGCTCTGCAGCATCGCCCTGTGCTCTGACACGGATCAAGATGAAAGGGACGAATTTTTAAATTGTGGGGTCGACGAACTATCGAATATCAAGGCTTGTTGAGGAGCCTGATATTATCGACAGCCTTTGACAATGACACGTTGTCACGATTACTTAAGGAGGTTGGAGCGGTCCAGTTGAGTCGAAAGGCGGTTTATGCATTTTTTTTTCAACGAACCTCAAACAAATATATATACGAGGTACATATTTATTCTGTAGATGGTATTTTTTCATAAAATACATCATTAACGCGTTACCCCCACTTGTAGCGCAAAAAAGGCCTTTTTCATGAATTTTTTTAAAGAAAACTACAAAACTTTTTTAATCGACCAATATACCATCTTAAAGAACACATCTTGAAGAACTTTCAGTAATTTTTTTATTGAAAAATATTACATTGTTTAGTGGCAAATGGCCGTCAATGAAATAATGTTTTTATATACACGGTTTGCGGTGACCAACATTGCGGCGAAGTGGATCATCTGAAAAAAAAATGCGGATGGATTTAGTCAAATATAAGTATAAACTAGTCTTTAATCGAAGGATTTTAAAAAATATTAATTTTTCACAAAATGGCGGACAGTCAAAGTTAATGGTTCGATTTTCACGAAAAAAACGGCCGTTTTTTGGCTATGAAACGGCCATTTTTTTTTCGAAAAAAAAAATCGAACGATTAAAGACTACATTTTTATGTATTAAATAAGCCTGCAAAATTTCAAGAAGATCGGTTCATTAGTGTTCGAGTAATCTTGGTCACCGACTTCAGAAATGCCATTTTGAGAAAAACGCGTTTAAAGATTCTCTTTCAACGCTCTTTCAACGTGGATTCTTCTCTTTCAACGCTTATATCTCAGTCAATTTTGTTCGGATCGACTTGAAATTTTCAGGACATATTCTCAGATACTTATACTTCAAAAAAATGCAATTAAAAAAAATCGATTTTTTCAAAATCGCAAGTGGGGGTAACCCCTTAAAGGGAAAAATTATGCATTTTTATATTTTCATTACTTAAATAAGAAAAACTTTTTTAAAATTTATTTGTATTTAATACAAACAAAGTATTGTATTAAATTATATTTTTGTATCAATACCAACTTGAAAAAGTTTAACATTATCGATGATTATTTTGAAGAAACAGCGTCAGCGAGTGTTTCATACAACTCAGAAAGGTTGCGAGGTCGATCTCTCCGATTTCGATGAAATTTGGCATGATCGTAGAATGGGTTAAAATAGACGACACGTATTTTTTTATATCTGCGGAACCCGATTTTTAAGGGGTGAAACGCACCCTCAAAAATAGGGGTGTTTTTCGTTTTTCGTCGATAACGTTATCGTTCTCATCTCCGATGTACAGTACACGAAAAAAATAAACATTGTTGGAATTTAAATTTTTTTCATATCTCGTACCGTTAAAACTTTATCGACGAAAAACGAAAAACACCCCAATTTTCGAGGGTGCGTTCCAACCCTTGAAAATCGAGTTTTGCAGATATAAAAAAATACGTGTCGCCTATTTTTACCGATTCTACAAGCATGCCAAACTTCATCGAAATCGGGGAAATTAACCTCGCAACCTTTCCTTGTCAGAATAAAATGTTGAGTCATTTATAATTATGCCTCCTTATATTTATGTCACGAGATTATTTATTATTAGGATTAATTAACATTCAGTGTTGCCAACGGCAACTTCGCGGACGTTGAGGTTGGCAGCAATGCTCTTCATTCGCCAGCCAAACTTCGTAATCTTTCATCATACCTTGATGGTTCAATATCGAATGTATATGGTTTACTATGAGCAAGATGGGTTTTTTTCTTCTAAATGTTTACAATGGTTTAGTTTGCGTTAATTCGTTGTTAAATATGGTTTATACTGATGCTATATAGCCAACAATATTACATCTAACCGCACGTAAAATCACATACATCAAACTATTTTTTATCTCGGGTGTTATGTGGTGAAAAAATTCACAAAATTCCTAAAGACTCACAAGGAACATCCCTCAGGTGACACCCTTCGATTTTGTTGAAATTTGGATATGCTATAAAGCACCAAAAAGTAAGCGATAGGTATTTTTTTTTATCGGCGGAAAAACGGTTTTACGGGGTGAAACGCACCCTCAAAAATGGGAATGTTTTTCGCTTTCCGTCTATAACGTTTTAACGGTACGAGATATTAAAAAATTTCAAATTGCAACAATGTTTATTTTTTTGTGCACTATACATTGGAGATGAGAACGATAATAACGTTATCGATGAAAAACGAAAAAACACCCCTATTTTCGAGGGTTCGTTTCACCCCTTAAAAACGTTTTTCCGCCGATAAAAAAAAATACGTATCGCTTACTTTTCGGTGCTTTATAACATATCCAAATTTCAACAAAATCGAAGGGTGTCACCTGAGGGATGTTCCTCGTCAGTATAGTCTAGACAATAACATATATTTCTTTTAAAATTGAATCTTGGATTGTGGCTAACGCTCCAACCTCCGATGAATGACAATTCCGCATAGGCAATCTATCAATTGCAATTGGTGCGCACTCCATACTTCGTTCCATGTCTTCAAGAACAACGCCCTGCACATCGCGAGGCAAGTGATGGCTTCAAAGTTGCGTCTTTAGTCTTCTTGTTTAATTTCCTTGCTTACACTTCGGTCAAAGATTTCACCGCTTGATTGAACTCAATTTCAATGAAGCTCGGAACTATCATTCTCAGCACGTAACAAGTAGTCGGATACTAACTAGGACAAAGCAAAGAGAGCTCGACTCCGCAATCGAACTTGCAAACCCAGAGTGGCAAGAGTCAAAGACTGATGGGACATTCTTCCCCGTACCATCTGAGCACACGAACAGCTCGTGTTTGATCCTGGTCTATGCTTGGAAGCACCAACAATGCGATACAGCTTATCGACATTCTATAGGCACATCATCGGATCCCCTTGTAGAACATGTAAACGTTGGAATCTCTTGCTATGGAACAGCTCTTCCCTCCTCAAGTCTTTCTATATCAACGTTCAGACGTTTGCATGCCCAACCATGTGGGAGTACGTTCCTGCAAGTGTATCCAATATATGGGAAATCAAAGATGATGACTATGACGTTTCGAAAATGCCAAGCTGCCGAAAAAAGGATGTTTCGACGAAAGGCAAAAAACAACTTCAATCATTTGTCATTGAGAAATGGATACATGTATCAAAAAATCTTCCGAACATACGATAGAAAATGTATATATTGTGTATATATCCTTGGACCATTTCGCCTATTGGAAGAAGATAAAATAGCTTTACCAGGCATGGTTATCCGACCCTTATTAAGAGTCAAATCATACGTAGGGAAGATTCTTTTGTCCCCTCCAGCAGATGTAGTCATTTTGCCTTCATCCTGAATATTGCAGTCGGTAAGAAACGAGGATGAAGGTACAGCGACCGAAAGCCTCTGTTCGCGGGCTGTGCGTAGCAGTCTATGCAACGCGTACAGTGCACTCGCAATCTTCATACAATGAAGATATCCAACGAGTATACACGTAGCTCCGGCAGCGATCCTTCTCTCTCGGGCTTGTGTAAATAGGAGTGGGCTCATATCCGACACGGAAATCCGACGCACTTGCATCACCAGGTTGCCTTGCTGCGCAATCCTCCGGGGCTGCATGGAAAAATGCACGTTGCAATCTATAGACCTCCCGGATGGATTCTACATGGATTGCAAAGTGATGGAAATGTAGGGCCGCAAGGCGAAATGTTCTCTCTCTCTCTCTCTCTCTCTCTCTCTCTCTCTCTCTCTCGGATATTGCGATGGAAACTTGGTGACTCCAGGACATACGATGAAGGGAATCATGTTCCTGCATATTTATGGCTTGCCGTATTGTGCATCTCCATCATATGTGAATTCTTGTGTAAATATACGTGCCTCATATATTTATAATGGAATCGTTGAATAACTGTTTGATTGCTCAATCGAACTCGCGTCATGCATAGAACATTTCGACATGTGGAACACTTTATTTGGAGGAGCGAAACAGAGAACGTAAAATAGTAATGCCAAAGGCCATTGTCCAGAGGCTTTTTGGTATAATTACATATGCTCTTTGGCATTACTACTCACGCCCTTTGGCATTACTACTTATGCCCTTTGGAATTGCTACTGATGCCCTTTGACATTGCTAATTAGGCTTTTTGGCATTAGCAATTATGTCCTCTGACATTTTTACTTATGCTCTTTAGCATTACTACTTATGCCCTTTGGCATTACTTCTTATCCCTTCTGGCATTACTACTCATGCCCTTTGGCAATACTACTTATCCCCTGTAACAGTACTACTACGGTACTAATACCCTTTATCATTACTACAACTCCACTTATACCCTTTGGTATTACTATTAATGCCCTTTGCCATTGCTACTTATGCCCTTTGGCATTACTACTTATTATGCCTTTTGACATTACTACTTATTATGCCCTTTGGCATTACTACGTATTATGCCCTTTGGAATTACTACTTATTATGCTCTTTAGCATTACTACTTATTATGCTCTTTGGCATTACTATTTATACCCTTTGGCATTAGTTGTTATGTCGTTTGGCATTTCTACGTATGCCCTTTGACATTGCTAATTAGGCCTTTTCGCATTAGCAATTATGTCTTTTGACATTGCTACTAATGCTCTTTGGCGTTACTACTTATGCCCTTTGGTATTACTACTCATGCCCTTGGCAATACTAATTATGCCCTTTGGCATTACTACTTATGCCCTTTGGCATTAGTTGTTATGTCTCTTGTTATTGCTACTTATGCTTTTTGGCATTACTACTTATGCTTTTTGGCACTACCACTAATGATCTTTGGCATTACTACTAATGCTCTTTGGCATTACTAGTTATGTCCTTTGGCAGCACTACTTATGCCCTTTGGCAGTACTACTTATGCCCTTTGGCCTGTGTCTTGTCTTAGTTATGTCTCTTGTTATTGCTACTTATGGTCTTTGGCATTACTACTTATGCTTTTTCGCACTATTACTAAAGCTCTTTGGCATTACTACTAATGCTCTTCGGCATTACTACTTATGCCCTTTGACCATACTGCTTATGCTCTTTGGCATTACTACTTATGTCCTTTGACCATACTGCTTATGCTCTTTAGCATTACTACTTATGTCCTTTGGCATTACTACTCATGCCCTCGGCAATACTAATTATGCCCTTTGGCATTGCTACTTGTTATGCCATTTGGCATTACTACTTATGCTTTTTGGCACTACCACTAATGATCTTTGATAGTACTTCTAATGCTCTTTGGCATTACTAGTTATGTCCTTTGGCAGTACTACTTGTGCCCTTTGGCCTGTGTCTTGTCTTGGTTATTTCTCTGCTCATTGCTACTTACAGGGCTCATTGCTACTTGAGGACATGGCTACAAGTAGCAATGCCAAAGGGCATTGCTACTTGTTATGCCCTTTGGCATTACTACTTATGCTTTTTGGCACTACCACTAATGATCTTTGGCAGTACTACTAATGCTCTTTGGCATTACTACTTATGCCCTTTGGCATTACTACTTTTGCCCTTTGGTAGTACTACTTATGCCCTTTGGCCATACTGCTTATGTCCATTGGCATTACTACTTATGTCCTTTGGTATCACTACTTTGAGCAGATCCTGAGGAACACATTCGATTTTACGAACCTCCCGACGTCAACACTGACCAATTCCCCCGAATTCACCCGAATGAGTTTCTCCCCCCATAATAATGTCTTCGACATCCGTGTTTTGCAATCTGCTTGGATGTCCATGTTTCTTGTCAGAAATGCACCTCCGAAAGAACCTCCAACTTTCGGTCTTCGGAAGAATGATCGTCAGGCGGAAGAAAATTGTCACAAAATTTATTAATACCCAGTCCAACACGCTGCGTCGACTTTAACGATCCGAATTGATTGATTAAAGTAGCGGTCAGAAGATTATCCTCGTCTCTCGTTGGACTTATTACGGACCGACGAATGGCCGCGGTGGATTCTTCGTTGGATTTTCGATTCGTTCATCTTTGCTCGAAGTTGGACAAGGCGCTTTGCAATAAGTTTACGAGAAAAACTTCTCAGTTGGCTTTCGCTGCTCCTCTCTCGACGGTGCGTTATTTCCCGTTCGCGAACAGCGCCGTTTCGTCCCGTTCCCGAGTCGCAAGTACACGATGAAAGGAACTCTAAAATTTGACGTGAAGCATTGCTCCACCCAACCCGGCAATCCACTCGCATCGATTGAAAACTTTTTCCTTTTTATTATCGGGCCCGTTTTTTCTTCACCCACACGCTTACGTTTTTTCGTCTTTCGTCTTCTCTTCCTCCCCCTCTTTGTCCCCCTCTACCTCCTTTTTCAATACCCACGGATATATCCGGATGTAGATGTAGTTTGGGGCACCAAGATATAAAAAGGAGTAACTATGTGACTCGCGATTGGATGCTCGTAACTTTTTAGGGAAATGAAAAATCTTGCGAGTCTACGTACACTCGAGAGCCCGAAGTAATCTCAAAATGACGAATCGACATATTTTCTCGTTACAGATATTGCGTGACTTTCACAGTCACGAAGGCCTCGAAGCCCTGCTACAAAGAGCCCAGCCTTTCAGCACTTTCGGAAGGTAAGGAAAAAAACGAGTATTCCCGTCGGGAAAGGGTGCAATGAAAAATAATAAAATCCATAAAACGAACGTCAGGGCAGCAAACGTATCCCGTATACACTGCAATTCTTTCGGTCCACTTTTTTTTTCCAATTCAATCTCGAAGCACGAAACGACCTTTTCGAACGATTGGACCTTATCCGTGATTGACGTGTTCCGCGCGTGCACGCTGATCTCGTTGCGATAGCAGCTCTCCCCATCCGCGTAAACGCACAGACGAGCGATATGAATTTACGCGCTGCAACGATGCTGGAGCTTACGTCGCTCGCTCCGCTATCGAATTAATCGGAAATGCCTGTAATTTGCATCCCCGCGGTAACTCCTCCGGATACCGGCATAAAAGGGCGGAGAGTAATGTACCCAAGTGAAATTAGCGGAAACTCCACTGATTTATTCTGTCGCATCACTGTTACGCTACAAACGCGCTGTCACGCGACCGCGATCGCACTGCGGTAATTAACAACAGGACAAGTAACAGGGTGGAAAATGACACGGTTGCCACTCCGGTGATGGGACATTTGCGCTATTTATTATTTCATTCAATAATCGATCATCGTCGATTTCATTTAACAATCGATTATTATTGACTCAATTTAAGGGGGGATTGTCTTTTTTTTCGCAAAATTTACCGTTTTTTGGGAATTTTTTTGTGAAGCAAGTATACAACGGAAAACTTGTGAAACTTGGCATATAGTTTTATTGATCTGTTTACTACATACAAAAAATTTTTTTAAACAATTCCATAAAAAAATCCGCCTCCCAACCCCCTCGACGTGCGATAGTCCTTTTTTGATGGTGTGCACGATTACAGCCTTCACGTTCATCCTGCAACAAAAACCCAAAAAGCATTTTACTTTAGACACATATAGCTATCGTTCGATGAAGGGAAAAAAAAATTGACGATTTGGTGACGTTTTGAACTTGAAGTATCGATTTTTCGAAAAAAATTGATCGATTTTTTGTTATAAATAAAAAACTATTAAACGTATTGCTTTTTTGCTTCATCAAACGATAAAAGGATGTCAGCTGAGCATTCTGTCCAAATTTGAAGGCAATCGGTTGAATAGTTTTTGAGAAATCGTGCACACCATCAAAACAGGACCATCGCGCGTCGAGGGGGGTGGGAGGCGGATTTTTTGATGAAATTGTTTAAAAAATTTTTTGTATGTAGTAAACAGATCAATAAAACTATATGCCAAGTTTCACAAGTTTTCCGTTGTATACTTTCTTCACAAAAAAATTCCCAAAAAGCGGTAAACTTTGCGAAAAAAAAAGACAATCCCCCTTAATAATCGATTGTCATCGATTTAATTGATAACCGATTATTATCGAATTCGTTTAATAATCGATCAGCATCGATTCAATCTGACAATCGATTGTTGTCGATTTAATTGAAAACCGAGTATTATCATTGAAGGCCTTAGGCCACTCCAGAGGCCGAAAAAATGTGCTTTTTGGGGATTTTTTTCGGAAAAACTACAAAATAAATCGGGATCACAAAGAAAGGTGTTTATCATACATGTCAGTGACTGTATACAATCATTTTTTTGAAGCCATTAATTTTAAAATTGCGGCTGTGCAACGTTTATCTCAAAACTGCATTTTTTAAGTTGGCCGCAAATACAACTCACACGATTTTCAACCGATTCACTTGAAATGTTGAATCTATCTTGAAAAATACATTGACTATGGAAGTACGTAGGATTTTTTTTTATATTGCATTGTTCGTTTGTTATTAACAATTATCTGACGAAATTTTTCACTTTCCAAAAAATTGCCGAAAAAATCGTTAGATAATTGATAATAACAAATGAACTATGCCATCAAAAAAAAATCTTACGTACTTCCATGGACAATGTATTTTTCAAGATATATTCAACATTTCAAGTGAATCGGTTGAAAATCGTCTGAGTTATGTTTCCGGCCAACTTAAAAAATGCAGTTTTGAGATAAAAGCTGCACAGCCGCCATTTTGAAATTAATCGCTTAAAAAAAATTATTGTATACAGTCACTGATATGTATGATAAACACCCTTTTTTGTAATCTCGATTTATTTTGTAGTTTATCTAAAAAGAAATCCCCAAAAAGCCTATTTTTTCACCCTCAAGCGGCCCTTAATAATCGATTATTATCTATTTTATTTACTAATCGATTATCATCGATTTTATTTAATAATAGAATATGATCGATTGTATTTAGTAAACGATTATCATCGATGCAATTTCATGATCGATTATTATCGATTTTATTTAATCGTCGATTACTATCGATTTAATTCAATAATCGATTATCATCGATTTTATTTGATAATCGATTATTATCGATTTAATGTAATAATCGATTATCATCGATTTAATTTAATAATCAACTATTATCGATTTAATTTAATCGTCGATTACCATCGATTTAATTTCATAATCGATTATCATCGATTTTATTTGATAATCGATTATCATTGATTTTATTTGATAATCGATTATCATCGATTTTATTTGATAATCGATTATTATCGATTTTATTTGATAATCGATTATTATCGATTTTATTTAATTATTGATGATTATCGATTTTATTTAACAATCGATTATCATCGATTTAGTTCGATTATCGATTATTATCGCGTTAGTTTGATGATCCAAACTATCGATTCAATTTAACAATCGACTATTATCGGTTGAGTTTAGTAATTGAATGTTATCGATTGAATTTATTAATCTATTATGATCGATTTAATTAAATAATCGATTATTATCGATTTAGTTTAATAATTTATTATTATCGCGTTAGTGTAATGATCAATTATTATCGATTCAATTTGATAATCGACTAGTATCGATTGAGTTTAATAATCGATTGTTATCGATTTAATTTAATAATCAATTACTAATATGCTAATAAAAATGTTGAATAAACCTAAAATAAGTGGTAAAGCTTTTGATATCCTTGTATAAAAAGTACGTTGTTGTATAAACATTTTCAATAAATCAAATAATACACAAAGTAAAAAAAAAAGAATCAATTATTATTGATTTTACTTAATAGTTGATTATTATCGATTTAAATTATTAGTCGATTATTATCGATTTCACTTAATAATCGATTATTATCCATTTCACTTAATAATCGATTATTATCGATTCGAGTAGAACTAGAATAATTTTTAAAAACCCATCAACACACGCACATATTAATTGATCGTACGGTCTCGGGGGAATTAATTAAAACGATGTTCGTTTGTTTTCTGTTTCGTCATGGTGGAATTGATTCAGGCACTCGAGTTTGCGTCCGCTGTCAGACACAAGCGCTGCGACGAGTTTTGGACTGGCGATGCGAGGGTGACGGTGGTACCGAGGCGATGATAACCAGATGGAGCATGCTCTCGTCGCCTCACTGTCATGGCAAGTGGCTGCGCACCAAAAAGACCGGACCCGATTGTGACAGCTCGCTGTGTCAACCGCAACCCAATTTTATATTTGTCTAAAATTCGATTGTGAAAAGGAAAATCACGTCAGCCATCCGTACGCTTCGGTTTGAAAAAAAAGGCTAAGAAAAACGAAGAGGACACTCGAATCGTCACGTGTGCATAGAAAGAAGACCTATGTTTGGAGATTTTTGTCACTTGTATAATTGATTATGTATTTAGATGACGTATCAATCATTTAATTTATCGATACGAAATATCATCATGGATCAGAAGGCAAAATATTATAAATAGCTAATGGCAAGTTATTTTAATTGGTCATAGTCGTTTTTCCAATTCTTTGATCTTCATTTAAATAAATAAAAAATCCCAATGAGCTCATACAACGCTGAGATTGCGTGAAGAATAAAATAAAAATTGACGATTACATCTGCGCTAACACATTTGCGGAGATAGCATGACATCCTCGATACATTGTTGCTCATTTTTAAATCCAACACGTGCGAATAATAGTAATGATAACAATGACGATGATAAACAATGAATAAACAATAATGATAACGACAGGTCTGTTTGTATGTGAATTATTTTATAAATTGAGTCCACATATCAAAGATCGTATTTTATAGACTGTAAGTAATGCGAAATTGAATAAAAATTGAAAGCAAAAATATCGAATATTATGGATAAAGTGTGTGTCTTACTCGATTTTTCACGGCATATCCTCGCAAGGAACATCCCTCAGGTGACACCCTTCGATTTTGTTGAAATTTGGATATGTTATAAAGCACCCAAAAGTGAGCGATACGTACTTTTTACTATCGGCGGAAAAACGGTTTTATGGGGCGAAACCACCCCTCGAAAAAAGGCATCTCTAGGGGTAATATAGCAGTTTAACACACAAAGAGTCCACCAATTTTAATAAAACAAAAACGAAAATTCTTCTAACCCGAAGCAATGAAAAATCCACTATAGTGACAGTGCAAAAAAAAATTAAGGGGTGAACCACCCCTATGTTTGCTTTTTCGAGAGGTGGTTTCACCCCTTAAAACCGTTTTTCCGCCGACAAAAAAAAAATACGTATCACTTACTTTTCGGTGCTTTATAACATATCCAAATTTCAACAAAATCGAAGGGTGTCACCTGAGGAATGTTCCTTGTCAGACATTTTTCAACCATTTTGTATCACACCTGCAATTACCCCTGTTCCCATCTTTCAGCCAGCGATCAACTTTTAATTGTCCATTTCAGTCATCGGGCGAAAAATTCTCCCTCGAGTAATGGCTTCCTGAACAGGTAAGGCAGCGCTGAAGACCCTGCTCGTGGTAAAATATCGTGGTTTTTGCGCTTTGAAAATCGACATTCTTATTTCCTACTTCAGGACAAAGTTATCTCGGCATATTTGATGAGATCATTTTGCTTTCACATTTTCTTTGAATATAAAACTTTTTTTGCTCTCTCGTTCTCTCTCTCTCTCTCCCCCACTCTCTCTCCCTCTCTCTCTCTTTCACGCTGTCTGTTCTTCTTACCCTTTCTTATCTAATTGTTCATTTTCTCGTTTGCTTTTTAATCTCGTTTTAAGTATTGGAACTTTGTTCAAATGAGTTTGAACATGAATATATATATATATATATATATATATATATATATATATATATATATATATATATATATATATATATATATATATATATATATGTATATATGTGTGTAGAAACAAAGTTTTCAGAGAGGCTCTATACATATAAATATATACGTATGTATATGTACACAGCCATGCGGAGAACTTCGTTACTTCATTCGTTCACGGGTCAAGACACTTAATGAGAGAGAAGCTCCTCATTAATTGGGGCTTTGCCGAGAAGACCAAAGAATAAAGTAGTAAATAAAAAGAAGACGAAGAAGGGCGAGGCAAGATATGAATTACATCAATGATTGATGCGGTTTTTCGCGAAAAATAAAAAATATCGCGTCAAGGGAGGAGGTGAGGGGCCGAGAAATGTCGTTTCTCTGATTTTTTTTGCCTACTAGATCATTTATTTGGGATTTGGAAAAAAGGTATTTTGTTGAGCATACGTTGAACTTATCGAGCGTTGTTTTTTATTCTAAAGAATGAAAAATTAACATCGTTATTGAGGCATAACAGAGCCTCTGTATAAAAACTGAGGTCCAAAGGCTGTATCGATAACTTGACCATGTTTGATCTGAAAAATAAAAAAAGTTTTACAATCTATGTAAATCTAGTTTCTGTTGTACGCAGCCGTTTTTCGAAAAAATATTTTCCACATAAAGGCGGGTTTTGGAAGAAGTGTAATTTTGGCGAAATTGTTACTTACATTCGGGGGCTTAAAAAATATTAAATTTTAAAAATGCTTTCAACAGTGATAGCTACTAAAATTGCGGATTTTTTTTTCTCAATTGAAAATCGGACAATTATATTTAGATTTGTAATATCGGGCAGGTTGAGAAAAGGGGTTTTGAGAAAAATGCAATTAAAAGTTTTAATATACGTAAATCGTGTTCGTGTGAAATACGTATTTCGTGTAAATTTTTATTCTTTTGAACTAAAAATTATCATCATTATTGAGACATAATAGAGCCTGTGTATGAAAAAATGTGGCTGGATCGATAACTTGACAACGGTTGGTCTGAAAGATAAAAACAAAAAAGTTTTATAATCTAGTCAAAATGTAGTTCTCGTACGTAGCCGTTTTTCAAAAGAAAAAAAATCACAAAATGGCGGGTGTCCAAAAAGGTGTAATTTTGGCAAAAATTTTACTTATTGATGGGGGCTAAAAAAAGAAATAAAAAAAGGCTGCCGACAACGATAACTACTGCAATTGAGGAATTTTTTTTTCATTGAAAATCAGACCATTATATCTAGATTTGTAATTTTCGCCAGGTCGAAGTAAGTCGTTTCGAGAAAAATGCAATTGAAAGTCGTTGCGCTACTTGCTCTTACTAAATCGTCTGTAACTTGGTCAATAAAAATTTGTTTTTGACTTGTAATTTTTTCGCGTATTCTCGAATTCGTATTCTTTAAGGCGGTCCTCTAGTTTCTCGGCTGTTTCTTTACGGCTTTTTCAATAATTTTTTACGGGCAAAGCATCGAAATAATCAATCTCATTGTTTTTGCATAATCGTTATTAACATTTAAATAAGCTTTACAAATTTTTTGAAATCAAAATATATAATAGAATAAAAGTGATAGTGGCCGACAGGAAGACATCAAGTAAAAGAGGTGCTTGACGGTGACCAAGATTGCGGCTGTTCTGCTTATCTGAAATCAAAAAACCAAACGGCACTTTAATCTTCATATTTAAGACTAGCGATTGAACTAGAGTGAATTCTAAATGACAAAAATTGACTTTTTTATACACTTTTGAAAATTACATTCTATTTTTTACTCATTTTTTCTTAAGTTTTTCGCTCGTAGAAAAAAAACTATCGAAGCAATCATGATAATTCTAGTTCGATCGCTGGCTTATAACATATTAAAGATGCTGTATAAATTTGAACAAGATCGGTGCAGTAGTTTCTGAAATATCGTGGTCACCGTTTCGAAAAATGGTGTTTCGAGAAAAACGCGTTTGAAAGTTCGCGCATGTGATTTATACTAAAAATTTCATCTCACCGTCAATCTGCTATGCCTGGACCATACAATAGGCCTTCCTCTTCTTCTTGGAAGTCACGCAGAGCTGCTCCGTCTTCCCTTTTCGCGATTCGGGCCTGTTTTACAACATCACTCGTGCGCCTTTCTGAACGCTCGATCCGAGAGCTATCACGCTGTTGAACATATCCTTTAGCTTGTGGGCCGATTTTCACTCCCATGGTTTCCAAGGTCTTCAGGTTAGATTTGAATCCTTCGTTGAAGATTATGACAGCGAGAAACGTGGCGATTTCAACCACTTTTGGCCCAGAATGGAGGTGCTTCGGAGCAAAAGTCCAGATTAACGAATTGAGCGACTCGTTATTATTTTGAGTTTCCGCTCCCAGGCATCCGCTTAACAATTCTTCTTTGGATAAATCCTCATAAATTGGCTTTATAACTTTTTGAACTGCTTCAGAAAGAGGCGCTTTATTGTGTTTGAATTGCTCAGCCTCTCCGAGAAACTCAGCTCTGCGCCGTATACCTGCTCCGTTCCAGGGCCGTAACTTGTGAACCACTTCGAATATCGAAAAATCCTTTGGCACACATTTTCTACACGTGTTGTAGATGTGATTTATGAAGAAAAAAAAATCGATTTTTTCGACCCGAGAAACTAGAGGACCACCTTAAGAAAATGCAAAAAATCGATTTTTCAAAACCATCACAGTAGTGTCCCTTCTTGAAAATAAAACAATGAAAATAAAAATGTCGAAAAAGTTGAAGAAATGTACCTCCTTGAACAGTTTCACGGAGATGCACTTTTTATCTTCACCGATAAATCAAAGAAAGAAAAATCGCGAAATTGTAGATCCTTTACTTCTTTTTTCGAATAATTTTGAGAATCGCAGAAAACGACGTGATCCTGAAGGAAAAAATATGAGGAAATCGATGAAGATTCGATAATGATGATGCATGTCAATGTAAGGATTTCACGAGAGTTGTAGCGTGGAGTACCGTAATGTAATATTTAATAATACGAAACACGAGTCCCATGCGAATTTCCAGGACCTTCTGCCAGTGATTTTCCAGTTGAATAGCGAATTTCGCTCGACACACATTTATTCGGGTCAGCATTGCAGACGGATTTTAATACCGCAGTCGAGACGAGAAACTGGAAAATATCGATATTTCTACCATCCCATTACGTACGTCACGTTTATATGGGAATGGAAATGAAAATGAGGTTACGAATCGTGGTGAATATATTTCTACCACGGGTTGTTTGCTAATCAATTTATATTTACAGGGCTTCGGGGACTCGAAATTTCTACGCTGAAATTTCCTATCAATACCCTTCCTTCAATTGTATTGAATTTTCATTAAATGTATATTTAATTTAATCATTGATAATTCAATTGAATATTTATTCAATATTAGTAATCTGATCATGTAATATCAATATAGAAACATCGGGCATTTTTTTGGGGCATGATAAAAATAAATATATTTTAACTATCTATTATTTACAGTATTTTTATTGATGCTTGAGGAACTTACAACAAAAAATGTTTGTGCGAAAGAATAAAAATTGAGAAAGTTATAGGCCTCTAATTATGGCAGGGGAAAAAAGGGTTAAGGCGGTTAACTTGACTCCAAAATTCCCATTCATCTGAAACCGAAATAAAATTAATTTTCTTGATCAATAAGAATGTCATGATGGCAGGTACCGAAGAGAACATTTTTTTTGTGGCGACTGGCTCAAAAGAAATTAAATTTTTCGCCCTATTTTTTCAAAGTACTTCATTTTTTTTAAATAGTAATAATAATAATTTCAAACTGCTGATTTTCTGAAGCTCGTTCTTCGGTGCGAGCACTTCTAGCTTACTTATTAGAAGCTTCTGAAGTTCGTAGCTCCCACCGGTCGATCCTATTCTCGGACTCGTTTGTTGGCTCAAATCTTAGGAACTTCGAAATTTCCTCTCGAGGATATATTCCTAAGATTCATTAAGAAAAAGATACATTAAGAAGATGGTAACGAAAAAAACATCGAATTTTTCAAATTTCTGGACTAAAATACAGCCTTAAATAAATAAATAAAATTACTTTGTCCAACTCCATGGCATTTGCAGTGTGTCATGCTTGTTTAAATTTGGATAATATTGATTGATAAGTATAAGCCAGATATTGGTCCACTTGCAGCTCGCTTAATGATTTTCTATACTAAACTAAATTTGGACATCTGCTTCGAGAAAAATTTCTACTTCTATAGTAAAAAAAAGGGTTGTCTCGTGATTTTTCCTTCGTGATTTTTTTTTTAAGGAAAGATTTCTTCACCATTTTTGAGACTTAGGGTATGTTTTTATTAATATTTATTATTATATTTAATTTATCAATATTTATAAATGATCGAGGTATAGTACTGTTTTCTAAATGGGTTGCGGCGGATGTTGTCAGACGGCGTGACACGTAGCGTCGGCTAGATGAATCTGGAAAAAAAACCAATGGAGATTTTTCTTTCATTAACATTCACACGCAGAATATGAACCAAGAAAAAGTGAGAAATGTTGAAAATCGATGAAATGGTACGCTTTGAAAGAAAAAGATTGAATTTTCCGAAAAATAAACAGCTACATTTTGCAATAAAGAAATACTTTTTTTATTTTCAAGAACTTTTAGGGTCATGTTTTAAACAATAAGGTTGAAAAGATTTATACCAGATTTCATAAGAATCGGTCGATTAGTTTTTTTTAGAAATACGTCGAGGTTAATAAAAAAAAATACCATGTAACAGCCAAGAGTTGTAATAAAACATACTCTAAATTTCAAAACTGGTGAAGAAATCTTTCCTTTGAAAAAAAAATCATGACTATCAGCACTTTTTTTCTTGCCTAAAAGTATCTCCTTAAGAGGCACCACTATTGTGACACTTTGAAAAAATCGATTTTTTTTCCATTTTTGGATAGTCTATTCCTTCAAGTATACCTTACTATACTATACTTACTATACTATACCTTATACTTTTATCAATTTACAAGAATGAAATCAACAATTTTTATCTTTCAACGCGTTTTTCTCAAAACGACATTTTTTAAATTTGCTGCAGTTCTATCTCGAATACAATTCATCCGGTCGACTTGAATCTTGTTTTAGCGTATTGAGTATTTATTTATTCATACAATGACTTGCCAGTTTTTCGATCGGATAAAAAATGTCAATTTTCCATGCAAAAAACCATCAGATTTTTCAGCGTAATTCCGAACTTTTTTTCAAAACTCCGCCATTTTGTTGGATTTCAATTTTTTTTCACAATCCTGCGTCATTTTACATGCAATACCTTCTAGATCAACGGACTTTTTTATTTTTTTATTTCGGGCAATCTGAAGGCCGCAATCACCGCAGCATTGGGAGAACATTTTTTTTGTCTCGGGAGACGGCTCGTAAGTCGCTGAAAATTGAATATATTCATACAAAAAAATTACTGTATATACATCATTTATACACAAATATATCCTCAAAATTTCAAAACATTCGATGGGATACTTTTCTTTCAATAAATTCCCGAAAATCACCTTTTTGGGCAGTCACACTAGCGGTTCCCCCTTAATACGTTAATATTAACACCGGGTCCAGCAAAAGGGAGAGCGAGCAAGAGAGAGAGAGAATTACCTTTATTTCCGGCGGACCTTTATTTCATTTTCAAGCCGTCTGGGATTCCGGAAATTATTTACGTATCTCTCCCTTTCGCTCTGTCTACCAACTCGCAACTCTACCTAAATCTTAATGCATTCGCCGTGTACCTGTGTATGCGCAGGATACACTGCTGCATAATTGGCCGTACTGTTTGAATCCACCCTTTCGTTGTTGAAAGTTGTAATTCCGCCTGAGTAACGTTAAAATGAGTGAACAAATGTGGTAATACAATAAATTCAAAATAAAGTCAGGGCCAAGGAGTAAATTGTGGGGAAAAAAACGAAATAGAAAAAAGGCCCGGTCGACTGGACCGGGATTCCAGTCGTATCGAAAAAATGACGTTCATTCAGTAGTCCTTTCCTTTGCCTTTTATTTTTATGTTTCTTTCTATTTATAAAAATATTTATGATTTATTAACTTATTATGTAAGTTTATGAAAATATTTGTATTTGTTTATATAAATGCTTATCAATGCATATTAATTCATGAAAATATTTCTTTTTATTTCTAAAAATGTTTATAAATTCATATAAATGTATGAAAATATTTTTTTTCAGTAAAATTGCTTCCATATTGATATAAATTTATGAAAATATTTTTTTTTTAATAAAAACGTTTATAAATTCATATAAATTTATGAAAATATTTTTTTTTCAAATAAAAACGTTTATAAATTCATATAAATTTATGAAAATTTTTTTTTCAAATGAAAATGCGCATAAATTTACAAAAATTTATGAAAATATTGTTTTTTTACTAAAAGTGCTTATAAATTTATTTAAAAAAATCTTTTATACTTACAAAAATGGCTCGGCAACGCCGATGACAGAAACATTTTATTTTTTATTTTGGCATTTTTCAGCCTTCCAAATATATATTTATAATACCTATTTACAACTGCCTAAAAGCAAACGCCGAAATCCATGTTTATAATCCGAATAATCTGCCGATTGTTTTTCTTTTTTAATTAACCCCAATTGTTCGTGTTCGAGAGGAAAGGGGCTTTGTTAATTCGAACGAACGTAGGTGGCGGTCGATAAAATATTATTTCCTCGACGAGTATCAACGAGGACGTGACAAGTGGGATTCGCATTTAAATTGTTTTGACTAATTGTGAAGAATGAACGCGGAAGGTCTGATTAAAAATTTCAATTCCAACGTTAACGAACTATCCGGCAGTAATTAATTCGCGATGGCCTCATACGAGTTCAAATACGCATGATACTGAGGCCTTTTAATAACGGCAAAGTTTCGCGCGCGACGAAATTAATTTGCATTTCACCGACGATCCCGTAATTCGGAATGAAATTCAATCGACGTTGAAATGAGTTTTGCTTCGAAAATCGAACAATACATGTGATATTCGGTACTTCGTAAAATACAAATAATAATATTTAACTCGGGGATAGCGATGTAAATAATGTGAAAGCGGAAAATAATGTATTACCTTAAACAATTGAAATGGTGCTTTCACAGCTTTTCCAAACAATAAAGTGTTGGGAGTAGAAATAACCGCGTAGAATACAGCCTCTGGCGCGGACGAGCAAAAAAAAATCAATGTTGGCGTAACAAAAACTTCGAGGCACACGTATACTTTTGAAATTCGCATCTTTTTTTTTCGTAATCTGCCCATACAATGGATTAACGCGGATTGGGGTTACTTTGATTCGTGGGGTTACTTTGATAAAAACTTTGTTTTGTTTTTAAATTCAAATTACGAAGTTTCTAAACGCGACCGAAAGTTTTTTTACCGTTGGCAAGCCTGAATGTCTCTTTATGTCATCACTCAGACGCAGTACGAACGAACGGATTCAAGTGACCGTAAAAATATAAAAAACGTAAGTAATGTATTTAAGGGGCTATACTAGTGTGAACGCTGAAGAATTGGGTGATTTTCGGAAATTTTTTTGGAAGAAAAGTACTCAATTAAATATTTCGGAAAATTCAGAATATATTTGGCTATATTTGACCTATATTATGTAATTTTTTCATAGCAAAATATTGAGATCCAAGCGACTTGTGCGCTGCCTTCGGAGGCGCAAAAAAAAAGTTCCTCCACTGCTGACATGATTCCGGCCGTCCATTCCGGTTTCCATCCCGTTGACCGTTTTTTTTGTCTTTGGAAAAATGCTCCTTTATGTGGTTACTTCCGATTCTCAAAAAAATTAATTAAGAAAAAGGGGGGTATCAAAGTAACCCTAACCTCAGTATAACTTTGATCACGACTCATTCTTTTTTTTTCTCGTTTAATATTTTTAATTGTAATTTGGAAGATAAAAATACTAATAAAAGTAGCTGTTTCCATTTAAAAAAAATGTTTTTGGCGATATTATTTAAAGAAATATGTTGATTTTCATTTAAAAATTGATCAAAGTAGCCCCATTCCACGATACCATATTTGACTTTTTATGTCAAAGAATGATCGTGTCTTCCACATATATTTTGTAGCCGCCAATTTGGTCCATCCAACAGGCACCACTTTTTATTCTTCTATTTACGGAAAATTTTTCCAATTTTATCAAAATCCTTTCGGCCCCTTCAACGCCGGACACCACTGTGAGGGGTAAAACTCGATGTTTTTTATTTTTTCAAAGTATACATATTGAAAAATATGTGAAAAAAATGCGAGTTCGTATATTGATCATTTACTAAATTGCAGATGATTTAGTGAGAGCAGGTAGCACAACGATTTACGTATACTAAAACTTTCAGTCGTATTTTTTCGAATCGAATTTTCCCGACCTGGCCGACGTGAACTCTGACTATGATTGTCCGATCTTCAATATAAAAAGTTCCGCAATTGCAGTAGCTATCATTATCGCAAGCCTTTTTTTAATTGCGTATTTTTGAGCTCCCAAAAATAAGTAAAAATTTTGCCAAAATGACACCTTTTTTCTTTCGAAAAATGTCTTTTATCTGTCAGACCAACCGTTGTCAAGTTATCGATCCAGCCTTTGGACCTTATTTTATACACGAAGGATCTAACGATATTATTATTTTTTTAATTATAATATTTTAAATATTTTAAATATTAAATTTTTAATATACAATTATTATTATTTTAACATATTAAATATTTTTTAAATAAATTTTAAAATTTACACCAAATGAGTTCAATATATGCTCAATAACATACCGTTTTTTCCAAATCCCCAATGAGTAATGTGGTAGACAAAAAAAATCGGAAAAACGACCTTTTTCGGCCCGTCACAGTGGTGTCCATCCAACGTCACATCTGCAAATATGAAGAAAAAACATAAAACACTGGTGCCTCCAATTAAATATATCGTATGAACTGACAGGGACAAGCGGAAATGAAATTCCAAAGTTTTCCGACCAACATCCAAGGATCTCGGTAATAAAAAAGTTTGGACGATAATGTCGGGTCGAAGTGTACCCCGGGTCATCCATGTGGACCAGTAGCAGATTATCGGCTCCTGGTGCAGGGCTCCGTCGCGGCCAATATTTCCCCGACTTCTATTCGTGGACATAGGTAGATACGGAGCAACTTCGAAAGGTTCTCAGACGTACTATACGTATAAAGATTACTTGGCACCCCAACAACTAAAAGTCCTCCTGGCAACTGACATCCACGCTGGCTCTTTCATCAAACGGTAAGGCGATATGCCAAGGAAAAATATCGCCTTTCACTGTGTCCGTGTACATATAGCTTTCCATATTCACAACGTCATAAAGAACGCCGAATACTTCGATATTCAGCTGAGGGTGAGAGGAAAACGATGATTTACTCAGCCAAGAACGATTTTCCGCACTCTTCGGTACTTGACATTCACCGCTCTCAAGCAATGTACGCAATATGGAAAATTTCGCAATGCGAGAAACAGCTTCGTATTCCGGAAGAAGCGTCAGCAGCGTTTTCTTTCAGACGACATTTTTTTTCCTCATAATTCGATGAAATTTTGATAAATTTGATGAGAAACGTCAATAGATTTAAGGCGTTACCCCCACTTGTAGCGCAAAAAAAAGGCCTTTTTCATGAATTTTTTTAAAGAAAACTACAAAACTTTTTTAATCGATCAATATACCATCTTAAAGAACACATCTTGAAGAACTTTCAGTAATTTTTTTATTGAAAAATATTACATTGTTTAGTGGCGAATGGCCGTCAATGAAATAATGTTTTTATATACACGGTTTGCGGTGACCAACATTGCGGCGAAGTGGATCATCTGAAGAAAAAAATGCGGATGGATTTAGTCAAATATAAGTATAAACTAGTCTTTAATCGAAGGATTTTAAAAAATATTCATTTTTCACAAAATGGCGGACAGTCAAAGTTAATGGTTCGATTTTAACGAAAAAAAAACGGCCGTTTTTTGGCTATAAAACGGCCATTTTTTTTTCGAAAAAAGAGATCGTACGATTAAAGACTACTTTTTTATGTATTAAATAAGCCTGCAAAATTTCAAGAAGATCGGTTCATTAGTGTTCGAGTAATCTTGGTCACCGACTTCAGAAATGCCATTTTGAGAAAAACGCGTTTAAAGTTTCTCTTTCAACGCTCTTTCAACGCGGATTCTTCTCTTTCAACGCTCATATCTCAGTCAATTTTGTTCGGATCGACTTGAAATTTTCAGGACATATTCTCAGATACTTATACTTCAAAAAAATGCAATAAAAAAAAATCGATTTTTTCAAAATCGCAAGTGGGAGTAACCCCTTAACGAAACTCAGAAATTTTCCAAGGGGACTAGGAATGTGTGGAATTTTGAAAAATTCATTGCCAATCGTTTACTGCAAAACCGTGGATAAATGTAAAACGTTTTTGAAGAGCTACTTATAATGACATTACAAAATAATAACATTTCTCGACATTTATGACCAAGTCTAATACTTGCAGTTCAATGTAATACTATGTCAAATCGAGTTTGGCCACGATTCCAGTCGAATCGTTTTTGGAAAGTGCCAGAGGCTTCTCCTAAGGCTTGCCTCTATTGATTATGAAAAATTGAAGATGTAAACAAAATTGAGAGCTTTTACATACACCTGGATAGGTAAAAAAGATCGATTTTTCAAAAAGGTGCTCATTTGTACGTAAAGTACTATCCTTTGAGTGTATATCCTGAAAATTTCATAAGGAAATTCGCAGATATGACGAAGTTGACGAACAAACGTTAAGGGGCTATACAGAGTGACACTTTAAAAAATTCTATTTTTTTTGCCTTTTTCCTCAGTTTATACTTTCAAGAATATTATTATCATTTATATCAATATCATTTTATCTTGCAAAAATCGTTAGTTAAGTCTTTAAACGCGTTTTTCTCGAAATGAGATTTTTCAAATTTGCTGACATTGTAACTCAAAGAGCAATTTTCCGATCGACTTGAAATTTGAACTAAGTACTCTTGAATATATTAACTCTACAATGACGTAGGATACTTTTGAATGGATGAAAATTGACGATTTGGCATTGAAAAAAACGACCATTTTATAGGCAAAAAAACATACTTTTTTCATAACTACGCCATTTTGTTAGATTTTGATATTTTTCGAAAATCCTACGTCATAGTACAGGAAATACGTTCCAGTTCAACGACATTTTTTCCTTTTTCGGTTTCAGCTACTCAATCGGTCGGAATCATGTCAGCAGTGGAGGAACTTTTTTTTGGCGCCTCGGAAGGCAGCGCATAAGTCGCTTGGATCTCGATATTTTTCTATGAAAAAATTATGTAATATAGGTCAAATATAGCCAAATATATTCTTAATTTTCCGAAACATTTGATTGAGTACTTATCTTCAAAAAAATTGCCGAAAATCACCCAAATTTTCAGCGTTCACACTGGTATAGCCCCTTAAACGCGTTTTACTCGAAACAGTGTTTTCAAAATCAATACCCGAAATATCTCCGCAGCTATTGGATCGGAATCAAGTTTTGCACAGTTATGCTTCACACAATAGTCTAGTACTTATCGACCCGTTTTTTCGATACCTGGCATAGTGTTTTTTTTCATCATAAATACTGAACAATTTAGAGGCGAAAAATCGCCTGTTTTATTCCAGTGACTGCCATGACCCGATAAAATTGAAATTTTAAATTCCGGCTCGATGAGTACTAGTTTGACTGCCTAATTTGAGAAACAAAATTTTTTTGTTTTAGTTGAAAAAAAAAATGCATCGGCACGTCTGGTACCGCAAACGCTTTGACGTTTTTACGTTCGAAATTTTTTAACCAAATGTTCACACTATGTAGATAAAATGCCATACTTCAAAATGTATATCATGGTTGTTCAATAAAATTCAGTTTTATACCCAAAAAAAATCTCAAACATAACCTTACTTTTAGCCGTCTCAGGTGTATGTAAGTTCTTGATAAAATGGAGGTGCTTTCTTCTCGGTAGCCAGCGCGTGCGACAATGCCCGTAAGCGGCCACCCATCCAAGTATAGTCCATGCTGCATGGGCAATCACCGAGACCAATCGCGCGTCCACTCGGTCGGTCTCCATGCACAAATTGTCGCCGGGTTCCAATTGGATTCCCATAATTGTCCCTACTTCCTGATAGGGATCTAATGGGTCATCGTATTGCATCCCTCTACTAAAACGCCATATCTCGTACATTAGATTCTAATCGGGATTCCCCATAGAAATCCAATGTACAAATCCAATTTGAATCCTAATTCCCACATTATCGAACAGAATCCTTTACGATTCTTACCGAATCCCATCGCATTTTATACGTTGACGTTTCTAAACAACAGATATACATGTACAAATTGAGTGGATCTCAAAAACGCCTATATCCTATCATAAAAAAGTATTAGTCGCTTGAAAGAGTATGTCTGCAGAATCCAGTTGGATTCCCTATGCCTAACAAATTCCTATAAAGATGTGGGTGCACCTTGGGGCTCCCTAACAAATTTGTGCCCAGGATCACGAAAGGCTATTTTTTTGGGAAATCCAACAAATTCCGTTTGAGAATTTCACATAAAAAATGCTCACACGATGTGAATTGAGAAATGGCGCGGAATCCACTTGGATTCCAATGAGAACGCGTGCGGCGTTCCAATCAGATCCCTATAGGGATGTGATAGGATCTGGGGAATCCCCAACAGTCTACCCGGGTTGTTATCTTTTCTACTATTTTTCCGCAATTCCTATAATCAATGTACCACATGTACATCACGAAGCCTTCGATGCATCATCTCCCGATGAAATTGCTTTTCATCGTACCATCGGTAGCCCAGCGGTATATGAGAGAGCTTGAATAAACTTTCCAGACGAAGCCTCCCAGGATTTTCCTATTCTGTCTCCACCAACAGTAGTGCACGAATAGAAAAAAGGAGAATACGAAGCACGAAGTGTACGAGGAAAACAGTTATTGGCATTCAAGTGCACGCATGTGGATGCTGGCTTTCCATTTGTACACAGGATTACTAAGTGTGTACATTACATACACTGTATGTAGGGTGGATACATTACGCACGTGCTTTGTCGAGTACACTTGTTACGAGGAGCAAGTGCACTGGAGAGAAGCGAGCCGCGCCATACGGTGAGCTTGCAAGTCCCCTACAGTGCGTGTACCTTCCTGTACACGTCTTTCAGCAGATGTATCGAGATTGAGCTGAAAGTACAGGGGGTGGCGGCAAGTGATGGTGCTGAAGGACTTGACATCGTGGACTACATGAGATGCAAGGGCGCGTTTATATGACCAACGCAAATTTTGTGAGCTTGCGAGGAGTAATAATCTTTAGGATCAACGTGTTCAAATAACGTTCGTCGTTAAAGGACCCCTCGCCAGTTGCTTTCGCTTTATTCGTCTGCCGGAAAGTCTCATTGGAGCAAGGAGGGAGATAGAGTTGGCTTATACGTTCAGGAATATTTTTGCACGTAGCTGATGGACATATGACACTCGGAAGCCCATAGAAGGTTCATGTTGCGCACAAACCATGAAGGTGTAGCCCTTGGAATGACTGCAAATCGAAATATTGTACTTGCAGTTCATGTTCCTCCGCTTTCTTCGTATATTGGAGGCTTCACCTCTTTCCGGAGACCCAAAAAGGACACCGTTGATTCTAGTGGAATGTAAATATGCAGAAACCCTAAAACTCCACTCGCCAATTGCACACCTGGTCTAAGGATGACTGGCAAGTGATTTCTCTTCCTGTACCAGAAGCATGCCTACAACTTCACATCATATTCCTCTTTCCTTCTCCATTATTGGGTAGTATGGAAACCTTGTCGTTGTAGGAATATTGAAGGATACTTGGTACGTTGAGAAATTTTTATCATCTCTAGCCTTCTTTGCCTTATCTCTCTTATTATCTCAATCAGGAATCATCGATGAGGAAGACCTTCATCGATGAAAGCGATACCGTTTTTTTATCTTTCGTTTTCTGCTGGCATAACACTTCGGTTTTGGTACTTTATCTCTTTTCTACTCGTTTAAAAGAGGAAAATTGACGATGTTGAACTTTGCATCGTTAGATTGCAACGAAAGACCGTTTAAAGTTTTTTTATAGCCTCATTTTCATTGTGCAAAAAATTTTCTCAAATATTTAGGCTGAAGATCTCTAATAAGGATCCTAAGAGAAGTTCAAGCGATTTTGGAGGACTGAATTTGCCAACAATAAAATTCGGCTACGGAACTTTCGTTGCATTTCAACGATGCAAACTTCAATATCATAAAAAATGCCAGCGTTTCGTATAATCGGAAACCCTAATTTCGTGCATTCCGAACCTTTTCGTTCTGACCCTTTCTGTGCTCCCGTGTACTATAACTCTTTGGCCCCCATACAGACAACCCAGACAGAGGCTCGATGGAGCCTGGAGTGCTACAACTCTCGCTTTAACAAGCTGCGGAAGGGTTCCCCGGAGTATATGGCACGGCCTGGTGTGGATCAAGATCCCCGCGGGACTTGTCTCAACGTCGCACCAAGAGAGCACTGCCTCGTACAAGCAATTAAAGCTATCGTTTCCCGTGTTTTTTCTACTTTTAAGAAGAGAACAAAAGGCCGGACACACGCACCGAGAGAGAGAGATAGAGAATCGAGCGAATAATAATGTCGACTGTCCTTATGAGACCTGGTCAGCGTGGAAGGCTCCGTACATCCTGGACTGTATAAACAAAATGGAAAAATGCAGTGAAGTACGTGACGGCCCACGCATTGCCGTGCCCAAGCTCGATGAGCACCGACATTGATGTAACACAAAATTGCAGCCTAATTACTTTTCAAAAGTTTTCATCTTCTGTCGAGTGAGCCGTATTCGATGAATACCGATAGATAATATGCGATAGATTTTATTTGATAGATAATATTCGATAGATAATATTCGATAGATAG
Organism: Ophion ellenae; assembly: GCA_963210295.1. Taxonomy (NCBI): domain Eukaryota; kingdom Metazoa; phylum Arthropoda; class Insecta; order Hymenoptera; family Ichneumonidae; genus Ophion; species Ophion ellenae. The sequence continues at coordinate 58,513,844 of OY723387.1, forward strand.
TATTCGATAGATAGTATTCGATATATATCATTCGATAGATAATATTCGATAGATAATTTTCGATAGATAATATTCGATAGATAATATTCGATAGATAATATTCGATAGATAATTTTCGATAGATAATATTCGATAGATAATATTCGATACATACCATTCGATAGATAATATTCGCTAGATAATTTTCGATAGATAATATTCGATAGATAATTTTCGATAGATAATTTTCGATAGATAATATTCGATAGATAATATTCGATACATATCATTCGATAGATAATATTCCATATATATGCTATACGATAGATAATATTCAATAGATATTATCTACCGAACATAATATATCGACAGCCAAATCGGGTAGATATTATTCGATAGATAACATTCGATAGATAGCATTCAATATATATTATTCGATAGATAAAATTACAGCCTAATTACAGCCTGATTACTTTTCAAAAGTTTTCATCTTCTGTCGATTGAGCAGTATTCGATAAATACCGATAGATAATATGCGATAGATTTTATTTGATAGATAATATTCGATAGATAATATTCGATACATATCAATCGATAGATATCATTCAATAGATAATATTCCATATATATGTTATACGATAGATAATATTCAATAGATATTATCTACCGAACATAATATATCGACAGCCAAATCCGATAGATATTATTCGATAGATAATATTCGATAGATAGCATTCGATATATATTATTCGATAGATAATATGGGATTCTGTCGATCGCGCAATATTCGATGAATACCGATGGATAATATTCGATGGATAATATTTGATAGATATCACACGATAGATAATATTCGATAAATATCATTCGATAGATAATATTCGATTGATAATATTCAATAGATGTTATATACCGAGCGAAATCTATTGACAGATAATCTTCAATAAATATTATCAATCGACAGATAATACGCGATAGATATCATCTATCGAATATGCTGCATAGATAATCTTCGATAGATAACATCGATCAATAGATAATACTCAATAGACATCATCTATCCACAGATATTATTCAATAGATAATATCCGATAGATATTATCTATCGATAGATGATACTCGATAGACATTATCTATCCACAGATGTTATTCAATAGATAATATCCGATAGATATCATCTATCGATAGATGATACTCAATAGCCATTATCTATCCATATACATTATTCAATAGATAATATCCGATATATATTATCGATTGAACATTGCAGCATAGATAATTTTCGATACATATATTACCTATCGGAGATTATCTATCGGTATTCGATAGATATCATCTATCAAATATTATCTACCGGCATTCGATAGATATTATCAATTGAATATTATCTACCGGCATTCGATAGATATTATCAATTGAATATTCCCCCATGGAAATTTATGTATGTAAAATATATGCAGAAAATATATGCTACATATATATATATCGGTCGCATATATAGTGACGAAAAATTGAATAATACGTGTATATTCAGTGTATATGCACCAAATATATGACGCATATATGACCCATATATTTTCGATATATTTTTCTGACAAAAAAAATATATGCTACGTATAAACACTATATATGAGGCATATATGAGGCATAAACGACGCATATATTTTCGATATATTTTGAATCTATTTTTTAGTCAGAAAAATATATAAAAAACGTATGCGTCATATATGACTCATATATGTGTAATTTATGCATCATATATGACATCATATATGCATCATATATGATCAATTTATGCATCATATATGACATCATATATGCATCATATATTTTGATACATATTCCTGACAAGAAATATATGCTGTGTATAAACACTATTACAGTTAAACTTAACAAAACTTAAAACTTAAACTTAAAAAAACTTAACTTACAGTTAAAGTACACTATTACATACAAGCACATATATACAGATATGCTGGGCATAACTGTATATATGTGGCATATATGTACCATTTAAGTAGTATATATGTGGTATGTATGCAGTGTGTATGCAACATATATGCTAAATATATGTGGTATATATGCAGGGTAAATGCCACATATATCATTGATATACGATACATTGATATACAGTAATACCACGCATATACATCTCATATATAAAAACGTTACGAAAATTAGAATTTGGCACATATATTTTCAATATATGGCATACATTTCACATGTATTACAATTATTCATAAAATAAATTTGCAGTATATTTTTGCGTATATAAATTTCCATGGGGGTTATCTACCGGTACTCTATAGATATTGACCAGCGAATATTATCTATCGGTATTCGATATCTATTATCTACCGAACAGTGTAGAATGGTCAAATTAAAAACCGTTTTCATTTCGGAACAAATGATCTCGCAGTACCGCCATAACTTTACCCACGAGTAATCACCAGATGCTATTTCCGTCAATGGTTTCAGATTTTTCCAGCCAAACGGTTGCGAGAATAGATTGCGAGGAGAGACGAACACATGGCAACATTATCAGGATTCGTAGTGGCTACAGAATGACCAAAAAAAATAACCTACAAAATAGTACAATCTTGTTGTTGGCTTTTTTTTTCCAATATTCTATTTTGACCTCGTTTATAGAAATGCCCAACAAAGCAGCCTGCGAACAAAAGAGAGCGAGCGTACCTCCGCGATACAATTTTTCTCGCCGTCCACTTCGTATTGGATATCGAAGACAGATAAAAGCTCGGGGGCCACAAAGGTGTGTCAACTTCTCTCTATCTCCCTCTCTCTCTCTCCCCCTCCCCCTATATCTCTCTAAATATATGTACACCCACACGCGTCTATGTGTTCCATTGCACCCTTTTTCCCCGATACATGGCAGCATATATCCGGCGCAGGGTCACCTGCGATGTAGAACGTGAATAATTAAATTGAATCTTACGCAGTGTTGGTGTACATTCACCGGGGGGTTCATTAAACGGGCGCTGGGAGGAAGCACCGCGACCTCTATTGTTTTTGGATTAGCATTGGAATAGCCGCGTCGCGTCTCGGCCCCGTTTTGTTGCGGCTTTTGTCCACGTTCGACACACCGCTTAATTTCGCATTTATCGATGATGGAATATCGCCCAACTGCACCCAGGATGAAAGAGAACCTGCATCGCAACGTACGACACACGGGTAGGGATTTTTCTTTTTTTTTTTTACACGTCGATCACGAGTGTCCAATGTCCGTTGGTATATCGATGAGGGCCGATTTTTCTCCATTCGATGAAATGACTGCTCTTCCGCAGTTTCGTGACTTCGTCAAAGGGCCGTGCTTCAAATTTCACCTGTTTTTTTTTTTCCCCCGCGAAGCGAACGCTATCGCCAATGCCGCTTTGCCGTCGTGTCATGTCGTCTGTTTTCCGATGCATCAAAATCCCCGAATCGCAGCTTTTTGTACATAACGGTAGAGCCGTCAATCGGATTGATCGTCCGGGAACTGTCGAGACGGGCTCGAAACCCGCTCACTCGCGGGTCCGCCGAACCGAAACTTGTTGCGTTGATGGGAACGGGGGTGGAAAGCACCCCGTATTCAATATTGGGCATTGAAATTCATTTAACTTCGGCGACTCGTCGGTGTTAAAGCGGGATATACATTTACGAGGTTGACAAAATCGACTTCCAGTTTTTTCTCTTTAAGGAGGCTGCTTGGGGACTTTGCGGGGCAGGCGGCGAGAGGGGAACGCCTAGGCTTAAACACAGCCTGTGACGGCTGCCAATCACGAATAATCAAATTTTCGGGTACGCAAAATAAATAAATTTCAGCTACACTGAGAAAAAAAAGCGATGGAATGGAAAAAATGTATTGGTGGATTGAAATAAATTTCTGAGCGCGGAGTGCAACCGATATGTGAGATTGTTACAATACTATGAAATATTGGAAAATGTGATTGATTCAAATAACATATTTTATTCGAAAATCTCTTCTGTTCTCTGAATGTCTACATTATCCTTCGAAAAAATTGTATTCTATTGAAATCATTCCATATACAATCCGTAGATGTATGGATGAAATAACCAAGCGGTTGCTACAACATTTTTTATTTCGTGCAAAAATATAATCAATAGAATGAATTATTTCTACACGACATCGAAACGAATATGCCATGGGACGTAAGTTTTTCAATTAGTTTTAAATCTTAAGGCGTTACCCCCACTTGTAGCGCAAAAAAAGGCCTTTTTCGTGATTTTTTTTAAAGAAAAGTACAAAACTTTTTTAATCGATCAATATATCATCTTAAAGAACACATCTTGAAGAACTTTCAGTAATTTTTTTATTGAAAAATATTACATTGTTTAGTGGCAAATGGCCGTCAATGAAATAATGTTTTTATATACACGGTTTGCGGTGACCAACATTGCGGCGAAGTGGATCATCTGGAGAAAAAAATGCGGATGGATTTAGTCAAATATAAGTATAAAATAGTCTTTAATCGAAGGATTTTAAAAAATATTCATTTTTCACAAAATGGCGGACAGTCAAAGTTAATGGTTCGATTTTAACGAAAAAAAACGGCCGTTTTTTGGCTATAAATAAGCCATTTTTTTTCGAAAAAAAAAAATCGAACGATTAAAGACTACATTTTTATGTATTAAATAAGCCTGCAAAATTTCAAGAAGATCGGTTCATTAGTGTTCGAGTAATCTTGGTCACCGACTTCAGAAATGCCATTTTGAGAAAAACGCGTTTAACGCTCTTACAACGCGGATTCTTCTCTTTCAACGCTCATATCTCAGTTCAGGACATATTCTCAGATAATTATACTTCAAAAAAATGCAATAAAAAAAATCGATTTTTTCAAAATCGCAAGTGGGGGTAACCCCTTAAATAAAAAGTGAGCATTAGAATGATCATTCACGATGATAGTGGATGAGAATAACAGATATCCAATGGAATATCCATGGAGAGAATATCAGATATTTAAGCGGAGAGTAGGGATTTGAGCGTGAAAAAAAAACATTTTTTTGCGATTTTTTTTCATCTATATGGATAGAGTACATTTATTGAAACCTTTTGTACATTGTTGAGTGTCATTTCAAGAACATTCCGTGAAATTTGTGCGCGAAAATATCCACAAACAAGCCGGTGACAAAGCTTTTCCAAGAACGCCTTTGGAAAAACACGATTTGCGGTGTTCACTGTATCTCGGCTAGAAATTATGTGAAATCAAGTAACATTAAAATTTAGTCAAAGTATCATCAAATCCTCCCCCCAACGGTCTTTGATAATTTTTTTTTATTTATACATTTTTGGTGGTCATGCAAAGTGAAAAGTGCTATTTTTCACGAAAAATTCCGCCATTTTGGGGGTGGAAAACCCCCCCAATGTAAAAAAAATCTCAAACTAACCGTTGAGGGGAGGTATTTTATATGTAGAAAGTGTGTACCAAGTTTGAAATAAATCGGTCATGTAGTTTTCAAATGGCAGTGAACACGGACTTTGAAAAAGTGCTTTCGAGAAAAACGCCTTTGAAGTTTAGAGAAGTCGGAGCTACAGTGTTAGAGGAGCGGGACTAAATAGTCAATAACTTCGAGAGTTTTGCTCTGATTGACTTGAAATTTTGGTATTATATTCTTGAAATGTTTAACTATAAGAGAAGACAAAAAATGGATTTTTCAAAAGTGCAAACCCTTACCCTCCCCTTGACTGATAAGAACAGATACTACACTTTGTTCTCAGCCACAGGCTAAGAAGCGATACTCTTTAGAGTTTCTCCGGCGTTTAAGTAGATTTTCCGTTCGCGCTACGCTTACGAGAAACGAGCGCGCGTGCGGCTTCTAGCGGTTGCTCCGAGAACTACGAGTTTCCTCACACCTATAATTTCGGTGTCGCGCGGTCATGGTTTCATTGAATTTTTTTATCCAAATACGCAAGAAACAAATTTAATTTTCGCATAATTTCTTAACCAATTCAGACATTTTCTTAATATTTTTCAATTAAAATAAAATATTAATATTTTAACGAATAACTTGAAAATCAATATCGGATATGGTGAAAAAAATGAAATAACATATTCACTCAATAGAAATTTCATCTGAATCAAACGAGCGAAATTGAATTTTTCTTGTGTACTCGAATCAACAATATTCATGATATTAATTGAAACGCTTTTTTCGTTCGTTGGAGAAAATCCATTCAACACTATATAATTTGTTCGCTATAATTTTTTATATAGTTTCAATAATATATTGTTTTCGGCTTACAATATATCTTTTGAATGAAAAAAAAAACTTTCAATTTTATCATGTTAATAAAGTCAATAGCGTTTTCTTTGGGCTACTAAATCCGATTATTTACACCAACAATTTTACAATTGAATCAACGAAATTTCATTCAATAATAACACCAATGATATTGGATCAATGATTTTTTTTCTGTGTCCTAAATATATGGAATGCATATAATTGACTGTTTAGAAATGTTATTAATCTTTTTTGTTTATTTACATTGCGAAAAAGTTATCAACCAAGTTGAAATGTGGCAAACGCGCAATTTAGTTCTCAGTAACTGGTAGCACTAAGCACAGATACGAACGCCACATCGTGAGCGCGTAGCTGTTAAACATCCTTCGCCAATTCCGTTTTTTGTTCGGCGAAAATGAAAAGATGGAAGGGAAAAATGCAAACCGAAAAACAGTACAATTGACGGTTGGAGCGAGTACAACCTGGAAAGCGGCGGAAAAAAGTAGTTGAGCCGGAAAATGAATGCGCAGTCGAGGGACGACGCATAATTGATTTGAAGGTTATGTCGAAACTCATGTGCTGCAGGTTCTGTAAAGAATGATTCAAAATATTTAAATACTCTTTATGAAACCGCGGTAAGAAATTTATAGCAAGGAAGCAATAGTTTGTGCGTTTCAAATTTTGCCGCCTATTCAAAATAGCCGACTCGACAGCAAAATAGACTTGAATCAGCTGAAATTTCCTATTTTATTCCACGAATAACTCGATAACGAGACAGACAAAACGCCTTCGTTGAAATTATTCATAAAAATCTCAAGATTTTTTTCCGCCTATTTCCATTCAATTCTTACTATTCTTATTATGTTGCGACAGGCGTATTAGAGTTCTCATGAAGCTTGGGCTATGTTGCCCGTGTATGAGAGCCGAACTTCAATAATTAAAGGGAGATATACACCTAGATGGTCGAAAAAATCGATTTAGAAGCTATGAACATTCCGCCGACCGTAGAAGACCTACCCAGGTAGGGAATCAAAAGGCTGACGATGGAAACAAACTTGTGCGAGCCTTGTTACACCGAGCCTGAGTGAGACAGACCTGGGCTAGGTTTCATTGCATCGTTTGGAGCAGCCTGGAACCAAGACTGGCTGCTTAGCCTAAAATCAGGGTTATTTCAAGCTTCATTCAGCCAGTGAATTTTAAGGCTAAAACATCAAGGCTGGATGCAGGCTTGTTTTAGGTTGTGATAAAATAAAATAAATTTTAAATAATATTTTTTCTGTACTTTTATGAAAAAAAAAAAATTAGCAATAAATTTGTCGGGTGCGAAGGCACGAAAAACGAAAGCGAAGGAGGCAGCTCAGAACATTTAAACATATTCTCTTATCGATATTTATGAGGTACACAAAAAAGTTTTTTTCTCGTCACATACACATTTCGTATATACTCACTCTCTGGGGTTTGCGTACACTCTGTGTATTACGTGTCCCATAAACAATAAATAAAATAAAGTATTGTGTTTAAAATATTTTATAAATATTTTATAACAAATAATATAATGAATAATAAATATATATATAATAAATAAAACGAATTCTTTACAAATTTATTAAATTTATCCCAATGTAGAATATAGAAAACTAAAAACAGGCCTCATATAGCCTCGAGAAGAGTTTGGGATAAGCCTGGTCATAAATGCTCGTGAAGGCTTCATTAAGGCTCGTTTTGAACCTTGTCGTTTCGTCGTTTCAGGCTTAGTACAGGCTTTTCTACCAGCCTTTGGTCAAGCCTGTGTGCAACAGCCTGAAACCGCGTTATCATTCAGGGGTTCAGCTAGGCCTGAAATCAGGCTGGTGCTCAGCCTGAATAAAAAAATGTGAGCCTTGTTTCAGAGCTTGACGAGTCCTTTTTTCATCGTCAATTCCTACCTGGGTAATCGCCTTCAAGCTCGACGGATCGCGGTAAATCCTACTGTTCCACTAAAATAGGTGTAACTTCGTCAATTTTGAGAATTTTAGGGTCCGGTTGGTCTGAAAATATTGTGAAAAGTTCACACTATAACAATATGCAAAAAAAAAATGATTTTTTGAAGTTTGCAGAGCATTTTTTCCCATCTAAATGTAAATCCCGCCTTAAGATCGCGCAAGAAGGGACGAGGGGAAGAGGCACGAGGGTGAAGAAGACCCGAGGAGGGTAGAAAGAGAAACAGTGAAGGGAGCAAAAAGAGCAAAGCTGGAAATGCGCTACCTGCCAAAATGTGCAACTCTCTCACGTTCAAAGGGCTTTCCAGTGTCTGTCTATATCGAAAAGATCCTTCAGTTCGACGCCTCTCGAACTAACTGCAAAAAAGTTCCAGGTACTTCACTCCGCTATCCAGTTGCTACATAAACGCTTTGCATTTATCGACAAATTGAGTCTCCACGAGCGTACACACACGCATAGCCTATAGAGGCCTATGCAGCCCCGAAATGTATGCTGCATTCAAGATGAGTCGAAGGAAAGCCGAAAACTCGACTACTTTGAGTCGAACTCATCGATACGGCGTTATCTCACAGGCGTGTAGACCTGGAAAACGCTGAAATCGGCTTGCACCGTTTCCATTTCGGTTAGCTCGGCAACTCGATAGATTTATTTTCCTGCTCAGCTATCTTCCCTCCAACCACCCATCTGCAGGGGAAACGAGCAAAGGAGAACACACGGAGATTGTGCCTCGCAGGTAAACTGGGCAGCCTGCCTAGGACGAAAAAATATCTTTTGGTGGAGGTGCAAGAATTCAGCGATGATAACACACTTGAAACGTTCTCTTCCCAAGTGAGTGCTGCTGGTCCAACATTATTCGTGTTCGTGTGGAGTCATCTGTACGTCACATTGACAATACAGATTACAGTTTGTCAATGAACGGATAATAATGAACCGTCTTCCATTGAGGCAGTAGACCGAATTAAGGCGGGATATACATTTAGACAGGAAAAAAAATAAGCAATATTGAGGGATTTTTAAGGGGTTACCCCCACTTGCGATTTTGAAAAAAAATCAATTTTTTTTAATTGCATTTTTTTGAAGTAGGAGTATCGGAGAATATGTCCTGAAAATTTCAAGTCGATCCGAACAAAATTGACTGAGATGTGAGCGTTGAAAGAGAAGAATCCGCGTTGAAAGAGCGTTGAAAGAGAAACTTTAAACGCGTTTTTCTCAAAATGGCATTTCTGAAGTCGGTGACCAAGATTACTCGAACACTAATGAACCGATCTTCTTGAAATTTTGCAGGCTTATTTAATACATAAAAATGTAGTCTTTAATCGTTCGATTTTTTTTTTCGAAAAAAAAATGGCCGTTTTATAGCCAAAAAACGGCCGTTTTTTTTTCGTTTAAATCGAACCATTAACTTTGACTGTCCGCCATTTTGTGAAAAACGAATATTTTTTAAAATCCTTCGATTAAAGACTAGTTTATACTTATATTTGACTAAATCCATCCGCATTTTTTTCTTCAGATGATCCACTTCGCCGCAATGTTGGTCACCGCAAACCGTGTATATAAAAACATTATTTCATTGACGGCCATTTGCCACTAAACAATGTAATATTTTTCAATAAAAAAATTACTGAAAGTTCTTCAAGATGTGTTCTTTAAGATGGTATATTGATCGATTAAAAAAGTTTTGTAGTTTTCTTTAAAAAAAAATCATGAAAAAGGCCTTTTTTGCGCTACAAGTGGGGGTAACACCTTAAGGAGAGATACACACCTAGAAGGTCGAGGACGAGGATTTAGAAGCTATGAACATTCCGTCGACCGTAGAAGACCTACACTATGGGCCTGGTATCGATGGTTTTATGTAAGTTGACAAATTTCGTGATTTATTCATTCCCAAATTTTCAAACGCGCTTTTCTCAATACCACGTTTTTCAAATCGGTACCCAAAATTTCTCGAAAACCAATGAACCGATTGCCTTGAGGTTTTTTGTGGTTATTCTATACACCATTATCTAGTACTTGTCATAGGATTTTTTTTTCCGTTACTTAGTTTTTGTTTTATAGGCAAAATAATAACTAATTTTTGGCCCAAAAATCACTATTTATGTTCAAACGTCCGCCATTTTGTCATAAATCGATATTTTCAAAATCGGCCATGACAAGTACTAGATTATAGTATCTAATTTAATAATCTTTTTGGTTTTTTTTTCAGATGATTTATGATGAAACGCCAGTGGGTACCGTATACGCAAATTTTTTTACGACGCTCCAAGGATCATACAATATCCTTGTATATTTTTGATATTTTTAAATAAAGAAAATTAAACATATTTTTGAATGTATATACTTTTAGATAATTAAAACCCTAAGCCCAAAATTCAAATAGTTTTCCTTGAAAAAATTCACAAAAATGACCTTTTTTCCGGCTCCTAGGTGTATATCTCCCCTTAAAGTAAGAAATAATTATTCTACAATTATCAAACTTTAGGTATACTTTAATAGTATATTTAAGTATACAAAAGAATTTTTTTTTAATTAATTCATCATCAAAATGACGGAGCTGTGGCGTGCAGTCTAGCTTCCCGTAGACTTTGATTTACAAAAAAGTTCAAACATTTTTTCAGTTAGAACATGTATAGTTTCTATGTGACTGTAATTAAAATCAAGAAAATGCAAATTTAAGCGAATAGCAGGCATTTACAAAAAAAATCAACATTTCACGCAACATTTCTGTAAAATGTGGATAAAAAAAGTAGTTTTTTTTCCAATTTTTCAAAAACAATTCTCGTCAAGTAGAAGGTACCAATATTATCAATATTTCTACCAAGTTTCAACTCAATCGGCTTAATAGTTTTTGAGTAATCCTGCACGCCAATTTCGACAATGCAGTTTTGAGAAAAACGCGTTTGAAGTTCACGCCCGCTCTGAATCCGAGCGGTGAGGCACAGCGTTGACGGGCTGTAACGTTTGAAGTTTTTCGAATTTCGCTTCGAAACTTTAGGAAAATATTCTACATGTATAGTTCTATCGATTAAAGAAAAAAAAACGAAATCGATTTTTTTATCGTTGCAAATGTATATCCCGCCTTAAAAGGTCCGAAAAATCGTTTTTTTTTTATTGCTTAAATCGATAGATAAACTATCCAAGAATATCCTTACAAAGTTACAAAGGCCAAATGTCGATATTTCTCGAAATACAAGGCCAAAAGCAGAGAATTGATATTCGAAATTGACATTTCCTCCTGCTGAAAACTTTGGGTGTAGTTCCGAAAAGCCCATACCGCCGATTAAGTTGAAATTTCGCGCCCCCATGTATTTTGACTCGCTCATCACGAATGCGATAATGAAAAATGCCGCGAATTTTATTTTCAACGTCAAAACTCAAAAACTGAGTTTTTAAAAGTTTTTCTACTTTATTTTGATAAATGTTGGTCTTAGAAAAAAATGTTTCCTACAAAAGTTGTACGCCTCCGACTCTGTTTTTGTTTTTTTAAGCACCTGAATATAAGTTCAAAATTTCCTCAAAACGACACTTTTTTTTTACACCCGCCAAGGTGTGTAATTTTTCGAAAAGCGGCTGCGTACAACGAGAACTACATCCATAGATATTATCAAACTTTAATATTCATTTTTCAGACCACCCATCGTCATATTATCAATCCGGCTATTGGACCACATTTTTTATACAGCCGTTCGATACCTCGATAACGTGGTTAAGGGAGCTTTCCAGTGTGAAATTTTCAAAAAATCGATTATTTTTTTTTTTGCTTTATCGAATAGTATACACTCTTCCGAATATTCCCTGAAATTTTCATGCCGAAATTCCGATTATTTCGGTTACTGTACAGCATTTCTTGGAAGAAGGCAACGGAGCGCTACAGCTGCTTGAAACTTTGAACGCGTTTTTCTCGAAACAGCATTTTTCAAAACGGTGTCCAACTTGGAGGGCAGAGTTTTAAAGCTATCGAGTTGAATTTTTTACACAATATTCTTAACGTCATTGTTTATCGTGCTATGGAAGCTTTTTTTTTTGACATCTTCCTATTTTTTTGTAAAAAAAACTGCCAAAAAAAATGCTAAAATCGATACTTTTTGTTCAAACCGGCGCCATTTTTGCAAAAAAAAAAAAAAAGCCTCCATAGCACGAAAGCCAATTATATACCGATCAATAATCTTTTTGTGTTTTTTGTTTCAGATCAAAATTGTGACCCCCAACGTGGACACCACATCCAAGTGCATTTTCTGCAACAATTGTTTCATCATTTTTATAGATATTAATTAATAAATAAATCGATCTTTAAAAAATTGTTTTGTATTCTTCAATACCCAATTAATATACAAAAAAAAACCAGACCGATTAGATTATTTTTTCTTTAAAAAAAAAAATCGCGAAAAACAGCGATTTTTCGGGCTGTCACACTGGAAAGCTCCCTTAATTTTTAATTTTTTTTTAAATAAAAATTCACACGAAATAATTTCTATGTATGTTTAATAACCATACCTATTTTACAATTCTTAAATAAATAATCTAGAAGACAAAATAAAATCGAAAAAAAAACGATCTCGTGAAAAAGTGTGGAATTTTTTACGAAGAAAAATAAGGAGAAGATCCCTGTATCCATATATACATATATGTACTTTAAATCGCAATACACTCAGAACACTATATATATATATATATACACACACACACACACACACACACACACACACATATACATACATACATATATATATATATATATATATATATATATATATATATATATATATATATATATATATATATATATATATATATATATAAAATGTACTTACGTATGTATAGCAAGGCGTGCGTCAGTCCTTCGTTTGCGAGGAATACGAGAATAAGTCTTAAATCCATGATGCATTATTCATCCCTAAAAGAAAGAATGGAGTGACGAGAAATACTTTTTGCTGGGCTACGCCGTAGCAGCTTTTCGCCGTGCCGTTTCCTTCCTCTTTCCTATATACGAAAAGCCACGATCCCACGGGTCTCTTGCTGATTTACCATATCTTCAACTTTTATCCTGCTGCACAGTTTGTCTCCATTCTACGTCCCATTCAGGAGATAAAAATCGCTGATGGGTATTACTATTTAAAAAGAAGGAAACGGACGTGGAGAGATACGCATCGCACTATTTATGGTCGGGAAGATTTATTTTATGTCTAAGTTCGTATCTGAATCAATAATGGTGGTAGTGGCCGAAGAGATTCAGAGAGCTTGTTGATAACGAGGGTATACGGGTATGAATTTGAAGGGAGATACTACATTTTCGTGGAGGGCTATGGTGAAAAAAGTTGAGGGGCTATACCAGTGTGAGCGCTGAACATTTGGGTGATTTACGGGAATTTTTTGGAAGAAAAGTAGTCAATTAAATATTTTGGAAAATTAAGAATATATTTGGCTGTATTTGACATATATTACGAAAAATTTTGCATAGAAAGATATTGAGATCCAAGCGACTTATGCGCTGCCTTCAGAGGCGCAAAAAAAGTTCCTCCACTGCTGACATGGAATCATGTCAGCAGTGGAGCATAAATTATATAAATGATAATGATATTCTTGAAAGTATAAATTGTCGAAAAAAGCAACAAAAAAAACCGATTTTTTTAAGGTGTCGCACTGGTATAGCTCTTTAATTGAGTTTTTCGGAAATATTTTAATGAAACATCAATTTTTCGCGGCCGAAATCGAGTTTTTCGAAATCAGCGATTAATTTCACATCGGACAGGGCCTTTGGAAATCCAAAAATCGAATATTTTTGTTTTGCCCACCATCCGGCCGTTTCCGTAAAAATGCCAAAATCGCCATTTTTCAATCGGCCATATCGAAGCCGCTAATCAACCATTAGGGATTGATAATCCCATTTCCGAACAGGATTTCGATAGACTTGAAGAATGTCTCTAGTTTTATCCAGCTATTTGAATTTGGTCTATGAACAAAGGCCCTGATGAGCAAAAACACGAAGATGGTTTTTCCGAAAATACGGAATTTTTTAGGGATATTTATTTATTATTTAATTTTATTTTTAGGGAATTTATTTACAAAATAGGGAATATTTTTCGAAATGTCAATTTTCAGCCGGCAGAACCAGGGTTTTCGAAATCAGCGATGAATTTCGGTATGTTCACTGAAAATGACGATTAATGAAATACCTTTAGCCGAGGAAAAAAATTGCTGATTTTCGCGCTTTTTTTCAAAAACGAAAGAATTTTCCACCATTTTTTAAACTTAGGGTATGTTTTATAACTACTTTTGGCTTTTATGTGGTATTTAAACAAAAAATAATCTTTAAAAATCGCCGAGGTATGGCACGGTCTTCCGAACTACATTTTCAAAACTGGCGTGACGTATGGCTAAAAAGCTAATCGGCCGATAATGATGAGATTTGGTATAAATATTTCTAATCTTATTGTCTAAAACATGAGCCTACATTTTTTTGAAAATAAAAAAGAGTGTTTTTTAATTACAAAATGAATCCATTTTTTTTTCGAAAAATGCCATTTTTCCGTTTCAACGCGTACCATTTGATGGATTTTTGACGTTTCTCACGTTAATAAAAATAATTCAAAAAATACAATGTAACGGCCAGACGTAGTAATAAAACATACCCTGAGTCTCAAAAAAAGTGAAGAAATCTTCCCATTAAAAAAAAAAAATCATGAAGATCAACGATGTTTTGCTCGCCTTTGGCCGAGGCAATCGGCGGGCGGAGGAGCTTCAAGAATTCCTCTTTATTGTAGACCGCAGTATGCAGTAAGGATGCGGACTGTGCAACCAATGACGAGGCACCGAATGCACCGGACACTTCGTATACATTCGTAACACCTGTTTTCACACCTCGCCGGCGATGAAACAAATTGTTCTGATGAAAACCCACACACGGTGATGTGTGTCGCGGCGGGCCCGGAGTGGCATTTCCCAACCGCTACTTCACCCTTTTTCCGTCAACAACCAAGAAATACGTATGAGCCACCGTGGAAGATTAATGGAAACGAGCTGAATGGAAAATGGGAAATGTCATCGCGTAGACACGAGACAAAGCACGAAAGAACAGGCTCGCTATTTTTTTTTTGCATTTTTACACAAAAAATGCAACATTTCGAAAATAAGTAAAACTTGGTTAAGGCGGGATGTACATTTAGACAGGAAAAAAAGCAATATCAAGGAATTTTTTAAACTAACAAATAATTATTCTACAATCGTCAAACTTTAGGTATACTTTAATAGTATATTTAAGGGGTTACCCCCACTTGCGATTTTGAAAAAATCGATTTTTTTTTATTGCATTTTTTTGAAGTATAAGTATCTGAGAATATGTCCTGAAAATTTCAAGTCGATCCGTACAAAATTGACTGAGATATGAGCGTTGAAAGAGAAGAATCCGCGTTGAAAGAGCGTTGAAAGAGAAACTTTAAACGCGTTTTTCTCAAAATGGCATTTCTGAAGTCGGTGACCAAAATTACTCGAACACTAATGAACCGATCTTCTTGAAATTTTGCAGGCTTATTTAATACATAAAAATGTAGTCTTTAATCGTTCGATTTTTTTTTTTTTTTCGAAAAAAAAATGGCCGTTTCATAGCCAAAAAACGGCCGTTTTTTTTCGTTAAAATCGAACCATTAACTTTGACTGTCCGCCATTTTGTGAAAAATGAATATTTTTTAAAATCCTTCGATTAAAGACTAGTTTATACTTATATTTGACTAAATCCATCCGCATTTTTTTTTTCAGATGATCCACTTCGCCGCAATGTTGGTCACCGCAAACCGTGTATATAAAAACATTATTTCATTGACGGCCATTTGCCACTAAACAATGTAATATTTTTCAATAAAAAAATTACTGAAAGTTCTTCAAGATGTATTCTTTAAGATGGTATATTGATCGATTAAAAAAGTTTTGTATTTTTCTTTAAAAAAATTCATGAAAAAGGCCTTTTTTTGCGCTACAAGTGGGGGTAACGCCTTAAAAAAAGGAATCGAATTTTTGATCGTTATATATGTATGTGCCGCCTTAAGTATCATTCATATTGGACGATGTAATTCCAATCCTAATTTTAGTAATTCTAACGATTTAATTATAATAAAGATGTAATCCAATATACTTATTAACAGTAGCAATGCGGAAATTATAATGTCACAAATTCATTGATTCGTTGAATAATTATCATTTATGTTTGTTCGGCTATTTGTGTCAGTCAAATTATTCTATGACAAATAAAAAAGAATTCAAAACTCATCATAGTGTCTAATATTTTAAATCGTGTTCACATGTAACTATATAAAATAATTTGAAGCTGAATTAAGGGGTTAGGCCACTCTTGAGACCGAAAAAAATAGGTTTTTTGGGGATTTTTTTTTTTTCAGAAAAACTACAAAATAAATCGAGATTACAAAAAAGGGTGTTTATCATACATAGCAGTGACTGTATACAATAATTTTTTTAAAGCGGTTAATTAAAAAATGGCGGCTGTGCAGCGTTTATCTCAAAATTGCATTTTTTAAGTTGGCCGGAAACATAACTCAGACAATTTTCAACCGATTCTCTTGAAATCTTGAATATATCGTGAAATATACATTGTCTATGGAAGTACGTAGAATTTTTGGTCGTAGAAAAATTTGCCTAAAAAATCGTCAGATAATTGTTAGCAAAAAATGAACTATGCAATATAAAAAAAGCCCTACGTACTTCCATAGACAATGTATTTTTCAAGATATATTCAACATTTCAAGTGAATCGGTTGAAACTTGTCTGAGTTATGTTTCTGGCCAACTAAAAAAATGCAGTTTTGAGATAAACGCTGCACAGCCGCGATTTTGAAATTGATCTCTGCAAAAAAATGATTGTATCCAGTCACTGATATGTATGACAAACACCCTTTTTTATCATCGCGATTTATTTTATAGTTTTTTTTTTCTAAAAAAAATCCCCAAAAAGCCTTTTTTTTCGGCCTCTAGAGTGGCATAAGGCCTTAAAGTGAGCAAAAAAATACAATATTTATATATTATATTTATTATTTTTAAATATTTATGAAAATTATACTTATATTTATATATAATATTTATATTTATATATAATATTTATCTTTATAAATATTTACATTTACATATAATATTGATATTTATAAATATTCACATTTATATATAATATTGATATTTATAAATATTTACATTTATATATAATAGTTATATTATATTTATATTTCTTTTTTTTTTCTAAATAACCATATTTCCATTGATTTGGGTGAGTAATCTGCAATGGTATATGACTTTCTGAATCTCGACCGCTATAACTACGAGAATGTGACGTTCGAATTCGTCGGTGCTGATCGAGCATGCCTACGTCGTAGCCGTCGTAGGCATGTATATGATGGACCCTCCGCTGCATTAGTGCGCGCATCGACCGCTACGCGTCGCATACGCGAGATCTAACTCACAAGCGAAGCAAGGCCTGGATGCTTTTATAAGCTGATGCGTCCGGGAGCAAAGCATACTTACCTGGCGCAGAGGTTACCGTGATCACCAAGGCGGTTCCTCCAGGGCGAGGCTCTTCCATTGCACCTCGGTCGAGCTGACCCTTGCGAATATCCCTAATGTGGATATCTCGGGCGTATAATTTTTGTTAGTCGGGACTGCGTTCGCGCTATCCCGGATAATTCCAATTCAAACACAATTTTTTAGCTGACTCTCTTTTCTGAGAAGCTCAAAAGGTTAACAGCCTTTGGGGCGCGAACTGTTTACATTTGGACCGATTCGTATCTTCATCTATATATATAGCATTACTTGGGTTACGATTGAGAAATGAAAGTTTTTCTCAAAAATTCATGCAAGTTGAAAAATTTTTCTGCTAAAGAAAAAAACATTCTGAATGTAGTCATTCCGTACATTTGATTCAAACTGTAACAGTATTTATTTTTTAAAGTATTTCAAGGGATTTTTTATTTATTTTGGGAAAAGAACTGCTGCAAAGACAAACTCTCGCCAAACGTGTTGATACCGCAGAATTTTAATCTCAAACATACCCGAACAAAAACACTAGGATTCGATGGATTAAAATGAAAATAGGCAATCAGTTTTTCAATTGCTATAGCTAAGAAAATATCTTATTCTGATGGTGGAAAAAATATTCGAAGAGTTGCACAATTATATTGAAGGAATTTTAACCCTGTACAGCATAACGATTTATTATTTATTTTTATTAAATGCTAGATTTTGAGGTCACGGTGTTGACCAAAAATTATAATATTCTTATACATTTGAGCATCATTTCTGTGCTTACGATTTCGTAGAAAATACAGGAAGTTTTTTTTTTGCACCGAAGGCGTATACATTTAGACAGAAAAAATAAGCAATATTGAGCAATTTTTTAAAGTAAGTCATAATTATTCTACAATTATCAAGCTTTAGGTATACTTTGATAGGTACATTTAATATCCCGCCTTAACGTGACATTCTCAACAAAAAAAACTACCAGTGTGTTTCAACAGAGAACAAAATCAAATGTTGTCCAAAAATTAACGAAAAATTTTAATTTTTGGTTTCAGTGAAGGGTTTCTTTTGTAGCATTTACAATTTTTATTGAAAAATATTTATAAATGCGGTAAATACAATGGTTAACTAAAACCCCTTTAAAAACCAAACGTATTTAGTTTTTGCATGAAATCATCTGGTGCTTGGACGAAGGATTTAATAAAATATTGATTTTTGAAAGAATGGTCGCAGTCTAAAGTGGAAGTATCTATGGGGGCATCCATTAATTACGTGAGGTGATTTTGGCGATTTTTCGACCCCCCCTCTCCCCCTGGTGAGATGTCGTGAGATTTTGCTCGACCCCCTCCCCCCTCCCCTAATCTCACGTGAGATTTTTCAAAATGCATACGTTCACGGAAAATAAATTGTAGTAGAAGTAACTGCGGTTGTAGTACCATTTACTCCACCATGTAAAGTAGTAGGGAGACTCTCCCTACGTGATAAAAATTATGTGATTACTAAAATTACTAAAATTACTAAAATTACTAAAATTACTAAAATTACGTGAGATTTGCCGAAGCCCCCCTCTCCCCCACGTGAGATTGGGTGAGATTTCGCTCGACCCCCTCCCCCCCCTAAACGCCTCACGTAATTAATGGACGCCCCCTATATTGGTGAAAAAACCACTCTATTTTCGTCGATAAAAAGAAACTATGAATAAAAAAAGATCCTTCGTAGCATTGCTTTTTTATATGTAAAAGAAGCACGTAAAATTTAATGTTGATCGGTGCAGTGATTTTTGGGATATCGTGATGACCGATTTTCCAAAAGTTATTAAAAAAAAAAACTAGTTAGTTTGCCGGTTGCGAAACCTACCTATAAACGTCTATAACTCCCTCAATTGTGAACGGATTTACAGTAGGTAAAAAAAAGTATTTGCCACGTCGTCTATTTTCAAATTATCGTTCTAAAAAAATAAAATGCTTCACGAAGTTTCTGTGTTCGATAGCTTTTCCTAAATATACATCGTGTCGTTTACAAAAATCTTGGGAAAACACGAACAAAAAAACAAAGCTAAATCGACAACTGTTTCGTGTGACACGTACAAATACTTTTTTACCCACTGTACGTGAAATTTTCAGAGAATATTTTTCAAACGTTATATTTGGACAATCCGTCGAAAACCGAAAATTTCAACTATGTGTAAGCCTTTAAAAATCGATGTTTGTCGTTTGATATTTTTATTTTGCAGCTCTTGAATACTGTATCCAATTTCCAATAAATGCAAAACGAACTCGGACCGTTACGAACCATGCATGCGTAAAAACCAGGCTTCGAAATGCGTTGAAATCACGCTTCGAAAAATAAATTGCGGAAAAACGCATTTGTTTGCTGTTTTCATGGAGAAGTACCATTATTCGATAACTTTCGGAAAACTGCTATACAGTTAATTTTTTTATATCTCATCCCGTTGGATCTTCGTCATGAACTTTCAAACGCATAATCTATAGACAATTGCCACCAAAAACGTAATTGGTGATTCAAGCATTTTTTAAACTTAATTTGAGGTTTATGTGGGGAAATGTATACGACGAAAAAAATGCAATTCATTTTCTTTTTACAGGAACCGAACGTTCTACGTATATGAAACTTTAGGTACAATTTATTACATAATTAATCTGTTTAAATAAATGTTCTCATAAAAAATATTGCAAAATGGCGTCTAGGTCTATCGCGGTGGTGGTTCGTTTGTGGGAAATTCAATGACTTCAATATTGATGTGAAAAATATGAGCCAAGAAGTTTTAGTATTGTAACATCCAGATGCTGAATTTATACCTAATAAACATTTGAAAAGTTAAATATCTAAAAAATCGAACCCTTCAGAAACAAAATTGAAATTTTACCCAAAAATTTCGTTCTTTTTTCCGATTAAAAAATACTTAAAAGGTGACTTTCTTAAACCAGTTCGATGTAATATTGTTGTTGAGTTGTGTGTTAAATGTTTGCACCATCGGTCAACTAATTCTTAAATTACGTTTCCCGCAAATTTAAAAAGTTCAATTTTGAGAAAAATGTGTTTAAAGTTTGCGGTGCGCTCCGGCTAAGCGATGAGATGAGTCGCGCTCACAAGTAACAACTTCGGAACGGCTACGAATTTCCGTCTAAAACTTTACGACCATATTCGTAAAATGATCAACCAACATATTGCGTAAAAACAAAAAATTCGATTTTTTATGCCTCTACATGTATTTCTCCGCTTAATCACTGGCTGAAATAAAACATTATCCGATTAATTTATCCGAATTGATAGTCTACTAATGAGTAAATAAACTTGTCGCTAATCGGTTTTACGTTGTTCATTTTAATGCTTTTACACGTAATAATATTTGGAAAATACTATCGTTGGAAATAACTTTAAAAATATGAAAAATGTACCCTCAGCCGTCTTCTACATTGGTGGATCTCTGGGCACTCTATATTTATAGGGCAGATGTCATTCGCCCTCTCTTCACACAGATGGCGCCGGGAGGAAACCGTTCGCACAAGCGAATGAGCGGACTGGGTGTACTTAAGCTGGTCCGCGCAGTGCCAAAGCATACTTACCTGGCGCAGAGGTTACCGTGATCACTAAGGCGGTTCCTTCAGGGTGAGGCTCTTCCATTGCACCTCGGTCGAGCTGACCCTTGCGAATATCCCTAATGTGGATATCTCGGGCGTATAATTTTTGTTAGTCGGGACTGCGTTCGCGCTATCCCGGATAATACCAATTTAAACATAATTTTTAGATAACTACCACTCTGATATTGATTTTCATAACTATGTTATGAAATCTCCTTCTGCAATTACATGGTCGCGTTCATCAATGTTCAAAATGAATATTTCTACGGCGTACACATTCATTCCCCATTCCATGCAAGTTGACACATTGGTGGAAGTGGACAAAGAATGTGAATAAATGCGACCTCACCACGGGTCGTTGTTTTTAAATTACACATATTGCAAAATTGATTTTTGGGGACGGTAGGAACGGAAAACTCTTTATCTTGCCGAGATTTTTCTTCCCCATGCACGCCAAGATCTGGTACAGCATTTCATATAATGGAGAGATCCATTTTTACTTATGTTTTTTTCATGAACAATAATAAAACATTTAAGGGGTCTTCTCAATTTAGACACTAGAGAAAAGGCTATTTTCATGATTTTTTTAAAAGGTTTATATTATAGATATTGATATGAAAATTGTTACACTTAATAATACACTTTCGAAATAAATTTGAAAAAATCTCATGTATTTATGTAACCCAAACAAACTTTAAACGCGTTTTTCTCGAAACAACGTTTTCGAGGTCTTGTTGATAAAATCTTCGAATCTAAACCGACCTTATGAAATTTTAACCACATATTCTTTACAACTTTGGCTATATCGCATATAAAGGATTTTTTTATTTTATTTTCACTATTTTTTTGCCAAAAAACGGTGACAAAAAGTTTTTTGTTTTTTCGAAAAATGTCCGCCATTTGATTATTTTTGCATATATCAAAAATCGTATGATATGCGCTATAGCCATTGACATATTGAATCTAAAACAGTTTGATTTTTAAACAGCGCAGAACGAAAATTTTTTTAACTACCATTTTCGTCTATAAATAGTGAATCAATAAATATTTTTTTTTTTAAATGTATTTCGAACTTGTATATTCGAATTACAGTGTATGTATTAAGTACAACACCTTTGATATCAATATCTACAATATCAACCTATTTAAAAAATACTCTTTTTTAGCGTCTAAAGTGAGAAGACCCCTAACGAGATTATTTCTGAAGCTCAACAATTTTGTATACATTTCTTGTACAGCTGTATCAAACGTACATTGTACTTGACTATTTTATAAGCCATTTAATTTTTTTCCACAATTGATTTTTTTTATTTTATCAATATTAACCGATAAATTAGAATCTGTCTGACTAACGACATTAAGTAATTGGGATGTATTTTCTTGGGTCATGGGTATTGTAGAATCGTCCAGTGACACGTGCACATATGTTTGGTCATTGTTAATTTGTTTTTTTGCTATTTCGTGTATGCGCGTACGTTTTTTTTTGTATTTTATAATTTTTTATTTTCTTATTGGAAGCGCTTTGTGAGGTCGAGTGCTTTGTGACGTTTCAGACCTCTTGTTTCAGCTTCTCGGTTAAGAAGTTCGCTAACCAGATTGATGGGGTGCACACTGAGAGAAATGTATGGTGTTCTCAACCATGTTTTTTAACTATTTTTTATATTTCCCTGAGGGGACATAATAATTGTCAAAAGTATAGTACTGCTTATTGATATTTTGGCAGTTGCATGAATTTTGCACGTATGGTGACTGCAACGTCCAATCCTACAAACATACGTTTATTCTTCAATGTTATATAATATATTAGGTTTTCATAAAATGGATATCCCCTGATGCTATTAAAAATTGATTTCCTGAAGATTCTAATAGTGAACTTATATATATATATATATATATATATATATGTTGCCTGTGATTTGCGACGATGTATTATTCTATTGGAGATATACCACTGAGCATTTACTATTGCACGGACGGTTTTCCATTTAAAACTACAATTTATTCATGGAAAAAATACAATAAAAACAATTTTTCAAATTAAAATGGAAAATAATTATTTTTCAAGTAAACCAGATTTTTTATACGGTAAAAAAAAACTTTTCGGGTGGCTGTAAAAAAAAAAAAGATTGGCGTTCTTTTTTAATCTTCAAAACGTTCAAGGGGTTAGGCTACTGTGAAAATGACGTCGCTCGAGGCAACACAAATTGAAGATAGAGGTCCAACACATGCTGTAGGAATCGCAAATTGAAAGTAAACGTATGATTACAACAATAAAACTGCTAGTAACACGGTAAATGCGTTTTTCTCGAAACTGTTTTTTTAAACGGTGTACACGATTTCTCGACATCTAATGAATGGATTGACTTGAAATTTGGTACACTCATTCAGTGTTATAATAGTTTTTAGTATATAGTATACATTTTTTTTTATTAGTTATTAACAATAATGATGGCATTTTTTCCTCGAAACATCGAAAAAAATCCTTTTTTTGTTGTTGATTGAAACACGATAGCAATAAAAATGCTCGGCCAACTCTTAGCCAATGTTATCTATTTTAAGAAAATAACTAGTATTTTTTCTTCAAATCAACCGAGTGGCTTAAATCAAGTACACTGTTAAGCCCCTAAAGTTCAAAGGTCCTTCAAGAGATTTTTTTTCATCACTACTTTAATTATAATTTTTAAATGAAATTTGGGACACAACTTTGTTAATTTACATAGAAATAAATGTCCAAATGCTTTTTCAATCGTCTCACTTATTCCTTCTAAATTGATTTTTTTAATTAACCCTGATTTTCGGGTCGTCGCAGTAGCCTAACCCCTTAAGGAGCAATACCAGTGTGAACGCTGAAAATTTGGGTGATTTTCGGGAATTTTTCGGAAGAAAAGTACTCATTTAAATGTTTCGGAAAATTAAGAATATATTTGGCTATGTTTGACCTATATTACATAATTTTTTCATAGAAAAATATTGAGACCCAAGCGACTTATACGCTGCCTTCGAAGGCGCCAAAAAAAAAAATTCCTCCACTCCTGACATGATTCCGGCTGATTGAGTAGCTGAAACCGAAAAAGGAAAAAAAATGTTAAACTGGAAGGTATTTCCTGTACAATGACGTAGGATTTTCGAAAAATATCAAAATCTAACAAAATGGCGTAGTTATGAAAAAAACGTCTGTTTTCTTGCCTATAAAATGGTCGTTTTTTTAAATGCCAAATCGTCAACTTTCATCCAATCAAAAATATCCTACGTCATTCTAGGGTAAATGTATTCAAGAGTACTCCATTCAAATTTCAAGTTAATCGGATAATTGCTCGTTGAGTTACAATGTCAGCAAATTTGTAAAATCTGATTTTGAGAAAAACGCGTTTAAAGATTTAACTATAGATTTTTGCAAGATAAAATGATTAGATATACGTCCTTGAAACTTTCACAGGATATTCTTGAAAGTATAAACTGTCGAAAAAGGCAAAAAAATCGATTTTTTTGAAGTGTTACACTGGTATGAACCCTTAAAAGAGTTGAATATCCTTCATTTCAGAATCTGTTCTCATTCTCTAAAATATGTGAAGTATCCTCCTCCGGACTTGAAATTAGTACAAAAAGCAGCGAGAGAAATGAATGAATCGTCTAAGAAAATAATTGAACATTGTCTTCGCTGCATATAAAGTGCTTCTCCGTAGCACAAAACGTTTCGTGATCTAAGAACGATCATAAATAATCCGAAAATACACGAGAACGAATCTCGTACTTTTCACGTGGATTTGCAATGATGAAATATCAAATATGTATGTCCTTATCTGGCTTTTTGAATGTACAAAACTCGTTTTGTGATTCGTATTACGTTTCGTAGCACGCGAGCAATTAATATATGTGATAATCATGAAGTTTGCATCGGCTGGCGTTGACGGTCGCGTAGAGGAATATGCGGCGCGTTGCCAGGGGCAACCCGACCAAGTGGGGACAGCGGCGGCTCGAACGCCCCGGCAGTTCCGCGATACGCCGCGACGCGGCGCATTCCCTCTGGTCGTTTCTCGCAAGCGTCACAGCTAGGGTTTGCTATATAAGCCCGAGAGCGACGACCCAAAGCATACTTACCTGGCGCAGAGGTTACCGTGATCATGAAGGCGGTTCCTCCAGGGCGAGGCTCTTCCATTGCACCTCGGTCGAGCTGACCCTTGCGAATATCCCTAATGTGGATATCTCGGGCGTACAATTTTTGTTAGTCGGGACTGCGTTCGCGCTATCCCGGATAATTTCAATTCAAACACAATTATTAGCTAACCTCTCTTATGAGAAGCTATAAAAAGGTCTAATACGTTTTCGTTAAAGTATTATTTGAGCAAATTCTATGTATCGAATTACATATAACTATGTGTCGGTATCATATTTGTCGAAATGTAAAATCTAAATGAATACTAATGGGGGAGGGGGGGGGATTCCTGGCAGCAGTTGCTGGACGAATAAACACAGCAAGTTCAGATGATTGAAGAACAAATTTATTGATCGCTATAGCTACAAAGATATTATTTTTACAGGAGAAACAAATATTCGAAAAATTAAGACAAGTAATTTTGGAGGAATTGATAAATAATAGCGAAATGACTAAATCGTCAGTAAATAGACGAAATTACCAGTAAATGGACAGTAGGTGGATTTATTATTTATTTTTATTAAATGCTACATTTAGAAATATTGTGTTGCATAAAAATTATACTATTTCTTATACATGTGAGTATTATACCGGGTGTTTGACGCATGGACCGGGGGGGTGGGGCGTATTGCCACTTTTTCACCCTTAGACCCGATGTCTTGTGACAGTAATTGAGATATGATTTTTTCGTTTTTTTTAAATACCCAAAATTTTGCCTTTAAATCGTCATACTTTTCTGCTTGTGGTTGAATAGCAGGAATTTAAGAATTTCCTGTCATTTTATCGAGACCAATTGTATCAAATAATGATTTATAATAAACATACATTGC
Organism: Ophion ellenae; assembly: GCA_963210295.1. Lineage (NCBI taxonomy): Eukaryota > Metazoa > Arthropoda > Insecta > Hymenoptera > Ichneumonidae > Ophion > Ophion ellenae. Next base: position 58,540,131 of record OY723387.1, read on the forward strand.
AGAATACAACAAACTTTTGTTGTTTTGTTTTGATACAATTGTTTTCGACAAAATGACTCATGAGCTTCAAGTCTTAATAAAAGTGCGTGAATATATGAAAAGTGTCAACTTCTAAATTCATTTTAAAAAAAACTACAAGCTATTTTGAACTAACCTTCGTTTTAAAAAGTTTTCTCATCATGTAGAAATAATTCCATTATGGAAAGTAAAGAGAATAAGTTTTTTTTATAATGAATTTAGGAGTTGAAATTATTCATACCTTTAGGCATTTTTAAAGACTGGAAGCTCAAAGTCACTTGCTTAAAACCAATTGTTAAAATAATGATTCATTTATAATAAACAAACATTGCAGAATACAATAAAAGTTATTTCGTGCTATTACAACCACAAATGAAAAAGTTATGACGATTTAAAGGCGCAATTTCGGGTAATTAAAAAAAAAGAAAAATTTCATATCTCCCTTACCGTGACACTAAGGACATAGGGTCTAAGGGTGAAAAAAATTGCAACTGACCCCCCTCCCGCCCCTTAAATCTGTGTCAGTCCAGGCGATAAACACTCTGTATTTATTACTACGATTTCGTAGCAAATACACAAAGCTATTTGCATCGCACGTGAAATTCTCAAAAAATTACCAATGTTTGTTTCAACAGGGAAATAGAAAATTTAATTTTGTCAAAATAGAAAAACCGAGATGAAATGATTTTATGACACGATTTGACGAAATGTAGATTGCAATCTCGCGCAGTATTAATTTTGCAATTTTCAGCACATGAGATATATATTTGTCTCTGCTTTGAGAATTAGCAGAAAATAGCGCATATGTCCATTCACTGGAAAAGAGTTTAGAATACAGTATCAGTGAATAAACACGTTTGATTGTGACCAATTATTACGAAACTATTCAAACATTTTGCATAAAATCAAAGATTAATTCTATTTTAAATAATAAAAGTAATACTTATCTTCAAAACGCACAAAAACTATTTTTTTTTGCTTTTAGAACACCTACCGTGCACAGCCGTATCGTGACTAAATTGCGCGGTGTGCAAGTACCACAAATTAGAAAAACTCCGTGTGGCGTAAAAATTCGATATTAATCTGAAAAGTCGGTTTTAATGATATCGTTGATTTTTTTCTGCTAATTTATAGTGATTCGAGTTTTTATCAAAAAATCATATTCTTTGCTTATTAAAAATATAAATCAGTTTTCGTTCATTCATTGGTCGGTTTACCCTACACATCGAGCATTATTTTTGATATTGTCGAAAGCTCCGAATGGCGCTAAATAAAAAATAATTTTCATAAATAAATATTCCTTTCCGGTCTATTTTTTTTTGTAACGCACAGAATGATTTTGTTTGATCTTCCACTTTACGTGGAAAATGTCAGACGAACTTTTTGGCAAATTTTTTGCCCGTTTTCGACAAATTTTTTTTACGTCGCTGTATTGTGGTTCGATAAGTAAATTTTAACAAACATAGTTTTTTAACTTGTAACACTCGATGCTATTACACATCCTTATTGATAATTTTCTTTCTTCTTCCTAGGGATCTTTGGGAATCATTTAAGGGGGAAAATACCTTTTGGCGAGGAAAACATTTTCGGATTTGCTTGATTTTTTTTAAGGAAAGTTTTCTCGACCATTTTTGAGACTCAGGGTGTGTTTTATTATCTTTGGGTGTTACATGGTTTTTTTAAAATTAATCTTTTAAAATAGTGGAGGTATGGGCACGGACTTCTAAACTGCATTTTCGAAACTGGCGTGACGTATAGCTAAAAAACGACTCGACCGATTCTGATGAAATTTGGTATAAATATTTCTAACTTTATTTTCTAAAACACGACCGAAAATGTTTTTGAAAATTCAATGTTTTCGTTTCACAGCATATCATTTCATCGATTTTCAACATCTCTCACTTTTTCTTGGTTCATACTCCTCGTATGAGTGTCAATGAAAGAAAAATCCGTCTAGAAGATCGTGCCATATCTCCGCCATTTTTAAAGATTAATAAAAAGAAATTACCATCTAACAACCAAAAAATAGTAATAAAACAAACCCTAACAAGGAACATCCCACAGGTGTCTTCCTTCGATTTTGTTGAAACTTATATATGATATGAAGAATTGAAAACTAAGCGACACGTATTTTTTTATCGGCGGAAAAACGGCTTTAAGGGGTGAGACCAGTCCTCGAAGAAAGGCATGTCAAGGGGTAATATTGCAATTTCACCCACGAGCAGTCGACCGATCGCAATGAAACAAAAACGAAAATTCTTCTATTCCGAAGCGATGAAAAATCCACTAGACAGTTATCGCAAAAAAAAAACAATTAAGCGGTGAAACACCCCTATTCAAGGGCTGGTTTCACACCTTAAAACCGTTTTTCCGCCGATCAAAAAATACGTGTCGCTTAGTTTTCAATGTAATGTAATGTAATACAAGTGATTCACTCGTAAAATTAATTACACATCTTCTTAGTACGAATATCGAGCTGTTGGAAATTATATTTTTTTTCCGATGTACAAAATGACCGACTTACTAATATTTTCTTTTTTTTTAAGGAGGTACACCAGCTTCATACAATGTTGCCATGCTAAACCATGGTAAAATTTCAAAATGGTGATAGATCAATAAAATTTGGTGAATATATTCTTTAGTATTATATATGTCAATACAATTTTTTTCAGATTTTTTCATTGTGCCGTTATCGAGTAATTGAACATTGAAGTTCACGTGTATAAGCATAGCGTTTTTATAGATATAGGTATATATTCCGGGTATAAGAATAAACGCTTGTGAATTATTTGTAAGAAAACGGCACAACCAAAAAATCTGAAAAAATTTGTATCTACATGAATAATACTAAAGAATATATTCACCAATTTTTATTGATCTGTCACCATTTTGCTGAAGCTGGTGTACCTCCTTAAGGTAGTTCCTCTGCGAAAATCTCAACCAAAAGTTTACATACCATGTTCATGTTTAAAAGATCGATAATCGGTTTAATTAGTAATGAATAAAATTAAAAACTACGCAATATTGACTCGGTACTAGTAGATAATACGATGGATATCATTTATTGCCGTAAAATATATTTTGTATTGTGTTTTTGATCGACCATTGCCAGTAAACTTTTTGCCGGGACTGTCCAGGCTTTGCCCCAATTGTTTTTTTTCCAGGCTTTGCCAGGCTTTGCACCAAAATTGTGAAGGCTTCTCATGGTTATATCTTGGAAACTAGATGGTGAATCATTCTCATTTTTTTTCACATTATTCGCGATATCTTACTGTAGCTTATCCTCGTTTTTTAATCAATTTCTTAATTTTAGTTTTGACGGTAGAATTAATGATGCTCTGTTTGCCCATCATAACGCATTTGTTACGTGTAAACCAAGCCAACTTTAAGTGTAAATATCTCAGGTTTGGGGTGGTCAAACTTATTCAAATTGCACAGATGTTTGGATAATGTATTAAATAACGTGTATGTCAAATTTCAACCATTTCTTAATTCAACTCTTCCGTGGAGGTACTACCTTAAGCGCTCTGCGGCGTGACATTTCGCATCCACAATTTTTTACCTGGAACAAAAAACAAAAATTCTCGTCAATCTACATTAGAATGCCTGGAGAAGTACGTACGGAAATAAAAAAAATATTGTTTTATTCAAAAGTTGTAGGTATTTGAACTTAAGGAGAGATATACACCTAGGAGCCGGAAAAAAGGTCATTTTTGTGAATTTTTTCAAGGAAAACTATTTGAAATTTAGGATTGAGATTTTAATTATCTAAAAGTATATACATTAAAAAATATGTTTAATTTTCTTTATTTTAAAATACCAAAAATATACAAGGACATTGTATGATCCTTGGAGCGCCGTAAAAAAATCTGCGTATTCGGTACCCACTGGCGTTTCTTCAAAAATCATCTGAAAAAAAAACCAAAAACACTATTAAATGACATACTATAATCTAGTACTTGTCATAGCCGATTTTGAAAATATCGATTTATGACAAAATGGCGGACGTTTGAACATAAATGGTGATTTTTGGGCCAAAAATTAGTTATTATTTTGCGTATAAAACAAAAGCTGAGTAACGAACAAAAATCCTATGACAAGTACTACATAATGGTGTATAGAATAACCATGAAATACCTCACGGCAATCGGTTCATTGGTTTTCGAGAAATGTTGGGTACCGATTTGAAAAACGTGGTTTTGAGAAAAACGCGTTTGAAAATTTGGGAATGAATGAATCATGAAATTTGTCAACTTACATGGAATCATCGGTACCAGGCCCATAGTGTAGGTCTTCTACGGTCGACGGAATGTTCATAGCTTCTAAATCGATTTTTTCGACCATCTAGATGCATATCTTCCCTTAAGAAATGAATTTTTAGTGAAAAATTTCGTTGTAACTGCTCATAAACTACTCATAAAATGAAAAGTTTTCGATTAATCAGAAATTCCATACGTACTTCTCTGCGAAATACAATTAGGAACATAACTTTTAAATTTGAAGTAAATCGAGTGAAAATTGTTGAAGTTATTTGTCACACCAATTGGAAAAAAGCTGTTTCGAGAAGTTTCGAGTAGTCGGCCATTTTGTACATCGTAAAAAAAAATATTTCCTAACAGCTTTATATTCTAAATAGATGTGTAATTAATTTTATGAGTGAATCACTTTTTCAGACGAAAAAAAATTGTTAAATTCGCACATAATTTTATACCCGTTACTGTGGCCTAAGGTCTTAAGTCTTGAAAATGGCGAAGAAATAAATCCTTAAAAAAACATGAAAATCAGCTATTTTTTCTCGCCTTAAGGTATTTCCCGCCTTAAATCCTTTATCTATATTCGATACAATGAATAATCGCCGCAAAAATTGCGTTCATTCGGAATTTAATGACAATATTTTTCCAGTACGAATAATTAAATTATTATTTTTCAAACCACAGATGAGCTGTCACAATGGAAAATGTCGAGTACGTAACGTGCAGTGGATCAATACGATGCAGGGCTCTCCTTTAAGTGTCAGATTTAAAAATCTCGAGGGCAATATGTTGTTTCGTAGACAGATACGTGCTTCGGTGTATTTGCATTTGCAGACGGACATTGCGCGGTCTTGAAAAAGATGAAACAAGAAATGCAACACGCGTATACGTCTGTCTCGGACAGCGGGGCATGCGCCCCGAGACCCTTAAGTTTTACCGTCAAGCGCGAGGGCACGAGGGTGCGGAAAATCGTGCCGATGCGACATCAGTCGCTTCACGTCAAGCGAATAGCGTGCACGTGCGAAAATTTTGCAACCCCGATGTACCGGTAACATTCCCCCCTCGTTACAAAAAATAACGACAAAAAATAAAATACATTTACCCGAGCGTAAAAAACTTTCCTTTTAATTGACGAAAAATGTAATCACTGGTTCACCCCGCTCGCAATATTAAAACTTGACAAAAAAAACGTTCGTAATTTCCCTAACGCATAAAGTGCATGGCAGGGAGGACTGAAGAAAAATGCCAAAACGTTACGAGAAATAATTCAACGAAGGAAAAATGCTCTTGATAAATTTGAAATAAATTTACAATTGTTCGGGCGACGCGTTCGACTGAAAAAATTGTTTAAACATATACGATCGTTTTTTAGCGAAAGAACATTTATTTCATAAACATTTTTTAAAATAAATAACTTTAAATAGATAAATAAATTTAACTTTAAATAAATAAATAACTGTTTAAAATAAATAAGTTTTTTCAAATAAAATAAATTTTCAAATTAAATAATAATTGTATACTCCACAAATAATATATTTGAAAATAATTATTAAAAAAATCAAAGTTCCGCGTCGACCGAGACTAGACGATAAGAGAGAGAATGTCGAGAATTTTTTTCCCAACTCGTGGGCTGCCTGCTCGTGTACGAGTAACCACGTGAAGGATCATTGACATTCGCACAAGACGCTTTCCACTCCACTTGAATTGGAGTAGATCGAGAAATAAGTAAAAAAAGCATCAAGTGCAACGTGTTTGCAGTTCGTGTTGTTGCGTTTCCGAATCGCCCGACCTCAAGTGACCCGACGACACACGAGACCTCGCAATAGGCGAATTTAATTGTTGACGCTGATTTGGAAATTTGCTAAACAGAAAAGCGGCAATCATGGGTCCGGGGTTCGTCGAATTGTTCGCTTTTGGGGCACTATCGTTCGTGGAGATTAGCGCCGGAGGCAGTTGCAGCACGGCCAAGTTGTGCTGCGAGGGTCGCGACTCAGGATGCGTTATTCAAAAAGCTTCACCGAACGCAATTATCGAGAGCCCCCAGGACAAACCCTGTTATTGCGACCACGCTTGTCTCAGGCTGAATGATTGTTGCGATGATTTTCGCGATGCCTGCCGAGGTAATTTACTTCGAGAAATTCAAAAACTCATCACTTACATATTTATGCACTTATATTTTACTCATATTGTACTTATATTTTATTTATATTTCACTTATATTGTACTTATATTTTACTTATAGTTTACTTATATTTCACTTATATTTCACTTATATTTTACTTATATCATACTTATATCATACTTATATCTTACTTATATTTTACTTATATTGTACTTATACTTTACTTGTATACTTATATTTATTTTTTCAAATCTCAGATTCCAATGTACGGGCTTTCGTTCCCCTTTTTACATTCCTCAAATTCCACTTTTCATCGCCAGCCTTACTTTTGTACTCATATTTCACTTATATACTTAATTATGTAAAACCGTCAAGTTTTTTGCGCACACACACACGCGTATGTATGCGTAAAACGAATATTCGAACTCCGGGTGTTTGAAGAAAACAATCAATCAAAGTTCAATTTTGAAAATTATCGATTTCAATAACTTGATATAATTTGTGAGTGAACTTATATTTCAAAATGATTAAAAATTGCGCCAACTTCCTCGTGGCAAAGACTGTCCGGCGATAAAAAATCGAGTAAAAATGAGGCTCCATTAACAGCGTGAATTTTGGAGGTCAAGTCCAGGTGTGAGGAGTCGCCTATAATGAGAAAAGAATAAATGATTTTATTGCGAGAGAAGTATCGTTATTATTAATTATTACTATCGGTTAATTAAGGCGGGACACCTCTGTGACGGGTAGAGAAAATGGATTTCGAAAATTGGAACGACTTTTCTCGATCTGGCCGGAATCATAACTGTAGCTATGGTCCGATTTTCAATTTGAAAAAACTAACATTTCCGTAATTGCAGTAGCTATCGTTGTACGTAGCTGTTTAAAAAATAATAATTTAGTATTTTTTAAGCCCTCGAATATAAGTAAAATTTCGCCATAATTACACTTTTTTTTTGAAGACCCGCCATTTAGTGAATTGTTTTTTCTTTCGAAAAACGGCTACGTACTACGACACCGACATTTATATAGATTATAAAACCTTTTAATTTATATTTTTCAGACCAACCATTGTCAAGTTATCGATCCGGCCGTTGGACCATATTTTTTATACACAGGGTCCATTATACCTCAATAACGTTGTTAATCTGAATTTAAAAAAAAATAAAAATGTACACGAAATAAGTTCAATCTATGTTCAATAATATACCCTCTTTCGAAATCCCAAATAAATAATCTAGTGGACGAAAAAAAATAGGAAAAAAACAACCTTTTTTCGGCCCGTTACAGTGTTGTCCACCCTTAAGGGGAGAGATACCTTTAGGCGAGGAAAAAATGTGGCGATTTTGGTGATTTTTTTTTAAAGAAAAGATTTCTTTACCAATTTTGAGACTTAGGTAATGTTTTATTACTACTTTGGACTGTATTTTTTTATTAATGGTATTTTTTATTATTCTTTAAAAATGCGCGATTTTCATGATTTTTTGGTAGAAGGAAAGATTCATTTGCCATTTTTGACACTTAGGGTATATTTTATTACTACTCTTGGCTGTTACATGGTATTTTTTAAATTAATCTTTAAAAATGGGGGAAGTATGGCACGGTCTTCGAAACTGCATCTTCACTAAAAATGATAAGGAAATCATTTGTTAAAAAAAAAACATGAAAATCAGAAATATTTTCCTCGCCTAAGCCCTCCCTCTGAATACATTTTTTCCCGTTTTTTGCCTGTATATTATCCCTCATATGTTTCGTATATATGTTACCGGAAATGTATTAAACTCGGCATTATATATAAATCCTAGGAAATATATATACTACCTGAAATGCTCAGGACATGTATTAAACAAATCATACTATGAACATTTTTTAGGACCTGTATGTATTTCCGAAGTACTGATCGGAAATGTATAAAATTCGGGATAGCAGTGATTGTGGGGTATGCGATGCAAGGGAGGAGATGCAGGGTCATACTTTTTTATCAAGACTACTTGACGAAGTTTGGGTTTGTTTGGGTTTACAATCACCTGGGACCGACCAAGGATTCAAAAAGTGGAGTTGCAAGAAAGATTGTGAATAATCAAAATGTTTGTGTGTTTGTTTGGGTTTGATTGTTTGGGCCAAACAAACTCAAACAAACACTTCGTTGAACCCGTTGGTAAGTTAAGGGAGACTCTGTCCTTGAAATGCAGCGGGAGATGTCAGCGGCTCAACATGAGCAGCTAGAAGAAGACGAGGGATGCCTCTATGGACCAGGCATTGCCGATTAGCGGTAATTATAAACACATTTGTGTAAACACATTACAAAACGTTAAGCGCGTTTTTCTCGAAAACACGTTTTTAAAAATGGCCGACATTCTCCTGACCGCTGTAATTAACATATCGACCTGGAATTTGGAGAGCATACTCAGAAAATATGTCTTCACGGAATGACGGATCGTTTTTTCGATAGATACATTTTTGCATTTATTATTTATCTTTTTATGCTAAAAAAACGTGAAAATTCGATTTTTTTTAATTTGCCGCCATTTTCCGAAATTTGTACTAAACGAAAAACCCATCCGTCATACCATGACCAAAGGGTCACAGATTGATAATATGCTTTGAATTTGTGTTTCAGATCAACAAAGAGGGGGCAGTGATGTCAGCCGTTTACCTCCCGCGATTTGAGGACCTGTTTTCGCGGAGCTGCAACGGCCGCCATTTTGTTTTTTTTTTTTCAATAAAAAATTTTGTAACGTTCTGTATATCATGAATAAAAGCAAGAAAAAAACTGCACTCAAAAAGCTTTACTCGTTTCCTTTAAAAAAAATAAAATGTAAATACCTGAAATATGGCACTGCAAGGACGAAGTCTCCCTTAAAAAAATACCTAGCATCTGTATACATCTCCTAGTGTATGTAGTGATGAAATATTTCGCACTTTTCCCAAATTAGGTGGTATTTTATCAATTTCCTAGGAATTATGTACATCGTGTTAGGAAGGTCGATGCAAAGCCTTAAGGGGGTGATTGGTCACCTCGTTAGGGACATATCTAACCAAGGTTACCTTAGTCCAAAGTCTAAGGATTTCGAGTTATCCTGGTAAGTATGATTTTTGGAAAATTTCCCAAAATTGGGTACTAACTCGTTTACCTCTTATGTTAATGCTATTTTTCCAAAAGTAGCATTAACACAAGGGGTATTTTTATTTTTTGACAAGTTTTTAATTATTCAACACGTCCCATTTAGTTAGTTGCGTGGATGCAGATGATTGTATTGGTGTTTGTCGATTGAATACACATTAAGGAGGCAGTCGACTTCGAAAATTTCAAAAAATCGTAAGCACGCAAGACTTGAAGAAATCGACGATGATGAGCAATCAGAAGGGATTTTGTACGGTGCAGGAATTGCCGATTGAGTTTAGGTAAGAGTTTTTCATAGTATAAACTTCAAATCCGTTTTTATCGAAACAACGTCTTCAAAATCTAGCTCCATCGTATCTCTAAAACTAATAAACCGGTTCTCTTGAAATTTGAACCACATATTGTAAATATGATTCGTAACAAGATGACCCTCGATGGTTTTAAAATTTTGATTTTTAATCTTTTTTTGCGAAAAACTGCGAAAAAACGCGTTTTTTTTACTATTTTCGTTTTTCATCTGCCATTTTTTTATTTTTTGATAAAACTTTATATCCGAGGGTCATTTTGTAGCTGGTGTCATACTGAATCTAATGGACTTTGATTATTTTGTTTCAGACAAGCCGTTGCCGAGTTGTGATGGAGCTACCTAGCCCAGCTATTTTTGAGGCGTTACGTTGAACTATAGTTTTTGTACTTGAAAATTAATTAAAATGAATAAAAAAAATTTTCAAATGTATTTCAAGACTTCATTTATCAAGCCCAACAACTTTTATATTCACATCTTCTATAAAATCCTCAACAAAAATCGCGAAAATAGCCTTTTTTCGTGGCTCCAAAGTGGACTGGCTCCTTAAGCTAAGACGTAAATAAGTTTTTAGTTACCAATTATTGTCTGTTTGATCATTATGAACGAGTTAGTACCTAATTTTGGGAAATTTTCCAAAAATCATACTTACCATGATAACTCGAAATCTTTAGACTTTGGACTAAGGTAACCTAGGTTAGATATGTTCCTCACAAGGCGATCCATCACCCCCTTAAGGCGTTAGGCCACAGTAACGGGTGTAAAATCATGTGCGAATTTAACAATTTTTTTTTTCGCATGAAAAAGTGATTCACTCATAAAATTACACATCTATTTAGTATGAGCTGTTAGAATTTTTTTTTTTTTTTTTGACGTACAAAATCGCCGACTACTCCATACTTCTCGAAATAGCTTTTTTCCGATTGGCATGACAAATAACTTCGACAATTTTCACTCGATTTACTTCAAATTTAAAAGGTATGTTCCTAATTGCATTTCGCAGAGAAGTACGAACGGAATTTCTGATTGATCGAAAACTTTTAATTTTATGAGCAGTTTATGAGCAGTTTATGAGCAGTTATAACGAAATTTTTCACTGAAAATTCATTTCTTAAGTTCAAATACCTACAACTTTGGAATAAAACAATATTTTTTAAATTCCGTACGTACTTCTCTAGGTATTCTAATGGAGATTGACGAGAATTTTTGTTTTTTGTTCTGGGTAAAAAATTGTCGATGCTAAATGTCACGCCGCGGAGCGCCTAAAAAATATAATATATAAAATATAAAAGTATAAAATATAAAATAGAAAAAATATAAAGTATACCAAAAGAAAATATTAGTAGTCGGCAATTTTGTACATCGAAAAAAAAATTCTAACAGCTTGAAATTCATACTAAATAGATGTGTAATTAATTTTATGAGTGAATCACATTTTCGTACGAAAAAAATTACGCACATGATTTTATACCCGTTACTGTGGCCTAAGGCCTTAAGGCGTTACCCCCACTTGTAGCGCAAAAAAGGCCTTTTTCATGAATTTTTTAAAAGAAAACTACAAAACTTTTTTAATCGATCAATATATCATCTTAAAGAACACATCTTGAAGAACTTTCAGTAATTTTTTTATTGAAAAATATTACATTGTTTAGTGGCAAATGGCCGTCAATGAAATAATGTTTTTATATACACGGTTTGCGGTGACCAACATTGCGGCGAAGTGGATCATCTGAAGAAAAAAATGCGGATGGATTTAGTCAAATATAAGTATAAACTAGTCTTTAATCGAAGGATTTTAAAAAATATTCATTTTTCACAAAATGGCGGACAGTTAAAGTTAATGGTTCGATTTTAACGAAAAAAACGGCCGTTTTTTGGCTATAAAACGGCCTTTTTTTCGAAAAAAAAAATCGAACGATTAAAGACTACATTTTTATGTATTAAATAAGCCTGCAAAATGTCAAGAAGATCGGTTCATTAGTGTTCGAGTAATCTTGGTCACCGACTTCAGAAATGCCATTTTGAGAAAAACGCGTTTAAAGTTTCTCTTTCAACGCTCTTTCAACGCGGATTCTTCTCTTTCAACGCTCATATCTCAGTCAATTTTGTTCGGATCGACTTGAAATTTTCAGGACATATTCTCAGATACTTATACTTCAAAAAAATGCAATAAAAAAAATCGATTTTTTCAAAGTCGCAAGTGGGGGTAACCCCTTAAGGCTTTGCATCGACCTTCCTAACGCCCTGTATAATACCTGCATTTTATACATCACCGCGAGAACACATGAGTCCTGGAAGATTTTTCGAAAGACCGCATCCGGTGACAAGTGGATTCGCGGTGCATGCAGAGCTTCGAGGGAACATAATGAAGGGATGAAAAATACTTCTCGTCTGCACTTCCGTTTGCTGGGTGGGGGCAGAGCGGGGCAAAAGGATCAAATGTACAGACGAGAGAGAAACAGAACGGAAGGAATGGAGAACGATCGCTGGATCAAAGTTTTTTTCGTCTAGCTTTAAAATGTGCGTGCGTGTGTGTGTATGAGTCGTGGATAAAACGATTGTGCAGTTGTAATGTATAGCACAGGGCGATTCGAGTGTCCTCGAGGATATAAATCCCAGTGACATGTGCACAAAGCACCACGCGTGCGTATGCGCGCGTACATGTCTACGAACAGGCTAAAAATACTCCTGCGGATATATTCAGCGTTCGTAAGGCGACAGGCTTATCGCGGATTACACGGGGATCGCGAATGCAACGGCAAATGAATGGGCGAATGGGGTGCTGGGCTGATTGTCCACCCATACACGAATGGTCGATAGAACGAAATTTGAGAAAAAAATGTTACCTTAATATGGGACGGATGAAATTTGCCAGTTTTGGATAAATGTTACTTTGTTTTTCTTTTGAAATGCTCATGTTTGTTGGAGCTATAGAGTCTGGGAGGGCTTGAGGATTTTTAATTTTTTTTATAGTTCGACAATATTTCCCGTATGTGAAAAAAAATGATTTAATTAAGGGAAGGGTAGGGTTTCAGCGTGAAAAAAAAACACTTTTTTGCGAATGTTTTTCATCTATATGGATGGAGTAAATTTATTGAAACCTTTTGTACATTGTTGAGTGTCATTTCAAGAACATTCTGTGAAATTTGTACGCGAAAATATCCACAAGCAAGCCGGTGACAAAGCTTTTCCAAGAACGCCTTTGGAAAAACACGATTTGCGGTGTTCACTGTATCTCAGCTAGAAATGATCTGAAATCAAGTACCATTGAAATTTAGTCAAAGTATCATCAAATCCTCCCCCCAACGGTCTTTGATAATTTTTTTTTCATTTCTAAATTTTTGGTGGTCATGTAAAGTGAAAAGTGCTATTTTTCACGAAAAATTCCGCCATTTTGGGGGTGGAAAACCCCCTCAATGTAAAAAAAATCTCATACTGAACGTTGGGGGGAGGTATTTTATATGTAGAAAGTGTGTACCAAGTTTGAAATAAATCGGTCATGTAGTTTTCAAATGGCAGTGAACACGGACTTTGAAAAAGTGGTTTCGAGAAAAAACGTGGCACTGGCTTGTTTGTGGATATTTTTGCGTACAAATTTCACGGAATGTTCTTGAAATGACACTTAACAATGTACAAAAGGTTTCAATAAATTTACTCTATCCATATAGATGAAAAAAATCGAAAAAAGTGTTTTTTTTTCACGCTGAAACCCCTACCCTCCCCTTAAGTTGCAACTGTTTCATAATTTCATAATTTTCATCATTCATTTCAAGTTTCATAATTTTTTGAAGGCGGGATATACATTTGACAGGAAAGAAATGAGCAATATTAAGGGATTTTTAAGGGGTTACCCCCACTTGCGATTTTGAAAAAATCGATTTTTTTTATTGCATTTTTTTGAAGTATAAGTATCTGAGAATATGTCCTGAAAATTTCAAGTCGATCCGAACAAAATTGACTGAGATATGAGCGTTGAAAGAGAATAATCCGCGTTGAAAGAGAAACTTTAAACGCGTTTTTCTCAAAATGGCATTTCTGAAGTCGGTGGCCAAGATTACTCGAACACTAATGAACCGATCTTCTTGAAATTTTGCAGGCTTATTTAATACATAAAAATGTAGTCTTTAATCGTTCGATTTTTTTTTCGAAAAAAAAAAATGGCCGTTTTATAGTCAAAAAACGGCCGTTTTTTTTTCGTTAAAATCGAACCATTAACTTTGACTGTCCGCCATTTTGTGAAAAATGAATATTTAAAAAAAAATGTTGATTAAAGACTAGTTTATACTTATATTTGACTAAATCCAACCGCATTTTTTTTTTAAGATGATCCACTTCGCCGCAATGTTGGTCACTTTTCAATAAAAAAAATTACTGAAAGTTCTTCAAGATGTGTTCTTTAAGATGGTATATTGATCGATTAAAAAAGTTTCGTAGTTTTCTTTTAAAAAATTCATGAAAAAGGCCTTTTTTTTGCGCTACAAGTGGGGGTAACGCCTTAAACTAAGAAATAATTGGTCTACAATTATCAAACTTTAGGTATACTTTGATAGTATATTTAAGTATACAAAACAATTTTTTTAAATTAATTCATCATTAAAATGACGGAGCTGTGGCAGAGTGTAAGGTAGCCGCGGGAGTTGCGTTGAGTTGAGTTGATTTGCAAAAACGTTCAAACATTTTTTCAGTTCGAAGTTGTATAGTTTCTATGTGACGGTAATTAAAATGAAGAAAATGCGAATTTAAGAAAATAGTACGAATTTACAAAAATACATCAACATTTCAGGCAGCATTTCTGTAAAATGTGGATTAAAAAAGTAGTTTTTTTCCCAATTTTTCAAAAACAATTCTCGTCAAGTAGCAGGTACCAATATTATAAATATTTCTACCAAGATTCAACTCAATCGGCTTAATGGTTTTTGAGTAATCCTGCACGCCAATATCGATAATGCACTTTTGAGAAAAACGCGTTTGAAGATCACGCCCGCTGCAAATCCGAGCGGTGAGGCACAGCGTTGACGGGCTGTAACGTTTGAAGTTTTTCGAATTTCGCTTTGAAACTTTGGGAAAATATTCTACATATATAGTTCTGCCGTTTAAAGGAGAAAAAAAAGAAATCGATTTTTCGATCGTTGTAAATGTATATCCCGCCTTAAATTATCGCTAAAGTTTATTTTACAAAATGAAATTTAGCTGACTAGAAAATTATGTATTGCTGGCGGCCCGAAAAACGTCATATTCGATTTTTTTCGCTCTCTAGACTTTGCATTTGGGATTGGGAAAAAAACGGTATGTTATTGAGCATACATTAAACTTGTTTCGTGTACATTTCTATTTGGAAAAATTGAAAATTAACATCGCTATTGAGGTATAATAAAGCAATTGTATAAAAAATGGGGCCCAACGGCCGAATCGATAACTTGCTTGGTCTGCAAAATAAAAATAAGAAAGTTTTTTAATCCTTTTAGATGTAGTTCCCGTTTAAAAAATTTAAAAAATAGCGGGTATTGAAGAAGTGTAGTTTTGGCAAAAATTTTACTTATATTCGGGAGCGTAAAAAAATACTAAATAAAAAAAACGGCTACGCACAACGATAGCGATAGAAAAGTCGTTTCGAGAAAAACGCGATTGCAAGTTTTAGATAAGACTTTTGCTCAATCGTCTGTAACTTGGTCAATTTTCAATATTGTGACTTCAATTTTTTTTCACATTTTCTTGAATATATATAGTTTGAGAAAATGCAAAGAAAAATCGATTTTTCTGACCCGTCGCAGTCCCTCTCATATTTTTGTTTGCCTTTTTTTGTACGAAGCTGCCTCTGTAAGGAAGCGAAAATTGAGAGGTAGAGATATCGGCATACTGACGACTCAAATTCAGACTCACTCATGGGGATAGTTCTGTATTTTAAAAAACTACAGATTGCTCATATAATTTGGAAATAAATAATTCAATAAGGCGAGGTTTCCAATTTGTACAGTTTTAGGAATATATTTAATTTATGATACGTGAAAATAATTTCTATAGACAAAAGGCCATTCTTTGAAACAATCGTAAACCAACCAAGGCAAGTAGCAGCACGATCGTTGAATTTACACGAGACAATTCCAGTAATACTGCAATTCATTATTACTAATTATGCGATCGGTATTTATTATTAATTGCAATGAAATCGATAAAAAAACGTTTTAGAAATATTATCATTAATTACCGACACAAATAATTAGTATGCTCTCATTATATGGTAAAATATTACGAAAAAATTATCGCGAGCATGATCTACATATTTGTTAAGCAAGTACACGCGGTTATCGAAAGTTTATTTATTCGAAGCACATTCATTGACGAAAAAGTGATACTAATGAAAATTATCGGTATGCCAGCATCGGCAGATTCTTGACGGGGAATTTGACGCATAAGTCTTCGATCGAGCTGCAATTTTGCACAAACCTTCCTTTTAATATTTTGAGACAACCCCTAAAGGGATTTTTGGCGACTAGCAATAGGTCTCGAGATATTGAATTTTAAAGTTTTTTTGTTGTTATCGCGCGACGACTATATCGACAGTGGGTAAAAAAGTATTTGTACATGTCACACGAAAGAGGTGTTAATTTGGCTTTATTCGTTTGTTCGTATTTTCCCAAGATTTTTGTGAAAAAGACACCATGAATATTTAGGATAAGCTATTGAACACAAAAACTTAAAAACCATGAATTTTTTTTCGTAGGATAATTTGAAAAAGACGACGTGTACAAATACTTTTTTATCCACTCTATGTCTGCTACGTCTCTGTTTATACCTATATATTTTATCGCGCTCTCCGTTTTGTCCAAACAAACAAGCCCAAACCCCAACCCAAGCCTACAAATTATTGCGCGTCGCCAAAAATCACTTTAGGGGTTGTCTCAAAATATTGAAAGCTTTTAATATTTTGAGACAACAATTTTGCACAAACTTTCCCAGGAAAGTTTTTCAGCTCGAAAAAATTTCAGCTCGAACGGGGGGGGGGGTCGTTCGACGCCTTAACCGAAACACAAAAAAATATCCTTCACAAAAAAATTCCCAAAAAGCGGTAAATTTTGCGAAAAAAAAAGACAATCCCCTCTCAAAATATTAAAAGAAAGGTTTCTGCAAAGTTTCAGCACGTTGGGGGCGGGGGGGGGGGATCTTACTCAATTTGACCAAGGTAATCGCGTTAGCGCGATCGAAGGAACGAGCTTTTGTTGACGGGACACCGTACGAATCACGGCACAAACAAGAAACTTCTCATTCCTTTACCTTTGGGCTTGTACCGACGACATCCGTTTCTCTCCCGTTGCTTTTTTTTCAGCCGATTTTTTTATCGTCAACGTTTTACAAGAGGCCGCTTCAACATCGAAAGATTGATCGTCCCGTTTGCCGGACGTGGCGAACGCGACTCGATGGACCCGCGTCTAACCTTCCAATCTATTCTTTTTTTTTTCGTGCCCCAAACGAATCCACCAAAGGAACGGAGAGCTTTGGCTAGGAAATAACGAGAAAAAGAAACAAAGCGGCCAATTTAAAAATTGAGAGGAAACGAGGCGTTCGACTTATCCGGAAATGGGACACTGCAAATTACATCCGCGTTAGCGATCGGCAATAGAAAAAAAAAATAAAGAAATAAACGAGACACATCTTGTGATTTTCACGATCTTCGTTCGCTATCTGAAAGGCTCATCCGATTAACCCGACGACGGTTTGATTTGATTTTTTTAACATCTGTAATTTGATTATGTTTTCGATTAAATGCCATCGCAGTAGATAACCGATAATCATGTCTCGTCCGCGGAAAACATTTTGTCCCGATAGAGATAAATGAACTATGTAGAGATAAATTGTAAATAGATATATAGATGCATTTAATTCTTTTTATAACTATAATTATTTATATATATGAGGCATTCCACGTCACTTCAGCGAGTAAAATAAAATCCACAAATAATTTTGAAAAATCGAGTTACTTTATTGAAACATATTCATCGAGTGTCGACATTTTTTAAAAATTTCTGACGTTTTTTCTCGTTGATTACCATTTTTTAATATTTTTCCATTCAAATGGTTGTATCTTTGGCGGGATTTAACGTATTTACATTCGAAACAAAACGAAAATGTGCGTCTTTTTCTAGCCTTCCAGAAAAAAAATAATTTAGATTTCATTGAGCAAGTCGAACGTCCGTTTCAGGGCAAAATATGCAAAAATATTTTTTTTCTCAAGGAAAGACACTCGTTATTTTATTTTTAAGAATTTCCCCGAATTGTGAATACGAAAAACGAATTTTTGGTATTTTTTACATTATTCCTGAACACCGTGAAGTAACAGCTATTTTTATTAAAATTTTTTTTTTATTAATATTCGATTGACGAGTGTGGGCACTCGCTGCATGTTTACCAGGTTTTTGAAATACATATGACATATATGTCATATGTATTGGAGCCTTGGAGTGCTCCACACTCTTCAATTGAATATTAATATCAAAATTTAAAAAATAAAAATATCTGTTTCTTCACGGTGTTTGGGAATCCCATAATATAAAAAATACCAAAAATCCGTTTTTCGTATTCACAATTCGTGGAAATAAAAAAAAAATAAAATAACGAGTGTCTTTCCTTGAGAAAAAAAATATTTTAGCATATTTTGCCCTTAAACGGACGTTCGACGTGCTCAATAAAATCTCAACTAATTTTTTTCTGAAAGGCCAGAAAAAGACGCATATTTTCGTTTCTTACGAATGTAAATACGTCAAGTCCTGCCAAAGATACAGCCATTTGAATGGAAAAAATGTCAAAAAATGGTACTCAACGAGGAAAAACGTCAGGAATTTTTTAAAAATTTCGATCTCGGTGAATATTTTTCAATAAAGTAACTCGATTTTTCAAAATTATTTGTGGATTTTTTTTACTGGCTGAAGTGACCTGGATGCCTCATATATATAATGATATATGCATCTACAGGGTGTCCCTTTTATCTACGCCACCCGAAATAACTCGGTAATTATCGACGTCACAAAAAAATGTTCCGGACAAAAGTTGTACGATGTGAAGGGGACCATCAAATGCGACCTTTTTTTTTATTTCGGTGGAGGCGTTGGCGCACAGTAAAGGTCACCTCCGCTTTTTAAAATGTGATGGTACATTTTTTTTCAACCATCTTGTAGAGCACCTCAAGCCGCATAAAAAACATTATCGGGTCAAAGTCGTTCAAGGTCATTCCAGGTCGCCTATTAAAATGGAATACAAATCTAAATAGTTGGTAGTGATCCGAGATATTTAGATTTGTATTCCAAATAGTTGGTAGTGATCCGAGATATTTAGATTTGTATTCCATTTTAATAGGCGACCTTGAATGACCTTGAACGACTTTGACCCGATAATGTTTTTTATGCGGCTTGAGGTGCTCTACAAGATGGTTTAAAAAAAAATGTACTATTCCATTTTAAAAAGCGGAGGTGACCTTCACAGTGCGTCAGCGACTTCAGAGAAATTAAAAAAATTGCCCGCATTTGATGGTCCCCTTCACATCGTACAACTTTTGTCTGGAACATTTTTTTGTGACGTCGATAATTACCGAGTTATTTCGGGTGGCAGAGATAAGAGGGGCACCCCGTATATATCATCACATACAGGGTGGATCAATAACTATTAGCACCTTGGATATTTTCGAAACTATAATGTTCACAGAAATATTTGCTGAAATGAAATTTCAACGACGAGTTCAACGACCTATAACATAAGGTCATTGAAGGTCATAGAAAGTACAGAAAGGCGATAATACTTACAGTTTCGGTAGTAAATGAAATTACTACGTTTATAGTAAGTGTTCAAAATGACGACCATCAGTATCAATGCAACATTGGATTCTTTTTACGATTGATTGACTTGCAAGTTTTACAGCGTCAGAACTTATTGATGCACAGGCTGTAGTAATTCTTTGTTGCATGTCGTCAAGTGTAGTTGGTACTTCTTTGTACGCGATATCTTTCAGTATTCCCCATAGGTAGAAGTCTAAAGGTGTTAGGTCTGGGGAACGAGCTGGCCACGATATTGGACGGCCGCGTCCAATCCAACGGGGAATCCAATATGGGGAACATTGAAAGATAAAGTCAATTATATATATATATATATATATATATATATATATATATATATATATATATATATATATATATATATATATATGCATATATATATATATATATATATATATATATATATATATAATTTGGCGAATGGTAACGGCGCGCAGAGGAATAGAAGTTGAAGTATGGAAAAGGGCCGCAAGGTATCTGCTTAAAATAATGATGGGGGCGGTGGTGGCTAATAGAATGCCTACGGGTTCAATAGAAGCAAGAGCAATTATCAATGGTAACCCATAAAAATGGGTAAAATAAATAAAAAGAGCAACGGAAAGCCTTGGTGAGGGGGCCATCAGGCAACCCGTATAGAATGGAACTGTCAGGGAGCTGGAAAGAAAAATACAAAGGGGCACAAAAATTGAAATTGAACAAGACATTCACTATACGATTGGACCACAATCGATGGGTCAACATACTGCAAGGAATAAAAAAATAGGAAAACAGATGTACACGTGGAAAACTATTGGGAGGACGAGATGATTAGCGGAGAATTAAAACCAAAGTGGGCGAGGACAAGACGTGGCAATGTCAGGAAAGACATCAGGAAAGAAAAAGGATATGTAGACGCCAAATGCAGAATATGCAAGCAGGCAATTGAACATCTTTTACACATTTGCGAGTGTACGGAAGTTAAAGAAAAACTAAACCAAGAAATAGTAAACAAGCTGGAGGTATGGTTGAAAAGTAGCCGAGGGCTAGACATTGACTGGAAAATAGAAGCGCAACTGAAAATACAAGCGGCAAAGCTACTATGCGATTACACCGGACAATTTGAGAAATTAGAAACTAACATTGGTATAAGAAAATCAATGTAAAATAATTTATGTAAATGAGAATGGGTATTTATGTAAATACCCTGAAGGGCAGATATACACCTAGATGGTCGAGGTCGAGGATTTAGAAGCTATGAACATTCCGTCGGCCGTAGAAGACCTACACTATGGGCCTGGTATCGATGATTCCATGTAAGTTGACAAATTTCATGATTTATTCATTCCCAAATTTTTAAACGCGTTTTTCTCAAAACCACGTTTTTCAAATTGGTACCCAAAAGTTCTAAAAACCAATGAACCGATTGCCTTGAGGTTTTTTGTGGGTATTCTATACACCATTATCTAGTACTTGTCATAGGAATTTTTTTTCCGTTACTTAGTTTTTGTTTTATAGGCAAAACAATAACTAATTTTTGGCCCAAAAATCACTATTTATGTTCAAACGTCCGCCATTTTGTCATAAATCTATATTTTCAAAATCGACTATGACAAGTACTAGATTATAGTATCTAATATAATAATCTTTTTGGTTTTTTTTTTCAGATGATTTTTAAAGAAACGCCAGTGGGGACCGTATACGCAGATTTTTTTACGACGCTCCAAGGATCATACAATATCCTTGTATATTTTTAATATTTTTGAATAAAGAAAATTAAACATATTTTTGAATGTATATGAAGTATTCCAGCCCAAGTGTGTAAACCCGTGACCCTGACCCTCTCGGATTTCTATGATTTTTTTCATATGATCGCTTTGGATCTAAAATTCACCCTCATAATTTTTTTAGATTTTTCGAAACATCCCTTATTAAAAAAAAATTGAAAAAACGCCATTTTTTTTAAATAAAAAAAATCGTAAAAAACAGTGGTAGTTTATAAAAATTTTCAAGCTATCACCCGTAGTGTGCAGATTTTTTTTTGTGTTTTACAAGCTATTAACGTTCTCGAAATTCCAAAAAATCTCAAATAGCCCACCTTGAGCAGATACTGAGTTATTTTGGTACTCAAATTAATTTCGTTGATGATTTTCGAATTATGAAATAGGAATTACCGGCCTTAAATTGAAAACATTAGCAGTATTTTTATTAACCGATTGAAAAATGAATTAGCTACAAATAAACTTAGTGCAAATAAGGTTATGTTACTTTCTTTGTAGGCTGTAACTTAGGGGCCGTCCATTAATCACGTGAGGCTCAAATAGAGGGGGGGGGGGGGGTGGATAACATCACGGTTGATCACGCTAGGGGGGGGGAGGGGGTGTTGTGACATATAACGTGTATTTTTTTGTGTAACTGCGTGAACCGGAGAGCATCCGCTGTGAGCTATTGAACGGGCAAGTTGTGCCCAGGGGGCTGGCACCTTTTGGAATTTTTGCTACGCAAAATGACCGCATTTTTAGTGTCGTACTCTGCCACTCGCAGCGCTAGTTATACTCTTACAACCTGATGCGTGCGCAGGGGCTATGTATATAATACGGTCGCTATGTACGCCGTGCGGGCCTCGCGCCTACGCAATAAGAATATTGTAAGATAACTGCTAGCGCCATAGGGAGAGGTAGAACTAAAAAAAACGGTCGGAAGTAGCAGCATTCGTATACCGGTAGGGAATAGAAGGTTTCAACCCCCTGGTTGTGCCTAAAAAGTAACCTAAACAACAGTTTTTAGTTCTATTTAATTTCGACTGGCCACCTACTTAAAGTGAAGTGCCTACATCTGATTCACAAAAGGCTTGTCCACTTGTTACTGTAGAAAACACGCAAATGAGCCCCTGGTCCTAGGACAATGCCATTTAAATATATTGACAATATAAATTATTTTGCTTTTGACAATCAAATACCGTACTCCCTATTGGTTGTGTCTGACATTTCTTAACACAATAAAATACACGTGATATAGGCGGGGGGGGGGGGGTGGAAACCTCACCACATATCACCACGGGGGGGGGGGGGGGGCTCAGAAAGTGGCCTAAAAAACCTCACGTGATTAATGGACGACCCCTCACAAGCATTGGAACATTATACCGATTGTTTGGCCTTAATAATATGTACCGATCCAACTTCAGAGTCCTACAGTGGAACATGTACAAGTTGCCCAGGAATAGAAACACTACACGACTTCCTTAATCATGTTTTGGAACAAAAGGCTATTACTTATAAACATTGGATATCTCTATTACTTATAAACATTGGATATCAACGCCACGTACGAGTCTCGAAACCACGATCGAAAACGCATCCGAATTTGTTGACGACTTCTGCAGGAAAGTAAAAATTCTTTTACCGCATTCATCTATCACAAAGCAACAAGGAAATTTTATGAAAGTAACGAAAGAGTCGTTACAAGACGGTGAATTTCTCGTTCTTTGTGACTTCGCGGAAAATTACGCCTTCGTCGTGCGAAATGCTGCTCCCGAATTTCACTGGAACAAAAATCAGGCAACAATATATCCTGTTGTTGTATATTTCAAACATAACGGTGAAATTAATCACAACAGCTTGGTGGTCATTTCAGATTGCTTGACGCATGACTCAATAGCCGTTGATGTTTACACCACAATTATAATTGACTTTATAAAATCAATCACCGAAGCGGCTTCAAAATTATATTATTTCTCGGATGGAGCCCCACAACAATTTAAAATCTTTAAAAACTTTATAAACATATATTACCATAAGGAGGATAATGGCATCAGTGCAGAATGGCATTATTTTCCAACAGCTCACGGTAAAGGTGCTTGTGATGGCGTAGGGGGCACTTTGAAAAGATTAGTCGCCCGTGCCAGTTTGCAGTTACCACCTGATCGCCAAATAATAACTCCGCAAGGACCTTTCGAGTGGGCTTCACAATCGAACAATCTTCCCAATATTACAGTGAAATTTGCGCCCGAAGATCGGTACAATGAAGCAAAAATATTATTGGAAAGTCGATTCATCAAATAAACGGCATTATAAATGTAAAACGATTTTCTACGAGTGAAAAATATGTATCGTATAAAATTCGAAAACATAACTAAAAACTTTCCAGACGATTGGATTTTAACTTTGAATTTTTGTATCTATGTTCTCATGGTAATAAATGGAATAGTTCGTTTTTCAATCGGTTAATAAAAATACTGATGATGTTTTCAATTTAAGGCCGGTAATTCCTATTTCATTATTCGAAAATCATCAACGAAATTAATTTGAGTACCAAAATAATTAAATATCTGCTCAAGGTGAGCTATTTGAGATTTTTTTGGAATTTTGGGAACGTTAATAGCTTGTAAAACACAGAAAAAAAATCTGCCCACTACGGGTGATAGCTTGAACATTTTTATATATTATCACGGTTTTTTCAGAATTTTTGTAGATTTTTAAAAAGTGGCGTTTTTTTGAATTTTTTTCTTTTTTAAAGGGATGTTTGGAAAAATCTGAAAAAATTATGAGGGTGCATTTTAGACTCGATGCAATCATATGAAAAAAAAATCAAAGAAATCCGAGAGGGTCAGGGTCACGGGTTTACACACTTGGGCTGGAATACCTCATATGCTTTTAGATAATTAAAACCCCAATTCGAAATTTCATCGTTTTCCTTGAAAAAATTCACAAAAATGTCCTTTTTTCCGGCTTCTAGGTGTATATCTTCCCTTAAAAGCGATCTTCGGAAAGCGTCAGGAACACGCTGTATCAGCATGGTATTTAATATATCCACGATTTCTCGTTTCAGTTGTCGATTGTGCCGTCGGTGAGTGGGAAGAGTGGTCACCGTGTGGGAACAGATGCGGTGCCGGTGTTCAAACTAGAACACGCTCCATCGTCCAACCGACTACGAATGGCGGAAAGCATTGTCCGCAACTCGAGCAATCGAGGACGTGTCACAGTTTCATCGGATGTTCGCGAAATTCCCGTATATCTCATTTAAAAGGTAAAGCTTTGCGAAGTAAGCTCGGTTTATCGACAACTTCCAAATGAGCGTGGCAACTTCGACGAACGTACGAATGTTGTAACGACAAAGACTAGTAATAACAATAAGCGTTATAAGACATTGATTTTAATGAGAATAACAAATTCGTCGTAAGATTGACGAGTAGGCGTCATTTTAATTACAGCCTAATTGAAATAGTTGGACTGGCCTCTTTAAGCGAGTTAAGAATACCAATAACAAAAATAATAATAGTAAAGTTAATAGTAAAATAATAAATAATAAGTAAAATATGAAAAAAAAGGTACAATAATAGTCAAATAAATAGTAAAATAATCATAGTAAAATTGATAGTAAATTTACCGATAATAATAATAATAATAATAGTAAATGTAAATTTATATTGAGCATTAATAATCATTTTAAAGGAGGACACCACTGTTGCAATCTGAAAAAGGCCGTTTTTCCCGAATTTTTTTGTTCACTAGATTATTTATTTGGGATTTGGAAAAGACGTATTTTATTGAGCATATATTGAACTTATTTCGTGTAAATTTTTATTCAAATTTTTGCAATTTAACAACATCATTGACGTATAATGGTCAATGATGTTGACTAAATAAATACACTAAATAAATAAACAACATCATTGACGTAGAATAGAGTCTCTGTATGAACAATTGATAACTTGACAATGGTTGGACTGAAAAATAAAAATGTTTCACAATCTATAGAGATCTATTTCTCGTCGTACGTAGCTGTTTTTCGAAAAACAAAAATAAATCACAAAATGGGCAAAAAAGTGTAATTTTGGCGAAATTTTTACTTATATTCAGGGGCTTAAAAAATGCTGAATTTTAAACAAAACAAAAATGGCGAGGTAAAACGATAGCTACTGCAACTACGGAAATTTTAATTTTTTTAAATTGCAAATCTGACAATTATAGCTAGAGTTATGATTCCGGTCGAGCAAAGTCGTTTTGAGAAAAACGCGATTGAAAGTTCTATCATAGGCAAATCGTTGGGCTACCTGCTCTCACTAAAGCGTCTGCAACTTGGTCAATCTTTAATATTTAAACTTGAATTTCTTTTCACATACTCTTGAATATGTATACTTTGAGAAAATGCGAGCAAATCGATTTGTAACCCGTCACACTAATGTCCCTTTTATTGATATTATCGAGTGACATGAATTGGCGCAAAAGCGAATTTTCACATTGGAAATATTATTGCAAACTAGTTATTTCGAATGTATTCCTATGGCTGATTTATTTGTATTTATTGCAATAATATTTCAATAATAAAATGCTGCAATAAAAGTACTACAATAATTGCACTTTTATAATTAAAAAAAGTAACAAAGTTATCATTTTATAATTAATACATAAGTATAAATAATAATAAATATAAAAAAATAAAAATAATACCAAAAATAGTAATAATTCTAAAGTACTATAATTTTGAAAATACTTATTTTATTCTATAAATAATAAATACTTTTATACGATTTTACTGCTACTTTTATACTGCAATAATAAAAACACTGTTTTACGATTGAACAGCATGTTTATCGTTCGATTTATAACCTCCAGACGTAGCTCTTCTGACATTGGAAAGTATGGGAAATTTCGACGCGGCCAATACCAACGAAATTAACAACGACGGGTGAGTAACAAATCACGAGGAACATTAAAGGGCACCAGTGGTGTGACTGCCCAAAAAGGTGATTTTCGCGAATTTATCGAAAGAAAAGTATTGCATCGAATGTTTTGAAATTTCGAGGATATATTTGTGTGTAAAAATTATGTATATACGGTAATTTTTTGTATGAAAATATTCAATACTCAGCTACTTACGCACCGTCTTCCGCGTCTCAAAAAAAAGTTCTCCCACTGCTGCGGGACCGGGTTGAAATTCCGAACGTTGAATGATGAGAAAGCGCGAAACTTCGAAAATATACTACCCTGAAAGATCAAAACTCCGAAAATCTGAACACCGTCATAATAATTCGGGTATGGAAGTTTTAAAAGTTTCCAAATTTTCAATAAATCGACGAATTATTTCAAGATTTTTTTTCATTAAGAACTGATTTTGCGTCAATTTTGAAATTAGTCTAGACAATGTTATACGTTCTATATCATTTAAGGTCAACTGTGTAGACATTCGCTGGCATAATTTTGACGAACCTTGTAATATCGGAACATTAAAATTAGGAGTTTTAAACCGTCGGAGCATTCAAAGTTCGGAATTTCAACCTGGCCCTCATGTCAAGATCATGCCAGCGAAAGTCTACACAGTTGACTGTAAATTATGCAGAACGTATAACATCGTCTGGACAAATTTCAAAATTGAAGCAAAATCATTTCTTAAAACGAAAATTTTTTGGAATAATTCGGCGATTTATTGAAAATTTTGAAACTTTTAAAACTTCCATAGCCGAATTATTTTGACGGTGTTAAGATTTTCGGAGTTTTGATCTTTCGGGGTACAATTCTTTCGGAGTTTTGAGCGTTCTGACCATTCAAAGATCGGAATTTCAACCCGGCCTCATCTTGAATTTCGGAGCATTAAAATTCGGAATTTTAAACCGTCGGAGTATTCAAAGTTCGGAATTACAACCTGGCCCCTTACAGACTATATCATAAAGTTGATCTATCTATATTGGAACGTTCGTCATTTCCGAATTCGAAATTTTGGTCCTTCTGAATATTGATCGTTCGATATTCCGATCCCCATCCATCAAAAAATAAAAATAACAGTTTAAAATGGAAGGTATTGCCTATACACTGACGCAGGATTACGAAAAAAATTAAAATCCAACTAAATCACGGAGTGTGTGGAAAAATCTGATGGTTTTTTGCATGGGAAATTGACATTTTTTATCCAATCGAAAAACTGGAAGGTCATTCTATAAAGAAACAAATACTAAATACGCTAAAACAACATTCAAGTCGATCGGATGATTTGTGTTTAAGGGAGACTTTGTCCTTGAAGTTAGCGGGAGATGTTAGCGGCTCAACATGAGCAGCTAGAAGAAGAGGAGGGATGCCTCTATGGACCAGGCATTGCCGATTAGCGGTAATTATAAACACATTTGTGTAAACACATTACAAAACTTTAAACGCGTTTTTCTCGAAAACACGTTTTTAAAAATGGCTGACATTCTCCTGACCGCTGTAATTAACATATCGACCTGAAATTTGGAGAGCATACTCAGAAAATATGTCTTCACGGAATGACGGATCTTTTTTTCGATAGATACATTTTTGCATTTATTATTAATCTTTTTATGCGAAAAAAACGCGAAAATTCGATTTTTTTTTAAATTGCCGCCATTTTCCGAAATTTGCACTAAACGAAAAACCCATCCGTCATTCCATGACCAAAGGGTCACAGATTGATAATATGCTTTGAATTTGTGTTTCAGATCAACAAAGAGGGGGCAGTGATGTCAGCCGTTTACCTCCCGCGATTTGAGGACCTGTTTTCGCGGAGCTGCAACGGCCGCCATTTTGGTTTTTTTTTTCAAAAAAAAATTTTTTTAACGTTCTGTATATCATGAATAAAAGCAAGAGAAAAACTGCACTCAAAAAGCTTTACTCGTTTCCTTTAAAAAAAAATAAAATGTAAACACCTGAAATATGGCGCTCGAGGACAAAGTCTCCGTTAAGTTACAACTGCAGCAAATTTGAAAAATGTCGTTTTGAGAAAACCACCTCGAAAGATCAAATTATTGATTTCATTGTTATAAATCGAAAAAAGTATAAGGTATAGTATACTAGTAAGGTATACTTGTAGGTATAGAATATCCAACAAAAGCAACAAAAAATTCGATTTTTTTAAAGTGTCACACTAGTGGTGCCCCTTAATGAACATCCTCGAATTATTAATAAAGGCAAATTTCAACGTACATACGGCACGTGAGCATGGCAATATGCAATGCTCACACCAATTTATATTTGCATCGCTTGAATATTCGACGGCTTGATTCCATGCAAATAACAGAATTTCAATATTAGGAGTAAATATTTCCAATACACGATACATGTGACAGTCGGCCCCGATATTGCAAATAAATTGGCGGCTCGTACGTGTCAAAAAGTCTGCTGCGAGATCCGACGGTGGTCCCTTCTGTTTCTCCACGCAGCTACGTCGTGAAAGCTCAATAAAGTAGATACTGTACTTGGATTCGTGTGTCTACTGTCAACCAAAAACGAGCGCTATCCAATTAAGGTACCTCCACAGAAGAGTTGAATTAAGAAATGGTTGAAATTTGACATATACGTTATTTGATACATTATCCAAACATCAGTGCAATTTGAATAAGTTTGACCACCCCAAACCTGAGATATTTACACTTAAAGTTGGCTTGGTTTACACGTAACAAATGCGTTATGATGGGCAAACAGAGCATCATTGATTCTACCGTCAGAACTAAAATTAAGAAATTGATAAAAAACGAGGATGAGCTACAGTAAGATATCACGAATAATGTGAAAAAAAAATGAGAATGATTCACCATCTAGTTTCCAAGATATAACCATGAGAAGCCTTCACAATTTTGGTGCAAAGCCTGGCAAAGCCTGGAAAAAAAAACAATTGGGGCAAAGCCTGGACAGTCCCGGCAAAAAGTTTACTGGCAATGGTCGATCAAAAACACAATGCAAAATATATTTTACGGCAATAAATGATATCCATCGTATTATCTACTAGTACCGAGTCAATATTGCGTAGTTTTTAATTTTATTCATTACTAACTAAACCAATTATCAATATTTTAAACATGAACATGGTATGTAAACTTTTGGTTGAGATTTTCGCAGAGGAACTACCTTAACACTGAAGAGATTCGTGCTTGTGCATTTTTATGTGGGCAATTCGCAGCACTCTTTCGTTCGCGCTCTCTTTCTCCTTGAAATTTACATTCTCGCGATATTCGGAATTAAATTTATTCATTTTCATTTGCATAGGTGTGCTTTCGCACGCGACACTAAAAAAAATCTCTTCCATATTACCGAAGCTTTTTTGCGGAAAATATTTGTTCGAGGCCTTAAAAAGTGTTCACGGATAATTTATGAGGCGAAAGTATTTACGGAATCGGACAAACCGGAAATAGGTTTGTATAGAGAAATAGAATAAAAGTTTCGCTGATGAAATTGGGAAAAGAATAGATGATAAAATTTGGAGCGTTGCCCGATGAGTTTTGTTATGAATAATGTGCTATTTGTAAGATTTATATTTCCCATTGTTTACTTATCGATCATTCTGCATAGCACGCCTACATATAATTGACAAATGGACGAATCGATAATTTTTTCATTTTCCAATGTTCATATTAGTTCCTCCACTTGTCGGATTTTTAAATCTTTTTATCTGTTGTGATTTCGCTCGGCGATATAAAAAAAACCATTAAAAAAGCTCAGCATCGCGGCAATCGTTTGAAAACTGTAGACATTCGCCGCTCAAGTACATGAGATCGAATTTGCATCGTTGGAATGAAAATGATTATTTTTGTTGAAAAAGAATCACTTGACAAAAGAAATTTGAATATTTCTTTGATCTTTGATCTAGAATATTTGACGAATTTTGAAATTGAAAGACGAATTTGAATTTGAAAGACGAATATTTGACAAAATCTCAATCATTTCTTCATTCGGAAAAAAGTCGGTTTTTTCGATTTTTTTTGTCCACTAGATTATTTATTTGGGATTCAAAAGAAAAAGTTATTAAGCATACAAAAAACTTATTTCGTGTACATTTGTATTAAAAAGAAATTAAATATTACCAACGTTATTGAGGTATAATAAAGTCTTTGTATAAAAAATGTGGTCCAACGGCTGGATCGATAACTTAGCAATGTGTCGGTTTCAGTAATAAAATGAAAAAGTTTTATAATTTATATAAATGCATTGGTCGTTTTACGTATCAGTTTTTCGAGAAAAAAATCACAAAATGGCGGGTATTAAAAAATAAATAATAAAAAATATTTTTATTTATATTCAAATTATTTAACATTTAAATGTTTACTTATATTTTTACTCATATATATGTATATATATATATATATATATATATATATAAATTTAAAAAAACGGCTACGTACAATGATATCTACCGAGTTAAGGAAATGTTGGTTTTTCAAAATTTTAAATTGGTCTATTATAGCTTGAGTTACGATTTCGGCCCGGTCGAGAAAAGTCGTTTCGAAAAAAACGCGATTGAACGTTTCAGTATACGAAAATCGTTGCGCTACCTGCTCTCACCAAATCGTCTGCAACTTGATCAATTTTCAGGATTTTAACTTGATTTTTTTCACATATTCTTGAATATGCATACCTTGAACAAATGCGAAAAAATTGATTTCATTGACCCGGCACCGTGATGTTCCGCTTTAAGTCGCTTATTTAAAGATCGCGGGTTTAAATATGTAAAAAAAAGTTTTTGTAAGATAATAAAATGAGGAAATGGAAATATAAAAAAAGAATTTTCGTTACATTCCGACGATGCAAACCATCAAGACCATTCGGATACCTACAGCGGTGTCAAATTTTGTGTTTTTTCCTATTTTAGATATTGCGCTACGTTCACAATCGTACGAGTTTCGCGTGCTTGCAGCAAGGACTTTCCCAGGTTGGCGGAGGGTGAGTATAGTCATTTTTCAATTTGTTTATTTTTTTCCAGGACTCTGCGTATCCAATTTTCCGACTGTCTTTGTTTGTATACCTGTGTCAGGAGACGTAGAAACAAAAAATGTATCACCTACGTTCCCAGAGAAATGGTTGTGCTTCCGACGTATCCACCTCGAGATGTGCGAGCAAATTCGCAATCTTTTATCTCGAAATACTCGCACGCTCGAGATACATTACATTTGATGGCTACTCGAATAAAGTATGTCCCGCAAAAATACAAGTTTCATTTTCAAAGCGGAATTTTAATTTTTTATCGCGCGATATAAAATCTCAAAATCATGAGACCCAAAATCTCAAGATCTCAAAGACTCAGTCTGAAAATCATGAGCGACTCAAAATCCTAAGAGACTCGGAATCATAAAAGACCGAAAATCATAAGAGACTCAAAATCACAAGAGAGTCAAAATCATAAGAGACTCAAATTCATAAAATCCTAAAAGACTCAAAATTATGAAAGACTCAAAATCATGAATGACTCAAGATCATGAAAGACTCAAAATCATGAATGACTCGAAATCATGAATGACTCAAAATCATGAATGACTCAAAAACACGAAAGACTCAAAATCATGAATGACTCAAAATCGTGAAAGACTCAAAATCATAAGAGAAAAAATTGATCACCTACGTTCCCAGAGAAATGGTTGTGCTTCCCGCGTGTCTACCTCGCGATGTGCGAACAAATTCGCAATCTTTTATCTTGAAATACTCTTACGCTCGAGATTTTTTTACATTTTATGGCTACTCGAATGGAGTAGGTCCCTCAAAAATTCATGTTCCATTTTCAAAGTTGAATTTTGATTTTTTATTGCGCGATGTAAAATCTCGAAATCATGAGACTCAAAATCTCAACATCTCAAAGACTCAAAGTCTCCAAATCATAAGAGACTCAAATTTTTAACAGACTCAAAATCACATGAGACTTAAAATCATAAGAGACTGAAAATCATAGAAGACTCAAATTTATAACAGACTCAGAATCATAAGAGACTCGAAATCATAAGAGACTCAAAATCATAAGCGACTTGAAATCATAAGAGACTCAAAATCATGAGAGACTCAAAATCATAAAACACTTAAAATTATAAGAGACTCAAAATTATAACAGACTCAAAATCATAAGAAGCTTAAAATCATAAGAGACTCAAAATTATAAGAGACTCAGAATCATAAGAGACTCGAAGTGATAAGAGACTCAAAATCTCAAGATCTCAAAGACTCAAAGTCTCAAAATCATAAGAGACTCAAAATCTCAAGATCTCAAAGACTCAAGTCTCAAAATCATAAGAGACTCAAAATCTCAAGATCTCAAAGACTCAAGTCTCAAAATCATAAGAGACTCAAAATTATAACAGACTCAAAATCAAAAGAGACTCAAAATCCTAAAACACTTAAAATCATAAAAGACTTAAAATCATAAAAAAACTCAAAATCATAAAAGACTCAAAATCATAAAAGACTCATAATCATAAAAGACTCAAAATTATAAAAGACTCAAAATCATAAGAGCTGAGAGTCAGCTGCAGTTTCGTGCAAAATAGACGACACGTTTACGTGGTGAATTCGTCAACACCTGATAAATTATTTCACGGTTACGGCAAATAATCTGGCTTTTCATACGACTTTTATACAAAGCTTTCACGCTTCTGGGAAGCGAAGTTATTACATCGAAATTATTCACTCTGTCTGTCAGTTATTTAGCTCACATTTGGAGCACGGAATATTGAAGTGTCTCGAGGTTCCTTGAAAATTCTATTTCGTAAAATTCAAGCCCGAATCAATGGGATGGCTCGGTCGCGTTTCAAAGGAAAAGCTTTTTCGCGTCTTTCCTTACATAATAAATGCGGAAAAATACGAGATTTTCGTGTGTGGGGAAGGCAAGAGGTTCGGAAACCCGGGTTTTTGAGAATTTGCTCGGGAAGGTAAAGTTGTTTGTCGAGATGGCGAAGTCTTTCGGGTCGCGAACCTTGTAAGAGTCAACGAGAAACCTTTCGAGGGTCAAACAGCAGCGTGGCTTTCAATATTTATTCGTTCTTATCACTTTCATAATATGGACGGGCTATCTTTAAAAAGAAACGTCAGAATTCTGTATAAAATAAATTTTATGTGTAATTATGAAGAAAACATTTATGCTATTTTAATAATAGAATAAATTGATTAAAACAGTTTATTTATTTTTAAGTTTTTTTTTAGTTTATTTATTTATTAAAACAGTTTATTTTTAAAACAGAAAACATGCACAGTTTATTGATTTTGAAAAATCTACTTGTGCACTTGCACTTCTTCCAGAACGGTACAAATTGCATGTAAGATTTGTTCCATTCAATTTTGACGGATTCATTTTTTATCTCTATCTTTTTGTAGTCTAGTAAGGGAGGAGGACACCATGATGACGGGCCGAAAAAGGTCGTTTTTTTCCGAATTTTTTTGTCCCTTAGATAATTTATTCGGAATTTGGGGAAAAAGTATTTTATTAAGGGGTTAGGCCACAGTAACGGGTATACAACCATGTGCGAATTTAACAATATTTTTTCGTATGAAAAAGTGATTCACTCATATAATTAATTACACATCTATTTAGTATGAATATCAAGCTGTTAGAATTTTTTTTTTCGTCGAACAAAATGGCCGCCTACTAATATTTTCGTTTGTTATCTTTTTTTAGGCGCTCCGCGGCATGACATTTAGCATCCACAATTTTTGACCTACAACAAAAACAAAAATTCTCGTCAATCTACATTAGGATACCTAGAGTAGTACGTACGGAATGAAAAAAATATTGTTTTATTCAAAAGTTGTAGGTATTTGAGCTTAAGAAATGAATTTTCAGTAAAAAATTTCGTTATAACTGCTCATAAACTGCTCATAAAATGAAAAGTTTTCGATTAATCAGAAATTCCGTACGTACTTCTCTGCGAAATGCAATCGGGAACATAACTTTTAAATTTGAAGTAAATGAAGTGAAAATTGTTGAAGTTATTTGTCACGCCAATTGGAAAAAAGCTGTTTCGAGTAGTTTCGAGTTGTCGGCCATTTTGTACATCGAAAAAAAAAAAAATTCTAACAGCTCGATATTCACACTAAATAGATGTATAATTAATTTTATGAGGGAATAACTTTTTCATGCGAAAAAAAAATTGTTAATTTCGCACATGATTTTGTACCCGTTACTGTGGCCTAAGGCTTTAAGCATAAAAAGGCTTTAAGCATTAAAAATTAACGTTATTGAGATATAATAGAGCCCCTGTACATAAAAAATGTGGTTCGGTGGCTGGATCGATAACTTGGCAATGGTTGGTCTGAAAAATAAAAATAAAAAGGTATTATAATCTATATAAACGTAGTTCTCGTTGTACGTAGCGGATAAAAAATTACAAAATGGCAGGTGTTAGAAAGTGTAATTTTACCGAAATTTTTACTTATGTACGGGGACTTAAAAAATACTAAATTTAATCAAAAACAGCCATGTACAATGATAACTACTCCAATTACGGAATTTTGGTTTTTGAAAATTGGAAATCGAATACTAATAGGTTGAGTTATGATTCCGGCCAGGTCGAGAAAAGTCGTTTCGAGAAAAACGCGATTGAAAGTTTTTATATATTAGGGGTACAAGTAAGTTTCAAAGGATTTACAAGAGAGGGCGTTACTAGTATCAAATCGCATCGGACCATAACCTAACCTCCTTCATGTTAAACAGTCATCATTAGATTTTAGTTTTGAGTACGTCCTTTTGAATATGTATACTTTGAGAAAATGCAAAAAAAATTGTGATAACGCTCGTCGATACGAAAAAAATCGATTCTCAAAGCTCAGCATCGTGGCAATATTTTAAGAACTGTAGACATTCGGCGCTCAAGTACATGAGATCGAAGTTTGCATCGTTGGAATGAAAATTATTATTCTTATTATGTTGGAATGAAAATTATCATTTTGGTTGAAAAAGAATCATTTGACAAACGAAAATTTGAACATTTTACGAATTTTGAAATTGAAAGACGAATATTTGACAAAATCTCAATCAATTCGTCATTTGGAAAAAGGTCGGGTTTTTTCCGAATTTTTTGGTTCACTAGATTATTTATTTGGGATTTGGAAAAAAAAACTTTACTAAGCATACAATGAACTTATTTCTCGTACATTTTTATGAAAAACAAATGAAAAATTACCAACGTTATTGAGGCATAATAAAGCCTTTGTATAAAAAATGTGGTCCAACAGCTGGATCGATACCTAAATCCAGCAAGGTGTCTCAAAAATAAAAATTAAAAAGTTTCTTAGTAGTAGGATCGAGTTTTATTTGCACAACTTTTTCGCAAACCTCTAAGGGGAGGGTAGGGGTTTCAGCGTGAAAAAACAAACACTTTTTTGCGATTTTTTTTTCATCTATGTGGATAGAGTAAATTTATTGAAACCTTTTGTACATTGTCAAGTGTCATTTCAAGAGCATTCCGTGAAATTTGTACGCGAAAATATCCACAAACAAGCCGGTGACAAAGCTTTTCCAAGAACGCCTTTGGAAAAACACGATTTGCGGTGTTCACTGTATCTCAGCTGGAAATTATCTGAAATCAAGTACCATTAAAATTTAGTCAAAGTATCATCAAATCCTCCCCCCAACGGTCTTCGATAATTTTTTTTTTCATTACTAAATTTTTGGTGGTCATGTAAAGTGAAAAGTGCTATTTTTCACGAAAAATTCCGCCATTTTGGGGGTTGAAAACCCCCTCAATGTAAAAAAAATCTCAAACTAACCGTTGGGGGAGGTATTTTATATGTAGAAAGTGTGTACCAAGTTTGAAATAAATCGGTCATGTAGTTTTCAAATGGCAGTGAACACGGACTTTGAAAAAGTGGTTTCGAGAAAAAAACGCGGCACCGGCTTGTTTGTGGATATTTTCGCGTACAAATTTCACGGAATGTTCTTGAAATGACACTTAACAATGTACAAAAGGTTTCAATAAATTTACTCTATCCATATAGATGAAAAAAAATCGCGAAAAAGTGTTTTTTTTTTCACGCTAAAACCCCTACCCTCCCCTTAAAATATTCTTGAAAGTTCACACTATAACAAAATGCAAAAAAAAACGATTTTTTGAAGTTTCCAGAGAGCCATACCCCCTTAATCGATCTGTCCGCTATTTCGCGTGTCCGAGCATTAAATAATTGCGCGCTTATCAAAACTGCCCGCGATCGTTCCCTCATTTTCTGCCTTATCTCACGTTCACTTCAATTAAGTTTTACGCTCACTGCACCCCGCGCTTTTCCCAAACGTTGGAGCTATTACAGCACACCTAGGTGAATTCGTAATGTGCTCGCCGTCGAAAATAACGTCGTGCCCGAGGCGCACAGGCAGCATACGACCAAAATTATTACATCCGATGGAATTCAATTGAATATTATCGTCCCCAATAATTCGACGTTTTTCGTGTCGAAATTTTCTCGTCGAAGCTTCGTAATTTACGAAATAATCCGAATATTGCGTTTCGAAAAGTATTTCGGTGGGATGTTATACAGTGCACTCGCTTCTCTGGGTACAGATCGTAAAACTGTTTCATCCTTTCTGGGTTTCATTAACTCCCACATTCGCCCTGGAATTCCAGGGCTCTCGCGTTTCTCAATCTTGGCTTGAATTTTACGAGCACCCAGACTTATCGACCTTTACTCGCATGCTTGCGCATTAAATAATCGGGTGATGCTCAGTACCTTGGCGTACTATTTTTACCTCATTTACGTTCTGTTGGAGGCGAATAGTGGCCTCCTACATGGAGGCGGTTATGAAACCGTAGCAGTTGCTTCAGGGTGCATACAGGTGTACATTAGGGTGGCACAAATTTGGGCTCTATTTTTTCCCCCTTTTCTCACCATCCAATTATCTACTTTAAAGAAGAAAAAAAATTGTCGCAAAAGCTGCGAGCGGTCAAAAAATATTTAGAGGTCGCTCAAGCCTCACAAAAATTCAAATTTTCATTAAAAAATCGATTTTTTTTTCGTTCACTTCTCACCCATGAATTTTACGCTTTATAATTGTTAAATTAAGCTCGCTAAAGCTCGGGCTGGCCAATGAATATTTAGTGGTCGCTCAAAAGCTTCGAAATTTCCAATTGTCGCGAATTCTCACTCATAAATTTAACACTTTGTGAAATTTTCAAAACAATCAATCCTTTTTTTTCTTCAGAAACGGATTTTTTTTATTTACCTCGCACTCCTAACCCGATAAAACGGGGGACCTATAATTTTAAGAGCTTTACAGAATTATTTTATGAGAACAAAGATTATGTTTCTTGGGATTAGTAGCGTGGGGTAAATTTGAAAAATCGGTTTCTAAAGAAAAACGATTAATTGTTTTGAAAATTTTACAAAGCGTCAAATTTATGAGTGAGATTTTAAAAAATTGGAAATTTCGAAGCTCTTGAGCAACCACTAAATATTCATGGACCTGTTAAGGGGGGATTGTCTTTTTTTTTCTCAAAATTTACCGCTTTTTGGGAATTTTTTTGTGAAGAAAGTATACAACGGAAAACTTGTGAAACTTGGCATATAGTTTTATTGATCTGTTTACTACATACAAAAAATTTTTTAAACAATTTCATCAAAAAATCCGCCTCCCACCCCCCTCAACGCGCGATGGTCTTTTTTTGATTGTGTGCACGATTACAGCCTTCACGTTCATCCTGCAACAAAAACCCAAAAAGCATTTTACTTTAGACACATATAGCTATCGTTCGATTAAGGGGAAAAAAAAATTGACGATTTGGTGACGTTTTGAACTTGAAGTATCGATTTTTCGAAAAAAATTGATCGATTTTTTGTCATAAATAAAAAACTATTAAACGTATTGCTTTTTTGCTTCATCAAACGATAAAAGGATGTCAGCTGAGCATTATGTCCAAATTTGAAGGCAATCGGTTGAATAGTTTTTGAGAAATCGTGCACACAATCAAAAAAGGACCATGGCGCGTCGAGGGGGGTGGGAGGCGGATTTTTTGATGAAATTGTTTAAAAAATTTTTTGTATGTAGTAAACAGATCAATAAAACTATATGCCAAGTTTCACAAGTTTTCCGTTGTATACTTTCTTCACAAAAAAATTCCCAAAAAGCGGTAAATTTTGCGAAAAAAAAAGACAATCCCCCCTTAAAGCTTTGGCGAGGTGGATTTAAAAATTATAAAGCGTAAAATTCATGGGTGAGAAGTGAAAGAAAAAAAATCGATTTTTTAATAAAAATTGAATTTTTGGGAGGCTTGAGCGGCCTCTTAATATTTTTTGACCGATCGCAGATTTTGCAACAATTTTTTTTTCCTTTAAAGAAGATAATTGAATGGTGAGAAAAAGGAAAAAAAGTAGAGCTCAAATTTGTGCAACCCTAGTGTACATATTATCATCTTATTTTGATACTGCGTAATCCTGAATGCAAGCTTTACGACGTAGGTAAAAAAAATTTAATTGACATTTGGAGCGGTGCCTCGAATTTTTTGTTCTCTTTGTCAGTCGCGTGCTCATAACGACCAGACCCTTCCCACTCTTCTGTAATTCTCGTGAATTAGCATCAAATTTGTCCAAGAAAAATGTACCGATATTACGAAATTGCGCTCTATTATTTTTCCATTTTTTCCATTATCGATAACAATACGTGCCGCAAATTGAATTGGATGCAAACATTTTTTACTTCAGAATTTTTGTAATTGCAATCAAAGACATCAATTTCGACGAATTATCTGTACGAGTTTAAATATTATGCTGTAGAATTTACACGAGAACTATCTTGAGGGGTTAAACCTCGTTGAGATTTTGGAAAATGTCGATTTTTGGTTTTCGACCGATTCTCAAAATACAAGATTTCAATAATATTCCATGCAAATGTTAAGTCGATTCGTTGAAAATTGAATTTATGGGCGTTTATAGGTAGGCTTCGCGAACCGGCGAACTTTAAGGGCGATTTTACGAATATAACTTTTTCGAGACGGTGACCACGATATCTCGAAAATCACTGCACCGGTCAACGTCAAATTTTACACGCCTCTTTTACACATCAAAAGGCAGTTTTTGAACGGAGGATGTTTTTTTATGCATCGTTATTTTTTATCAACGAAAATAGAGCGTTTTTTCCACCGAAAATCGATACTTTCACTTTGACCTGCGGCCATTTAAATATATAAATATTTAATATTTCTCTTGGCCAAGCTGAACAGTAAAAAAAAAATACGGACAAACTCGATCTTTGGGAAGCCGCTTCAAAACGTATTTTTCAAGGCGATTCAAAGTTTTATCCTCCCATTGGCAGAAAAATTGTATTAATATTAACCAACCGCGTCTATTTGATTTAAAAAATTTAAACTAACTAAATTTTTCGTGAAATCAAATTTTTCCTATTGCATTCCATTACTGGAATTATTTATTTTAAATATATTTATCTATTCAAAACAAAATCTATTTACTATTGTCCAATAACTAAATATTTCATTAAATCCTAATAAATCTGTGATTCGGTTTCATCCGTTCAAGAAACAATTTAGTTGAATGCTCTAAATGTATCTATTTGATTGAAAAAAATTTTAATCCAATAGAATTTTCGTACAGTCAATAATTTTTTTATTTGATTGAACTAATGGTCTGTCTTTTTTGCCCCATACATATCAAAGGGGAGTGAGGGTAGAGAGGGTGGAGAGAGAGGAATTATATATATATATATATATATATATATTTTATTTTGGATTTACGAAATATTTTATGCATGTACGTTTCGTTAGCATACGTATGCACTTACGTTAGATTTACAGCGTACGCTGTAAGCAAATAAAGATTTATTTGAAACGAATCTTTATTCATCCAATTTGAATGTATTTAATATTTGAAAAGAATAGCTGAAACAAATAAGATCGTAGTAGGCCGTGAGACAAGGAAGAAACCCATTTGATTTAAATAGATCCTATTTAAATTAAATATTTTTTTTTGGCAGTGCACGACGTATCGATCTCCCAGTATAGTCCAGTAAAAGAGACGAAAATCCTGCACTTTTTATCGTAGAATATGAATTTTTTACTGACGGTACATGGTTGCACACTGAAACTAATCCCAATAAAGGTTGCCCCTCAACTTGCCCCAACCCCAAGAAATAGGGGTTGAAAACTTAAAAATCGCCGTATCTCGATAATAAATAGCCCAATCAAAAAAGGTTTGAAACAAAAGTTGCTGAGAATAATAAAATTCGTATAAAGTTATCCGACGTCCAACCCCCTATCTTTGAAAATAGCGGCAGAAAAACCATTTGAAAATTCGGGGTTGATGCGTGTGCGAGCGGAGTAAAACTTTATACGTATTTAATTATTCCAAACAACTTTTGTTTGAAACATTTTTTAATCGGGCTATTAATTATCGAGATACGGCGATTTTTAATTTTTCAACCCCTATTTCTTGAGGTTGGGCTGAGTTAAGGGGCACCATTTTATTGGCGTTACTTTCAGTATGCAAGCATCTACATTAAGTAAAAAATTCATATTCTACGCTAAAAAGTGCTGAGGGTTTCGTCTCTTTTACTGAACGAGTATTCGTTGCCGAATTTTCGTGTAACTTTTTTTGCATCGGGTGTTTTTCAGGAACGCAAATCTGTGCCATGTGTCGGCCTGAAATCGGGACAACGAGGTGCCCGGGCAACGGCCATCGACTTGGACTCGGGGGAATCGGTAGATGGAAAATGATGACATCTACATCAGCCCGATGTCACGGCAAATGGATAGGAGGCACCAGTGTCGCGAGTCAATGCGATTCGGCCCCCTCCTGTCGAGATGTCACCCGTCGCCTCGTGTTTGTTTGAGAAATTGGAATATTCATGTACATGCATATAATGCGGAGAAAGTGGGAGGGCCAAAGAGAGACGGACGGGCTGGGCAAAATCGATCCGAAAATCTCACGATCAATCGGCTTTACGAAGGATTCAATGAGATGAGATTCCATGCGACTGAACTCGCGTTAAGGAAAAAATAGGCTTTTTGGGGATTTTTTTTCTCAGAAAAACTACAATAAATCCAGATTAAAAAACGGGCGTTTATCATACACATCAGTGACTGTATACGATAATTTTTTTGAAGCGATTTATTTCAAAATGGCGGCTGTGCAGCGTTTATTTCAAAACTGCATTTTTTAAGGTGGCCGGAAACATAACTCAGACAATTTTCGACCGATTCACTTGAAATGTTGAATATATCCTGAAAAATACATTGTCCATGGAAGGACGCAGGATTTTTTTTTCATATTGCATAGGTCATTTGTTAGTAATTAATTATCTGACGAAATTTTTGGAAAGTGAAAAATTTGCCTAAAAATCTTCAGATATTTGTTAATAACAAATGAACTATGCAATGTAAATAAAAAAATCCTACGTACTTCCATAGACAATGTATTTTTCAAGATATATTCAACATTTCCAGTGAATCGGTTGAAAATTGTCCAAGTTATGTTTTCAGCCAACTTGAAAAATGCAGTTTTGAGATAAACGCTGCACAGCCGCCATTTTGAAATTAATCGCTTCAAAAAAATTATTGTATATAGTCACTGATATGTATGATAAATACCCTTTTTTTCAAATCTCGATTTATTTTGTAGTTTTTCTGAAAAGAAAATCCCCAAAAGCCTATTTTTCGGCCTCTAGAGTGGCCTAACCCCTTAAAACTCGAGAAAATCAAAAGTCAGCGACAAAAAAACCAGCCGTTTTCGCTCGAGTATAAATGGTTGATTTAAGAAAATTGTAAGTAACCCAGATTTATTAACAATTGATCATACGTTATGTAGTGAGATCGATGCTTTTCTTCGAATAATCAAGATGAACTTCGATCTAATCGAACTTACTCCTTCAACAACGCTGCCGTCTAAGATGCTATAAGACAAAATTCATTCAGGGGGAACGTCACTGTGACGGGCCGAAAGAAGGTCGCTTTTTCCGATTTTTTTTTGTCTACTGGATTATTTATTTGGGATTTGAAAAAAAAGTATGTTATTAAGCATACATTGAACTTATTTTGTGTAATTTGTCATTTCAGAGAATAAAAAATTAACGCTATTGAGGTATCATAGAGTCTCTGTATAAAAAATGGGGTCCAACGGCCGGATGGATAGCTCGACAATCGTTGGTCTCAAAAATGGAAATAAAAAGTTTTATAACCTACATAAATGTAGTTTTCGTTGTACGTAGACGTTTGAAAAAAAAATCACAAAATGG
This sequence comes from Ophion ellenae, assembly GCA_963210295.1. Taxonomy (NCBI): domain Eukaryota; kingdom Metazoa; phylum Arthropoda; class Insecta; order Hymenoptera; family Ichneumonidae; genus Ophion; species Ophion ellenae. The sequence continues at coordinate 58,582,672 of OY723387.1, forward strand.
GGGGTGTAAAAAAGTGTAATTTTAGGAAAGTTTTTACTTATGGCCGGGTGCTTAAAAAATATTAAATTCCGAAACAAAACGAAAACCGCTACGTACAATGATAGCTACTGCAATTACGGAAATTTTGATTTTTCAAGATTAAAAATCGGACAATGATAGCTAGAGTTACGATTCCGGCCATGTCGAGGAAAGTCTTTTCGAGAAAAACGCGATTGAAAGTTTTAGTATACTAAATCGTCTGTAGCTTGGTCAATTTTCAATGTTTCAACTTGAACGTTTTTCATATATCCTTGAATATGTATACTTTGAGAAAAAGCAAAACAATCGATTTTTTTATCCGTCACAGTGGTGCCTCGCCTTAATATTGAACAATATTGAACTGATATATATTGAGCTATATTGAGAACTGAACAATATTGAGCTTTGTTTAGTGCAATATCATTCGTATTCCTTCGTCACAGTCAGGATCAGTTGCGAATCAGCAGCAGCGAACGAGCATATCTCGTGGGAAAGTGATGGTAAACAAATGTTGATCTTGACTGAAATTAGTGCAGTGTTTAACTATCAATATTTGGATCAACGAGCTACTGTCGAAATCATCGTTTCTTTTAAATTAATTTTAATCGATGTAAATCTCATCGTCGTCAGATAAAAGTGACAGTTGTTCAAAAGGAAGGGTTTAAGGTAGTACCTTCACAGAAGAGTTGAATTGAGAAATGGTTGAAATTTGACATATACGTTATTCAATACATTATCCAAACATCTGTGCAATTTAAATAAGTTTGACCACCCCGAACCTGAGATATTTACACTTAAAGTTGGCTTGGTTTACACGTAACAAATGCGTTATGATGGGCAAACAGAGCATCATTAATTCTACCGTCAAAACTAAAATTGAGAAATTGATAAAAAACGAGGATAAGCTGCAGTAAGATATCACGAATAATGTGAAAAAAAATGAGAATGATTCACCATCTAGTTTCCAAGATATAACCATGAGAAGCCTTCACAATTTTGGTGCAAAGCCTGGCCAAGCCTGGAAAAAAAAACAATTGGGGCAAAGCCTGGACAGTCGCGGCAAAAAGTTTACTGGCAATGGTCGATCAAAAACACAATACAAAATATATTTTACGGCAATAAATGATATCCATCGTATTATCTACTAGTACCGAGTCAATATTGCGTAGTTTTTAATTTTATTCATTACTAATTAAAACAATTATCAATCTTTTAAACATAAACATGGTATGTAAACTTTTGGTTGAGATTTTCGCAGAGGAACTACCTTAAAAGGCAGAGAGAGAGAGAGAGAGAGAGAGAGAGAGAGAGAGAGAGAGAGAGAGAGAGAGAGAGAGAGAGAAATTGCACAACATATCAAGGAGGAATTACACGTGTGCACAAATTCTCGAGATAAATTGAAACTTGTAATTTTATTGAATAAATAAAATGGTAAAGCATCATTAATTTTTTCGTAACCTCGTATTCCCCAATCCCAGTAAACAGTATTTCCTGTGTCATATCATCTGCCACAGATTATCGCCATAGTGTTACCACAGTCGATTGGACTTGTCGAAAGGTCTTTTATCTGAGGTTTGCGGTAGCGTAGTCGCGTCGAAAAAAAACAGAAATCAAATCCTAAATAAAGAAGCTCGTCGAAAAAACTTTTCGATTCGAGCCAAGAAACATACGAAAAAAATATTTTCGTGTTTTTGTATTTTGTTAATTAATTTTTTTTTAATTAAAGGGGAACACTACTTTGACGAGACGAAAAAGTGCCTTTTTCCCAATTTTTTTCTCTACTAGATTATTTATTTGGGATTTCGAAGAACGGCATAAAATGAAAATAAAAAAGTTTTATTACCTATGTAAATATAGTTCTCATTGAACGTAGCCGTTTTTCGAGAAAGAATTCACAAAATGGCGGGTGTTAAAAAAATGGAATATTGGCGAAATTTTCACTTATATTGAGGGGCCTAAAGAATACTAAAAAAAACAGCTACGTACAACGATTGCTGCAATTACGGAAGTTTTTTTTTTTCATTGAATATCAAAGTATCATTTAAACATGAAAGCGATGGTTTTTTTCTTGATTTTATATTTTTTTCTCACCGAATTCAATCCCCCAGATCCTTAGCTATTCAATAATTGGGATATTTACCTTACCTGCTCTTGGTGAATCGTCTGTACCTTGGTCAATTTTAAATATTTAAACTTGCACATTTTTTCACATGATCTTCAATATATATACACATTGAGAAAATGCAAAAGATGTCGTTTTTTTTTCACCCGGCTCAGTGCGGTCTCGCCTTAAGGGAGACTTTGTCCTTGAAAGAGCAGCGGGAGATGTTAGCGGCTCAACATGAGCAGCTAGAAGAAGAGAAGGGATGCCTCTATGGACCACGCATTGCCGATTAGCGGTAATTATAAACACATTTGTGTAAACACATTACAAAACTTTAAACGCGTTTTTCTCGAAAACACGTTTTTAAAAATGGCTGACATTCTCCTGACCGCTGTAATTAACATATCGATCTGAAATTTGGAGAGCATACTCAGAAAATATGTCTTCACGGAATGACGGATCGTTTTTTCGATAGACACATTTTTGCATTTATTATTTATCTTTTTATGCGGAAAAAAACGCGAAAATTCGATTTTTTTTAAATTGCCGCCATTTTCCGAAATTTGTACTAAACGAAAAACCCATCCGTCATTCCATGACCAAAGGGTCACAGATTGATAATATGCTTTGAATTTGTGTTTCAGATCAACAAAGAGGGGGCAGTGATGTCAGCCGTTTACATCCCGCGATTTGAGGACCTGTTTTCGCGGAGCTGCAACGGCCGCCATTTTGGTATTTTTTTCAAAAAAATTTGTTTTTAACGTTCTGTATATCATGAATGAAAGCAAGAAAAAAACCACACTCAAAAAGCTGCTCTCGTTTCCTTTAAAAAAAATAAAAATGTAAACACCTGTATAGAAAGAACTATTTAGTTTGATTTAAAAAATGTATTTACCCGAACATATCCCAATATTAAAAAATGTATATCACCCGAAATAACTCGGTAATTATCGACGTCACAAAAAAATGTTCCAGACCTAAGTTGTACGGTGTAAAGGAGGCCGTCAAATGCGACCATTTCTTTTTCGGTGTAGGCGCTGACGCACAGTGAAGGTCACCTCCACTTTTTAAAATGGAATGGTACACTTTTTTCAATCATCTTGTGGAGCACCTCAAGCCGCATAAAAAAGACGGGGTCAAATTCGTTCAAGGTTTCTTCAGATGCTAAAAAAAAGGCTATGTTCATGAATTATTTTGATAGGTTTATATCATAGATATTGATATAAAAGTTGTTACACTTAATAAATACACTTTCGAAAGACATTCAAAAATCCTTTTTTATTCATTTAAGTCACTATTGATAGACGAAAATGGTAGTTAAAAAAAATTCCTCAAAAAATTTTAGGTCTGCGCTGTTGATGAAATCTCGGAGATGGATCATCAGAAACAAAAAAATCAAACGGTTTTAGATTCAGTATGTTAATGGCTATAGCGCATATCATACGATTTTTGATATATGCAAAAATAACAAAATGGCGGACATTTTTCGAAAAAACACAAAAAACCGTGTTTTTCACCGTTATTGGCAAAAAATAGCAAATATCAATTTTGTTTTTAATCCTTGATATGCGCTACAGCTATAGTTGTAAAGAATATGTGGTTAACAATTCATAAGGATCGGTTCAGTAGGTTCGAAGATTTTATCAAAAAACCGTCGAAAAACGTTGTATCGAGAGCAACGCGTTTGAAGTTTGTTTGGGTTACATAAATACATAAAAAAAATTTTAATGTATTTCGTAAGTGCATTTATTAAGTGGAACAACTTTTATATCAATATCTATAATATAAACCTATCAAAAAAATTCATGAAAATAGCCTTTTTTAACGCCTAAAGTAAGAAGACCCCTTATGCTGAGGTGATTCGAAAAACGCTTCCTGGCCGCGTCTCTGGTTTCTCTCGCTACTTCGGGCACTTTCCTTTGTGGATGTTTTCCTTGCCTTGGTGGCTTATACTTACGCCCGTTCTCTACTCATACCTCCAGGAATCGAAAGGGTTCCCTAAGTTTAGCTCCTTTTTTTCTCTTTTCCCTGGCGCTTTCCTGACTCCGATACGTTCCTTGCTTTTTAGATGGTACTTGGATCCTCTTTCGCTACTTACGCCAAGATCGGATCCGAAGAAGCAGACCTCGTTTCGGCCCGAGAACGACCCTTTTATACTCCTTTTTTGCCGCGTTTTTCTTCTTGCCCCAGCGTCTTTTATTAAATAAATTTTTAATAACTTTTTACCCCCTCTTTCTCCTTTCGTAAGCTCCTCGTCTGGTTTACAGTTTTCCCCGAGAGATGGCATTACCTGTGTCTTTTGTGATTTATTTTCTATCGCGATTTTTGAAGGGCATTGACCGCGCGTCAACACCGCTGTCTTCGAGAAGGTAAGTGGTGAAGGGCTCGTGCATAAGAGCGACCTCTACGTCTCAATATATATATATATATATATATATATATATATATATATATATATATATATATATATATATATATATATATATATATATATATATATATATATATATATATATATATATATATATATATATATATATATATATATATATATATATATATAATATATATAATTCCATCTTTAAGGGGCTGTGAACGCTGAAAATTTGGCTGATTTTCGGGAATTTTTTGGAACAAAAGTACTCAATTTAATGTTTCGGAAAATTAAGAATATCTTTGGCTATATTTGACCTATTTTACATAATTTTTTTATAGAAAAATATTGAGATCCAAGCGACTTATGCGCTGCCTTCGGAGGAGCCAAAAAAAAGTTCCTCCACTGATGACATGATTCCGGCCAATTGAATAGCTGAAACCGAAAAAGGGAAAAATGTCGTTAAACTGGAAGGTATTTCCTGTACAATGACGTAGGATTTTCGAAAAATATCAAAATCTAACAAAATGGCGTAGTTTTGAAAAGTTTTCATTCATCGCTCGGTAACATACTATATAAGTATTCCACTGTTACCACGCCAACCAAAACCCAAACGATATTCGAATCGCTATATTTATTTTGAAAATGTTGACAGAATTGCATCAGCGTTTTCTCGAGCATAGAATAAAACTATAACGAAAAAGGAATGAAAATGTAAAGGGGTTGTAGACAAAAATGAAAAATATAATGGACCGTCAAAAGATTGCAGGGCGAAAAATGTCGATGGTTTACATTTCCGGTTCCTCATCGTAGCTAATAGTGAGAAACGTCTTTCCACCTGCCCCTGGCTGGTTGACAGTAATCGCATTACTTAACGCTTCTGTTAGTTGCTTACTCTTCGTTTCTCCATCTCTCCGCAATTCCCATCCCGGTTGAGTCTGCATGTTTCCTCGCTGTTCCTCATTTGCACGAGTGCTGGGCTCAGCCGTCAACGGATCGTGTAAACCCAAGACGCCGTTTTGAGAATTTACCGGCAGCTCATGCAGTTGACGCGTTTTTCAAATTGAATATGAAGAACGGAGAGCATTTCATCAATAGATATTTCAAAATCTGATAGTCAGCATTAGAAGCTGAAGCGACGGTCATCAAAAACTTACTTTCATTTTAAAATAATGAAATTAATGCTGGAAACTTAAAAGGAGCACATTGAAAAGGATAACTGTTATAAACTCTTCCAAGTCAACATCCTTAGTCTATCCATTAATTGCAAAGTTTTACCAAGTTAAGCGAATATCCCCAAATCCGAAATTTTTCACCTCGTTTTCAATCAACATTCTCGCACGGATTTTTTTTTGAAATAAATAATAACTACCTACGCCTTGTGAAGGATACTGTGCAGTTTTTAAAACCCTCCCTAAATTCTCTGTACGACCATTATTTCCCGAGTAATCAATTACCAAAGTCAAGACTGACTTTTTTGCTTTGAACGACGATAACTCAGCGATAAATCATCGTCCAAGGCTCTTAGACCGCTCGAATTAAAGAGGATAATAGTACCTCAAGAAGCCTTTCGATGGAAGCTCTGAAAAAAATGTATTGAACTCCGGGGACTTTTTGAAAGTCAAGCAAAAATTTTGAAATTTATTTTTATCTGAGGTTTTCTTATGCTTACTCAAAAACAGCTAACGGTAAAAAATGTTGAACTCAAGATTTGTAAACTAGAAACTTGGGGTTTCAATTTGCTTTTTTGCAAATTCGTCTGCGACTTTTTTTCTCCGAGTTACAGCCTCTTGAAAGTGACCTACACATTTAGGATTTTTTCCCGCATGCTTTAATTTTTGCGCCTAGTGTATTAATGTTATCGTGAAGCGGTGATTGAAGATTTATATTTCATGTGTATTACGTGATTATCGACGATTGTGTAAATTGTATTTAAAGGGCTATACCAGTGTGACAAAAAAAATCGATTTTTTTTGCCTTTTTCGACAGTATATACTTTCAAGAATATCATTATCATTTATATCAATATCATTTTATCTTGCAAAAATCGATAGTTAAATCTTCAAACGCGTTTTTCTCGAAATGAGATTTTTCAAATTTGCTGACATTGTAACTCAACGAGCAATTATTCGATTGACTTGAAATTTGAACTGAGTACTCTTGAATATACTCACTCTACAATGACGTAGGATATTTTTGATTGGATAAAAATTGACGATTTGGCATTGAAAAAAACCACCATTTTATAGGGAAGAAAACAGACTTTTTTATAGGAAGAAAAATATTACCTCGGTGGGTTTGTTTTTGTTTGTTGGAAGAAACAGTAGGCTCGTCAAAGAATGGAGCTAAACAAGATAAAATCAAGACGGAGAGAAAGCGATAAGATAAGATATGATCAGTTGAGATGGGATAAGATGAGATAAAAGCGGACGCGAAAACATCGTTTTGGATAGGAATTCACTGTCAACGTTGTGCCTCCGTCTTTTCTTGGAAGGAAATCGAAAAACCGATGCATCTTGACAATAAATATTGGCACAAAGATTGGCATTGGGTATAAAATGGCCAGCCGTTTAAGGGTCAGAAATTAGACAGTTGACGTTCGTCGGAACCTGGCGCATTGCAGGCTTCCGAACATTGAGAATAAACGGAAATATATACTTTCGGAAGTCGCAGAATCGTTGGCAATATGGCGGTATCTGACAATGCCGGAATTTTGTACCTGTTCGATCGTCCAGCCGAGCCCGTATACGTACCGAAGAGAGACAACAAAGTTGTCTTCCGGATCCCTGACGAATATCTGGTAAGGCATCATCATCATCATCGTCATCATCGGTTGTTAATATCTTCGTCATCATCAGCCCGATGAGAAATGTTGTTACCGGACTGACTATATAGAGCTGCATCCGGCGTATCGTATTCCGTACCACGGCACGGTACAGGCCGCCGGATCAGAGCTTTACCTGGCGTGAAACGCTTTTTTGAATCCGGCCATGACGCGGATGCCGGTAACGTAACTGATCGGTATACCTTTTCAGGCTCTGATCCGGTTGCCGTATCTATGCCTGAAATGAAAAAAAAATCCAAAAATTACGAATAAAAAATTCTGGTAGTATTTTTTGTTGCCATATGCGTTATTTATGATCCTGCCTATACGATAATTGGAAAAAAACGTCTACTGCCTCGAAGTTTTTGCCTCCCCTCGGAATTGAACCTACGTCTTCTAATTCTAGAGCTGAGCCCGCTACCTATTTAGCCATTGCAACACTTGTGTAAACCTTCTTTTTTTTCTTTGCATATTTTTATCATTCTAATTCTGTTCTAAAGAATGTGAATAATTTTATTCATGGGGTCGAAGATTGCATCGCTGCAATGCAACAATAATTCTTCTTTTACCGCATTTTTTCTGCCCATTTGGGCTGTGAAAATAACTCACACGTTTTCACATATTCTCATTAGAGTGTTACGACCGTAATTTGCAAAAAAGGCTTCGGATAATGATTTTGTAAAAAAAAATGTTGTAAGGCGTTACCCCCACTTGTAGCGCAAACAAAGGCCTTTTTCATGAATTTTTTAATAGAAAACTACAAAACTTTTTTAATCGATCAATATACCATCTTAAAGAACACATCTTGAAGAACTTTGAGTAATTTTTTTATTGAAAAATATTACATTGTTTCGTGGCAAATGGCCGTCAATGAAATAATACTTTTATAGACACGGTTTGCGGTGACCATCATTGCGGCGAAGTGGATCATCTGAAGAAAAAAATGCGGATGGATTTAGTCAAATATAAGTATAAACTAGTATTTAATCGAAGGATTTTAAAAAATATTCATTTTTCACAAAATGGCGGACAGTAAAAGTTAATGGTTCGATTTTAACGAAAAAAAAACGGCCGTTTTTTGGCTATAAAACGGCCATTTTTTCGAAAAAAAAATCGAACGATTAAAGACTACATTTTTATGTATTAAATAAGCCTGCAAAATTTCAAGACGATCGGTTCATTAGTGTTCGAGTAATCTTGGTCACCGACTTCAGAAATGCCATTTTGAGAAAAAAGCGTTTAAAGTTTCTCTTTCAACGATCTTTCAACGCGGATTCTTCTCTTGCAACGCTCATATCTCAGTCAATTTTGTTCGGATCGACTTGAAATTTTCAGGACATATTCTCAGATACTTATACTTCAAAAAAATGCAATAAAAAAATCGATTTTTTCAAAATCGCAAGAGGGGGTAACCCCTTAACGCGGTTACGCTGTGTGACGCCTATTTTCTGTCGCTTTTCTTCACATTTTTTTTAATGGATCATTAAGGGGTTAGACCACTCTAGAGGCCGAAAAAATAGGCTTTTTGGGGATTTTTTTTCTCAGAAAAACTACAAAATAAATCAAGATTACAAAAAAAGGTGCTTATCATACATATCCGTGACTGTATACAATAATCTTCTTGAAGCTATTAATTTCAAAATGGCGGCTGTGCAGCGTTTATCTCAAAACTGAATTTTTTAAGTTGGCCGGAAACATAACTCCGGCAATTTTCAACCGATTCACTTGAAATGTTGAATATATCTTGAAAAATAGATTGTCTATGGAAGTACGTAGGATTTTTTTTTTATATTGCATAGTTCATTTGTTATTAACAATTATTTGACGAAATTTTTCACTTTCCAAAAATTTGCCTAAAAAATCGTCAGATAATTGTAGGATTTTCGAAAAATATCAAAATATAACAAAATGGCGTAGTTATGAAAAAAGTATATATTCTCGCCTATCAAATGGTCGTTTTTTTCAATGCCAAATCGTCAATTTTAATCCAATCAAAAATATCCTACGTCATTGTAGAGTATATATGTATTCAAGAATACTCAGTTGAAATTTCAAGTCAATCGGATAATTGCTCTTTGAGTTACAATGTCAGCAAATTTGAAAACTCTCATTTCGAGAAAAACGCGTTTAAGGATTTAACTATCTATTTTTGCAAGATAAAACGATATTGATATAAATGATAATGATATTCTTGAAAGAATAAACTGTCGAAAAAGGCAAAAAAAATCGATATTCACGATGTTCCCACCGAGTCTTCTGTAAGCATAACAATCCGTCTGTTGAAAATGGTCTATTAAAAAATAGAGTTTGTTTATTCGTGAAATTTTGCAGACCCCAATCGATATATCACGAGACTACACTGCCTCGGATCTGGACGAGGAGCACCGAGTTGCCTACTGGAGAGAGGACGTCGGCATCAATCTTCATCACTGGCACTGGCATCTCGTCTATCCGTTCGACGGTGACAGGAGTATCGTCGCCAAGGATCGTCGTGGCGAGCTCTTCTATTACATGCATCAACAAATTCTGGCACGGTGAGCCACGTCTGTCTTCAAAGTCGATAAATCGCACTTGAAAGAGCACAGTCTAGGTGCAACACTCTGACACTAGCATACACTGCCGCTTAAAAGTTTGGATACACCAGTCGATATTTCTCGCCGCACTAAAAGTTGCATAGCTTCGTTAAAAAAAAAAATATACCCACATTTACCGAAGGGCGTTTTTAAGAAACAAGTTCAGCTTTGTTTTGCTTTTTTGAAATATTTTTTATCATTTTTTGTCGACCCGGTACGCACGTTGGACACTCGGACCCTCATGGAAAATGTTGTCGTCATGTTTATCCATGATGAACTTGAACGGGGTAGCAGGAGCTCCATTTTCGTTTTTTTAAACGTTTTTATTTCGTCCGATCATTTTTCGCAAAGTTATTTTATTCTTGGCAAAAAAAGGACTAACTCTGGAAAATGCAATGTAACTCAAGAACTATAGGGTTTGAGAGGAAATATCAAAGCTGTAAAAAGTAGCGTAAGTTTATACTGGATAGTCTGGAATTTTTGAAAGAATTTTCCTGTGGGATTTTTTTTTTTACTATTTTCGCTCGTCACTCTGATGAGTAGGATGGCTAATCTCGAAAAGTGTGGCGTTCAGGACGAAATATCAGGAGAAACTCTTTTAATTTCAGATTACAAATTTGCTTGAATTCTCTCCGATTTTTTTTAAATTTGTTTTTGAAATTTTGTTGACCGAAAAGCGTAGAATCGTCCAAAAAATAGATTGGCGTATCTTGGAAACTATTGACTTACGAGGAACATCCTTCAGGTGACATCCTTCAATTTTGTTGAAATTTGGATATGTTATAAAGCACCGAAATGTAAGCGATAGGTATTTTTTTTATCGGCGGAAAAACGGTTATAAGGAGTGAAACCACCCCTTAATAGAGCTGGTTCGCCCCTTAATTTTTTTTGCAATGTCACTATAGTGGATTTTTCATTGCTTCGGATTAAAAGAATTTTCGTTTTTCTTTAATTAAAATCGGTGGACTCCTTGTGTGTGAAACTGTTATATTACCCCTAGAGATGCCTTTTTTCGAGGGGTGGTTTGACCCCTTAAAACCGTTTTGCCGCCCATAAAAAAAAATACATATCGCTTATTTTCCATGCTTTATAACATATTCAAATTTCAACAAAATCGAAGGCTGTCACTGAGGGATGTTGCTTGTTAGACACAAAATATCAAGAGGGGGAAATGTTGCAGTATCTCGTTTTAAATACGTTAACACTTTTTCAGATTTTTTTCAAATTTTTTTTTTACAATGTTTCAAAAGCACCTAGACGACCTGAAAAAAATGTTGAAAAAAATCTGAAAAAATGTCAACGTATTCAAAACGAAACACTGCAACATTTTCCCCTTATGATATTTTGCCTCTAGCTCAATAGTTTTCGAGATACAACAATCAATTGTTCGGACGATTCGCCGAGGTTCGGCCAAACAAATTTCAGAAAAAAATTCTGAACAAATTTAAGCGAATTTAAAATCGAAAATTAAAAAGTTTCTCCTCGCAATATTTTGTTATAAACGCCATACTTTTCGAGTTAAACCATCCTACTCATCAGAGTATCGAGCGAAACTAGTCAAAAAATATTCCTGACGAAAATTTTGAAAAAATTCCAGGTGATCCAGTATAAACTCACGCAACTTTTTACATCTTCGACATTTTCTCTTACACCCTATAGTTGTTGAATTACGTTGGATTTTCCAAAAATTTTCTTTTTTAGCCAAAAATGAAATAACTTTGCGAAAAAAAATGGTACGAAACTAAAAAAATACGAAAATAAAGCTCTTGCTACCCCGTTCAAGTTTATCATGGATAAGAATGACAGATTTTTTTTCTCCATAAGTCATGCCCAATTCTCAATGGTCGAAAAGAAGCCGAAAAACAGTCACGTAAACAAGTGCGTACCGGGTCGAGAAAAAATCATAAAAAAAAAATCGAAAGAGCAAAACAAAGCTGATTTTGTTCCCTTCAAAACGCCGTTTGGTAAATTTGGTTATATTTTTTTTTGACGAAGCCATGTAACTTTTAGTGCGGCAAGAAATATCGACTGGTGTATTCAAACCTTTGAGCAGCAGTGTGCCTTTTAATACAATAACAGATACAACACTAAACGTCTGTGCAATCACCTCGGCCGCGTGAAGAGATTCAACAATATACGCGAGCCAATATCCGAAGGATATTCCCCCGAGCTCAACTCCCTCGTTGCTAGCAAAACGTGGCCATCGCGCCCGAGCGGAACTCAGCTCAAAGACATCAATCGCCCAGTCGATGGGGTTATATTCGATCTTCATACGCTCGAACGTTGGAGGGATTCAATTTACAATGCCATTCACACCGGTATGGTTACGAGCTCCGTCAACCAGAAGAAAATACCGCTGACCGAGAAGGACGGCATTGACATACTCGGCAACATCATGGAGGCTGGCATACTCTCGCCCAATCCCAAACTCTACGGTGATCTTCATAATTTTGGACACGCAGCGATATCGTTCTGTCACGATCCTGATAATCGCCACCTGGTTAGTTCTCTTTTGCACCTATCGCCTGTCATCAGGCTGATGCACTCAGTATGAGAGGTCTACACTGAGAAAAGAAATCATTGATCCAATATCATTCGTGTCATTGAATGAAATTTCGTTGATTCAATTGTAAAATTGGCGGTGTAAATAATCGGATTCATTAGGCTAAACAAAACGCTATTGACTTCAATAACATGATAAAATTAAAAGTTTTTTTTTTCATTCAAAAGATATATTGTTACCCGAGAACAATAGATTGTTGAAACTATCTAAAAAATTATCGCGAACAAATTATATAGTTTTGAATGCATTTTCTGCAACGAACAAAAAAAGAGTTTCAATTCATAACATGAACATTGTTGATTCGAGTACACAAGAAAAATTGAATTTCGCTTGTTTGATTCAGATAAAATTTCTATTGAGTAAATATGTTATTTTATTTTTTTCACCATATCCGATATTGATTTTCAGGTACATTATTCGTTAAAATATTAATATTTTATTTTGATTGAAAAATATTATGCAAATGTCTGAATTGGTTAAAAAATTATGCGAAAATAAAATTTGTTTCTTGCGCATTTGGTTGAAAAAATTCAACCAAATCATGGCCGAGCGCCACCGAAATTATAGGTGCGAGGAAACCCGTAGTTCTCGGAGTAACCGCTAGAAGCCGCACGCGCGCACGTTTCTCGTAAGCGTAGCGCGAACCGAAAATCTACTTGAGGGGTTACCCCCACTTGCGTTTTTGAAAAAATCGATTTTTTTTTGTTCCATTTTTTTGAAGTATAAGTATCTGAGAATATGTCCTGAAAATTTCAAGTCGATCCAAACAAAATTGACTGAGATATGAGCGTTGAAAGAGAAGAATCCGCGTTGAAAGAGCGTTGAAAGAGAAACTTTAAACGCGTTTTTCTCAAAATGGCATTTCTGAAGTCGGTGACCAAGATTACTCGAACACTAATGAACCGATCTTCTTGAAATTTTGCAGGCTTATTTAATACATAAAAATGTAGTCTTTAATCGTTCGATTTTTTTTTCCGAAAAAAAAATGGCTGTTGTATAGCCAAAAAACGGCCGTTTTTTTTCGTTAAAATCGAACCATTAACTTTGACTGTCCGCCATTTTGTGAAAAATGAATATTTTTTAAAATCCTTCGATTAAAGACTAGTTTATACTTATATTTGACTAAATCCATCCGCATTTTTTTCTTCAGATGATCCACTTCACCGCAATGTTGGTCACCGCAAACCGTGTATATAAAAACATTATTTCATTGACGGCCATTTGCCACTAAACAATGTAATATTTTTCAATAAAAAAATTACTGAAAGTTCTTCAAGATGTGTTCTTTAAGATGGTATATTGATCGATTAAAAAAGTTTTGTAGTTTTCTTTAAAAAAATTCATGAAAAAGGCCTCTTTTGCGCTACAAGTGGGGGTAACGCCTTAAACGCGATTATCTCGAAACTACTTTTTCAAAAATTGCTCGTGTTGTACCTTAAAAAGTTATCGACCGATTTGGATGAAATTGTGGGAGGTTACTCTCAGTAATATTATCGGAAGGATATACCCAAAGTTTAAACGGTAGCGTGTAAATAAATAATTTTTTTGGGGTCAAATATGTCGAAAAAATGGTCGAAAACTCGAACTTTGGAGTAAAAAGGCTCCCAAATTTTCAATTTTGCACTTTTCCATCATTTTTTAGGTATATCCTCCCCCGTAATATGTCAGTAAACGAATGACCCTTCTTAAATATTTTCAGATCAACAGAAAAAGAGTGACAACTGCAGCACTTTTCGATGCCGCGGTAAACAGGCGGCCGAAGACCCTTAATAACGCCGCCATTTTGTTGGTCACCAAAAAAAAAAATTTTACTTGACAGTTATAATAAACTTATGTCCAAATTTGAAAATGATCAGATTATTTTATCCCCTCTACAAAAATTCCCGAAAAATACCTATTTTTCACGCTCCTCAAGGGATTTCTCGCCTCAAGGGCTTACACCACTGTGAACGTTTAGAATTAATTGATTTACGCGAAAAAGTGATTTTTCGCGTTTTTTTTGTGTGGAAGGACAAGTATGAGGATAATAATATTCAAGGATGTTGTTAGTAATATCTTCAAGTGAATTAAAAAAAAAATTACATTATAAAATTATACAATATGGTGATGCTGGAGACATTCTCGCGAGGCATGATGAATTTTTCACAAATTTGAATGTGAAAAAAAATTCGACTAATTAACATGAGCTAGTTAAATACGTAGACAATTTTGAAAATATGAATCTTTGTGTAATTGGCGAGTATTTAAAGTAAAAACTCAATTTTCGACAGAAAAAGAGGACAATCATTTGTTAATAACTAATGCTATAATTAATTTATGGAAAATCCCGTACGTATTTCACTTCGGAATGTTATTTCAAAGATGTGCTCAAAATTTGGAGTGAAAAGAATGAAAATTGTTGTAGTTATGCTGCGTGCCGTTTTGAAAAATTGCGTTCCGAGAAAAACGGTCGACGCCTCGCACACGGGCCAGCCACGGCCACCGCAGACCCACACGGGCCTGCGGACCTTTGTTTTACAGGTACCAAACTTTTTTCCCCCTTCATCTAGATGGTTCAAAGTATCTCTCAAGCCAATTTGAAAGAAATCAATTTTTTTTAATCCTACAGTGGTGGTAGCCCTTAATTAACTAAATAGAGATTGTTGAAAGCATGACCAGAAAAAAAAATGAGGGCATCTAAAGTTTCGTCTTTCAGAGACGACTTTACCTTATCGCGGTGCCCTTTTTGATTCTGCACTCGTGGATAATTGAGTTGACACTTCGGAAATATTTAATGCAAGTAATATTTTTTTAAGGCTGTGAAAAGTAGTAAAAAAATAAGTACAAGTAACTTAGAAAAAAATCATCAAAATTATAATGACATTTCGATTTTGTCTGAGTTATAATGATATTTTGATATTCCGGTTTTTCGATATTATCGAAAACCGGTATTGATGTACTTTGGCTTGGGAATAAAAATTCTCAAATCTTTCGGCGAATCTCAAAGAAGACGCGTATTTTTTTTTAATCGGCGGAACCCGATCTTCAAGCGGTGAAACGTACCCTCGAAAATGGGGGTGTTTTTCGTTTTTTGGCGATAATTTTGTTCAAAAGTAGTTGTTCAAAAGTAAGAGAAAAAGAGAGAGAGAGAGAGAGAGAGAGAGAGAGAGAGAGAGAGAGAGAGAGAGAGAGAGAGAGAGAGAGAGAGAGAATTGCACGTGTGCACAATTTCCCGAGATAGATTGGAAAAGCTTGTGATTTTATTGAATAAATAAAATGGTGAAACAATATTAATTTTTTTGTAACCTGGTATTCCACAATCCCGGTAAACAATATTTCCTGCTTCATATCTTCCGGCACCGATTATGGTCATAGTTTTACCGCAGTCGATTGCATTTATGAAAAGGTTTTTTATCTGAGGTTTGCGGTAGCGTCGTCGCGTCGAAAAATAGAAAACAAATTCTCAATAAAGAAGCTTGACGAACGTACGTTTCGAATCGAGCCAATAAACATACGTAAAAAAACGTTTACGTATTTTTCTATCGCTGTGACGGGCCGAAAACGTGCCTTTTTGCCGATTTATTTTTGTCTACTAGATTAATTATTGACCATTTTGAAAAACTGTGTGGTATTAAGCATAGAATAAAAATTAAAAAAGTGTTACAATTTATTGTAACACTTGTTTTAAGGGGGGATTGTCTTTTTTTTTCGCAAAATTTACCGCTTTTTGGGAATTTTTTTGTGAAGAAAGTATACAACGGAAAACTTGTGAAACTTGGCATATAGTTTTATTGATCTGTTTACTACATACAAAAAATTTTTTAAACAATTTCATCAAAAAATCCGCCTCCCGCCCCCCTCGACGCGCATTGGTCCTTTTTTTATTGTGTGCACGATTACAGCCTTCACGTTCATCCTGCAACAAAAACCCAAAAAGCATTTTACTTTAGACACATATAGCTATCGTTTGATGAAGCAAAAAAGCAATACGTTTAATAGTTTTTTATTTATAACAAAAAATCGATCAATTTTTTTCGAAAAATCGATACTTCAAGTTCAAAACGTTACCAAATCGTCCATTTTTTTCCCCCTTCATCGAACAATAGCTATATGTGTCACAAAAAAACGTTCCAGACAAAAATTATACAGTGTGAAGGTGACCATCAAATGCGATCATTTCTTTTATTTCGGTGGAGGCGCTGACGCACTTTTTAAAATGGAATGGTATTTTTTTTCCAACTATCTTGGGGAGCACCTCAAGCGGCATAAAAAAACGCTAGAGGGCCAAAGTCGTTCGAAACGACCGATCTTAACATCAAAGGCACAGGTAAGGAAAAAAATCGACCCAAAATAATCAAATTGAAATAATCGGTTAAGGCAGTAGTCTGCTTTAGAAGCCGAAAAAAGCGTTTTTTCAGCATTTTTTTTGAAAGGGAAGGAAATGATTGCGGTAAACGAAATTTTGAGACGATAGTGTATTATATTCAAGCTTTAAAAGACAATTTTTATTATTAAAAAATATTGAAATTTTTCAAAGTTGTAACGATTTTGCTGGGGCGCCTGGAGTCTGCACTTGTAAATCGGTGCCGGTGATGGAGGTCGTGCGATGCATCTGAAACAGTCGAACCAATTTTTTTTTTAGTTTTTATAAGTTCCTTTTCTATATGAACTAAAAAAATACCGAAGAAACGATGAAATTCCAAATTTTTTCGAAGCTTGAAAAAAAAAATTCACTTTTTTTAAGAAAAAAAATTCACTTTAAGTTGCAAAACAAGTAATTTAAATAGTACTTTTGTCCAACTTTTTTAGTTCAAATAGAAGATAATTTAATATTGAAGCTAGATCACTTTGATTTTTTTCGATCGGACATATATTGGTTTTGCTATCGCCGGCACCGTTTTCTAAAACTTGTAAAAATGAAAACTCGAGAAAACGGGCTTTACAGTTTTCGGTCCAAAAAAATATAAGTTTTTGGATACTTACACTAATTAGATGTTAATCAGCTATCCCCGGGCCATACAATAATCCTTCCTCTTCTTCAAATCGATTTTTTGAAGCCTGTAAAGCAGACTACTGCCTTGAGTCTATTTATTACGACCAAGCAGGCATAAAGAATACATTTTGCGAAATTTGAACTATTTTCTTCATCGTCGTTTCGTAACTTGTATAAAAAGTAGCTATTTCATCGTGTAAAATGAATAGATATTCACATTTCACAATTGAGTCAACTGGGGGCAAAATAAATACATTAGATTCGCTGGCCGATACACCATCAGAAGAATACTGGAACATCAACATTCACTACCAAAGTAATGGATAATATCATTGTAAACCTAGGACGCCGTTTTGTGAATTTACCGCCAGGTCATGCAGTCAACGCATTTTTTAAGGCGGGATATACATTTACAACAATAAAAAAATGAAGTTCTTTTTTTTTTCTTTAACCGATAGAACGATATACGTAGAATATTTTCCTAAAGTTTCAAGCCCGTCAACGCTGGTCCTCGGCGCTCGTATTCGGAGCGGGCGTGAACTTCAAACTGGTTTTTCTAAAAAATGCATTAACGAAATTAACGTGCAGGATTACTCAAAAATTACTAAGCTGATTGAGTTGAAACTTGTTAGTAACATTGATAATATTGGTACCGTTTACTTGACGAAAATAGTTTTTGAAAAATTGAAAAAAAAACTACTTTTTTCATCTACATTTTACAGAAACGTTGAGTGAATTTTTTTTTGTAAATGCGTGCCATTTTCGTAAATTGGAATTTTCTTCATTTTAATTACCGTCACATAGACACTATACATATTCTAACTGAAATAATGTTTGAACTTTTTCACAAATCAAAGTCTACGGAAAGCTAGACTGCACGCCGATTCGCAACTCCCGCGGCGACCTTGCTGCAGTAACACTCTGCCACAGCTCCGTCATTTTGATAATGAATTAATTTTTTAAAATTGTTTTGTATACTTAAATATACTATATAACTAAATATACTAAATAACTAAAGTTTGATAATTGTAGAATAATAATTTCATAGTTTGAAAAATCCCTCAATATTGCTCATTTTTTTCCTGTCTAAATGTATATCCCGCCTTAAGGGGTTATCCCCACTTGCGATTTTGAAAAAATCGGATTTTTTTTATTGCATTTTTTTGAAGTATAAGTATCTGAGAATATGTCCTGAAAATTTCAAGTCGATCCGAACAAAATTGACTGAGATATGAGAGTTGAAAGAGAAGAATCCGTTGTGTAAACGACCGGCTAGTATAATGACTCTATGTAAGTTTACAAAAAAAAATATTTTCTTCGTGTAAACTGAAATTGAAACTTTAAACGCGTTTTTCTCAAAATGGCATTTCTGAAGTCGGTGACCAAGATTACTCGAACACTAATGAACCGATCTTCTTGAAATTTTGCAGGCTTATTTAATACATAAAAATGTAGTCTTTAATCGTTCGATTTTTTTTTCGAAAAAGAATGGCCGTTTTATAGCCAAAAAACGGCCGTTTTTTTCGTTAAAATCGAACCATTAACTTTGACTGTCCGCCATTTTGTGAAAAATGAATATTTTTTAAAATCCTTCGATTAAAGACTAGTTTATATTTGTATTCGACTAAATCCATCCGCATTTTTTTTTCAGATGATCCACTTCGCCGCAATGTTGGTCACCGCAAACCGTGTATATAAAAACATTATTTCATTGACGGCCATTTGCCCACAAAACAATGTAATATTATTCAATAAAAAAATTACTGAAAGTTCTTCAAGATGTGTTCTTTAAGATGGTATATTGATCGATTGAAAAAGTTTTGTAGTTTTCTTTAAAAAAATTCATGAAAAAGGCCTTTTTTTGCGCTACAAGTGGGGGTAACGCCTTAAATTGAATATGAAGAACGTGGAGGATTTCATCAATATTTTTTTTTTAATCTTGATAATTGATTCGTCAGCCTTAGAAGCTGAAGCGATCGTAAGGAAAACATACTTTCATTTAAAAATGATGAAATAAATGCTGGAAATTTAAGAAAGCACATTAAGAAGGAGTACCCTAACTGCTATGAACGCAGCAATAGTACTCCCAGTGAGCTCCACCGGCTGTGAGTGGAGTTTATCTGCCACGGGGCGGATCAAAACGTGCCTTGGAAGCACAATGCTTCAGGAACGTTCTCTCATGTCACTGCTGAATATAACTAATGACATTGATGAAAAAACGCCAACTAAAAAGTATTGTGGGGATTTGCAGAAAAAAAATAGTGAGCCAAGACTTATTTGATCAAGTACCTACTGAAAGTAAACTTCAACGTCTGACAACTCGATAAGAGTGCGATGAAAAATTAGTTTATTCTTTTTTAACGTATTGCAAGAGTTTGATATTAATGTTAACATGAACCGGTGATAAAAGTTTCATATTTTCTGTGCCTTACGTGATTATCGACAGTTATGTAAATTTTATTTTAAAAATAGTTGACTGTGAACGAAACCACTTTTTTGTTAAGCTGGTCCCCCCTAGCCTACCCAGAAAAAAAATTCCACCTACGCCAATGCATACATTCATATACTAGGCTATTCATGATCAGGCCAATGCAACGTTCATCCGAACTATAATTCACCCATTCCGTAACTCATATTTCGATAGCGCACAATATATTTTCGATCCCTATGAAGTCACGTATCCATCGACCTACGAGTCGACCGGATACACATTGAGGAACAGGATGCAGGTCCGAATAACGAGTGGCTTGTTGACGATGAGAAAAGAAACGAGAAAAATAGCATTACCTCGGTGGTTTTTTCCCCTTTGTTGTAAGAAACAGTAGGCTGGTCAAAGGAAGGAGCTAAAAAAACGATAAAAAACAGGACGGAGAAAAAGAGCGATAAGAAGCGGAAGCGAAAAGACAGTTTTGGATAGGAATTTGCGGTCGACGTTGTGCCTCCGTCTTTTCTTGCAGGGAAATCGAAAAACCGCTGCATCTTGGCAACCAGGGTATAAAATAGCCAGCCGTTTGATGATAAGACAGTTGACGTCCACTCGTGCGGGCACTTGGAGCTTCTCGGATCGTCCCATCAGTCGTTTCTGTCTTGATCACTCTATCGAACCTGCATACTTTGCAACGTTCAACTGCATCGGCACCTGGCGCATTCCAAACTTCCGAATCTTGACAATAATCGGAGATATATATTTCCGGAAGTCGCCAAATCCTTGGCAATATGGCGGATACTACCAACAGGGAAATTTTGTACCTGTTCGATCGTCCAGCCGAACCCGTATACGTACCGAAGGGAGACAACAAAGTTGCCTTCCAGATCCCTGACGAATATCTGGTAAGGCATCATCATCATTATCATCATCATCGGTTGTTAATATCCTCGTTATCATCAGTAGGATGTCAAATAAATATCTCGCTCGAATGCTTGATCGGTGCTACGCTAATTCTGCATGTACTTCACAGCCCGAACAATATCGCGACGTGGCCGTCCAGGTGTTCAATCGTTTCCAGGATGACAGTGACTCGCGAATCCAGGTTAACCCGATAACCCTTCCGGATCTGAGTATACCGAAGAAACTAGGTCGTCGCGACGCATTTTCCCTCTTCATTCCTCGACACCGCGAGATTGCCGGTCGTCTAATTAACATATTCATGGGTATGCGAACGTACGAAGACTTGCTCTCGGTCGCGGTTTACAGTCGCGATTGCCTGAATCCCAACATGTTCATCTACGCCCTGTCCGTCGCGCTTCTCCATCGGGAGGACACCAAGCATCTCCCGATTCCCTCGCTCGCTGAAATATTCCCGGACAAGTACATCAACCACGAGATTTTCGTCAGAGCCAAGGAGGAGGCCAACATCGTGCCTGCGGGCTCGCGAGTGAGTTCATTTCGCAGTCTCCTTGACCTGAGCAGTAGACATTTCTAATCAATTCCCACGTGAAGAGTAATCTTTGAAAATTTTTGCCAATTTTTTTGACGCTTTATTCGAGATTTTGTCATGAACGATTAAAACACACGATTTTCAAATTTTGAACACACATTTATTAACATTTTTACAGTGCCTCGGAATTTTATCGAACAAAAATAACCAGTTGAATCCACTTTACACCGTTCGGAAGGCACTCGTGTGTAAAAAAAGTTGGTTGACGGCTGCCATGATTCCGGAGGTTTTGCTGATCTGAAATAATAAACTTAAACGGCATTTTAATTTGTAGACGTGAGGCTTTTGCTGGATCTAGAGTAAAGTAAAAATATCGGAAATTAAATGTTCGGCACGGTTCTTAAAGTTAGGTGCCAAGGTTTGTCATTTTTTCGACTTTTTCACCGTAAAAAATCAACTATGGCAGATATCAGAAAGATGGTAGTTCGGGTGAAAACTATAGTTGTGTTGACTACACAATAAGAATTTGAGCGAAATCTGTTGAATAGTTTTTGCGATATCATGAAAGCCAATTTGAAAGAGACAGTTTTGAGAAAAACGCGTTTAAGGTAGTACCTCCACAGAAGAGTTGAATTGAGAAATGGTTGCAATTTGACATATACGTTATTTAATACATTATCCAAACATCTGTGCAATTTGAATAAGTTTGACCACCCCAAACCTGAGATATTTACACTTAAAGTTGGCTTGGTTTACACGTAACAAATGCGTTATGATGGGCAAACAGAGCATCATTAATTCTACCGTCGAAACTAAAATTAAGAAATTGATAAAAAAACGAGGATAAGCAACAGTAAGATGTCACGAATAATGTGAAAAAAATGAGAATGATTCACCATCTAGTTTCCAAGATATAACCATGAGAAGCCTTTACAATTTTGGTGCAAAGCCTGGCAAAGCCTGGAACAAAAGCAATTGGGGCAAAGCCTGGAGAGTCCCGGCAAAAAGTTTACTGGCAATGGTCGATCAAAAACACAATGCAAGATATATTTTACGGCAATAAATGATATCCATCGTATTATCTACTAGTGCCGAGTCAATATTGCGTAGTTTTTAATTTTATTCATTACCAATTAAACCAATCATCAATCTTTTAAACATGAACATGGTATGTAAACTTTTGGTTGAGATTTTCGCAGAGGAACTACCTTAAAAGTTTAAAGGAAGGGTAGTAGTTTAAGCGTAAAAAAAACACTTTTTTGAGAATTTTTTAAATCTATATGGATAGAGTAAATTTATTGAAACTTTTTGTACATTGTTAAGTGTCATTTCAAGAACATTCCGTGAAATTTGTACGCGAAAATATCCACAAACAACCCGGTGCCAAACTTTTCCAAGAACGACTTTGGAAAAACACGATTTGCGGTGGTCACTGTATCTCAGCTAGAAATGATCTGAAATCAAGTACTATTAAAATTTAGTCAAAGTATCATCAAATCCTCCCCCAACGGTCTTTGATAATTTTTGTTTTTCATTTCTAAACTTTTTGGTGGTTTTTTATATTGCACAGTTCATTTGTTATTAACAATTATCTGACGATTTTTAGGCAAATTTTTCACTTCCCAAAACTTTGCCTAAAAAATCGGCAGATAATTGTTAATAACAAATGAACTATGCAATATAAAAAAAAATCCTACGTACTTCCATAGACAATGTATTTTTCAAGATATATTCAACATTTCAAGTGAATCGGTTGAAAATTGTCTGAGTTATGTTTCCGGCCAACTTAAAAAATGCAGTTTTGAGATAAACGCTGCACAGCCGCCATTTTGAAATTGATCGCTTCAAAAGAATTATCGTGTACAGTTACTGATATAAATGATAAACATCCTTCCTTGTAATCTCGATTTATTTTGTAGTTTTCATGAAAAAAAATCCCCAGAAATCCTATTTTTTCGGCCTCTAGAGTGGCCTAATTCCTGATTCTCGAAGTAGGTCTTACAGGATTTAAGAACATTCCCGCCGAGTCTTCCGGAACTATGACAACTCGTCTGTTGGAAATGGTCTATTATAAAATAGAGTGTCTTCAATCGTGACATTTTACAGACCCCAATTGACATACCGCGAGACTACACTGCCTCGGATCTGGACGAGGAGCACCGAGTTGCCTACTGGAGAGAGGACGTCGGCATCAATCTTCATCACTGGCACTGGCATCTCGTCTATCCGTTCGACGGTGACAGGAGTATCGTCGCCAAGGACCGTCGTGGCGAGCTCTTCTACTACATGCATCAACAAATTATGGCACGGTGAGCCACGTCTGTCTTTAAAGTCGATAAACCGCACTCGAAGGAGCACAATGAAGGTGCACCACTCTGACACGAGCATACCTTTCAATACAATGCCAGATACAACACCGAACGTCTGTGCAATCATCTCGGCCGCGTGAAGAGATTCAACAATATACGCGAGCCAATACCCGAAGGATATTTCCCCAAGCTCGACACCCTCGTTGCGAGCAGAACGTGGCCATCGCGCCCGAGCGGAACTCAGCTCAAAGACGTCAATCGGCCAGTCGATCAGATCATATTCGATCTTCATACGCTCGAACGCTGGAGGGATTCCATTTACAATGCCATCCAAACCGGTATGGTTACGAGCTCCGTCGACCAGCAGAAAATACCGCTGACCGAAAAGGACGGCATCGACATACTCGGCAACATCATGGAGGCTAGCATTCTCTCGCCCAATCCCAATCTCTACGGTGATCTTCATAATCTTGGACACGTAGCGATTTCGTTCTGTCACGATCCCGATCATCGCTACCTGGTTAGTTCTCTTTTGCGCCCATCGCCTGTCATCAGGCTGATGCACTCGGTATGAGGGGCCTACTCAATGCCTCAATCTACATTCAGACTTGACGAAAGCAAAAATACTACGTTTTCAGGAAAGTTTCGGCATCATGGGAGATTCCGCGACAGCAATGAGGGATCCGATATTCTACAGATGGCACGCTTTCATCAACGACATCTTCATGCAGCACAAGAACATTCTCCCAGAATACAGCGTCAATCAGGTGAGTTTCGTCATCATGGGAATGATGGACGAGGGGAAGGAACGATTTGGAAAGTGAATGTAACGAACTCAGGGTACGTGTGGTTTCAGTTGGACTTCGCTGGTATCGAGGTATCCGCGGTCGAATTGCTAACTCCGAACAGCCCGTCCAATTCACTGATGACGTTCTGGACCCAGAGTGATCTCGATCTCTCCAGAGGCCTCGACTTCGCACCGAGCGGTCCCATTCTCGCGAGATTCACCCATCTCAATTATACCAACTTCAGATACAGGATCATTGCGAACAATCAGTCAAACACGATGAAAAAGGGCACCGTGAGGATCTTCATCGCTCCTAAAGTGGACGAGCGTGGTCTGGTCTTCAATTTCCTAGCTCAGAAGGACCTGATGATCGAGATGGACAAGTTCACCGTGTCGCGTAAGTAAAAACGCATAGTATTTTCCTGATCACAGCATACCACCGGTCCCATACAACCGATTCTTCATCGAACGCATTTTTCTCAACCGAAAAGTTCGCCCCGGCCCAAACACGATCGAGCGCCGATCTACCGAGTCTTCGGTGACGATTCCATTCGAGAGGACTTTCCGCAATCTTGACAGCAATCGCCCGGTTGGAAGCGCACTCGAAAGCTTCAATTTCTGCGGTTGTGGATGGCCCCAACATATGCTCGTGCCAAAGGGCAACAAAGAAGGCTTTCCCATGGATCTGTTCGTCATGATCTCCGACTACAAAGACGACGTGGTAAGTGTCATCATTTTCGACAGTCCACTTCATTCAAACGCCCCACGCTCCACTTCATTGACGCAATCTTGTCATTCGATTTGCAATCTTTCCTTTACAGATTGAACAGCCCAATCCCCAAGGCTGCAGCGATGCTTCCAGCTTCTGCGGCCTGCGCGATCGGAAGTATCCCGACGCGCGTTCAATGGGCTACCCATTCGATCGCAGACCGCGGTCGGGTGTCGAAACCTTGCCGCAGTTCCTTACCCCCAACATGGCCACCGCCGAGATACGAGTTCGATTCACGGACACCGTGAAACCGAAAGCCGCCAACTGAAAGTCCGCTCGATCACTCTCAACTTACTGAATGCATCTGTACTCCCAATGCTCCTTGTGCCTGGAAACGACCGTTTTGCGAATGAACAATGATTTATCGTATCGTATCGCGAATTTTATATCCGATATGTACTTCAAATAAAACATATCACGCACGAAAAATACAATTGAAATGTCTTGAGTATTGTATTTTGTTTTTCGTAATCTCTTCGAATGGATGTTGGACCTTTTGTGCCCGGACATTTCCCTCGTACAGTGTGCACTTCAATACGTATCTGGGAGCAACGATCATGTTTTAATACCCCTGGCACAGAGCTTGGGCTACCGGAGCTTTTTCTATTACCGGTATTATTCCGATATCAACAAGTTGTGACATCGGAATACCGCTACGTCGATGTTTTCCGATATTGATGGGAAACCTTGATTAAAAACGTGAGAAGCTTGAAAGTGAAGATGGAAGTTGTAGAAATCACCTTCTTTTATTGAGATTTTAATTTATTATACATTCATGAACACAATCTGCAATGTTCGTAAAAACATATCCAACCAAACATAAACTAAATAAACGAAGAGAAAACAAAAAGAGGAACTTTCAAGCAAATAAAATAAGTAGTACACAAGCAAAATAAAAAATGTGGAAGTGTTATGGAAGTCAGCGTGGTACACCGAGAAAAAAAATCATTGATCCAATATCATTGGTGGTATTGAATGAAATTTCGTTGATTTAATTGTAAAATTGTTAGTGTAAATAATCGGATTTATTAGTCCAAACAAAACGCTATTGACTCTAATGACATGATAAAATTAAAAGTTTTTTTTTCATTCAAAAGATATATTGTTGGCCGAGAACAATATATTATTGAAACTATCTAAAAAATTATATAGTTTTGAACGCATTTTCTGTAACGAACAAAAATGCGTTTCAAATCATAACATGAATATTGTTGATTCGAGTACACAAGAAAAATTGAATTTCGCTCGTTTGATTCAGATAAAATTTCTATTGAGCAAATATGATTAATTTTTTCC
Source organism: Ophion ellenae (assembly GCA_963210295.1). Taxonomy (NCBI): domain Eukaryota; kingdom Metazoa; phylum Arthropoda; class Insecta; order Hymenoptera; family Ichneumonidae; genus Ophion; species Ophion ellenae. The sequence continues at coordinate 58,609,139 of OY723387.1, forward strand.
ACCATATCCGATATTGATTTCGAAGTACATTATTCGTTGAAATATTAATATTTTATTTTGATTGAAAAATATTAAGCAAATGTCTGAATTGGTTAAAGAATTATGCGAAAATAAAATTTGTTTCTTGCGCATTTGGTTGAAAAAATTCAACCAAATCATGGCCGAGCGCCACCGAAATTATAGGTGTGAGGAAACCCGTAGTTCTCGGAGTAACCGCTAGAAGCCGCACGCGCGCTCGTTTCTCGTAAGCGTAGCGCGAACCGAAAATTTACTTAAACGCCGGAGAAACTCTAAAGAGTATCGCTTCTTGGCCTGCGGCTAAGATCCAAGTGTAGTATCTGTTATTATCAGCTGAATATCTGATATTCTCTCCATGGATATTCCATTGGATATTTGATATTCTCTGCACTATTATCGTGGATGATCAATCTCATGCTCACTTCTTATTTAAGATTTAAAACAAATTGAAAAACTTACGTCCCATGGCATATTCGTTTGGATGTAGTAAAGAAATAATTCATTCTATTGATTATATTTTTGTACGAATAAAAAATGTTATAGCAACCGCTTAATTATTTCATCCATACATCTCCGGATTGTATATAGAATGATTACAATAGAATATAATTTTATTTGAAGGATAATGTAGATATTCAGAGAACAGAAGAGATTTTCAAATAAAATAATGTTATTTGAATCAATCACATTTTCCAATATTTTATATTATTGTATCAATCTCATATATCGGTGGCACTCCGCGATCAAGCATTTATTTGAATCAACCAATATATTTTTTTGATGCAATTTTTTTTTCTTTCTCATTGTAGGCACGCAATTAATTTTCACCCTTTAAGGCAGTAGTCTGCTTTACAGGCTTCAAAAAATCGATTTGAAGAAGAGGAAGGATTATTGTATGGCCCGGGGATAGCTGATTAACATCTAATTAGTGTAAGTATCCAAAAACTTATATTTTTTTGGACCGAAAACTTTAAAGCCCGTTTTCTCGAGTTTTCATTTTCACAAGTTTTAGAAAACGGTGCTGGCGATAGCAAAAACAATATATGTCCGATCGAAAAAAATCAAAGTGATTTAGCTTCAGTATTGAATCATCTTCTATTTGAACTAAAAAATTTGGACAAAAGTACTATTTAAATTACTTGTTTTGCAACTGAAAGTGAATTTTTTTTCTTTCAAAAAAGTGAATTTTTTTTTCAAACTACGAAAAAATTTGCAATTTCATCATTTCTTCGGTATTTTTTTAGTTCATATAGAAAAGGAACTTATAAAAACTAAAAAAAAATTTGGTTCGACTGTTTCAGATGCATCGCACGACCTCCATCACCGGCACCGATTTACAAGCGCAGACTCCAGGCGCCCCAGAAAAATCGTTACAACTTTGAAAAATTTCAATATTTTTTAATAATAAAAATTGTTTTTTAAAGCTTGAATCTAATACACTATCGTCTCAAAATTTCGTTTACCGCAATCATTTCCTTCCCTTTCAAAAAAATTGCTGAAAAAACGCTTTTTTTCGGCTTCTAAAGCAGACTACTGCCTTAATTAAAAAAACAGATGCGGCGATGCAGCTATTATCACTTGTGCATGGTGCAAGAAACTTTTTCACGAGCTATTCACGAATAACTGAAAACAGTTTCACCAGTTCACACTGGTGAACAATAATTCACGAATTATTGTAATAAACCATACGCCATTTGTTGTTATATTGATCTTTATCATCATGAACGACTAGTAGTCAGAGGATACTACATGTTTTCCCTCTGAACTTTATTTTTATCTCGGTCCGTTTATAAGTTATGGAAAGAAAAAAGATTTTAAGGGTGTGTTTGACCCTTCAAACGGGCCGTTATGCCAAAACGAGGACATTCGAATCGAATATTTTGACTAATTCTACTTTCATTGTAACCCACTGTAATTATACAAATTTTTGTCCATGTCGGATGGTGAGAGCGTTTTCCTCATGCGAGGGCCGTGCGAGGGGGTGGAGCAAGCACAATTTACACGAATATGCAATTGCGTCATGGAACGATCTAATATTGACGTGAATTTAACCCTAAATCGCAAAAGGCTCGCGGATTATATACTCTTCGCTAAAAATCGAAGGGCAGTTTCAACGCCTTAATTATGAGATATCGGAAAAACAAAAAAAAACGTATCCGCTAATTTTCCATCCTCTACATGTATGCACATTTACATCCTATTCCGTTAAAAATTCTCGAAGATACGCATTAAAAAATTGCATTTTTGCAATAAACAATATGAAATTTGTTGTTATCTGCACCGTTCTCATTTTCAGTATATAGTTCTCGGAAAATAAAAACTTGTTGCAATAGGAAATTTTTCCGTATCTCGTTTCGTTAAAAAATTATCGCTAAAAAACGAAGAACACCCCCATTTAGGAGTATGGGTTTCACCCCTTGAAAGTCAAGTTTCGCCGATATTAAAAAATACGTGTAGCCTATTTTTACCCATTCTACAAGCATGTCAAATTTCATCGAAATCGGAGGCGGACATCTCGCGAGCTTTCCGTAAGAGGTGCGCGAGGTCACGTGAATCTTTTGTCTCGCCAAACGAGAAAAGCTCCATTATCAGCGCGGAACTTAGTCGCCTCAGTAGATATTTAGAACAGCAGTTAAGGCAAAACTTCGCGGAAAGCTTTACCTGCTTCGTCCATAGGAAGTATGTCGCGCAAAACAGATGTAAAAAAAACAGAAAAAGAAAAAACTCGATGCCTTGTTGCTTTTTTGCCAGGACGCTCTTGGCCGAATTGAATTGCACGTCTTGCAGTATTCTGCCTCGTTCCTCCATTCTGTACAGATAACTTTTATAGTTTATAGTCTCTGTTGTATCTTTGAGCACAGACGAGATTGAACATCTTCCTTGCCGATAAACGTATGCAAATGTGATCCTCGTAGAAAAAAAAAATGTCCTCGACGATTCGCAATCTCGGAAAATTTGCTCCCGATCTACCCTTTCCCAATTACCAGCACTTCGCACGTTTCGTACACGTGCCTCTGAATACGAGACTCGCGGACAATTGAATTTATCGTAAACTCGAAATGAACGTTACGAAAGTCGAACTCATTTAATATAATAATTTTTGAATTCGTAGATTATTTCTTCAATTTTTGTTTTTTTTTACTAATTTATTCAATTTTTGCTATTTTTAAACTAATTTATTCAAGTCTTGTTTTTAACTAATTTTTTGAATTTTTGTTTTTTTCTACTCATTTTTGAATTTTTGTTTTATACTAATTTATTCAAGTTTGTTTTTAACTAATTTGTTAAATGTTCTTTTTTGGGGTTTTTTTTTCAAACTAATTTTCAATTTTCGTTTTTACTCATTTTTCCATTTTGTTTTTTCACCCCAGCGAAGGTCTACAAAGTTGACTAAATGATGGAGAACGTATGACATTGTCCAGACAACTTTCAAAATTGACATAAAATTGCTTCTTAATTAAAAAAAAATCTTCAAATAATTCGTCGATTTATTGAAAATTTTGAAACTTTTGAAACTTTCATAGCCGAATTATTTTGACGGTATTCAGATTTTTGGAGTTTTGGTCTTTCCGGAAAATTATTTCGGAGTTTTGATCTTTCGGGGTTACTACTGCTCAAAGTTCGGAATTTTAACCCGGCCCCATATCAAGGAGGAATTACACGTTAGCGCAACTTCTAGAGATGGATTGGAAAACTTGCAATTTTATTGAATAAATAAAATGATTAAACAACATTAATGTTTTCGTAACCTGATATTCCCCGATTCCGGTAAACACTACTTCCTGTTTCATATCTTCTCCCACGGATTATCTCCATAGTTTTACCGCAGTCGATTTCATGTATCAAAAGGTCTTTTATCTGTGGTTTTCGGTAGCGTCGTCGCGTCGAAAAATAGAAAAGAAATTCTACATTAAGAAGCTCGTTCAAAAAACGTTTCGAATTAAGCCAAGAAACAAACGTGAAAAAACTTTTACGTATTTGTCCATGCTGTTCATTTATTTTTCTTTATTTAGGAAGGACACCACTGTGACGGGCCGGAAAGTGCGTTTTTTTCCGATTTTTTTGTCTACTAGATTATGTATTTGGCTTTTTGAAAAACGGTATGGTATTGAGCATAGAAAAAAATGTATAAGATTTTATAATCTACATAAATATAGTTCTTATTGAACGTGTCCCATTTGCGAAAAAAATCACACAATGATGGATGTTAGAAAAAAAAATGTAGTTTGCCCGATTTTTTTTTTCAATTAAAAATTGAACAATTATACCTTGCGTTTGGCTCCGGCCAGATCGAGAAAAGTCATTTCGAGACGAACACGATTGGAAGTTTCAGTACACATAAATCGTTGCGCTACCTGCTCTCACTAAATCACGTGTAACATGGTCAATTTCCTATAATTAAGATTGCAAATTTTTTCACATAATATTGAATATATGTACTTTGAGATAATGCAAAAAATCGATTTTTTCAACCTCTCAGTACCGTCCCGCCTCAATTAGTTATACAGATTTGGTCCAATGAAGTCCTGTTTCTATTATAGACCCTACTATAGTCTAGATATAGAATAGAAAGAACTATTCCCTTTTATTAAACAAATTTATATGCATCATACATTTATATATATATATATATATATATATATATATATATATATATGTAAATAATTCAATCTTTAAAACGTTACATTTTTGCTGATAATAGAATAATAAAATATATGCATACACATAAACAAAATCGATAATGAATTTCATATGGAAATTATTATTATTGACTGAGCCGGCTCCCAATATCTGGCAACTCCGAACTTCATTCCTATTCTCGCTTTCCGAAATCGGTCCATCTTTCACTGAAAAAAATTCGGGGCTTTTTTTAATTTTCTTTACGTTTCGGGCCAGTTGTATATTGCATTTTTTTTCGAATGCAACGAAGCTACTTGGTACGCTGATTGCTGCGATTGGAGTTTTGCTCCTCAATCCGAAATTCAGAGTAGCTGACTGCAGCGATAACTGTCCTGGAGTCATGGCCAGCGAGGGACGAGAAACAGCGGGAAATTGAGGAGGAAGGGAAGAAGCATCGAAATGTATGGCCCAGCTGGGCCGAGTATTGTTCCATGATCAAACAAATACGCGGTACCATCGAAGCAGGAGGCAGGCACATGCGGCGACTTTAGCTCGGATGGCGAAAGTGCTGACCTAATCTTTTGTTTCACTGGATGTGTATTATATACACTCCAGGCCAAAAGTTTGGGTACACCCCTCGAAATTCCGACCCGCACTAAAAGTTTGATAACTTCGTGAAAAATAAGGATAATCGAATTTCCAAAGCGGCATTTTCAAAAAGAACATATCAGGCTTCATTTTGCTTTTTTAGAAACATTTTTGCGACTTTTTTTAGCCCGGTGCACCGGTTTGAAAATGGCCGATTTTTGACTTTTTTTTGCTGTTTTCAATCGGTTGCACAGGTTCTAGAAATTTGTTTCGTCAATTTTTTTTGGAATATCCTTGAAACGGTAACCAACAGCTTCAATTTCATTTTTTAGAAAATTTCGTTCGATTCTTTTTGAGGGAGTTATGATTGTTTTTACCTAAAAACGACCATTTTCAAAAAAGCAGCGCAACTAAAATACTTTGTGGTTTAAACAAAATTGTCAAGAGGAAAAAGAGTTGCGTACAATCATGCTGAATAGGCTAGAATTTTTTCAAAATTTTCCTTCGAAATTTTTTTTTCTCACTATTTTGGGTCGAGCCTCTAATAATTTAAGTGGCTCAAACTCGTAGATTATTGACTTTGGGCTCAATTATCACGGAAGAAAATCTTATTTGAACATTTTGAGCCTTTTATGATGTTTTCAAATTTTTTTTGGTCGAAATTTGAAAAATTCTAAAAAAAACGAGAAAGAAAAACAAATTTATATTAAATGTATTACTTCATTTAAACGAATTTCTCGTCGAAAAAGCCGCCGTTTGCTTTCAGCACCGCATTAACGAGTCGTGGCATTCTGTCGATGAGTTTATTGATCTCTGTCTGCTCCAGGGAAAACGATGCTTCTTGCAATTTACTCCACAAATCTTCGGCGGCTGTGGGGCAGGTCATCCGTATTTTTCGGAGCTGGTCCCAAAGCAGTTCGATCGGATTCAGATCTGGCGATTGTGGTGGCCACACCATGTTTACAATGACGCGATTTGTTGCCTTTTGCTCCAAATATTGTTTGCAGAGGCGGGAGGTATAGTGAAGAAAAAAAAAATTCGAAGAAAAATATTGAAAAAATTCTAGTCGATTCAGCATGATTGTACGCAACTTTTTTCCCTCTTGACAATTTTATTTAAACGTCAAAGTTTTTCAGTTGCGCTGCCTTTTTTGAAAATGGTCGTTTTTAGGTACAAACAATCATAACTCCCTCAAAAAAAATCGCACGAAATTTTCCGAAAAATGAAATTGAAGCTATTGGTTACCGTTTCAAGAATAATAAAAAAAAAAATAACGAAAAAAATTTCTAGAAGCTGTGCAACCGATTGAAAACAGCCCAAAAAAGTTTAAAAACGGCCATTTTCAAACCGGTGCACCGGGCTAAAAAAAAATCGCAAAAATTTTTCTAAAAGAGAAAAATGAAGCCTGATATGTCCTTTTTAAAATGCCGCTTTGAAAATTCGATTATCTTTATTTTGCACTAAATTATCGAACTTTTAGTGCGGCTAGGAATTTCGTGGGGTGTACCCAAACTTTTGACCAGGAGTGTATACGTATTTATGTATACGTCCGTAAGCACGATCATAGCTAGCTGTACGAACCAAAAAGAAAGTACATTCTCGACACAGACCGTTCGTCGTCTAGTTTCGCTAAATAAAAAACTATCCGAAATGAACTCACAAGAAAAATAATACTCCCTAGGAGAAATGAAGCGCTATGCAGCGAGGATATTTTCGGTCTTAAGGGGTTGGGCCACTCCAGAGGCCGAAAAAATAAGCGTTTTGGGGATTTTTTTTCAGAAAAACTACAAAATAAATCGTGATTACAAAAAAGGGTGTTTATCATACATATCAGTGACCGTATGCAACAATTTTTTTGAACCGTTTAATTTCAAAATGGCCGCTGTACAGCGTTTATCTCAAAACTGCATTTTTTTAGTTGGCCGGAATCATAACTCAGACAATTTTCAACCGATTCACTTGAAATGTTGAATATATCTTGAAAAATACCTTGTCTATGGAAGTACGTAGGATTTTTTTCTTCATATTGCATAGTTCATTTGTTATTAACAATTATCTGACGATTTTGTAATCTCCCTTTTTTTGTAATCTTGATTTATTTTGTAGTTTTTCTGAGAAAAAAATCCCCAAGAAGCCTATTTTTTCGGCCTCTAGAATGGCCTAAGGCCTTAAAATTAATATGAAGAGTGGAGAGGACTTCATCAATAATTATTCCAAAGTGTTGATAATTGATACGTCAGCCGTAGAAGCTGAGATGATGATAATGAAAAACATACTTTCATTTAAAAATGATGAAATAAATGCTGGAAATTTGAGAAAGCACATTAAGATGGAGTCTGCAGATTTACCAAAAATAGTGAGCCACGATTTATTTGATTGAGTATTTACTGAAAGTAAAGTTTAAAGTCTGGCAACTTGATTAGAGAACGATGAAAAATTCGTTTATTCTTTTTTAACGTATTGCCAGAGTTTGATAATAATGTTAACATGAACCGGTGATCAAAGAGTCACATTTTATGTTTATTACGTGATTGTCGACTCTTATGTAAATTTTATTTAAAAAAAGTTGATTGTGAACGAAACCACTTTTTTGGTTGTTGGTCCCCCCGCCAGCCGCCCCAGGAAAAAAATGCCACTCGCGCCAATGTATACATTTGAATATTGAGGAGCCTTCTCACTTCGGACGCTATAACTGCTTTTTTTATGAATTTTTTGGATAGGTTTATATTATAGATATTGATACGAAAATTGTTGCACTTAATAAATACACTTTCGAAATACATACGAAAAAATTCTTTTTGTATTTATGTAACCCAAACAAACTTTAAACGCGTTTTTCTCGAAACAAAGTTTTTCGACGGCTTGATGATAAAATCTTCGAAATTACTGAACCGATCCTTATAAAATTTTAACCATATATTCTTTACAACTATAGCTATAGTGGGTATAAAGGATTTTTTAAATTTTGATATTTACTTTTTTTTGCCAAGAACGGTGAAAAAACACGTTTTTTTGTTGTTTTTTTTTTTGGAAAATGTCCGCCATTTTGTTATTTTTGCATATATTAAAAATCGTATGATATGCGCTATAGCCATTAACATACTGAATCTAAAACCGTTTGATTTCTCTGTTTCGGATGATCCATCTCCGAGATTTCATCAACAGCACAGACCTACAATTTTTTTAGGACATTTTTTAACTACCATTTTCGTCGATAAATAGTCGCTTCAATAAATTTTTTTTTTTTAATTTTTGAAAGTGTATTTATTAAGGCCTTGGGTCACAGTAACGGGCATAAAATCATGTGCGAATTTAACAATTTTTTTTCTTATGAAAAAGTGATTCACTCAAAAAACTAATTACACATCTATTTAGTATGAATATCAAGCTGTGAGAATTTTTTTTTTTCGACGTACAAAATGGCCGAGTATCAATATTTTCTTTGGTTTTATTTTTTTCAGGCTCTCCGCGGAGTGACATTTAGCATCCACAATTTTTTACCTAGAACAAAAAACAAAAATTCTCGTCAATCTACATTGGAATACCTAGAGAAGTACGTACGGAATTTAAAAAATATTGTTTTATTCAAAAGTTGGAGGTATTTGAACTTAAAAAATGAATTTTTATTGAAAAATTTCGTTATAACTGCTCATAAACTGCTCATAAAACGAAAAGTTTTCGATTAATCAGAAATGCCATACGTAGTTCTCTGCGAAATGCAATTAGGAACATAACTTTTAAATTTGAAGTAAATCGAGTGAAAATGGTTGAAGTTATTGGTCTTGCCAATTGGAAAAAAGCTGTTTCGAGAAGTTTCGAGTAGTCAGCCATTTTGTACAGCGAAAAAAATTCTAACAGCTTGGTATTCGTAGTAAATAGATGTGTAATTAATTTTATGAGTAAATCACTTTATCAGACGAAAAAAAAGTTAAATCCGCACATGATTTTATACCCGTTACTGTGGCCTAACCCCTTACGTGTAACAAGTTTTATATCAATATTTATAATATAACCCTACAAAAAAAATCATGAAAATAGCCTTTTTTGCGTCTGAAGTAAGAAGACCCTTCAGGCTATTCATGATCAGGCCAATGCAAAGTTCATACGAACTATAATTCACGCATGCCGTAAATCATATTTTGCTACCGCACAATATGTTTTCGATCCCTGTGAAGTCTCTTATCCATCGACCTACGAGTCGACCGGATACATATTGGGGAACAGGATGCAGGTCCGAATATCGAGTGGCTTGTTGACGATGAGAAAAGAAACGAGAAAAATAACATTACTTCGACGTTTTTTTTTCGTTCGTTGAAAGAAACGGTAGGCTGGTCAAAGGAAGAAACTAAAAAAAACAACAAAAACCGGACGGAGAGAAAGAGCGAGTGATAAGAAGCGGAAGCGAAGAGACAGTTTCGAATAGGAATTTGCGGTCAACGTTGTGCCTCTGTCTTTTCTTGCAGGGAAATCGAAAAACCGCTGGATCTTGGCAGCTCGGGTATAAAATGGCCAGCCGTTTGAGGATGAGACATCAGACAGTTGTCGGTCACCCGTACGGGCACTTGGAGCTTCTCCGATCGTCGTATTCGTCGTTTCTGTCTTGATCACTCTATCGGAGCTGCACACTTCGTAACGTTCAACTGCATCGGCACCTGGCGCATTGCAAACTTTCGAACTTTGAGAATAATCAGACGGATATTGTTGGCAACATGGCGGAATCTGACAATAGCGAAATTTTGTACCTGTTCGATCGTCCAGCCGAACCCGTATACGTACCGAAGGGAGACAACAAAGTTGCCTTCCAGATCCCTGACGAATATCTGGTAAGGCATCATCATCATCATCATCATCGGTTGTTAATATCCTCGTTATAATCAGTGGGATGTCAAATAAATATCTCGCTCGAATGCTTGATCGGTGCTACGCTAATTCTGCATGTACTTCACAGCCCCAACAATATCGCGACGTGGCCGTCCAGGTGTTCAATCGTTTCCAGGATGACAGTGACTCGCGAATCCAGGTTAACCCGATAACCCTTCCGGATCTGAGTATACCGAAGAAACTAGGTCGTCGCGACGCATTTTCCCTCTTCATTCCTCGACACCGCGAGATTGCCGGTCGTCTAATTAACATATTCATGGGTATGCGAACGTACGAAGACTTGCTCTCGGTCGCGGCTTACAGTCGCGACATCCTGAATCCCAACATGTTCATCTACGCCCTGTCCGTCGCGCTTCTCCATCGGGAGGACACCAAGCATCTCCCGATTCCCTCGCTCGCTGAAATATTCCCGGACAAGTACATCAACCACGAGATTTTCGTCAGAGCCAAGGAGGAGGCCAACATCGTGCCTGCGGGTTCGCGAGTGAGTTCATTTCGCAGTCTTCTCGACCTGATCGGTAGACATTTCAAATCAATTCTCGTGGGAAGAGCAAATTTTATCTTGAAGTAGGTCTTACAGGATGCAACGGGGTCATTGCACGTGAAAATTCGTCTGTTGAAAATGGTCTATTAGAAAATGGAGTTTCTTCATATGTGAAATTTCGCAGACTCCAATCGAAATACCGCGAGACTACACTGCCTCGGATCTGGACGAGGAGCACCGAGTTGCCTACTGGAGAGAGGACGTCGGCATCAATCTTCATCACTGGCACTGGCATCTCGTCTATCCGTTCGACGGTGACAGGAGGATCGTCGCCAAGGATCGTCGTGGCGAGCTCTTCTACTACATGCATCAACAAATTATGGCACGGTGAGCCACGTCTGTTTTTAAAGTTGATGAACCGCACTCGAAGGAGCACAATGAAGGTGCACCACTCTGACACGAGCATACCTTTCAATACAATGACAGATACAACACCGAACGTCTGTGCAATCATCTCGGCCGCGTGAAGAGATTCAACAATATACGCGAGCCAATACCCGAAGGATATTTCCCCAAGCTCGACGCCCTCGTTGCCAGCAGAACGTGGCCATCGCGTCCGAGCGGAACACAGCTCAAAGACGTCAATCGCCCAATCGATCAGATCATATTCGATCTTCATACGCTCGAACGCTGGAGGGATTCCATTTACAATGCCATTCAAACCGGTACGGTTACAAGCTCCGTCGACCAGAAGACAATACCGCTGACCGAGAAGGACGGCATCGACATACTCGGCAACATCATGGAGGCTAGCATTCTCTCACCCAATCCCAATCTCTACGGTGATCTTCATAATCTTGGACACGTAGCGATTTCGTTCTGTCACGATCCTGATCATCGCTACCTGGTTAGTTCTATTTTGCGTCTATCGCGTGTCATCGGACTGATGCACTCGGTATCAGGGGCCTACTCAATGGCTCAATCTGCATTTAGACCCGACGAAAGCAAAAACACTATGTTTTCAGGAAAGTTTCGGCATCATGGGCGATTCCGCGACAGCAATGAGGGATCCGATATTCTACAGATGGCACGCTTTCATCAACGACATCTTCATGGAGCACAAGAACATTCTCCCGGAATACAACGTCAATCAGGTAAGTTTCGTTATCATGGGAATAATGTACGAGCGGAAGAAACGATTTGGAAAGTGAATGTTACGAACTCAGGATACTTTTCGTTTCAGTTGGACTTCGCCGGTGTCGAGGTATCCGCGGTCGAATTGGTAACTCCGAACAGCCCGTCCAATTCACTGATGACGTTCTGGACCCAGAGTGATCTCGATCTCTCCAGAGGCCTCGACTTCGCACCGAGCGGTCCCATTCTCGCGAGATTCACCCATCTCAATTATACCGACTTCAGATACAGGATCATTGCGAACAATCAGTCAAACGCGATGAAAAAGGGCACTGTGAGAATCTTCATCGCTCCTAAAGTGGACGAGCGTGGTCTGACGTTCAATTTCCGAGCGCAGAAGGACCTGATGATCGAGATGGACAAGTTCACCGTGTCGCGTAAGTAAAAACGTATAGTATTTTTCTGATCATAGCATACCGTCGGTTCGATACAACTGATTCTTCATCGACCGCATTTTTTCGATCGAAAAGTTCGCCCCGGCCAAAACACCATCGAGCGTCGATCTACCGAGTCTTCGGTGACGATTCCATTCGAGCGGACTTTCCGCAATCTTGACAGCAATCGTCCGGTTGGAAGCGCACTCGAACGCTTCAATTTCTGCGGTTGTGGATGGCCCCAACATATGCTCGTGCCAAAGGGCAACAAAGAAGGCTTCCCCATGGATCTGTTCGTCATGATCTCCGACTTCAAAGACGACGTTGTAAGTATCATCATTTTCGACATTCCACTTCATTCAAAAGCCCCACGCTCCACTCCATTGACGCAATCTTGTCATTTGATTTGCAATATTTCCTTTACAGATTGAACAGCCCAATCCCGAAGGCTGCAGCGATGCTTCGAGCTTCTGTGGCCTGCGCGATCTGAAGTATCCCGACGCGCGTTCAATGGGCTACCCATTCGATCGCAGACCGCGTTCGGGTGTCGAAACCTTGCCGCAGTTCCTTACCCCGAACATGGCTACCGCCGAGATACGAGTTCGATTCACGGACACCGTGAAACCGAAAGCCGCCAACTGAAACTCCGCTCGATCACTCTCAACTTCCTGAATGAATCTGGACTCCCAATGTGCCTCGGAAACGACCGTTTTGCAAATGGACAATCATTTATCATATCGTATAGTCAATTTTGTATCCACCATGTACTTAAAATAAAACGTACCACGTACACAAAATGCAATTGAAATGTTTGGAGTATTGTAGTTTTTTTTTCGTAATCTCTTCGACTAGACGGTGGACCTCCTGTACCCTGATATTTTCCTAGTACAGTGCGGACTTCAGTTTCGAATATGGAAATACCAATCATGAATGTTTCAATTCCTTTGGCATAGACCATGGATTATCGGAGCTTTTTCTATTACCGGTATTATTTCGCTATCAAGAAGTTGTAAATAGTATCGGAATACCGCTGTTTCGATATTTTCCGATATTTATGGGAAACCTTGATTAAAAACGTGAGAATCTTGAAAGTGAAGATGGAAGTTGTCGAAATAATAGTGTATAGCTAAGTAAAACCACAGTATTTATTAAATGTCACCTTCTTTAATTGGGATTTTTTTTCATTATACATTTTCAAATCTACTCTACTATGTTCTTAAATATATCCAAACCAACACATAATAAATAAACAAACCAAAAAGGGTCTTTCATGCAAATCAAGTAAGTAGTAAACAAGACAAATTAACGTTAGGAAGTTTTATACAAGTCCGCGTGGTAGTAGCTTCCAGAGTGCGAACCAATGGCATAGCTTGTGATCGGCACGCAATTGATTGAAACCCTTTAATTAACAAAATTTAGGTTGTTAAAACAATGACCTCAAAAAACAGAGGGCATCTAAACTTTCGTCTTTCAGAGACGACATTATCTTATTGCAGGTGCAAGCCGCGTAGGCACTCGTGTAGAAATTTTAGGAACTTTTGAGAATCTAGATGGAGAAGAAGTGTGGAGGCTTCAAGCTTTGTGCTTTAAGGGGTTACCCCCACTTGCGATTTTGAAAAAATCGATTTTTTTTATTGCGCTTTTTTGAAGTATAAGTATCTGAGAATATGTCCTGAAAATTTCCAGTCGATCCGAACAAAATTGACTGAGATATGAGCATTGAAAGAGAAGAATCCGCGTTGAAAGAGCGTTGAAAGAGAAACTTTAAGGGGTAAGGCCACTGTAAATTTTTTGAAAAATCGATTTTTTTTTATTGGCTTCAAAAATAGTTTAAACCCTCTAGAATAAGGAAAAACCTTACCTTTACCTTCTTTTTTATTTTTTCCAATAAAAAACTATTCGCAAAACTTTAAACGCGTTTTTCTCGAAATACGGTTTTTCAAAATGGCACGCAGCATCACTCGAACAATTTTCATTTTTTTTACTTGAAATTTTGACCAGATGTGAACATTAACATTATCTTGAGAATGTCGATCGGGATTTTCAATAACTTTATTTATTGATTTTTTATTAACAAAAAACTAGCCGTTTTTTTCGTCAAAAATCAATTTTTTTTTTCAAACGCACGCCAAATCCACAAAAATTGATACTTTTTAAAATCCGATCGACATTCTCTAGCTATAACTCTCTAGATTGATGGTTTTTTTTTGTTCTAGATTCAAAAGTGCACCAGTGGTGCTGCGTGCCGCGGAGCCCTGCAAGCAAAACATGCCCCGGGAAGATAGCTGTGGAACCGCCATTTTGTTTTTTTTTGCTGTAAAAAAATTTGATAATAAAGTTTAATGTATGCCCGATAACACCCTTAAAAGTTTGTTTTCAATTACCTTCAATTTTGGAAGCAAAAAATTCGTGAAAAAACCGTTTTTTTTGGACCGTTACAGTGGCCTTAGGCCTTAAACGGGTTTTTCTCAAAATGGCAATTCTGAAGTCGGTGACCAAGATTACTCGAACACTAATGAACCGATCTTCTTGAAATTTTGCCGGCTTATTTAATACATAAAAATGTAGTCTTTAATCGTTCGATTTTTTTTTTCGAAAAAAATGGCCGTTTTATAGCCAAAAACGGCCGTTTTTTTCGTTAAAATCGAACCATTAACTTTGTCTGTCCGCCATTTTGTGAAAAATGAATATTTTTTAAAATCCTTCGATTAAAGACTAGTTTATACTTATATTTGACTAAATTCATCCGCATTTTTTTTTCAGATGATCCACTTCGCCGCAATGTTGGTCACCGCAAACCGTGTATATAAAAACATTATTTCATTGACGGCCATTTGCCACTAAACAGTGTAATATTTTTCAATAAAAAAATTACTGAAAGTTCTTCAAGATGTGTTCTCTAAGATGGTATATTGATCGATTAAAAAAGTTTTGTAGTTTTCTTTTAAAAAAATCATGAAAAAGGCCTTTTTTGCGCTACAAGTGGGGGAACGCCTTAAACATCTAGAGCTAACAAGGAAAGGTTGCGAGGTCGATCTCTTCGATTTCGATGAAACTTGGCATGCTTGTAGAATGAGTAAAAATAGGCGACACATATTTTTTTTATATTTGCGGAACCTGATTTTTACGGGGTGAAACGCACCCTCGGAAATAGGGGTGTTTTTGGTTTTTCGTCGATAGCGTTATCGTTCGCAGCTCCAATGTATAGTACACGAAAAAATAAACATTGTTGCAATTTGTCATTTTTTCACATCTGGTACCGTTAAAACGTTATCGACGAAAAACGAAAAAGCACCATCTGTGTTTCGACAATTATTTCGACTTATATTCGACATTTAGTATTCCGACAATATGTTGTCGAAATACTAAACTGAATACACTCCCGATTTCACCTCCTCAAGGCTTCCAAAAATGCTGAATCGTCATTTTTAATTTCTTCGTTTATTCCTGGTTATTTCCCGACCTATTCCCTACAACTTTCCTGGTCATTTACCGCTTGTTCTCGGGCCCGTTCCTGATCAGTTCCCCAGAAGGGGAACGGCGGATCGGGATCTAGCCTTAGACCCGTTACATTGCGAACCTCTTCCAGGGCGGAAGGATATCTAGGGAAGGCAGATCAGGGGCAGTACTTTTTCCCGACTCAAATTTCTACACGGGGTGGCGGCGGGTAAAAACGTGGCTTGGAAGCCCAATGCTTCAGGAACGCTTTCCTCATATGTCACTGCTGAACATAGATAATGACATTGTTGAAAAAAAAATCCGACTAATGAGGTAACTCGATTGAAGAATGATGAAAAATTAGTTGATTTTTTCCTCAAGTATTGCAAAAGTTTGATATTGATGTTAACATGAACCGGTGATTAAAGCTTCATATTTTATGTGTATTACGTGATAATCGACGATTATGTAAATTATGTTTTTTTTTAAAGATGATTTTGAACGAAACCTCCCTTTGGCGTACTGGTCCCCCCTAGGCCTCTCCGGAAAGCCTCTCCTCTTTTAAATTGACCAGCTCAATTAAAACATCCGATTGGCTGGTGCGGTGATCTGGAACGATGCCTGCAATTATATAAGGAATACCTGAGACACGAGATCTTCACTATCGGAGCTCTCAGCCATGATGATGCAGACTGTAACGTTTCCGAAACGTCGGCACAACGTTGATCCTCAACACGGCGTCCATCCGGAAGCCACATACTCTCCCATGTACATAAAGCACCGTGAAAGCCTTAAAACTAAAAAAAAGCCAATGCAAAGTTGCATACGAACTATAATTCACTCATGCCGTAAATCATATTTCCAATAACGCACAATATATTTTCGATCCGTGTGAAGTATCCATCGACCTACCAGTCGACCGGGTCCATATTGAGGAACAGGATACAGGTCCGAATAACGAGTGACTCATTGACGATGATAAAAGGAACGAGAAAAATAACATTAGCCCGGTGCAGCGGTGCGTCAAAGGAAGGAGCTGAAAAAAACGATAAAAGCAGCACGGCTCTTAAGAGCCGGTGATAAGAATCGTAAGCGAAAATACACTTTTGAAAAGTAATTAGCGGTCCGCGTTGTTCCTGAGTTTTTTCTTGCAGGGTAATCGAAAAACCGCTGCATCCTGGCAACTCGGGTATAAAATGGGCAGCCGTTTGAGAATCAGAAATCCGGCAGTTGACGGTCACTCGTACGGGCACTTGGAGCTTTTCGGATCGTTGCAGAATGATCGGAGAGATATAGGGTAAGCTTGTATAGGAGTACGCACCTAAGCTTCAAAGCGGTGGAAAAAAAACAAACAAATACATTTTACGAATCAGTTTTTGTTTTAGTTGAAATAATATCTAGTATTCTATTGAAATTGTGAGTGACAATTGAGAATCTTCATTTTTTAAATAATAACAAACTAAAAACTGCGAAACGGGATTTGCGAAACCTTAGACATACGACCGTTCAAAAGTACGCACAGGGGTCGATAAGAGTACGCAAGCATCAATCGACACATGAATTGCAATTAAAGTTGCTCAAATTTGTATGAGCGGTGCATTCCTCATGCCACCAAGCTTTACACTTCAAACACTTGATCCAGTCATCGCATATTGGTTCTTCGTATATTTCTTTGTACACTTTGTAAACTTGTATGTGTGTATATATATATATTAGGGTGATTCGTTTCAGGGTAACTTTTTTTTCTGACCCATCGTGCCCGAAAATCTTCAGTCGGTACCCAAAAACGAAGTTTCGTGAAAGGGGGGTGTTGTCAAAAAATATTTAGAGGTCGCGAATCAAAATTGAAGGTTTCCCATCTGATTAACATTGAAAAAAATGTTTTTCTCATTATTAGTGTTACCATTCCGCGAATTTTGATATCGCGATATTTTCCAAGTGGGTTCTCATAGGAAATATGATACTTTACAATAAAGTTCATTGAGCCAAGTCCGTAAATTCAACCGTTTCAGCGGTATCATTATTCCAAGTGAATATTGTATGAAAATATCTATTCAAACGGCTGTAATTCCTAAGCTATTAGATATATCGAAAAAAATTCAGATGAGAACTTTGTAGAGAAAGTAATTTTCTAGAAAAAAGTCTTATAAGCCGAGCCCGAAAATTCAACTCTTTCTGAGCTATAGGTGGATGAAGTGAAATAAATGGATATTTTTTGAAACAAAAAAATCTATTTATTTTACTTCATTTATATATATATATATATATATATATATATATATATATATGAGGGATTCTCCGTCAATTCAACCACTTTTTTTCGACCATCTCAGATCTGTCCCATAATTGGTTATATCGAAGTACTACTAGAAGGCATTCTATGTAAATGTTTCAGATTTTTTTATTCAACATTTTAGGAAATGCCGTTTTTTTCCAAATGAAGAATCTCGGAAACTAGAAGTAACTGAAAAAATGTTTGCACATAAAAGTTGTAGTTTTGTGTTAGCTTTTGAGCGGAATATTTGAAATAATTTTTACGTTCCGGCAACGCTGATTTTTCACCAAAAAAGAAGAAATATTTTTTTTTTATTAAAAAACAGCCGTTTTTTGGCTGAACAAATTACAGAGTCTTCTAGTATGTCTGACGATATCGCAAAAACTCGCCAGAGTGCTACGCAGCGAGGTTCCGGTTAAAAAAAAATTAATTTGTGTGGTTTTATTTTGTTTACCCTAGAACCTCGATCCCTGCCACTCTGTCGATTTTTTTGCGATATCGTCAGACATACTGGAATACTCTGTAATTTTTTCAGCCAAAAAAATGGCCGTTTCTCAATAAAAAAATAATTTCCCCCTTTTTTGGTGAAAAATCAGCGTTACCGGAACGTAAAAATTATTTCACGTCGTCCGCTCGAAAGCTAACATAAAACTACAACTTTTATGTACAGACATTTCTTTTCAGTTACTTCTAGTTTCCAAGATATGTTCATTTGGAAAAAAACGGCATTTTCTAAAATCTTGAATTAAAAAATCGGAAAAAACTCACATAGAATGCCTTTTAGTAATACTTTGATATAACCAATTATGGGGCAGATCTGAGATGGTCGAAAAAAAGTGGCTGAATTGACGGAGAATCCCTCATATATGGATATATACTTTTTATATACTTGTAAAAAAAAAATTAACAACAGTCGTATAAGAGTACGCGTGTACTCCTACACACCCAAGCACTGCGTACTCTTATACCGCCTGCACATTTTAAGGGGGGATTGTCTTTTTTTTTTCGCAAAATTTACCGCTTTTTGGGAATTTTTTTGTGAAGAAAGTATACAACGGAAAACTTGTGAAACTTGGCATATAGTTTTATTGATCTGTTTACTACATACAAAAAAAATTTTAAACAATTTCATCAAAAAATCCGCCTCCCACCCCCCTCGACGCGCGATGGTCCTTTTTTGATGGTGTGCACGATTACAGCCTTCACGTTCATCCTGCAACAAAAACCCAAAAAGCATTTTACTTTAGACACATATAGCTATCGTTCGATGAAGGGAAAAAAACAATTGACGATTTGGTGACGTTTTGAACTTGAAGTATCGATTTTTCGAAAAAAATTGATCGATTTTTTGTTATAAATAAAAAACTATTAAACGTATTACTTTTTTGCTTCATCAAACGATAAAAGGATGTCAGCTGAGCATTCTGTCCAAATTTGAAGGCAATCGGTTGAATAGTTTTTGAGAAATCGTGCACACCATCAAAAAAGGACCATCGCGCGTCGAGGGGGGTGGGAGGCGGATTTTTTGATGAAATTGTTGAAAAATTTTTTTGTATGTAGTAAACAGATCAATAAAACTATATGCCAAGTTTCACAAGTTTTCCGTTGTATACTTTCTTCACAAAAAAATTCCCAAAAAGCGGTAAATTTTGCGAAAAAAAAGACAATCCCCCCTTAAACAACCATGGCTGCTACTGCCATTTATTGATGAGATGCGAAATTACTTTCATTTTGAACGATAACCGTAGTAAACCGGCGTACGAAATTAATAGATGTTTTTGAAGAAAGTCAATTGTGTTTCGTACCTGTAATGCTTTGAAAATATCAAAAGTAAATAATAAATTGCAACCAAACCTTCACACTTACCTAGCCTCTCTGTTTCATTTCACTTTGGATTTTTCGTTATCGTCAGAAACTCTTACCCTGTGAGGTGGTTTAAAGACAACAGAAGTGAGCTTCAATTGGCAAACCGTTTTGTCACTGGCACAACTGCGTACTCCTACACCAGCTTACACTGTTACCGGAAGTCGTCGAATCGTTGGCAACATGGCGGAATCTGACAATAGGGACATGTTGTACCTGTTCTATCGTCCAGGCGAGCCCTTATATGTACCGAAGGGAGACAGAAAATTGTGCTACACGATCCCACGCGAGTATCTGGTAAGGCATTCTCATCATCATCATCATCGTTGTTAACATCTTCGTTATCATCAGTGCGATGTCACATAAGTGTCTGGCTCGAATCCTTGATCGGTGCTCCGCTGATTCTACATGCACTTCACAGCCGAAAAAGTATCATGACGTGGCCGAAGAGGTGTTCCAAAATTTCGAGGGTCTCTCTGCCTTGTCATTCGAGATTGATGAACCGCAAAACTTCCCGGATCTGAGCATACCGATGGAACTAGATCGTCACGACACATTTTCCCTCTTTATTCCTCGA
Organism: Ophion ellenae; assembly: GCA_963210295.1. Taxonomy (NCBI): domain Eukaryota; kingdom Metazoa; phylum Arthropoda; class Insecta; order Hymenoptera; family Ichneumonidae; genus Ophion; species Ophion ellenae. The sequence goes on from OY723387.1 coordinate 58,629,451, forward strand.
CACCGTCGGCTTGCCGGTCATCTAATTACGGAATTCATGAAGATCGATTCGTACAAGGAATTTCTCTCGGTCGCGGTCCACTGTCGGGATTGCCTTAATCCCGCCATGTTCATCTACGCCTTGTCCGTCGCGCTTCTCCATCGCAAGGACACCGAGGATTTTCCGATTCCCTCGTTCGCTGAAATGTTTCCGGACAAGTACGTCGACCCGTCGATTATTGTCGAAGCAAAGCACGAAGCCCACATCCTGCCGACGGAATCGCGAGTGAGTTCATTTAGCAGTCTTCTCGACCTGAGCAGTAGATATTTCAAATCAATTCTCACGTCAAGAGTAATTTTAATCTTGAAGTAGGTCGTACAGGATTTAACGGGGCCATCCCTTGTGACAGCTATGTTTCTGTCGCGTTTTGCGATTTTTGAAAAATATGAACCATTAAGGGAGGGGCCTCCTCCAGACAAGAGGTTTTTCAATAGATTTTTACAAAAAAATCGAGAGCATTTATTGCAATGAATAAAATTTCGTAATAATATTGACGTTCAAACGAATACAAAAAAAATGTCATCAGTAAAAAAAACAAAATGGCGGCGCCAGAGGAGCTCGAACTTGGCTTCTAGAGTTTGCGCCGTGGAACGCCCAGCCAGGTCCTTGTACTCAACTAAAATTAACGAAACAATTTTTGTTTCATCAAAATCAGTCATTCCATTTTGCATGAAAAAAATAATTGAAAATTTGAGGACAAAAAGATAAAAAAACCCTTTTTTTTATGAACAAATCGTTAAAAACAATATTTATTAAGGCGTTACTCCCACTTGTAGCGCAAAAAAGGCCTTTTTCATGAATTTTTTAAAAAGAAAACTACAAAACTTTTTTAATCGATCAATATACCATCTTAAAGAACACATCTTGAAGAACTTTCAGTAATTTTTTTATTGAAAAATATTACATTGTTTAGTGGCAAATGGCCGTCAATGAAATAATGTTTTTATATACACGGTTTGCGGTGACCAACATTGCGGCGACGTGGATCATCTGAAAAAAAAATGCGGATGGATTTAGTCAAATATAAGTATAAACTAGTCTTTAATCGAAGGATCTTGAAAAATATTCATTTTTCACAAAATGGCGGGCAGTCAAAGTTAATGGTTCGATATTAACGAAAAAAACGGCCGTTTTTTGGCTATAAAACGGCTATTTTTTTTTCTAAAAAAAAATCGAACGTTTAAAGACTACATTTTTATGTATTTAATAAGCCTGCAAAATTTCAAGAAGATCGGTTCATTAGTGTTCGAGTAATCTTGGTCACCGACTTCAGAAATGCCATTTTGAGAAAAACACGTTTAAGGGGGGATTGTCTTTTTTTTCGCAAAATTTACCGCTTTTTGGGAATTTTTTTGTGAAGAAAGTATACAACGGAAAACTTGTGAAACTTGGCATATAGTTTTATTGATCTGTTTACTACATACAAAAAATTTTTTAAACAATTTCATCAAAAAATCCGCCTCCCACCCCCCTCGACGCGCGATGGTCCTTTTTTGATGGTGTGCACGATTACAGCCTTCACGTTCACCCTGCAACAAAAACCCAAAAAGCATTTTACTTTAGACACATATAGCTATCGTTCGATGAAGGGAAAAAAAAATTGACGATTTGGTGACGTTTTGAACTTGAAGTATCGATTTTTCGAAAAAAATTGATCGATTTTTTGTTATAAATAAAAAACTATTAAACGTATTGCTTTTTTGCTTCATCAAACGATAAAAGGATGTCAGCTGAGCATTCTGTCCACATTTGAAGGCAATCGGTTGAATAGTTTTTGAGAAATCGTGCACACCAGTTGTGAAAAAGCTGTTTCGAGAAAAACGCGTTTAAGGGGGGATTTTTTGATGAAATTGTGTAAAAATTTTTTTGTATGTAGTAAACAGATCAATAAAACTATATGCCAAGTTTCACAAGTTTTCCGTTGTATACTTTCTTCACAAAAAAATTCCCAAAAAGCGGTAAATTTTGCGAAAAAAAAAAGACAATCCCCCCTTAAAGTTTCTTTTTCAACGCTCTTTCAATGCGGATTCTTCTCTTTCAACGCTCATATCTCAGTCAATTTTGTTCGGATCGACTTGAAATTTTCAGAACATATTCTCAGATGCTTATTCTTCAAAAAAATGCAATAAAAGGGAAATCGATTTTTTAAAAATCGCCAGTGGGGGTAACCCCTTAAGACAATTCATACAACATTTTGGGTTTGTGCAAAGGCCGAGGAGTTATAGAATATCTATACAACATTTCAAGTTGATTGGTTCATTACTTTTTGAATTACATTCCACGGCACGGAAAAAAACACGTTTCGAGAAAAACTCGATTGACATTTTCGTTCTTGAAAAGCAGAGTTTAGAGTGATTTATAATTACCCAAGCTTAATCTGCGATGCCAGGGCCATAAAGCAAGCATTCTTCTAGGAAATCACTAATCTGGACTGCATTTTTCGCTTTTTGTGTCAAGTGTTTGTGTGAAAACGAAAAACAACGGTCACACAGGCCGAATTTTTCGTTACAATCGTCGGAAGTGCCCCCTGTTATTTAAAAAGTAAACTGGGAATCTTGTTTGGCTAAGAAATTTAAAGGTAGAGGCCGCAATGGACGCGCGCTCGTTTACCTATTCTCGGTACTTTTGGAGGGCATCACTTCGATGACTTCCTAGGGACCTTTAGGACTTTCTGTTGGGCTTCAAATTTTGGAAATATATTCTACAGATACTAAATGAATTTTTAGAGCAAAACAAAAAAAAATTATCTCTGGAGGAGGTTCCCCCCTTAAAATACACTATCTTTGAATTCGTACCACGCATTTATTGACATATTCACAGTCACTCAACATTTTATTAAACAAAAATAACGAGTTAAAGTCACATTACACCGTTCGGAAGACACTCATGTGTAAAAAATTGGTTGACGGCTGCCATGATGCTGGAGGCTTTGCTCATCTGAAATAAAAAAACCAAACGGCATTGTAATTTGTAGACCTGCGGCTATTGCCGGAACTAGAACAAAGCAACAGTATCGAAAATTGCATTTTTGGCACGCTTTGTAAAGTCAAGGCGGTATTACCGTCTAGAAGCTTGTTTTTTAAAGTAATTTTTAGGAATTATTTTTGCGAAAACTATCAAACCTAGAGTGCCGGAGTTTCTGACGCATATTAAGACATGTTTCAACTAGCAACATAATTTTTCGTGGAATACTTTATTGAAATTTTTACAGGTCATGCGCTGTTATGCAGGTCGAGGCGTGAGACGCTCGTCCAATCGGGTGCACGGGTTGCGGCGATCCTAGTCGCCTGAAACAGAAAAACAACATTTAAAAAAGATCTATATGAATATTGTTATCGTCTGAACTAGAACTAAGTACGTACGAAAGTTTTATCGGAATCGCAGCTGTTTGAAAATTAAGGTTTAATTTTCCCGGAAAATTGTCAACTAAAACACGAGAGCGGGGCTGAAATATTCAAGCTATCGGTATCATTCTAGTTCAGACGATAGGTGCAGGTGTCCTCGAAATGTGTGAAAAACCCAAAGTCAATCGGTCCGATAGTTTTTAAGAAAAACGTGCGCCCGATTTGAAAAATGTCGTTTCGAGAAAAACGCGTTAAAATTTTGGCATACATTTAGCACCGATTCGGCTGAACTTACGGTGGATAATAACTGATTTGAGTAACTTATCTTCAATTAGCTATACCGGGGGTATCACCGCCTTAAGTTCCATTTTTCGTCATTTTTTTCGGACTTTTTCAGCTTATAAAAACTATCGCAGATATCAGAAATATTCCAGTTCGGATGAGAACTGTACATGCGCTGACTGCACCATAAAAATTTGAGCGAAATCCGTCCAATAGTTTTCGCGATATCTTGGAAGCCAACATGACAAATATAGTTTTCATAAAAACTTTTACAATTTGTGCCAACAACTTTTTCGATTCTTTAGACCTGTAGCTGGGATAACCGCCTCAATATTCACGATGTGTCCACCGAGTCTTCCTGAACGATGACAATGCCCCTTTTCAAAGTGGTCTATTGTAAAATAGAGTTGTGTTTTTCATCCGTAAGCGTAAACGGGAGCCAATCGAGATACCGCGAGACTACACTGCCTCGGATCTCGACGAGGAGCACCGAGTTGCCTACTGGAGAGAGGACGTCGGCATCAATCTCCATCACTGGCACTGGCATCTCGTCTATCCGCACGGGGTTAATGACATGGACTCAGCTATGAAGCGTATCGTTGACAAGGATCGTCGTGGCGAGCTCTTCTACTACATGCATCAACAGATTATGGCACGGTGAGTCACGTCTGTCTTTAAAGTCGATAAAAATGGCACTCGAGAGAGCACAATCAAGGTGCATCACTCCGATACGGGCATACCTTTCCATACAACGACAGATACAACACCGAACGTCTGTGCAATCATCTCTGCGGCGTGAAGAATCTCGACAATTTACGCGAGCCAATACCCGAAGGATATTTCCCCAAGCTCAACTCCGTCGTTGCGGGCAAACCGTGGCCATCGCGCCCTAGCGGAGCTCGCCTCCAAGACATCAATCGCCCAGTCGATGATGTCAAATTCGAACTTTATACGCTCGAAGGCTGGAGGAAGTCCATTTATAAAGCCATTCGCGAAGGCAGGATTTTTAACGCCACCGAGCAGAAGTATGTATCCCTGAACAACAAAGATGGCATCGACATACTAGGCAACATCTTGGAGGCTAGCATTCTCTCACCCCATCCCAAGCTCTACGGTGATCTTCATAATCTTGGACACGTAGCGATATCGTTCTGTCACGATCCTGATCATCGCTACCTGGTTAGTTCTCTTTTGCGCCTATCGCCTGTCATCTGGCTGATGCACTCGCTGTGAGGGGCCTACTCAATGTCTCAGTCTACATTCAGACTTGGCGAAACGCAAAAACACGATGTTTTCAGGAACACACCGGCATCATGGGAGATGCCGCGACAGCAATGAGGGATCCGATATTCTACAGATGGCACGCTTCCATCAACGACATCTTCATGGCGCACAAGAACACGCTCCCGGAATACGATGAAGCACAGGTAAGTTTCGTCATGATGGGAATGATGGACGAGTGGAAGGAGCCCTTTGGAAAGTGAATGTCCCGATTGGGAGTGTTGTTCCGGCACCCGGATCACTGATCAGGCAGGTTTGAAGATACGGTCCGGAATACCGTAGAAGCGCCCGCCTGATCTGTGCTGGATATTTGCTGGATCAGTGAATCCGGAGAACGGGCGTAATAAAGACAAACAGATCAGTCCTGAATCAGGTAATCTTGCAGGATCATAAATAACGGAAGAAAAAAATACTACCAGCATTTTTTTATTCGTAAATTTTGGATTTTTTTTTCATTTCAGGCATAGATACGGCCACCGGATCAGAGCCTGAAAAGGTATAAGGATCAGTTACGTTACCGGCATCCGCGTCATGGCCGGATTCAAAAAAGCGTTTGACGCCCGGTAAAGCTCTGATCCGGCGGCCTGTACCGTGGTACGGAATACGGTATGCCGGATGCAGCTCTAGTCTGCCCCGCAGCAACATTTCTAGTCGGGGTAACGAACCGAGGGCACTTGTTGTTTCAGTTGTGCTTCGCTGGTATCGTGGTATCCGCAGTCGAATTGACGACTCCGAACAGCCCGGGCAATTCACTGATGACGTTCTGGAGCAAGAGCGATCTCGATCTCTCCATTGGCCTCGACTTTGCACCCACCGGTCCTATTCTCGTCAGATACACCCATCTCAATCATACCAACTTCAAATACACGATCATTGCGAAAAATCAGTCAAACGAGATGCAAAAAGGCACCGTGAGAATCTTCGTCGCTCCTAAAGTGGACAAGTTCGGTGTGCCGTTCAACTTCCGTGCGCAGAAGGACCTGATGATCGAGATGGACAAGTTCACCGTGTCGCGTAAGTAAAAACGTATAGTATTCTTTTGATCACAGCATACGGTCGATTCGATACAACTGATTCTTCATCGAACGCATTTTTATCGATCGAAAAGTTTGCCCCGGCCAAAACACGATCGAGCGCCGATCCACCGAGTCTTCGGTGACGATTCCATTCGAGAGGACTTTCCGCGATTTCGACAGCAATCGTCCGGGTGTAAGCGCACTCGAACGCTCCAATTTCTGCGGTTGTGGATGGCCCCAACACATGCTCGTGCCAAAGGGCAACGAGGAAGGCTTCCCCATGGATCTGTTCGTCATGATCTCCGACTTCAAAGACGACTTTGTAAGTGTCATCATTTTCGACATTCCACGTCGTTGAATAGCCCCACCTTCCACTTGATCGACGCAATCTTGTCGTTTGATTCGCAATTTTTCCTTTGCAGGTTGAACAGCTTAGTCCCCAATGCTGCCAAGATGCCTCGAGCTTCTGCGGCCTGCGGGATCTGAAGTATCCCGACGCGCGCTCAATGGGCTATCCATTCGATCGCATACCGCGTCCCGGCGTCGAAACCTTGCAGCAGTTCCTTACCCCGAACATGGCTGCCGCCGAAATAGCAGTTCGATTCTCGGACGTCGTGAAACCGAAAGCCGCCAAAGAGAATTCCTCTCAATCACTCTCAATTTCCTGAATGAATCTGTACTCCCAATGCTCCTTGTGCCTGGAAACGACCGTTTTGCAAATGGACATCGTTTATCCTATCCCCATGTTGAGGTAGCCGTGAGTTGCCCAATGTTACGATCCGGCCAATATTGGGACCATCGTATAAGCCAACAAAAGAGAAATCATATTGGCCCATTACTCGTCCGCTCCAAACTGAAAACTGGCACAATATCGGCCTATCCCAAAAGCCTGTCCTGGCCCATCTTTAAAAACTAATAAATAGCCGTGATAGTTAAACTAAATTTGCCAATTTGAAAACTAGGGATACTAAAATACTGACAATTCCATTGGCCCAATATTGTTCCGTTATAAATTGAAAACCGGCACAATATCGGCCCATCGTTTAAAACCAATAAATAGCCGTGATGGTTGAACTATATTTGCCAGTTTAAAAACTGGTAATGCTAAAATACAAGCGATTACATTGGCCCATTATTGTCCCGTCATAAATTGAGAACCGGCACAATATCGGCCCATTACTAAACATTATCCTGGCCCATCTTTCAAAACCAATAAACAGCCGTGATAGTTCATCGAAATTTGCCAATTTTAAAACTGGCAATGCTAAAATACTGGAAATTACATTTAATTGATCTAAGCCCTTTATTGGCTAGGTGGGTCAGACCATACCTGCTTTTATTTTATTTAAGCCTTGGGTTATTCACTATCTGTATATTGTGCCAGAATAGGCAAATAACTGGCACGTCATATATTAATCGTCTATATTTTGTAGTTCAGTTTTTGTAATCAAGTCTTGGCCTATTATTGGCATTTGTGAATAACCAACATAAGTAAGTAAAATATGCCAATTTTGAAACCTGTCATATACGCAAATCACAATTTATTTCAAGGTTATTCCATGAAATATGAATCCATAAGGACCAATTTCGGGCCAATCTTGGCCCGATATAGGTTGAATATTTATCACGCACCCAAACAAACCTAAACAAACTCACGGCCCAATATTCTAGATAGACTAACTTCTAGATAGACCAACTGTGAAGGCCCATCATAGAGCCAGTGGTCAATTTCTACATAGGCCCTTTAAGAGGTTACATAGGACCAAGTGCAATCACCAACATTGGCGCTACAATGAATTAAATCATTGGCCCAATAATTGCTGGCTCTGTAGGCCGATATCGGGCCGTTCTTATCATTTCTACAAAGGCACCTCATTGGTAAATACTCACGGCCCAATATTCTAGAAAGGCTAACTGTGAAGGCCCGTCCCAGGCCCAACGGTCAATCTCTACATGGGTCGTATCGTCAATTTTATAGCCAATATGTACTTCAAATAAAACGTATCACGCACGACAAATGCAATTGAATGTCTTGAGTATCGTATTTTTTTTTTCGTAATCTTTTTGAACAGATGTGGGACCTTCCGTACCCTGACATTTCCTGCGTACAGTGCGCACGTCAGGGGTCTTCTCACTTCAGACGCTAAACAGGCTATTTTCATGAATGTTTTGATAGGTTTATATTATAGATATTGATATAAAAGTTGTTACACTTAATAAATACACTTTCGAAATACATTTGAAAAAAAATTATTTATTCAAGTCACTATTTATAGACGAAAATGGTAGTTAAAACCATGTCCTAGAAAAATTGTATGTCTGCGCTGTTTATGAAATCTCGGAGATGGCTCATCCGAAACGAAAAAATCAAACGGTTTTAGATTCAGTATGTTAACGGAGACTTCGTCCTTGGAGTGCCATATTTCAGGTGTTTACATTTTATTTTTTTAAAAGGAAATGAGTAAAGCTTTTTGAGTGCGGTTTTTTTTCTTGCTTTTATTCATGATATACAGAGCGTTAAAAAAATTTTTTTTTTGAAAAAAAAACCGAAATGGCGGCCGTTGCAGCTCTGCGAAAACAGGTCCTCAAATCGCGGGAGGTAAACGGCTGACATCATTGCCCCCTCTTTGTTGATCTGAAACACAAATTCAAAGCATATTATCAATCTGTGACCCTTTGGTCATGGAATGACGGATGGGTTTTTCGTTTAGTACAAATTTCGGAAAATGGCGGCAATTAAAAAAAAAACTAATTTTCGCGTTTTTTTTGCATAAAGAGATAAATAATAAATGCAAAAATATATCTATCTAATCCGTCATTCCGTGAAGGCATATTTTCTGAGTATGCTCTCCAAATTTCAGGTCGATATGTTAATTACGGCGGTCAGGAGAATGTCAGCCATTTTTAAAAACGTGTTTTCGAGAAAAACGCGTTTAAAGTTTTGTAATGTGTTTACACAAATGTGTTTATAATTACCGCTAATCGGCAATGCCTGGTCCATAGAGGCATCCCTCCTCTTCTTCTAGCTGCTCATGTTGAGCCGCTAACACCTCCCGAAACTTTACTTCTCTGCGAAATGCAATTAGGAACATAACTTTTAAATTTAAAGTAAATCGAGTGAAAATTGTTGAAGTTATTTGTCACGCCAATTGGAAAAAAGCTGTTCCGAGAAAAACGCGTTTAAAGTTTTATATATGCCTCTGGCCGTGCCAGAGGTGGGCTTACGTTATACGCTCAAAGTCGGTGCAAAAAAATGTCTTGATATAAATCGAATAGTCACTTATTCTTATGATGATAAAGCCCCCTTTTAGCGAGAAAAATAATCGATTTTTTGAAAATTCTACTGTGGCCTTACCCCTTAATGGCTATAGCGCATATCATACGATTTTTCATATATGCAAAAATAACAAAATCCCAGACATTTTTCGAAAAAACAAAAAAACGTGTTTTTTGGCATCGTTTTTGGCAACAAAAAAATAGTAAATATCAAAATTTCGAAAATCCTTGATATGCGCTATAGCCATAGTTGTAAAGACAACGTGGGTAAAATTTTATAAGGTTCAGTAGTTTCGAAGATTTTATCAACAAGCCATCGAAAAACGTTGTTTCGAGAAAAACGCGATTAAAGTTTGTTTGGGTTACATAAATACATGAAAAAACAATTTTATATGTATTTCGAAAGTGTATTTATTAAGTATAACAACTTTTATATCAAAATCTATCCCATAAACCTATCAAAACAATTCATGAAAATAGTCTTCTTTTTTAGCGTCTAAAGTGAGAAGACCCCTCAGTTACGTATCTGGAAATAACGATCATGAATGTTTCAATTCCTTTGGAATAGAGCTTGGACTATTGGAGCTTTTTCTATTGTCGGTATTATTCCCATATCAACAAGTTGTAATATCGGAATACCGGTATTTCGATATTTTCGGTTGTTTATAGGGAAACCTTGATTGGAAACGTAAGAAGCTCCAAAGTGAAGATGGACGTTGTAGAAATAATAGTGTACAGCTAACAAAGAATGGTTGCGAGGTCGATCTCTCCGATTTCGATGAAATTCGGCATGTTCGCAGAATGGATAAAAACAGGCGACACGTATTTGTTTTTATCTACGGAACCCTATTTTTAAGGGGTGAAACGCACCCTCGAAAATAGGGTGTTTTTCGTGTTTCGTCGATAACGTTATCATTCACATTTCCAATGTATAGTACACGAAAAAATACACATTGTTGCGATTTGAATTTTTTTCATATCTCGTACCGTTAAAACGTTATCGACGAAAAACGAAAAACACCCCAATTTTCGAGGGTGCGTTTCAACCCTTCTAAATCGGGTTCCGCAGATATAAAAAAATACGTGTCGCCTATTTTTACCCATTCCAGAAGCATGCCAAATTTCATCGAAATCGGAGAGATCGACCTCGTAACCTTCCCTTGTAAATGAAACCACAGTAATTTTTAAAAATCACCGTTTTTTATTGAGATTCTCGTTTGTTATACATTTCTAAACATACTTTGCTATGTTATTAAATATATCCAACGCGATATAAAATAAATGAACAAACAAAAAATACGAATACAAATAAGTAGTGAACAAGCATAATTAAAATTAGGAAGTTTTATGCAAATCAGCGTACTACCCCCATGGAAATTTATGTATGTATATATATATATATATATATATATATATATATATATATCGGTCGCATATATAGTGACGAAAAATAGAATAATACGTATATATTCAGTATATATGCACCAAATATATGACGCATATATGACCCATATATTTTCGATATATTTTTCTGACCAAAAAAATATATGCTACGTATAAAGACTATATATGATGCATATATGAGGCATATACGACGCATATACTTCGATATATTTTTAATCTATTTTTTTGTCAGAAAAATATATCAAAAATGTATGCGTCATATATGACTTATATATGTGTCATTTATGCGTCATATATGACGCATACATTTTTGATACATATTCCTGACAAGAAATATATGCTGTGTATAAACACTATTACAGTTAAACTTAATAAAACTTAAAACTTAAACTCAAAAAAACTTAACTTACAGTTAAAGTGCACTATTACATATAAACAGTATATACAGATATGCTACGCACATCTGTATATACATACATGTGGCATATATGTACCATTTATGCAGTATATATGTGGTATAAATGCAGTGTGTATGCAACATATATGCTAAATATATGTGGTATATACGCAGGGTAAATGCTACATATATCATTGATATATGATACATTGATATACAGTAATACCATGCATATACATCTCATATACAAAAACGTTACGAAAATTAGAATTTGGCACATTTATGCAACATATATTTTCAATATATGGCATACATTTCACATATATTACAATTATTAATAAAATGAATTTGCAGTATATTGTTGCGTATATAAATTTCCATGGGGGTAGTAGCTACCAAAATGCGAACAAACGGCATCGCTTGTGGTAGGCCTGCAACAGCATAATCACTTTAAGGGGGGATTGTCTTTTTTTTTCGCAAAATTTACCGCTTTTTGGGAATTTTTTTGTGAAGAAAGTATACAACGGAAAACTTGTGAAACTTGGCATATAGTTTTATTGATCTGTTTACTACATACAAAAAATTTTTTAAACAATTTCATAAAAAAATCCGCCATCCACCCCCCTCGACGCGCGATGGTCCCTTTTTGATGGTGTGCACGATTACAGCCTTCACGTTCATCCTGCAACAAAAACCCAAAAAGCATTTTACTTTAGACACATATAGCTATCATTCGATGAAGGGAAAAAAAATTGACGATTTGGTGACGTTTTGAACTTGAAGTATCGATTTTTCGAAAAAGATTGATCGATTTTTTGTTATAAATAAAAAACTATTGAACGTATTGCTTTTTTGCTTCATCAAACGATAAAAGGATGCCAGCTGAGCATTCTGTCCAAATTTGAAGGCAATCGGTTGAATAGTTTTTGAGAAATCGTGCACACCATCAAAAAAGGACCATCGCGCGTCGAGGGGGGTGGGAGGCGGATTTTTTGATGAAATTGTTTAAAATTTTTTTTGTATGTAGTAAACAGATCAATAAAACTATATGCCAAGTTTCACAAGTTTTCCGTTGTATACTTTCTTCACAAAAAAATTCCCAAAAAGCGGTAAATTTTGCGAAAAAAAAGACAATCCCCCCTTAATTAACGTGATCGAGATTGTTGAAACAATGATCGCAAAAAACAGCGGGCATCTAAAGTTTTGTCTTTCAGAGATGACGTGACCTTAATGCCGCGGAGGAGGCTATCCACACTCGTGGATAAATTAATTGAAACTTCGGAAATATTTAATGTAGATATTAACATTTTAAGACTGTTAAAACGTAGTAAAAAAAACAACTTAAAGTCACTTAGGACCTTAGGCCACAGTAACGGGTATAAAATCATGTGCGAATTTAACAATTTTTGTTCGTATGAAAAAGTGATTCACTCATAAAATTAATTACACATCTATTTAGTATGAATATCAAGCTGTTAGAAAAAATATATATAAATATTTTTCTCGATGTATAAAATGGCCGACTACTCGAAACTTCTCGAAACAGTTTTTTTCCAATTGGCGTGACAAATAACTTCAACAACTTTCACTCGATTTACTTTAAATTTAAAAGTCATGTTCCTAATTCCATTCCGTAGTACGTACGGAATTTCTGATTAATCGAAAACTTTTCATTTCATGAGCAGTTTATGAGCAGTTATAACGAAATTTTTCACTGAAAATTCATTTCTTGAGTTCAAATACCTACAACTTTTGAATGAAACAATATTTTTTAAATTCCGTACGTACTTCTCTAGGTATTCTAATGTAGATTGACGAGAATATTTGTTTTTTGTTCTAGGTAAAAAATTGTGGATGCTAAAAAAGATAACAAAAGAAAATATTAGTAGTCGGCCATTTTGTACATCGAAAAAATATATATATATATTTTCTAACAGCTCTACTAATAGATTCATACTAAATAGATGTGTAATTAATTTTATGAGCGAATCACATTTTCATAAAAAAAAATTGTTAAATTCGCACACGATTTTATACCCGTTACTGTGGCCTGAGGCCTTAAATGGAAATAATAAAGATTATAATGATATTTTGATATTGTCTGAATAATAATGATTTTTTGATATTCCGGTTTTTCGATATTATTGAAAACCGGTATCCACGCTCTATTTGGGCAGTTGGCTTGGGATTAATTTTTTTTTTTCACGTAGCTCAATCATCGTGTATTCCATCAAGGAAGACGACGATTAAGGAACAAGCAGCGAGAGTGCCTCGCTTTTACAGCCCACTTCTATCAGCCGTTCAATTTCTATTCATGCCTGTTTTAGACCGTTCGAGGGAGTGTATGGAAAGTTGGGCGTGTGCCTATGTGTGTCCGTACACGTACTCTCGGATCCACTAAGAGGTGCGCGAGGCCACGTGAATCTTTTGTCTCGCCAAACGAGAAAAGCTCCATTATCAGCGCGGAACTTTGTCGCCCCAGTAGATATTTAGAACAGCAGTTAAGGCAAAACTTCGCGGAAGGCCTTACCTGCTTCGCCCGTAGGAAATATGTCGCGCAAAACAGATGTAAAAAAAAGCATAAAAAGGCAAAACTCGATGCCTCGTTGCTTTTGTCGCCAGGACGCTCTTGGCCGAATTGAATTATACGCCCTGCAGTATTCTGCCTCGTTCCTCCATTCTGCGCAGTCAACTTTTATAGTTTATCGTCTCTGATTGTATCTTCGAGCACGGACGAGATTGCACATCTTCCGTACCGATAAACGTATGCAAATGTGGATCCTCGTAAAAAAAAAGTCCTCGACGATTCGCAATCTCGGAAAATTTGCTCTGGATCTACCCATTCTCAAGTACATGCACTTCGCACTTTTCGTACACGTGCCTTCGAATACTACGAGGCTCGCTGACAATTGAACTTGTCGTGAACTCCAAATGAACGTTATGGAAGCCGGACTCCTTTATAAAAGCCTTCCAATTCGCAGATAATTTTTGTTTCTCTACCGATTTTATCAATTTTGATTTGTACTAATTTTTAATTTTTTAAACTAATTTTTTCATTTTTTACTAATTTTTTCATTTTTTTACAAATTTATTCATCTTGTTTTTAACTATTTTTTCCATTTTTAACTAATTTTCCCACTTTTTAACTGTTTTTTCCATTTTTTACTAATTTTTCAATTTTTTACTAATTTTTTCCATTTTTTAACTAATTTTTCACTTTTTGTTTTTTACTAACTTATTCAAGTCTTGATTTTAACTCATTTGTTGAATGTTTGTTTTTCGACTAATTTTTCAATTATTTTTACTAATTTTCAATTTTCGTTTTTACTAATTGTCAATTTTTGTTTTTACTAATTTTTCAATTTAATTTTTTTTACTAATTTGTTCAATTTTTGTTTTTCAGATTTTTCCGATTTTTTTTGCCCGTTAACGATAAATTTTTACTAATTTTTCCATTTTTTCACTAATTATTCAATTTTAGTTTTTTACTAACTTATTCAAGTCTTGTTTTTAGTTATATTTTAATTATTTTTACTGATTGTCCATTTTCGTTTTTACGCATTTTTAATTTTAGTTTTTACAAATTTTTCAATTTTAGTTTTTTTTTTAACTGACTTGTTCCATTTTTGTTTTTTAGTCATTTTCCGATTTTTTTTATGGCGGTTAACGATGAATTTTTACTAGTTTTTCCATTTTTTCACTAATTTTTCAATTTTTGTTTTTTACTAACTTATTCAAGTCTTGTTTTTAGTAATTTTTCAATTATTTTTACGAATTGTCTATTTTCGTTTTTACTAATTTTTAATTTTAGTTTTTACAAATTTTTCAATTTTAGTTTTTTTTTAACTGACTTGTTCCATTTTTGTTTTTCAGTAATTTGCCGATTTTTTTACGGCTGTTGACGATGAATTTTTACTAATTTTTCCATTTTTTCACTAATTTTTCAATTATTTTTACTAATTGTCCATTTTCGTTTTTACTAATTTTTAATTTTAGTTTTTACAAATTTTTCAATTTTAGTTTTTTTTAACTGTCTTGTTCCATTTTTGTTTTTCAGTAATTTTCCGATTTTTTCAACGGCGGTTAACGATGAATCCTTCCACATCTTGTACACTGGGGCTCCCAACGTTGGAGGTGACGAGCCCTTAATCTTTCTCTTGAGCCCTTTACTTGATGGGACCCTTCGGCCTCTCTCTATCTCTCTCTGTCTCTCTCTCACTTCCTCTCGTTTCCTGAGCCAACCCAATTTCGCGTATAAATCGTAGGATCCTTCAGGGGCTCCGCGATATATGTCACTAGCCGTGCCAGAGGAGCCCCGACACCTGGGGCGGTTATCAATTATGATTCTCCGACAATTTCCTATGCTACGGTCTTGCGAGGGCTTGCTCATCGTCCACGCCAGGGCGTTTCGCCAAACTTCGAACTGCTGTATGCACAGGTATAAGGACGTTTATCTCTATATGTGGGTGCTTGAAGTGGTGTCTTTGCGGCTCTTACGAGGCAATTCGTATTACCTCGAAAGCGATTCACTTTTACGGTACATAAAGCATCCCCTTGGGGAAACGAATGGAGACGTACGTTACATTTTTTTTTCATTCACTCTGCCTCATCCGATATAATGTATCGCACACGTATTCAGGACCTGACCAAAACCCAACCAGCCGTCAGTGGATAAACAAAAAACACCTGAGCTCTTTAAAAAAGTATAATTATGAAGGATACTAATGTTTTTTAATCCCTGGGATAAAGTTCGATACATTTTTACGATTGTTTTTCTCTAATGTACTGTGAAAAAAAAATAGAATCAAATGTTTGCCGGGGCGAGCACGGTTTTTATTACTAGAGGAGACGATCTAGGGATAACAGGTGAGCTCCACCGGACGGTCGTCTGCGATCACGAATGGCAAAGAATTGTATAAAATATTAAGGCGTTAGGATACTGTGAAAATCTCCAGTCTCGTTCGTCGCTTGAGGTAACTCGAATTGACAAAGAAAGTCCAACGTATGATGCAGAAATCGCAGATTGAATGTAAACTTATTATTAAAACGATAGAACTGCTAGTAAAATTTTGTAAGCGTTTTTCTCGAAGGTATGTTTTTTCAAAACGGTGTACACGATTTCTCGACATCTAATTGATGTATTATCTTGAAATTTCGTATACTTATTTAGTGTTATAGTAGTTTAGTCTTGACCGACGTTTTTCTTATTATCATTTTTTTCTTTACTCATTGACAATAATGATGTGAATTTTCCTCGAAAAATCGAAGAAAAAAAAATTCAACATTTTTTTTTCTACGATTGAAGCACGATAACAAGAAAAAGCTCTGTCAAGTCTTGGCCAATATTATCTGTTTTGAGAAAATATCTGGTTTTTTTGTTTTGGATCAACAGGGTGGCCAAAATCAAGTACACCGTTGAGTCCCTCACACTCGAAGGTCCTTTAAGAGATTTATGACTTCTTTAAATATTTATATTTTTTAAATGAAATTTACATACAAATAAATGTTCTTTCGCGGAGGGCTGTATTTTGTGAGGGCATAGGCAGGGTCCTTCTGAATCATCGGTTAACTACAGTGGCGCTCAATTTACAAAAAAATACAATCAACTATTATACCCAACGATAAATTGGAATAAAAAATTTCGCGCAAATGTAGTAGATTCAGACATTTTTGGATTTTCTCTGAAAAGTCGCGGCTACGAAAATTCTTCTGGTAGTCACAATTTTTCCAAGTTTATCATTAATATTTTCGTCAAATACTCGGTGTTCCCCTGTTTTTAAGGGGCTAAACCAGTGTGACACTTTGGAAAAATCGATTTTTTTTGCTTTTATCGACAGGCCTTTCTATGGGCCAGGTACAGCTGACTGGCAGCTTTTATGGTAAATATCATTTTATCTTGCAAAAATCGATAGTAAAATCTTTAAACGTGTTTTTTTCTCGAAATGAGATTTTTCAAATTTGCTGACATTGTAACTCAAAGAGCAATTATCCGATTGACTTGAAATTTGAACTGAGTACTCTTGAATATATTTACTCTACAATGACGTAGGACATTTTTGATTGAATGAAAATTGACGATTTGGCATTGAAAAAAACGACTATTTTATAGGCAATAAAACAGACTTTTTTCATAACTACGCCATTTCAGTGATTGTGATATTTTTGGAAAATCCTACGTCATTGTACAGGAAATACCTTCCAGTTTAACGACATTTTTTCCTTTTTCGGTTTCAGCTACTCTATCGGCCGGAATCATGTCAGCAGTGGAGGAACTTTTTTTGCGCCTCCGAAAGCAGCACATAAGTCGCTTGGAGCTCAATATTTTTCTACGAAAAAATTATGTAATATAGGTCAAAAATAGCCAAATATATTCTTAATTTTCCGAAACATTTAATTGAGCATTTTTCTTCCAAAAAATTCCCAAAAATCACCCAAATTTTCAGCGTTCACACTGGTATAGCCCCTTAATGTCGGTTCGAATCATCAGAATTTTTTACACGCGTAGAGCAGTTTAGATCAAACATTTAGAGTTATTTAGTGTATAAATTATTAGATACAAATGTGGCCTGCATGTCGTCTCCGTAAAGTGCCGTATAAATTGGACGATTTTTAGAGTCGTAATTTTTTCGAAAAAGATCTGTATCTCGAATTGAAATTTTACCGGTATACTGGGACGTATTTTTACTTTATTGTAGAATAAAATCAGTTAATTGTTCAATATTCAACTCCATGAGAGGAATACCTTAAGGGGGGATTGTCTTTTTTTTCGCAAAATTTACCGCTTTTTGGGAATTTTTTTGTGAAGAAAGTATACAACGGAAAACTTGTGAAACTTGGCATATAGTTTTATTGATCTGTTTACTACATACAAAAAATTTTTTAAACAATTTCATCAAAAAATCCGCCTCCCGCCCCCCTCGACGCGCGATGGTCCTTTTTTGATGGTGTGCACGATTTCTCAAAAACTATTCAACCGATTGCCTTCAAATTTGGACAGAATGCTCAGCTGACATCCTTTTATCGTTTGATGAAGCAAAAAAGCAATACGTTTAATAGTTTTTTATTTATAACAAAAAATCGATCAATTTTTTTCGAAAAATCGATACTTCAAGTTCAAAACGTCACTAAATCGTCAATTTTTTTTTCCCTTCATCGAACGATAGCTATATGTGTCTAAAGTAAAATGCTTTTTGGGTTTTTGTTGCAGGATGAACGTGAAGGCTGTAATCGTGCACACCATCAAAAAAGGACCATCGCGCGTCGAGGGGGGTGGGAGGCGGATTTTTTGATGAAATTGTTTAAAATTTTTTTTGTATGTAGTAAACAGATCAATAAAACTATATGCCAAGTTTCACAAGTTTTCCGTTGTATACTTTCTTCACAAAAAAATTCCCAAAAAGCGGTAAATTTTGCGAAAAAAAGACAATCCCCCCTTAAACGAACCAAATCACATGGGAATAAAAAGAATATTTTTATTCATAACAAATGTAGGGATGAAAAAGAATTAAAAATCCACCCTATTGATCAGGTAATTGATTGAGGTACAAAACATTTTCTCATTGAATTGGAAAAAAAAGTATTATTGAGTATTTTTTTAGAAATTCATTGATTTTTATGGATATTTTTTAATTTGTTAATTTTTGTATCCAAAATTTGTTTTAACGGGAACCTGAATATCATTTCTGTTATTTCGAGTCCGTGCAATTTATCCACTACTTTCCTTTGTTTAGCGAAGTCCGACCATTCGTCGAGCGTAGCTACTCGCCTTTTCCACTTATAAACTGGCCCTTACATCATCCGATCTTTTTTGTTCTTTTCCAGCTTCATATTAGTAACGACCACACGGTCCGAGCGAACTCGAAATGCCACGTTCCGATTTTATGATCCGTGGAATAAGGCAGTTCGTATTCGCAGGGAGCCCGTACTTCCTCACTCTTCCTCTTTTCTGTTTTATGTTTGTAATTAATGTAACCCTGGGGTAGCCCAATTCCACCCCGCGTTGCCTTTCCCGTCCCTCCCATTACCATAATCCTCTTTGGTGCCTTACAATGAACACGAACGCGACCCACACGACCATACACATCACTTGATTGATTCCGGCTGTTTTATTTTTTAAGGAGGGACATACATTTAGGCGGGAAAAAATTGAGCAATTTTGAGAGATATCTTAAACTAAGAAATAAGTATTTTACATTTATCAAACTGTAGGTATACTTTTATAGTATATTGACGTATACCAAACAATTTCTTCCAATTCATTTATCATCAAAATGACGGAGCTGTGGTAGTAAGGTAACTTTCCTAGAAAATCGTCAGATAATTGTTAATAACAAATGAACTATGCAATATAAAAAAAAACCTACGTACTTCCATAGACAATGTTTTTTTTTCAAGATATATTCAACGTGTCAAGTGAATCGGTTGAAAATTGTCGGAGTTATGTTTCCGGCCAACTAAAAAAGTGCAGTTTTGAGAAAAACGCTGCACAGCCGCTATTTTGAAATTAATCGCTTCAAAAAAATTATTGTATACAGTCACTGATATGTACGATAAACACCCTTTTTTTAAATCTCGATTTATTTTGTAGTTTTTCTGAAAAAAAATCCCCTAAAAGCCTATTTTTCGGCCTCTACAGTACAGCGTTGACGGGCTGTAAAGTTTGAATTTTTTCGAATTTCGCTTTGAAACTTTGGAAAAATATTTTACATGTATAGTTCTATCGTTTAAAGAATAAAAAAAGGGAAATCGATTTTTTCATCGTTACAAATGTATATCCTGCCTTAATACCGTATGCATTACTAAATCTTAACGATTCTGCGGCTGGGTAAATTCCGTCATTTTTTCATCCATTTACGCGAAAGACGTCGAGCACCGAGTTTTATTTTTGCCCTTCAACATACGCCGTGAGCCATTTCAGTACAGGCAATAACCGTGAAAGTAAGCAGTTTTTAGATATAAATGCGCAAAATTGATATTGGGGTAATTGGAAGTCGCTGAATCGAATGGCGATAATAATTTTGCAATCAACGCCGAGAAAATGTTTAAAAATGTTTAAAAACCGTTTAATCCGGAATCTAATAATTTTAACGAAAAATATATCAAACAAAAATTGTCTGGGGCATAAAAGTAGGTAAAAAAGTACTGAACATTAATCTCCGTATCTTCAAAAATAAGGGAGAAAAAAACGAAAAACCATTCAATTGGGGGACGAAAACCGCGAATTTTAGAAAAATAAGAAAAATATCAAATTTGTATATATCTCGGGTTTTTTAAATACATATTGCTTTAGTAAGAGTTAATCTAACTTCATAGAGATTTATTTATTTTTATTTATTATATAAGCATCGAAAAATGACGACTGAACATTGACAAAATTACCGGTTGAGGATCACTGTCAGAAAGAAACGCACTATATGGCTATGCCGTTCGCACTCATAGGAGGTTCTTTCTATCGTTCTGCCGCGCATGCGCGCAACACGCTCCACCGAGTATCTTGCGTCCCCTACACTCCCAGTGGTGCTTCGGCTGCAAAGGGATTTTGTCTTGCAAACAAATTTTCATTTGTCTTTTTCTCCCTCACATTTGAAGATACAAAGACGAACGTTAGATACTTTTTTACGTAATTTCATGTCCTAAACAACTTTTGTTTGACATATTTTTCGATAAAATTATTAGGTTCCGAGTTAAACGGTTTTTAAACATCTTTAAACATTTTCTCGAGGGTTGATTGCAAAATTATTATCGCCATTCGATTCAGCGTCATCCACAATTTCCCTTAGATCAATTTTGCGTATTTATATCCAAGAAGTGCTCACTTTCGACATTTTTGCTGGCCTATTTTGTTCGTTCCTATATTCGTCCCGACCAATCCTTATCTGCTGGTAATTGAATATTTAGTAGGGATTTTCTTTGTATCAAATGACTGTTTCTTAGGCCGAGATCTCCGAACTGGATAACCGCACGATCGGAATAAACTACCATTAATTCGGTTTTACCAATGATCGTCTATGGTAACGACACGATAAAACGGTCTGCTTTTCCACGATCGTGATTCGAATCCGCTTGTACTCGTGCCCGCCCACGCGGAGGAGGCCTCCGAACGAGTATTCATTCAATCGGTACCACAAGTTCGAAGCTGTAAAAAGAAGTCTCACAATGCTTATTACCGCGGTTGCTTTGGCCATTTTTATTTTGGCCAATAATTCTCACACTATACAATTCACCAAATATTCCTCTCACGAAGCACGTTCGATTTTGCATGTGATACCCCGTATGGGAATTCAAGAACGCTGTTCCTATTCCGGCAAAATCGAGCGCCCGGTATGCTAAATGGCCGGCTAATCTTTTCGTCTAACGATTTGACGTAATCCCTGATTATTCCAGAGGAACCCAGCTCCTTTCTTTTTTCACCGATAAGCTTTTTCGCTCGTATGTTTCGATCAATTTTTCCGATTTTTTTTTTCTTTTTAAGGAGGTTGCAGCGGTCCACTTGAGTCAAATAGCGGTGTATGATTTTTTATGATAATAGTTTCGCCAGAATTTTATTTTGAATTTTCAACTCCCGTGAGGGGTTCGAAAAAGAAAAATTCAAGGAAGGTCCATAGAAACGAAAATTATTGTCTACATTTCGTACATTTAAACCATCCCCGGAAAATCGATTGTTTTTGAGTTATTCAATGAACAATTTTTTATTATACTTCAACAATTTTTTTGAGGGTGAAGATATTATTGTAGAGGGATGATCAAATACTCGATTGACGCGTATTTTCAAGGGCTACAACGTTCCCATTTGAACTAAAATTGTATGAATTTTTCCTAACGAGTTATCGAATTAAAACTGATATTTCAACATTTCACCCCACTTTTTCACCCCCAAAATGAACTTCCACGACTTTGGCACTATGGACAAAAATGAAGCCCGGATTTTCCTGAACATTTTGTCTCCTGGCGCCGAGCTCGTGGGGGCTGTAGTTTGGGTTTGTTTGGATTTGTTGGGGACACCTGTCAAAAAACTAGCGTTCCTTCTAATTTTTTCCGATTCCAATATACAGCACGACTGTACTAAAAGAAAATGTTGACTCACCATTAGTCTACTATGCCGGGTCCATATAACACGCATACATTCTTTAAAATTTGTAAAAAATTGTAAAATTTGCAAAAAAAAAAATTCCGATTTTTTCAACCTGTCACGTGGGATGACTGTCTTAAAGAAAAAAGTTATGCATTTTTATATTTTTTCATACGTGAATAAGAATAAACTTTGGGTTACAACCAATTTGAAAAAGTATAACACTATCGATGATAATTATGAAAAAAACTGCGTCTTTCATTCATAATGATGCCTATTTATACTTATGGCACGAGATTATTTATTATTACCATTGATGAATATTAAGTGTTGTCGAAATATAACAACTTCGCGGACATTGGGGTTGGCAGCAACGCTCTTCATTCGCCAGCCAAGATTCGTAGTCTTTTATCAAACGTTGATGGTTCAATATTGGATATGAGTGGCGTTATAAGGTTGTTTTTTTAAGGGTCTTGCGCAATCATTTCGCGACTAAAAAATATGATTTTTAATGGTTTTTAAAGCCCTCCTTGAAAAAAAAAATATCGCGTTTTTGTCGTGATTAGTATTTGCCAGAGAAAATAGCGTATACTGGAAAAAATAAAAATTCAATTTTGAGTGCAGGAGAATGAAGTTTTCAAAATTCCGAATACGGAACACTCCGGAAAAACTTTATTTGTACCCTCCGTCATGAGGAAAAAAATTATCAAACATACGATTTAAAGTTGATGGACCGGAATTCAATTAGTGGAACAAATGAGTTAAATCAGGCAGGACTGCGCTGTAGGAAGTGCTAGTCTGACGTCACAGCTGCAACTTCCGAATGTTTCAATTTCGAAAATATTCGAGGATTTCATGCTCCGCAAATAATATTTTAACGAGTATTTTTGTTTTTTAATGTTTCATACATTATCTTAAAATTCTGTAACTATAGTCTGGTGATGAATAGCAAAAACATGACTAGGTCTTGCCCACCTAACCACACGTGAAATTACATCCATTAAACTATTTTTTATCGCCGGTGTTTGGTGGTAAAAAAAATTCAAAAAATTCACAAAGACTCAGCATAGTCTACACAATAACATATATTTTTTTTAGTCTCGGATTGTCGCCAACGCTCCAACTTCCCTAAAGAACAGTTTGTAAAACCGATTGAGCAAAGTTACCTCATCCGAAATGGATAACAACACTCCACCTAAATCCGTTCTTTTTTGCCTTGACTTGTTTTTTCCGAGTTTCACTGTCAGCCAGACACGAGTACCTTCATTTGCCGGGATCAAGTATCGAGAATCTCTCGCGACAGGTATGAGCGGATAATCAGCGGCATCGGATCGATGGAGGTGAAGCCGTGTCTTATCTCAGCAAAGACAAGTGGATCTCAACTTTGTCCTTCCCCTGCTCCATCTCTCTTCTTCACTTCACTTTCCCTCCCTCTCGCTCTTCACTGCCTGCCTCTCAGAACTGTTCACTCTCAAGATCCTTTAGAGGTCCAACGAATATGCGGTGTAACGTGAACCGGAGAGAAAACTAGGAAGCTTCGAGGACCAGCTTATGGAGTAGACTACTCCACGAAACCCAACAGGACGTTGCTCTCAGACCTGCAACACACAATATATGTACATACATATACGCACACACCCATACGTATAATATTCTAATGTGGTGCAGCAGCGACTGTATTTTCGGAAATTGGTGCTTTGTCCGCTACGAGCTCTCTGTATCTCCGTGTGACATCGCACTCTTGAACTGATACGACAATAATGGGGTGAACACCTCAGTTAACGTGCACACGTATATACTTCGAAGCCAAAATACCCAACCGAATCTGACACTCCAGTCGTCCGATCCACGAACACGTTCGACCATTCCCCAAAGGGTGAAACGACCACGAAAAACGCTTTTCATGCATCTTTTCACTCTCCGGAATCAACCAATCTGGATTGAGGGAAAAAGCTCCAATTCGAGGAAACCCGAGGGCACAATCTTAGGTTTCTTCCTTTGAACTTTGGTGAAAGTGTAGAGGTGCCAATTTGTTTTTCGGTCGGTGATTGTCGTGTTGGGATGGAATTCCAGTATGGAGAATCTTTTTTTAGTAACTGCCCGAGTGGAAAACGTAACTCATCACCGCCTCGCTACAAGCTAGTAAAGTGATGTTTCGAATTGCCATTAGCTAGCCATATTAGCGATTGACTACCCAGCCTTGTAACGCTTTGGTCCTCTAGTCACTGAGTAAAAGAAAATTAGATGGTGACTAGATAGAAAGAAATATCCCACGGCTGACCTAGCAAAACCTAGTTGTTTCAGCTAGCGACTGGGAACAAAAAATTAGGTGGCAATTATATAAAAAAAAGTTTGCGGCTATATATTTTCGTGATTCTTTTTGCACATTATTTACATCATTGGACCCTTTTACGATATTCTTCGTTGTTCATTAATTAGGGTTATGAGATTTGCGCTGTAAATATATTAATGGCTCCATTTTTAAATTATCTTAGACCTCTGGGTGATGAGTTGAGACGTTGTCCACTGAGCCAGTTCTACCTGCTCAATTTCTGAATTTTCTTATGGTCTACATATGTTACACTACACAATGTCAGATTATTGAAAAATGGGTGGATTAACAAATGTAGATAACATTATCGGCTTTAAGTTCGTTTGCATTGAGAGCGATAATCGCATAGAATTACATAACCTAAAATTGTATTTGTCTGATCATTTATACTGGCTAGTGCGGCGCCAGTTGGCTAGTCTTGGCTAGGTCATCACGAGATACCGACTTGCGGATTTCTTATAATTCGCAACGTCATCTGTAACTCAAGTTGTTCAGCATGAGCCCATCGGCTGATGGAACTACACATAGTCACATAACCACACTTTGATATTCGTCACCAAGATCGGCTGGGCAGTGACTAGCCAAGGGGTGCAGTTAGCTAGCAGTAGTCGTAAGTTAGGTAGTGACTAGCCAAGGGCTGAAGTTAGCTAGTAGTAGTAGTTAGTTAGGTAGTGACTAGCCGAGGGGTGCATAGCCGCAGTTAGTTAGTGTTAGCTAGGTCATGGCGAGATACCCACTTGAGAATTTTATTCCATTCGCAACGTCAGCTTCAACTCAAGTTGCTTAGCCAGCCATGAGCCAATCGCTCGATAGAACTACACGTAGTCACACAACCTCACTTATTTGTAATTTGTGACCAAGATCGGCTGGGCAGTGACTAGCCAAGGGGTGCAGTTAGCTAGTAGTAGTAGTTAGTTAGGTAGTGACTAGCCAAGGGGTGCATAGCCGCAGTTAGCTAGTGTTGGCTAGGTCATGGCGAGATACCCACTTGAGATTTTTGTTTCATTAGCAACGTCAGCTTCAACTCAAGTTGCTTAGCCAGCCATGAGCCAATCGCTCGATAGAACTATCACACACCCTCACTTATTTGTAATTTGTGACCAAGGTCGGCTGGGCAGTGACTAGCCAAGGGGTGCAGCAAGCTAGTAGTAGTCGTTAGTTAGGTATTGACTAGCCTAGGGCTTTAGTTAGCTAGTAGTAGTAGTTAGTTAGGTAGTGACTAGCAGAGGGGTGCATAGCCGCAGTCAGCTAGTGTTGGTACCTAACCTAGCTGACCTAACACCTAGGTGGTACCTAACCTAACACCTAGATGGCGACATACCGACTTGAGCATTTTTTTCTTTTGCTACGCCATCTGAAAATCAAGTTTGCTAGCTAGCCATGAGCCAATTGCTCGATGGAACTACACGAAGTCACATAACCTCACTTTGTCATTCGTGACCAAGATCGGCTGGGCAGTGACTAGACAAGGGCAGGATAACAAAACATTCAGAATATTACTAGCGCATAGCGTGGCAACCATTAGTCAGTTCGTATGAGCGCAATTGGGCGATAATCGCAGTAAATCATTGTGCTACCTGCTCTTACTAAATCGTCTGTAACTTGGTCAACTTTCAATACTTTAACTTGAGATTTTTTGAACATATTCTTGAATAAGAATACATTGAGAGAAAGCAAGAAAAAAATCGATTTTTCTGACCCGTCACGGTGGTATCCCGCTTTAATTCAGCTTACGAGGTGACGATGAAGCGGAAATACGTATATGCACGTGCGTACATGAAGATGCGTACGTGTATACGCGTATAGACGAATGTGCATGCGAAATTGCAATACACGTGATTCTCGACTCGGGGCTCTCTCACATCCACCAAGTTCCGATTACTCGTGGAGCACGTTACAAATGTTCGTGTACACGAACGATAAATCCAACGGTGGTAAATGGATCCACGTACGAGATATAGATAGGTGACGGAAACAGAATTAATAAAAATGAAATGGAAAGTTTCGGGGTGGGAGGAAGGCGCGAGTGGGAAAAGGAAGCGCGAGAGCGCATGTATAAATCCGAGACAGTTCGTAGCAGAAAAACTATTTGTTGGGAGGGTATAAAAAAAGGGAAAAAAATATTGCTTCGCGTGCTCGTATTTCTTCGACCTGACGGCTACGTGAGATTTTTCTCAGCTATGTGTGCGTAACAGCAATGTGGGTTTCCAATCATTATCAGATTATTTACTGTACTATTCTTTCTCCGTGTACGTATAATTTAATAAATATAATTCAATTTGTATTTATTTAATTAAATTTTTATGATTTTTTTTTTAATGAAAGATCTTTTCGCTAGTTTTGGGACTTAGGGTATGTTTTATAACTACTTTTGGGTCTTACATGGTTTTAAAAATGATTAATCTTTCAAAATCCAGCGTGAAAAAAAACACTTTTTTGCGAATTTTTTTCATCTATATGGATAGAGTAAATTTATTGAAACCTTTTGTACATTGTTAAGTGTCATTTCAAGAACATTCCGTGAAATTTGCACGCGAAAATATCCACAAACAAGCCGGTGACAAAGTTTTTCCAAGAACGCCTTTGGAAAAACACGATTTGCGGTGTTCACTGTATCTCAGCTACAAATTATCTGAAATCAGCTACCATTAAAATTCAGTCAAAGTATCATCAAATCCTCCCCCTAGCGGTGTGTGATAATTTTTTTTTTTTCATTTCTAAATTTTTGGTGGTCATCTGAAGTGAAATGTGCTATTTTTCACGAAAAATTCCGCCATTTTGGGGGTGGAAAACCCTCTCAATGTAAAAAAAATCTCAAACTAACCGTTGGGGGGAGGTATTCTATATGTAGAAAGTGTGTACCAAGTTTGAAATAAATCGGTCTTGTAGTTTTCAAATGGCAGCGAACACGGACTTTGAAAAAGTGGTTTCGAGAAAAACGCGGCACCTGCTTGTTTGCGGATATTTTTGCGTACAAATTTCACGGAATATTCTTGAAATGACACTTAATAATGTACAAAAGGTTTCAATAAATTTACCCTATTCATATAGATGCAAAAAATTCGCAAAATAGTGTTTTTTTTTCACGCTGAAACCCCTACCCTCCCCTTAAGACGACGTGACATGTAGCGTCGGCGGGATTAATCTGAAAAAAACCAACGAAGATTTTTCTTTCATTAACACTCATACGTATAATATGAACCAAGAAAAAGTGAGGAATGTTGAAAATCGATGAAATGGGACGCGTTGAAATAAAAAGATTACATTTTCCGAAAAAAATGGCTACATTTTACAATAAAAAATCCTTTCGTTCTAATTTTCAAGAACACTTAGGCGCACGTTTTAGACAATACGGTTAGAAAGATTTATACTAAATTTCATCAGAATCGGTTGTTGCTTTTTTTGACTATACGTCACGCCGCTATTATTGGAGATTTATTTTTTTAAATACCATACAACAGCTAAATGTAGTACTAAAACATACCCTCATTCTCAAAAATTGTCAATAAATCTTTACTTAAAAAATAAAAATCACGAAAATCAGTAAATTTTTTCTGGCCTGAAGTTATCGCCCCGCCTAACCCTTCGAGGTCACACCCTCGGCCTGTAACTTAGTCTCTGCAACCCTCGCTCTCTCATGGGGTCCGTGTGGCCCCAGCCACGTTTAAACGATTGCCACGTTGATTCCATTGTTCCGAATGGCTTGTAAAAATTCAGGGTGTTAGTTTGAACCTTCTAAAATGTGGCCTTCTCAGTATAATATTGTAATGGGCATTTAAAATTGCGGAAAAAATTAGGAAGGGATCAAGGCATGAAAAAGAAAAATTACTTAAAAAATTATAACTCTTGCATTGTTCAACGAAAAAAAAAATTTGGGCGATATTCTTGAGATATGATAGTTTAAGGCAAAAATAGCCTCATAGTAAGTGTTTCAAAAAGGGTATTTATTTGGACATTTGAAGAGGACCTATTTCGGAGTTAAAATAAGAACGATAATCGTGAAAAATGAGCAATTTCTTCGCAACAGCGGTTTGAAAAATTATGAGATCATAGTGTAAAGACAATATATATGAAAAACATTTTTAAAAAAATATCTAAAAATACAAAATGTTAAAAAATCACAAATAAATCAAGTTTGTCCTCCACAGTCGACACAGCTGAAAACTCTATGCTTGT
Source organism: Ophion ellenae (assembly GCA_963210295.1). Lineage (NCBI taxonomy): Eukaryota > Metazoa > Arthropoda > Insecta > Hymenoptera > Ichneumonidae > Ophion > Ophion ellenae. Next base: position 58,658,066 of record OY723387.1, read on the forward strand.
CGCACATTCTAAATGGTTTTATGGTTTTCCAGATAGTATTGTAATGAGTTTCAAATGACGTAGACAGACGTCGCAAAGAATTCACATTTCAGAGTAATTCATGTAAACTTGATAGAAACAAATTTTACCGTTCTCACATCCATACTCACATTACGTAGAGTGATCTCACGCAGAATAAAAAATAAAAAAATACCACTTTCCACAAAAAAATATACGTGCAGTTCACATGGGGGTCAAACCGACCCCAGCGCCCGCCCGATGTTTTTTTTAATCGACTACCACGATGAAACTGCTGTCGCGAATAGTCCCGCCTTAATCGGTACTTACAAAGGACACTCCAAAGCACCCTTACAAGGCAGGCCAGCCCTCTTGATTGTCTATAACTTATAGTAATTTTCGCTCAAAATCGCGCGCGGGTCCCCTGGACCCCATGTGACCGCGAACGGTTAAACGCGTTTTCCTGAAAACCATTTTTTCGTGAATCTAGTCCAAGATAAGTCGCAAATTATCTGATCGATCATTTTATAGATTGGCACACTTCTCGATAGCATAAATTATCGTCTATATGAACCTAAAGTTCTTCAAAAATAAATTCTGAAAAACCTATCATCATTAAAAAAATACTATAGTGAAAGTTTCATGAAAAACAAAACAATTATTAAAATCCGTACAATCTGTCGAATTGTTGCTTTTTTTTTTATTTTGCAGGTTGACATAGAGCGTGTAGATCTTAAAAATCTTAAACTTCTCGGCTCTGATCTTTGGGATCAACGCACCAGGCGCCAGATTGTACACCGTGGAACAAGTCAGGCGGCAACCGTCTCTGAAGCGACATTATGTAGCCGCCAGTTTGAAATATTTTAAAAAAATATGGAAAAATAAAATAAAAAATATGTGCATAACATTTTAATTGTATACAATCAATAGTTCCAATACAAAAAAATCTTGAAAATTTGCTTATTTTCGGCTGCCTAAAGGGATCTCCCCCCTTAATAAATTCCAATTTATTTTACGTCAGTAAGAATATAATTTAATATGCATTAAAATACGTGTAATTTAATAACTCCAATGGTGAATGCGTATTTTTTCTTTTCGTATTTTATGCGATATAACGAAGATAAATGCGACGGATGACTTTGACTCGAGAGTGCTGGACGCTTGAACGGAGCGGACGTTTGCTGACAAAGAGCTCGAAATGAGAGCAAGAGGAAGAAAAAGCTGAGGAGGTAAGTCTCGTGAGAATCCAAAATGGTTCGCAGTCGTCGCGACGGGGATGAACTTTCTTAATCTTGTTTTGAGTTCGACTAGAACGGGGGTAGAGCTAGCTGACAGTTCCTTCTTGAAGTGAACCGGTGCCAGCTTTGATGTAGCAGTATAGTGAATACACACGCGCACACAAATATATATATATATATATATATATATATATATATATATATATATATATATATATATATATATATATATATATATATATATATATATTTATATATATTTATATATATTTATATATATATATATATATATATATATATATATATATATATATATAAAATTGTCCCTACGGATTATATTCAGTAGACTGTTAGACGAAAGCCCGGACGAAAGAATGAACTTTTCTTTTTCGCAATTCAAGAGGCGAAAGGTTGCGACCGCTGGGACCGCGGAGACATCTATAGACGTCTACGAAACTTGTCAAAACTCTCCAGAAACTCCATCCCTATGCCTTTCGTCCCTCTACTCCACCGTAAAGTAATTCTACCTCGCACGAGGCTCACAAAGCTATTCCCAAAAGGTTTTTGAGAAGCTGCATCTACCTAGAGACACGAATGAAATGGCCAAATTCCAAATTTTCTTCCCTGGGTCACGGTTGGTGAAAAAGAAACGCATTTTTTTAACACAAAAGTACATGTATTGAGAGCCTTTGAGACAAATCACCAAAAAATATAGAAAAACAACAACAACATGGCCGCCGGAAGACGATGAAATATTTTGGTGACGTTTGGCGGTGGACACTCTCCAGCTTCAACGGTTCATCTGATATCTGAAAACCGAATGGCGTATACAAGTTAACAATAAATACGAGTCGTTGACGATCGTCGATTTTTTGAAATAATTTTTTTAACAACGTGGCGTCGATTTTCAACTTCAGCATACAAAATCTGTTTAAAAAGTCGTCATTTTTACGGAATTATTAAAAAATTAAAGCCGATTGAGAACAAGCGAGATCGTCAACGACGTTGAAATATTTCTCATCGTATCTCCTGTAAATTTGGAAGTAATCCATTGAGTGGTTCTCGAGATATCATGTCCACCGACTTTGGAAACAGTGTTTCGAGATAAACGCGTTTAAAGTTTGAGGTATGGAGCTGCTACCGCTCGCCCGGCCGACTCATTCAGTTTTAGGAATATTTCAATGAAATTTTTAGGAAATACAGCTAAAAGGTGATATCGAATAAAAATATTTTTTGAAAATGCAATTTTTTGACCCACCTAGGTAAATGTAGCCCATTAAGGTTGTCTAGCCCGTATCTACATTTCCTACCAAAATTGAGTTTCGGCGAGAATTTTGAGTGCTTTGCGATTAGATTAAATTTTTTTTTAATCAACCACATTGAAGATGCTAAAAACATTAATTTCCGATTATGAAATGCAAAAAAGTTGTTGAAAAAAAAAATTTCAACAAATGTCCGGTGAACTACTTTTTTTATATTATAAAAAGAATTCGTAGATTTTTCTGAATAGGTAGGCATTTTTTTAGAATTTTCTTTCGATTTTAATTTTAATTCTTTAAGGGAGACTTTGTCCTTGGAGTGCCATATTTCAGGTGTTTACATTTTATTTTTTTTAAAGGAAATGAGTAAAGCTTTTTGAGTGCGGTTTTTTTCTTGCTTTTATTCATGATATACAGTACGTTAAAAAAAATTGTGTTTGAAAAAAAAACCAAAATGGCGGCCGTTGCAGCTCCGCGAAAACAGGTCCTCAAATCGCGGGAGGTAAACTGCTGACATCACTGCCCCCTCTTTGTTGATCCGAAACACAAATTCAAAGCATATTATCAATCTGTGACCCTTTGGTCATGGAATGACGGATGGGTTTTTCGTTTAGTACAAATTTCGAAAAATGGCGGCAATTAAAAAAAAATCGAATTTTCGCGTTTTTTTCGCATAAAAAGATTAATAATAAATGCAAAAATGTATCTATCGGAAAAACGATCCGTCATTCCGTGAAGACATATTTTCTGAGTATGCTCTCCAAATTTCAGGTCGATATGTTAATTACAGCGGTCAGGAGAATGTCAGCCATTTTTAAAAACGTGTTTTCGAGAAAAACGCCTTTAAAGTTTTGTAATGTGTTTACACAAATGTGTCTATAATTACCGCTAATCGGCAATGCCTGGTCCATAGAGGCATCCCTCCTCTTCTTCTAGCTGCTCATGTTGAGCCGCTAACATCTCCCACTGCATTTCAAGGACCAAAGTCTCCCTTAAATTTAAAAAATGGATGCACAAATTTTCCAATGTGTTTTCAGAGCAATGTTCCATATTAAATCCAATAAATGTCCGGGGCGTTGAACGAACAGTGTCATAGTAGAGCCCCTGAAAAATCCAAAAACGGGATTTTCGAAATAGAGAGAAAATTCTTTAACTAATAATATGCATTCAGAAAAATATCATAAATCATTTAATGTCATAAAAAGTTAAGTTTACCGAAGATTTTTTGAACAAATTTTTGTTTAAACAATTTATTCATGAATTTATGGCATTCTTATTATTGAAAGCCAATGTTCTTAGTATCTTCAGTACGGTTGATTTTTTTTTAGAGTTTAATATTATCGCAAAGTACTCAATATTCTCACCGAAGCTCACTTTTGGTAGGGAATGTACGGGCAATACATCCTTGAGGAGGGATATACAATTAGACGGGACACAATTAAGCAATTTTGAGGCTTTTTTTTAAAGTAACGAATAATTATTCCACATTTACCAAACTGCAGATATACAATAATAGTATATTGAAGTATACAAAACAATATAAAAAAATTAATTTATCATCAAAATGACGGAGTTGTGGCAGTGTTACAGCAAGGTTGCCGCGGGAGTTTCGAATCGGCGTGGAGCCCCCCCCCCCCCCCCCCCCCCCGTAGACTGTTTGCGAAAAAATAAAAAAATATTTTCAGCTAGAACATGTATAGTTTCTATTTTACAGTAATTAAAATGAAGAAAATACACATTTAAGAGGAAGGCACGCATTTACAAACAAAAAGCAACATTTTACGCAAAATTTCTGTAAAATTTGGATAGAAAAAATAGTTTCTTGTTCGAATTTTGGAAAAAACAATTTTCGTCACGTAGAATGTAGCTGTATTATAATTATTTCTACCAAATTATAACTCAATCGGCTTAAAAGTTTTTCAGTAAACCTGCACGCCAATTTCGAAAATGGAGTTTTGAGAAAAACGCGTTTGAAATTTACCTAGAATTTCAATTAAATTGCACTAAGTACTTGTAGTAACTAATGACTTGAATTGCAGATTACTGAAGTAATCTGTCATAAAGTAATTAAATTATAAATTATCGTAGTAATTGTAATTGTTAGTTGTGAATTTAATTACTTTTTGCCCATCTTTGCCTGCCTCTCTGCGCTCTTGCTTTTACCTGCGGCGCGCGCTCGGAATCCGAGCGGTGAGGCACAGCATTGACAGGCTGTAAAAGTTTTTCGAATTTCGCTTTAAAACTTTGGGAAAACATTCTCCATGTATAGTTCTATCGTTTAGAAAAGAAAAAAAGAAATAGATTTTCTGATCGTTGTAAATGTATATCCCGCCTTAAGGCCGGAACCTGAATTAGAAGGGCCAAAAAGGGTTTTTTCGGGAATCTTTTCAGAAGGGAAAAAAACAAGTAAGCCCAGTAAACATTGAGATAACTTTTCATGTATATTTGAAATGTATGAAAAAAAAAATCAACATGAAACAATAAATGACTGCAGATTTATCGGCCTATTCCATGTGCGTCTTGCTACTGCAGTCCCCAATCGGCGGGAAAGATGCAGCTCGTAATTCTTGACCGAGCCCAATAAACCAATAAAATTTTCAATTGTCATATATTTTTCTTCTGGGTGAATTAAGAAAAAGCTAAAAAAATCGTGAAATTATAACTTTTCTCAGGTTTGAAAAAAAGTGTTATTAAAAATACTTTAAGGCGTTACCCCCACTTGTAGCGCAAAAAAGGCCTTTTTCATGAATTTTTTTGAAGAAAACACAAAACTTTTTTAATCGATCAATATACCATCTTAAAGAACACATCTTGAAGAAATTTCAGTAATTTTTCTATTGAAAAATATTACATTGTTTAGTGGCAAATGGCCGTCAATGAAATAATGTTTTTATATACACGATTTGCGGTGACCAACATTGCGGCGAAGTGGATCATCTGAAAAAAAAATGCGGATGGATTTAGTCAAATATAAGTATAAATTAGTCTTTAATCGAAGGATTTTAAAAAATATTCATTTTTCACAAAATGGCGGACAGTCAAAGTTAATGGTTCGATTTTAACGAAAAAAAACGGCCGTTTTTGGCTATAAAACGGCCATTTTTTTCGAAAAAAAAATCGAACGATTAAAGGCTACATTTTTATGTATTAAATAAGCCTGCAAAATTTCAAGAAGATCGGTTCATTAGTGTTCGAGTAATCTCGGTCACCGACTTCAGAAATGCCATTTTGAGAAAAACGCGTTTAAAGTTTCAATTTCAATTTACACGAAGAAAATATTTTTTTTTTGTAAACTTACATAGAGTCATCTATTCCGGGCCCGTTTTTATAAATTCCAGTCTATTATATAAACGTTGTGAATGCCAGGTATACGACCCTTTTCATCGAACAATGCATTGAAGGTCGGAGGGAGGGTCGAGCGCGCCAGACGGCAGACTGGCCGGTCGTTTACGCAACGGATTCTTCTCTTTCAACGCTCATATCTCAGTAAATTTTGTTCGGATCGACTTGAAATTTTCAGGACATATTCTCAGATACTTATACTTCAAAAAAATGCAATAAAAAAATCGGTTTTTTCAAAATCGCAAGTGGGGCTAACCCCTTAAGGGGCTATACCAGTGTGAAAAGCTTCAGCCTCTCAGCAGGCATTATTCGAGGAAAAGGAGGGTCCACTGTATGGGCCAGGTATAGCTGATTAGCAGTTTTCATGGTAAATATCATTTTATCTTGCAAAAATCGATAGTTAAATCTTTGAACGCGTTTTTCTCGGAAAAAGATTTTTCAAATTTGCTGACTTTGTAACTCAAAGAGCAATTATACGATTGACTCGAAATTTCAACCGAGTACTTTTGAATATATTTACTCTATAATGACGTACAATATTTTTGATTGGCTGAAAATTGACGATTTGGCATTGAAAAAACGACCTTTTTATAGGCAAGGAAACAGACTTTTTTCATAACTACGCCATTTTGTTAAATTTTGATATTTTTCGAAAATCCTACGTCATTGTGCAAGAAATACCTTCCAGTTTAACGACATTTTTTCCTTTTTCGGTTTCAGCTACTTAATCGGCCGGAATCATGTCAGCAGTGGAGGAATTTTTTTCTTGGCGCCTCCGAAGGTAGCGCATAAGTCGCGTGGATCTCAATATTTTTCTATGAAACAATTATGTAATATAGGTCAAATATAGCCAAATGTATTTTTAATTTCCCGAAACATTTAATTGAGTACTTTTGTTCCAAAAAATTCCCGAAAATCACCCAAATTTTCAGCGTTCACACTGGTATAGCCCCTTAACGTGCTATAAAAATGATTTAAAAATACTTTTTCAACGACTTTTTTAATTCACTTAGAAGAGATTTTCATAGTGAAGAAAATAAATTTTGGTTTGATTCAATAGGTCGTTAGGTTTTTAATAAGGTTTGGTTGCCTGCCAATTTGGATAAATCGTAAAAATGTGAAATCGTGAACATTTCAATAGGAGGAAATATCAATATCAAATATCAATCGCTTCTCTGCTTTTGGCCTTGTATTTTCGAAAATATTTGCAATTGGCTTCTGTAACTTTGTAAATATATTCTTGGATAGTTTCCCAGGTAGGAATTGACGATGAAAAAAGGGCTCGCCAAGCTCCGAAACAAGGCTCACATTTTTTAATTCAGGCTGAGCACCAGCCTGATTTCAGGCCTAGCTGAAACCCTGAATGATAACGCAGTTTCAGGCCGTTGCACACAGGCGTGACCAAAGGCTGGTAAAAAAAACCTGTACTAAGTCTGAAACGACGAAACAACAAGGTTCAAAACGAGCCTTAATTAAGTCTCCACGAGCATTTATGACCAGGCTTATCCCAAACTCTTCTCGAGGCTATATGAGGCCTGTTTTTAGTTTTCTATATTCTACATTGGGGTAAATTTAATAAATTTGTGAAGAATTCAATTTATTTATAATATATATTTATTATTCATTATATTATTTGATATAAAATATATATAAAACATATTTTAAACACAACACTTTATTTTATTTATTGTTTATGGGACACGTAATACACAGAGTGTACGCAAACTCCAGAGAGTGAGTATATACGAAATCTGTGTGCGACGAGAAAAAAACTTTTTTCTGTACCTGATAAATATCGATAAGAGAATATGTTTAAATGTTCTGAGCTGCCTCCTTCGCTTTCGTTTTTCGTGCCTTCGCACCCGACAAATTTATTGCTAATTTTTTTTTTCATACAAGTACAGAAAGAATATTATTTAAAATTTATTTTATTTTATCACAACCTGAAACAAGCCTGCATCCAGCTTTGATTTTTTAGCCTTAAAATTCACTGGCTGAATAAAGCTTGAAATAACCCTGAGTTTAGGCTAAGCAGCCAGTCTTGGTTCCAGGCTGCTCCAAACGATGCAATGAAACCTGGCCCAGGTCTGTCTCACTCAGGCTCGGTGAAACAAGGCTCGCACAAGTTTGTCTCCATCGTCAGCCTTTTGATTTCCTACCGCGGTTGTCTATCGATTTAAGCAATAATAAAAACGATTTTTCGGGCCTTCTAATTCAGGCTCCCGTCCTCTTTATTCGCGGAGTAGATAAAACCTAAACCTCCCGAATGCGTCCGTATTAATTTGTTTACTTTAACCAACACTATTTTAATATTGTAAATATTGCAAAGGTGTTTTTAAAACGTCGATAATTATCGATGTCCGGAGTGGGGAATTTTTTTTTAAGTTTCGAAAGTATGATGAATATACGGACATGCAGAATCCGCAACATTCTCTTGTATATCTTTGATGACTCGTCCCACTCGTGTTCGATTCACGTTCGGCATTCACGTTTTACATGCGCTATCGGTCTATGTACGTGCATACTGAACGATACATGCCGAGTGCAATTTCCCCGGTAAATTTCCATCAAAGTTTGTCAACAGTCGCCACGTACGCTTGCTCTCTCGGTATATGTGCTCAATGAGTTCTTGCGTCGTATCAAAATATTGCCTCATTGGAACCGGATGTCCGCTTGCGAAAGCAGGTCGGAACCTATTCGTACTCCAAGGGATAAAGGGATTCATTACGTAAATAGCACGCGTCGCTGCAAATTTACTACGGGCTGGTGACATTGGCGTAGCCAGGACGGGGGGGGGGGGGGGATCCCCCAACCCCCAGAAGAAAATCGATTCAAAATGATTAAATTCAACAAATCGATTGATTTTATTTGTTTCACCCAATCAAGCATAAAAAAAATAATTTCATCAAACTCGAGCCATTTCGTTCGTCGTAATTTCGTAACTTGTATGAAAAGTAGCATTTCATTGCGTAAATTAAATAGATATTTAAATTTCCCCATTAAGGGGTTAGGCCACTCTAGAGGCCGAAAAAATAGGCTTTTTGGGCATTTCTTTTTCAGAAAAAACTACAAACTAAATCGAGATTACAAAAAGGGTGTTTATCATACATATCAGTAACTGTATACAATAATTTTTTTAAGGGGAGAGTAGGGGTTTCAACGTGAAAAAAAACACTATTTTGCTAACTTTTTTCATATAAATGGATAGAGTAAATTTATTGAAACCTTTTGTATATTGTTGAGTGTCATTTCAAGAACATTTCGTGAAATTTGTACGCGAAAATATCCACAAACAAGCCGGCAACAAAGCTTTACAAATCAAGTACCATTAAAATTTAGTCAAAGTATCATTAAATCCTCCCCCAAACGGTCTTTGATAATTTTTTTTTTCATTTCTAAATTTTTGGTGGTCATGTAAAGTGAAAAGTGCTATTTTTCACGAAAAAGTCCGCCATTTTGGGGGTGGAAAAGCTCCTCAATGTAAAAAAAATCTCAAACTAAGCGTTGGGGGGAGATATTTTATATGTAGAAAGTGTGTACCAAGTTTGAAATAAATCGGTCATGTAGTTTTTAAATGGCAGTGAACACGGACTTTGAAAGAGTGGTTTCGAGAAAAATACGGCACCGGCTTGTTTGTGGATATTTTCGCGTACAAATTTCACGGAATGTTCTTGAAATGACACTTAACAATGTACAACAGGTTTCAATAAATTTACTCTATCCATATAGATGAAAAAAAATCGCAAAAAAGTGTTTTTTTTCAAGCTGAAACCCCTACCCTCCCCTTAAAGCGATTAATTTTAAAATGGCAGCTGTGCAACGTTTATCTCAAAACTGCATTTTTTAAGTTGACCGGAAACATAACTCAGGCAATTTTCAACCGATTCACTTGAAATGTTAAATATAGGTTGAAAAATACATTGTCTATAGAAGTACGTAGGATTTTTTTTTATATTGCATAGGTCATTTGTTACGCGACGATTTTTTAGGCAAATTTTTCACTTTCCAAAAATTTGCCTAAAAAATCGTCAGATTGTTAATAATTGTTAATAACAAATAGCCTATGCAATATAAAAAAAAAATCCTACGTACTTCCATAGACAATGTATTTTTCGAGATACATTCAACATTTCAAGTGAATCGGTTGTCAATTGTCTGAGTTATGTTTCCGGCCAACTTAAAAAATGCAGTTTTGAGATAAACGCTGCACAGCCGCTATTTTGAAATTAATCGATTCAAAAAAATTATTGTATACAGTCACTGATATGTGTGATAAACACCCTTTTTTGTGATCTCGATCTATTTCGTAGTTTTTCTGAAAAGAAATCCCTAAAAAGCCTTTTTTTGGCCTCTAGAGTGGCCTAAGGCCTTAAATCAACTGTGGGCAAGACAATTACATTAGAATTGCGGGCGGATACACTATCAGAAGAATACTGGAAGTGATCTTCGCCCCCCCCTCCACCTTTGAGGGGGGAAATACCTTTAGGCGAGCAAAAAATTTGCTACCTTTCATGATTTTTTGAAAAATGGAAGATTTCTCTACCATTTTTGAGACTTGGCGTATGTTTTATTACTATTTTTAGCTGTTACATAGTATTTTTTATCAATCTTCAAAAATGGCGGAGGTATGGTACGATTTTCTAAACTGCAGTTTCAAAACTGGCGAGACGTATAGATGAATAAGTAATCGACCGATTCAAATAAAATTTGGTATACATATTTCGAACCTTATTGTCTCAAACATGACCCTAAATATTTTTGAAAATAAAAAACCCATTATGAAAAGAAAAATTGAGAATAAAAACCCCATTACAAAAAAATTTAATTCGTTTTAGCATTTACTACCAAGTAATAGATTATATCATTGTAAATCTAAATCACCCATTTTAGAATCTACCGTTAGCTCATGCAGATGACGTATCTTTTAAAGTGAATATAAAGAACGGAGAGGATTTTATCAATAATTATTTTTAAACATTCATAATTGATACGCTGAAGCGATGGCCATGGAAAGCATACTATCATTTAAAAATGATAAAATAAATGCTGGACATTTGTGGCCTTAAGCCACTCTAGGATTTTCCAAAAAACAATTCTTTTTTTTTTGTTAACAGGTACCTTGGTACCTATAAAATTACATTCCAAAAGATTATGGGTGTGAAAAATCTCTAAGTACTCGATTTTCGAATTCCTCTGCAGGCATTGCAGATTAAAGGTATTGGAACATTATTCATTTCGTGACTTTCTACTAACTTTAAACGCGTTTATCTCAAAACTACATTTTTCAAGTCAGCCGGACTCACAACTCAAACATTTTCCATTCGCTTGGAATTTTAACTGTTAATTTAGAATTACATTTTCTGAGGCACAATGTAGAATTTTTAAAAATTATATTGCATAGTTCCTTTTTTATAAACAATTTTCTGACGACTTTCTCATATACTTTTTGTTTTAGAAATGCGCCATTTTGACAAAAAACAATATATCAAAAAAATCCTAGGTACTTCTATAGCTATTTTTATATATAATCGAAAAAACTTTAGTGTCTCATCATGGCTCAAAAATTATAGGAGCTGTTGGTCCGACCGTTGACTTTCCAAAAAATAAAGGCGTCATTGGAAAAATGCTGCACAGTCGCTATTTTGACATATATCGCTGTGAAAAAATAATTTTTGTATAGTCAAATACGTGTATAATGAAACTCCTATTTTGTAATTTTGGATTATTTTATGGTTTTGCTGAAAAAAAAAATTACAAAATATGCCCTTTTTGGCCTCCAGGGTGGCCTAAGGCCTTAAGGCAGTAGTCTGCTTTAGAAGCCAAAAAAAAGCGTTTTTTCAGCAATTTTTTTGAAAGGGAAGGAAATGATTGCGGTAAACGAAATTTTGAGACGATAGTGTATTATATTCAAGCTTTAAAAAAAAAAATTTATTATTAAAAAATATTGAAATTTTTCAAAGTTGTAACGATTTTTCTGGGGCGCCTGGAGTCTGCACTCGTAAATCGGTGCCGGTGATGGAGGTCGTGCGATGCATCTGAAACAGTCGAACCAAATTTTTGTTTAGTTTTTATAAGTTCCTTTTCTATATGAACTAAAAAAATACCGAAGAAATCATGAAATTCCAAATTTTTTCGAAGTTTGAAAAAAAAATTCACTTTTTTGAAAAAAAAAAAAATTCACTTTAAGTTGCAAAACAAGTAATTTAAATAGTGCTTTTGTCCAACTTTTTTAGTTAAAATAGAAGATAATTTAATACTGAAGCTAGATCACTGATTTTTTTCGATCGGACATATATTGTTTTTGCTATCGCCGGCACCGTTTTCTAAAACTTGTGAAAATGAAAACTCGAGAAAACGGGCTTTAAAGTTTTCGGTCCAAAAAAATATAAGTTTTTGGATACTTACACTAATTAGATGTTAATCAGCTATCCCCGGGCCATACAATAATCCTTCCTCTTCTTCAAATCGATTTTTTGAAGCCTGTAAAGCAGACTACTGCCTTAAGAAAGCACATTAAAAACGAGTACTGCCCTAACTGACATAAACTCCGCCAAGCGGCAATAGGAGTATGTACTTTCAGTGGGCTCGACTATCTGTGAGAGGAGTTTTTCTGCCACCGTAAAAACGTGCTTGAGAGGCGAACTGCTTCAGAAAGGATTCTCTCCTATATCACTGCCGAACGTAGATAATGACATTGTTAAAAAGAATATTCGAACTAAATAAGTGTTGGGCCTATTTGCAGGAAAAAATAGAAAGCTGAGACCAAAGCTGGACAGAAAACTTTTAATTCGTTAATTAACGAAGTTAATATTGCCAACGATTTCACTTTTAAGTTGAATTTTAAAACTATCAACGGTCTTATTAACTTCCGTTAAATTGAAATTCCATTAATTTAAGGGGGAAATCCCCTTAGACGCGCGAAAATGAGTCATTTTTCATTTTTTTTAAAGGTGATAAAATAATCGCATCATTTTAAAATGTTGACTTTATTTTATTTCAACTTTCAAGTGTTAAATTTTTATTTTCTTCTTTATAGAATACAATATAGCGTCGTTATAAGGTATTCCTTTAGGCGTCTTTTGAAAAACTGCTCAAAAAATTATTGATCGATCTGGCTGAAATTTTGGGAGGTTCCTCACTACAACATTATTGGCGCAGACCTGCAATCTTTTTAGGACATTTTTTAACTACCATTTTCGTCTATAAATAGTGACTTAAAAAAATAAAAAAATGTTTTAAATGTATTTCGAAAGTGTATTTATTAAATGGAAAAACTTTTATATCAATATCTATAATATAAAGCTTTCAAAAAAATTCATGAAAATAGCGTTCATTGCGTCTAAAGTGAGAAGATCCCTTAATGGTTCATTATTAAATATACATGGTTCACGATGTGCAAGATGGGCTTTTTTCTCAATGTTTCCAAAGATTGAGTTTGCGTTAATCCGTTGTTAAAAATGTTTATTCTTTGTCCTAAAAAGCCCAAAAAAATCACATACGTTAAACTATTCTTTATCGCTGATGTTTTGTAGTGAAAATAAAACTTTAAAAATTTCGCAAAGACTCCGTATAGTTTAGACAATAATATAGATATATTTTTTAAATCTTTAATTGTGGCTACCGCTCCAACCTCCTTAAAGCTTCATTTTTTATGTGCATTACGTGATTATCGACTATTATGTAAATTTTACTAAAAAAAAACGCATGATAGTACAGCCGTGCTGTCTATTGGAATCGGAAAAAATTACAAGGCTAGTTTTTTGACAGGTGATTTTGTAGGTACCGTGGATGCTAAATCCAAGTTTGCCTAAAAATCGGGGTGTAGGGTTTTTTTTAGGGGATGAAAGGCGATGGAAGTGGATTAATGCCAAACTACAATCCCTGCGAGGTCGGCGCCGGGAGACAAAATGTTCAGAAAAATCGGGGCTATATTTTTGTCCACAGCGCCAAAGTCGTGGAAGTTCATTTTGGAGGCAAAAAAGTGGGGTGAAATTTTGAAAAATCATTTTTCATTGGATAACTCTTTAGGAAAAATTCATACAATTTTTGATCAAGTTGGAACATTGTAGCCCTTGAAAAGACGCGTCGATCGGGTATTTGATCAACGCTCTCCGAAAATATCTTCACCCCCAAAATAATTGTTGAAATATTTTAAAAAATTGTTTATTGCATAACTCAAAAACAATCGATTTTTCGGGGATGGTTTAAATGTACGAAATGTAGAGAATAATTTTCTCTACATTTTCGCTCCTATGGACCACTCTTGAATATTGATTTTTCGAACCCCTCTCGGAGGTTGAAAATTTAAAATAAAATTCCGGGACAACTATTGACCGAAAATAAAGAGACACGAGTTTGGCGCTGTGGACAAAAATCTAGCTGAGGGTTCAAGCTACAAATTCTTCCACAGCGCCGAATTTGTACGGTCAATAGTTTTCCCAGAATTTCATTTTGAATTTCCAACCCCCGAGGGGGGTTGGAAAATCACAATTCAAAGGTGGTCCATAGAAAGGAAAATATACAGAAAATTATTCTCTACATTTCGTACATTTGAACCATACCCGAAAAATCGATTTTTTGTGAGTTGTTCAATAAACAATTTTTTTTTGGTACTTTAACCATTTTTTGGAGGGCGAAGAAATTATCGGAGAGTGATGATCAAATACTTGATCGACGCGTCTTTTCAAGGGCTACAACGTTCCCATTTGAACAAAAGGTGTTCGATTTTTTTCTAAAGAGTTATTAAATTAAAATTGATTTTTCAAAATTTCACCCCACTTTTTCACTTCCAAAATGAACTTCCACGACTTCGGCGATGTGGACAAAACTAAAGCCTGGATTGTTCTGCACATTTCGTCTCACGGCGCCGACCTCGTAGGGGTTGTGGTTTGGCATTAATCCACCCCCATACCCTTTCATCCCCTTAAAAAACTCTACACCTACAAAATCACCTGTCAAAAAATTAGCCTTCTTCTAATTTTCTCCGATTACGGGGGTTTTCAGCGACAGCACGACTGTACTATGATTGTGAACGGAAACACTTTTTTGTCGGGCCGCCACCGTGACGATGCGCCCCTCCAGAAAATGCTGGCTACGCCAATGGCTGGTGGCGTGCCCCTACAGCCTACAGGCATCAATCGAATGTTTTTTTTCAGGAATTAAAACGCAAAAACTCGATACATCTATAAGTGCAGCGATAGTCTCTCAATTGTATAAAGGCACCACACCATGGTAAAAAATTATTTTTTGTTTTCATTTTCTGAAAGATACGTTCATTAAAAATGCTCTTACCAAATTTTTTAAAGAAATTTGTAACATTGGCGGTAATACAGAATTTAAGGGGTTATACCTAGTTGCAAGGCCGAAAAAGTCGTTTTTCTACGATTTTTTATAAGGGATTTTATTTTACAAATAAAAAAAGTATTAAGACATGTAGTGGTATCTTCTAACTTCATATAGGAATTTTTAGTTTTTAGAATATTGGGTTTTCGGTTTGGGTTATCTAAAATTAAAAAAAAACCAAAAAGATTCTATCAGTGGATAGATGAATCTAGGTGTTGATCGAAGGAATAGTCGAAATGTTGACTTTTGACAAAATGGCGGCTATGTAAAGAAAATTTTTGGATTTTCGACCAAAATGCTCGCGAAAAATTGTTCAAATAAATAGAAATAATTATCGGAAATCTTATTCCTTCGATCAATACCTGAGTAATATATCTAAGAAGGTTGTGTTAAAATTTCAGACCGATCGGTTGAGCCGTTTTTGAGAAATCGTGCTCACCGACTTTGAAGACATTGTTTTGAGAAAAACGCGTTCAAGGTTTCAAGAGTGGTTTACACATGGTTAAATTTTTTTTTTCACGCGTGTATTTCCCAGAATATTTGCCGAATCGATTTGAAATTTTCAGAAAATATACTCAAATATATGTACATTCCGAAAATGCAATAAAAAAATCAATTTTTTGAAATTTTCAACTAGGTATAACCCCTTAATGTGAAACCGTTCGAAGCGCAACGGCCGCGCCGAGCGGCAGACGTGCGGCTTTGAAAGCGTTTTTCTCGAAACTACGTTTTTCAACCTGGTTGATAACATGTTAAAAAAAAATTTCATCCGATTTGCATGCGCCAAGTCTTAAACTGTTCGAAAATCCAGTCTCTCTGACACCACGCAGGGATTTTTTTTATAAAGAGCCCCATTCTATTTTTTTTTATGAACGATAAAAATTTTCCATGAAAATCGGAAATAAAATTTGCTAGTCCGCTATTTTTTTTAGGTATCGAAATTCCCCTACGTGATGCTGTAAACTTATATGTCTAGTTTCTAAATATATTTTTATTTCATTTTTCAAATGAACCGTGTGGCTTAAGGGGTTACCCCCACTTGCGATTTTGAAAAAATAGATTTTTTTTATTGCATTTTTTTGAAGTTTAAGTATCTGTGAATATGTCCTGAAAATTTCAAGTCGATCCGAACAAAATTGACTGAGATATGAGCGTTGAAAGAGAAGAATACGTTGTGTAAACGTCCGGCTAGTCTGCCGTCTGGCGCGCTCAACCCTCCCTCCGACCTTCAATGCATTGTTCGATGAAAAGGGTCGTATACCTGGCATTCACAACGTTCATATAATCGACTGGAATTTATAAAAACGGGCCCGCAATAGATAACTGTATGTAAGTTTACAAAAGAAAATATTTTCTTCGTGTAGACTGAAATTGAAAGTTTAAACGCGTTTTTCTCAAAATGGCATTTCTGAAGTCGGTGACCAAGATTACTCGAACACTGATGAACCGATCTTCTTGAAATTTTGCAGGCTTATTTAATACATAAAAATGTAGTCTTTAATCGTTCGATTTTTTTTTCGTTAAAATCGAACCATTAACTTTGACTGTCCGCCATTTTGTGAAAAATGAATATTTTCAAAAATCCTTCGATTAAAGACTAGTTTATACTTATATTTGACTAAATCCATCCGCATTTTTTTCTTCAGATGATCCACTTCGCCGCAATGTTGGTCACCGCAAACCGTGTATATAAAAACATTATTTCATTGACGGCCATTTGCCACTAAACAATGTAATATTTTTCAATAAAAAAATTACTGAAAGTTCTTCAAGATGTGTTCTTTAAGATGGTATATTGATCGATTAAAAAAGTTTTGTAGTTTTCATTTTAAAAAATTCATGAAAAAGGCCTTTTTTGCGCTACGAGTGGGGGTAACGCCTTAATCACTGTCAACCGCCGAGCAGCAATTTCGTCGGTGTGTCCTCTTGGAAGCGGCGTACACCGCAAACTATACTTTAGATTCGAGTACAAAAATTTGTATACAGTCTTCTACATGTATATATTGACTATGAGTATTAATGAAAAAAATTCCATTCATCGTTTGCATGAAAATAATTACGAAAAATACACCCTCGTACCGCGCACGAACCGTGGTGTGGTGCCTTAAGATAAAGGTAGAATCAGAATTTGAAAAATAGAGTTGAGTAAATATTTGTTCAACAAAACACTTGTTCAACAAGTTTTGCACCCACGATTTTTATTTTATTTGAAAAAAAAAGGTCAATGGGCCAAGTTTGCATCGTAACGATAACGATTGTCATGAGTTATCATTATCGTCGCATTGTATCAAATTGGGACAAAGAACGGATGAAAAATGAACATAATCCGCGTTCCCCCTTAAGCTGAACTGGCCAAGAATAATAAATCACCTCATATGAATATCCGACGGATCCTTTCTCGTCCATCGTATTGCGAGAAGCAATATCACGTTGACGTCTCAACGAGAACAGCACGGAAGCGCCCAGAGCCTTCTGAGAGCAGCTTTATGAAATTACTCGATTCCCGGACTCTGTCACATAATCTCCGACTGTCGTTATAATATTCCTGGCTCGGCAATTCGTTTCCTCGAAATTGGCAAAAGTCGGTCGCAAAGTTTCTTTACATCAACGAGAGCTGCGCCGTAACTTTTGTCCAATTCAAAATTGAATCCAAACTCGAGCTGACGAGTAAAAACGAATAGGGATATAATTTATTTCATGCGAAATCATTTACATAATTGCCATCGCAATATTCAGACACGCTCGAGGTGTTTTTTTTATTCGCGGGAAAGCCAAATTGAGAAATATCTTCGCGGTTGGAGGTTTTCGTGAAATAGCCACAAATGATACACTGAAGAATAGGGAATCGGACTATTTTACAGAAAGTGTTCAAAATTAACCATAATGTATGAATATAGCCACGAAAAATGTTATTTTATATAAATGAAGCTTTTTAAGTACCTAAAACTATGTCTGAATGTTATTTTTTTGAAATTGCCGCGCAAATACTACGCCACGTCTTTCAGAACGCGTGACGTCATATGTGTGTAAACAAACGACAAGCTAACCTCGAAATCAAGTGCAAGGTGCCATCTTTTACGTTTTCGTGAAGTCAAAAAACGTAAACAAGAGACGAAAACGTAAACAAGAGCGAAAAATACCCGCATATAAAGGTTTGTTTACATACGAATTCGTTTACATACGAATGACATCATACGCTGTGATTGGTGTTTCGTTCGAGGTGAAGAACAGATTTAAAATATTTGAATTATTTGATTTTATTTATTGATTACAAAATATAAATCACAATTATTTAACGAAAATATTGATTGGAAGATCGTGTTAATTATATAAACTACATTTTACTCTTATTTTAACGACATTTTAAACTACATATACACTTATTTTAACTACATTTTAGATTTTTTCTGATTACCGTCCGATTGCCTAATTCTCCGTCGAAATATACAATTTGCCAACTTCTCGCGCGTTTAGGAGGTTGGAGCAGTCCAGCTGAGTCTAATGACGGTTTATGAATTTTCTTTCAACCCCAAAAAAATACATACGAGGTATGGATTTATTATGTACGTGCTCATTTTTCATAAAATATATAATTACAGGGCAGATTAATGCATTTGATATTTTTATTACGTGAATAACAAAAACTTTTGTGTTACTACCAACTTGAAAAAGTATAACATTATGGATGATTATTATGAAAAAACTGCGTAAGTGAATGTTTTATACAACTCCGAATGAAATTTTGAGTCACTTATAATGATGCCTATTTATATTTACATCACGAAATTATTTATTATTGCGATTAATTAATATTGAGCGTTGCTGAGATACGGCAACTTCGCGGACATTGAGGTTAACAATAATACTCTTCATTCGCCAGTCAAGATTCGTAGTATTTTATCAAACCTTGATGGTTCAATATTGAATATAAACGGGTTACGATGGGCAAGATGGGTTTTTTTTCTCTAAATGTTTACCGAGGTTTAGTTTGCGTTTATTCATTGTTAGAAATTGTTTATCTCTGTGCTAAATAGCAAAAATAATTACATCACCCGTAGTGTGAACGTCTTGCCTATCTAACCGCACGTGAAATTACATACATTAAGGGGTAAGGCCTCAGTAGAAGTTTCAAAAAATCGATTTTTTTACAACTTTTGAATAATACAATATTTTTAAAATTCCGTACGTACTTCTCTAGGTATTCTAATGTAGATTGACGAGAATTTTTGGTTTTTGTTCTAGGTAGAAAATTGTGGATGCTAAATGTCACGCCGCGGAGCGCCTAAAAAAAAAATAAAAAAATAAAATATTAGTAATCGGCCAATGTACATAGAAAAAATATATATATATTTTCTACCAGCTTGATATTCATACTAAATAAATGTGCAATTAATTTTATGAGTAAATCAAATTCGCACGTGATTTTATACCCGATACCCTTAACCCCTAACCCCTTAAGTGACTATTCTACCGTGAGGGCTAAAAACAGAAGCAATTTTCAATGTTTTTTTTTTAAACTGTTGCATGTAACGGTACAATGTTTTTTTCGCTTAAAGGTACACTATTACAGAATAGAAAACCATTTTTTTCTTTTATATAAATGTTTATTTATTTAACAATTTATAATCGTGTCAAGGCATGAAAAAAAGGTATGTTTGTCGCGTTGATGATTTGCGCTCTCCAGGTAATCGGAAACAAAAAATTCAAAAAGATTCTTAATCGGTGTGAGTGTCGCTATCGCCTGAACTAGAATTATCATTTTATATTGCAAAATAACAAAATGGCGGCGTTTTTTGCAAAAGTGTTTGAAAAACACGTTTTTTCTCGTCATAATACGGGCGAAAGTATGAGTTAAAATTAATATTTTTAAATAATCCCTGCCCGGGCAATAGCCATACAAATGCTGAATATGGAGTAAAAAAATTCGCCCGATTGGTTAAGCCGTTTTTCCGAAATCACCAACGCCAGGTGAAAAAAGTCGTTTCGACAAAAAGGCTTAAAGTTTACTATACTATACTATACTATACAATACTAACCGGTAGAGGATCCTTTTACGCACACAGTGAAAAGAGAGACCACTGCTATACAGTAAATGTATAGAAGTATACGTGTATGTGTATACTCACGTATAACTTCAAAACAGCTGTTCCCAAGAGCTATCAGGGAGGCACGCGGGGACCAGAGCCAAGAGCTTCTACTTTGAAGCGCTATACTGAGTCGACAAAGTGAAAATCGACTTTACCAGCAATTGGATATCAATTCTATGACGGAATAGAATAAAAAATGCATGAAATAAAAAGTTCCATTTTATCATCCCCTCACAGTACAATAGCCCCTTAAACTATTTTTCGTCTCTGCTTTTGTGTGGTGAAACAATTTCCAAAAAATCGTAAAGCCTCAGTATAGTCTAGACAATAACGTATATATATATTTTTTTTAAATCTTGGATTGTGACTAACACTCTAACGTCCTTAAGGCGGGAGCTTGAATTAGAAGGTCGAAAAAAGCGTTTTTTCGGTAATTTTTTTAGAAGGGAAAAAAACAAGTGAGCTCAGTAAATATCGAGGTATCTTTTCATGTATATTTAAAATGTATAAAAAAAAATTAAACATGAAACGATAAATTACTGCAGATTTATTAGCCTATTCCATGTGCCCCTTGCCACTGCAGTCCCCAATCGGCGGGAAAGATGCAGCTCGTAATTCTTGACTGATCCAAATAAACCAACAAAATTTTCAATTGTCATATATTTGTCATCTGGCTGAATTACGAAAAAAACTGAAAAAATTGTGAAATTATAACTTTTCTCGAGTTTGAAAAAAAATGTGTTCAAGGCGTTACCCCCCCCCCCCCCCCCACTTGTGGCGCAAAAAAGGCCTTTTTCATGAATTTTTTTGAAGAAAACTACAAAACTTTTTTAATCGATCAATATACCATCTTAAAGAACACATCTTGAAGAACTTTCAGTAATTTTTTTATTGAAAAATATTACATTGTTTAGTGGCAAATGGCCGTCAATGAAATAATGTTTTTATATACACGGTTTGCGGTGACCAACATTGCGGCGAAGTGGATCATCTGAAGAAAAAAATGCGGATGGATTTAGTCAAATATAAGTATAAACTAGTCTTTAATCGAAGGATTTTAAAAAATATTCATTTTTCACAAAATGGCGGACAGTCAAAGTTAATGGTTCGATTTTAACGAAAAAAAACGGCCGTTTTTTGGCTACAAAACGGCCATTTTTTTTCGAAAAAAAATCGAACGATTAAAGACTACATTTTTATGTATTGAATAAGCCTGCAAAATTTCAAGAAGATCGGTTCATTAGTGTTCGAGTAATCTTGGTCACCGACTTCAGAAATGCCATTTTGAGAAAAACGCGTTTAAAGTTTCTCTTTCAACGCTCTTTCAACGCGGATTCTTCTCTTTCAACGCTCATATCTCAGTCAATTTTGTTCGGATCGACTTGAAATTTCCAGGACATATTCTCAGATACTTATACTTCAAAAAAAATGCAATAAAAAAAAATCGATTTTTTCAAAGTCGCAAGTGGGGGCAACCCCTTAAAAACACTTCAATGTGCTATAAAAATGATTTTAAAATACTTTTTTAATTCACTTAGAAGAGATTTTCATACTAAGAAAAATAAACTTTGGTTTGATTCAATAGGTCGTGTAGTTTTTGTGCTATCACGCCCGCCAATTTGAAAAAATCGTGAAACTAAAAACTGGAGAAAACGCGCTTCAAAATTTTCAACAGGAGGAAATATCGATATCAAATATCAATCGCTTCTCTGCTTTTGGCCTTGTATCTTCGAAAATATTTACAATTGGCCTCTGTAACTTTGTAAATATATTCATGGATAGTTTATCTATCGATTTAAGCAATTTAAAAAAAAACGATTTTTTGGACCTTTTATATGAGGCTCCCGCCTTAAACTATTTTATGTCTCTGGTTTTTTGTGGTGAAACAATTACGAAAAATTCGCAAAGGCTCAGTATAGTCTAGACAATAACGTGTATATATTTTTTTTAATCTTGGATTGAGACTAACACTCCAACTTCCTTAATCATCCTCCGTGTATTTCTCGCAGTAAATCAAGAGCTTTATTGCGGCGTAATTATTTTTCATTGCGAGCTAAAGAAAGGGAGCTTACGACGGACACGTGACGGAAAGCCGCGTGAAAAATCGTATTTACCGCGCGACAAAAGCGTTTCCGCTACGAGCAATGAGTCCGCGAGCGATCGAATAAATTAAGTGGTTTTTCTTCCGAGTGCTCGAGGCGAGAAAAAGGTGGAGATCCAAACGCGTGGGAGACAGAAGCATTTAATTAACGCGTTATAATTGTCGAGCCTGCGCGCTTCCGTGTGTCATTTATTTATTTATTTTTTGCACGAAACGGTACGTATACCAACTTTATAGGGTTATTCTTTTCAGGCGATGCAGATTTGTTTTTCTTATCTCTTGAGCCAAAGATCGTACGTTCAATTGTGAAATCTTCCCACCTTGTTCCCTCGTGGAATTCGAGCGTTTTTTCCATCCCACCTTATCGTCGCATCTCCAAGGCGACAGTGGCCTCTCCTTGGTTTCCCTGCGAATGAAGCACAATACGCTGAGAAATAAATTGAAACGACGAAGCGAGAAATATAACATTCATGAGTTTCGCGAATTAGCACACGTTGATGTCCCACTTTACTCAGCTGCGTTTCTCGACGGAAAAGCCAATGGATCTTTTTTCTCTAGAAGATTAAGGGAGAGCCGAAAATGGTAGAAAATACGCTCCACGAAGAAGCTGGAGGACTATTCCATGGCTCTGGATTCGCAGATTAATCGGTAGGTCATTCAGTCACAAAACGCTTGTGTTGAAACTTTAAGGGGGGAGATACCTTCAGGCGAGGAAAAAATTGCTGATTGGCATGAATTTTTTCTTCGAGTAAAGATTTCTCCACTATTTTTGGAACTTAGGGTATGTTTTTATTACTACACTGAGAAAATAAATCATTGATTCAATTGTAAAATTGTTGGTGTAAATAGTCGGATTTATTAGTCCAAACGAAACGCTATTGACTTTAAGGGGTTACCCCCACTTGCGATTTTGAAAAAATCGATTTTTTTATTGCATTTTTTTGAAGTATAAGTATCTGAGAATATGTCCTGAAAATTTCAAGTCGATCCGAACAAAATTGACTGAGATATGAGCGTTGAAAGAGAAGAATCCGCGTTGAAAGGGCGTTAAAAGAGAAACTTTAAACGCGTTTTTCTCGAAATGGCATTTCTGAAGTCGGTGACGAAGATTACTCGAACACTAATGAACCGATCTTCTTGAAATTTTGCAGGCTTATTTAATACATAAAAATGTAGTCTTTAATCGTTCGATTTTTTTTTCGAAAAAAATGGCCGTTTTATAGCCAAAAAACGGCCGTTTTTTTCGTTAAAATCGAACCATTAACTTTGACTGTCCGCCATTTTGTGAAAAATGAATATTTTTTAAAATCCTTCGATTAAAGACTAGTTTATACTTATATTTGACTAAATCCATCCGCATTTTTTTTTTCAGATGATCCACTTCGCCGCAATGTTGGTCACCGCAAACCGTGTATATAAAAACATTATTTCATTGACGGCCATTTGCCACTAAACAATGTAATATTTTTCAATAAAAAAATTACTGTAAGTTCTTCAAGATGTGTTTTTTAAGATGGTATATTGATTGATTAAAAAAGTTTTGTAGTTATCTTTAAAAAAATTCATGAAAAAGGCCTTTTTTTGCGCTACAAGTGGGGGTAACGCCTTAATAACATAATACAATTAAAACTTTTTTTTCATTCAAAAGATATATTGTTAGCCGAGGACAATATGCTACTGAAACTATTTAAAAAAATATCGCGAACAAATTATATAGTTTTGCATGCATTTTCTGCAACGAACAAAAAAAGCGTTTCAATTCATAACATGAATATTGTTGATTCGAGTACACAAGAAAAATCGAATTTCGCTCGTTTGATTCAGATAAACTTTCTGTTGAGTAAATATGTTATTTTTTTTCTTCACCATATCTGATATTGATTTCCAAGTACGTTATTCGTTAAAATATTAATATTTGATTTTGATTAAAAAATAATAAGCAAATGTCTGAATTGGATAAAAAATCATGCGAAAATAAAATGTTTCTTGCGCATTTGGTTGAAAAAAATTCAACCAAATCATGGCCGAGCGCCACCGAAATTATAGGTGTGAGGAAACCCGTAGTTCTCGGAGTAACCGCTAGGAGTCGCACGCGCGCTCGTTTCTCGTAAGCGTACCGCGAACCGAAAATCTACTTAAACGCCGGAGAAACTCTAAAGAGTACCGCTTCTTGGCCTGTGGCCAAGATCAAAGTGTAGTATCTGTTCTTATCAGTTGAATATCCGTTATTCTTTCCATGGATATTCCATTGCATATCTGATATTCTCATCCACTACTATCGTGGGTGATCATTCTAGTGCTCACTTTTTATTTAAGATTTAATACAAATTGAAAAACTTACGTCCCAAGGCATATTTGTTTCAATGCAGTAAAGAAATAATTAATTCTATTGATTATATTTTTGTACGAAATAAAAAATGTTGTAGCAACCGCTTGATTATTTCATCCATGCATCTACGGATTGTATATAGAATGATTTCAATAGTATATAATTTTATATGAAGGATAATGTAGATATTCAGAAAACGGAAGAGCTTTTTCAAATAAAATAATATGTTACTTAAATCAATCACATTTTCTTATATTTTATAGTATAGTAAAAATCTCATATATCGGTGGCACTCCGCAGCAGCACATTTATTTGGATCACCTAATATATTTTTTTGATTCAATTGGTTTTTTTTTCACTGTACTTTTGGCCGGTGCATGCTAATTTTTAAATTAATATTTAAAAATGACGCAGGTACGACACGGTCTTCTAAACGGGTTGCGGCGGATGTTGTCTGACGGCGTGACTCGTAGCGGGGCGGGATTAATCAGAAAAACAGTCAACGAAGTTTTTTCTTTCAGTAACACTCATACGCTGCATATGGACCAAGAAAAAGTGGGAAATGTTGAAAATCTATGAAATGGTACGCTTTGAAACAAAAAAATTGAATTTCACAAAAAAATGGCTACATTCTGCATTAAATTTTTTTTTTATTTTCAAAAACATTTACGGTCATGTTTGAGACAATAAGATTAGAAAGATTTATATCAAATTTAATTTGAATCGGTGGATCAGTTATTCATCAATACGTCACGCCAGTTTTAAAACTGCAGTTTAGAAAACCATACCATACCTGCGTCATTTTTAAATATTGATTAAAAAATACTATGTAACAGCAAAAAGTAGTAATAAAACATACGCTATGTCTGAAAAATAGTAGAGAAAACTTCCATTTTTTGAAAAAATGACGAAAGTTAGCAAACTTTTTTCCTCGCCTAAAGGTATTTCTCCCCTTAAACGCGTTTTTTAACCACTTTTTCGTGAACCTCATACAAGATAACTTAAAAACTATGGGATTAATCATTTTGCACAATTTCAGATAACATAATTACTGTCTATGTGAACGTAATGTTTCTGGAAAACAGTTTTTAAAAAACGACTTTTTCATTAACAAATGATATGAAAATGAAAATTTCATGAAAAATAGAACATTTTTTCAAACACGTATGACTTTTCAAATTTTTACTCCTCGGATTTTTTAGGTTCACGTAGAAGGTATGGGGCTTAGAAATCTCAAACTTCTTGGCTCTTGTACTTCTTGGCTATCGTACAAGATAACTCAGAAACTCTGGAATCGATCATTTTGCGATTTTGCATAATTTCAGATAACATTATTACTGTCTATGTGAACCTAATGTTTCTTGAAAATGATTTTTACAAACGAATGTTCCATTAACAAATACTATAGTAAAAATTTAATGAAAAATATAACATTTTTTCAAACACGTACCGTTTTTAGAAATTTCACTTTTCTCCAGATTTTTGAGGTTCACGTAGAACGTGTGCGTCTTAGAAATCTATAACTTTTTTGCTCCGATAATTCTGATCAATGCCCCAGACGCTAGGTAGCACGACGTGGAACAATTCAGGCGGCAACCGTCTCTGAAGAAAGTGTTGTGCAGCCACCAGTTTTAAGCGAGACTTTGTCCTTGAAATCGGCGGGAGATGTTAGCGGCTCACCATGAGCAGCCAGAAGAAGAGGAGGGATGCCTCTATGGACCAGGCATTGCTGATTAGCGGTAATTATAAACACATTTGTGTAAACACATTACAAAACTTTTAACGCGTTTTTCTCGAAAACACGTTTTTAAAAATGGCTGACATTCTCCTGACCGCTGTAATCAACATATCGACCTGGAATTTGGAGAGCATACTCAGAAAATATGTCTTCACGGAATGATGGATCGTTTTTTTCGATAGATACATTTTTGCATTTATAATTTATCTTTTTATGCGAAAAAAAACGCGAAAATTCGATTTTTTTTCAATTGCCGCCATTTTCCGAAATTTGTACTAAACGAAAAACCCATCCGTCATTCCATGACCAAAGGGTCACAGATTGATAATATGCTTTGAATTTGTGTTTCAGATCAACAAAGAGGGGGCAGTGATGTCAGCCGTTTACCTCCCGCGATTTGAGGACATGTTTTCGCGGAGCTGCAACGGCCGCCATTTTGTTTTTTTTTTTTAAAAAAAATTTTTTAACGTTCTGTATATCATGAATAAAAGCAAGAAAAAAACCGCACTCAAAAAGCTTTACTCGTTTCCTTTAAAAAAAATAAAATGTAAACACCTGAAATATGGCACTCCAAGGACAAAGTCTCCGTTAAATATACAAAAGAAAAACAAATACGGAAAATTCAAAGATGTAACAATATGTCCATAAAATTTCTATGTAAAATAAATTAATTCGACCAAAAAAATCTTGAAAGATTCGCTTCTTTTTGCTGCCCATAGCGATCTACCCCCTTACGCTCTCGCGAAACGATGTCAATTATTCAGGCTTTTCATCTCTGCATAACGAATGTAATTCGACGCTAAAATAATTCGAAAGTACGAGAAACGTTTAAAAAAAAATTGACATATCAACCTGTTCCAATGTCAAGAATTTTTGAACAATTTCATTGTTATTATAATTTCACTCAAAATTGACTCACTGGAGAAAATATCGAAATGCCAGTCGGGAAAATCTTCACATTACGAGGAGGTATTTATTCGTCCTTTTTTCACGTACATTTTCAACGTTGGATTTTCAGGATATCACGAAAAAAAAGAAAACAGCCACGCAAATAAAGTCCGACAAACTGTGTCAGGAAGCGATATACGTGTATAGTATTTTATAAGGCTATTTCCCTTCTCAAAACGATGTTTGTTTGCTTTTTTTTCGAACGCAACGAACGTGGATGTGAAAGCGATGTTTCAGGCTAGCGGCCTACAGTGACCCGTTGAGGGCACAGAATATAATGGACAACTGCAATACGCAGGGTACGATTGAAGGCATTCGTCAACACTCGATCTATATCTGATATTTACGTTCCTGACGGCTGTAATACAATATCAAACTGGTTGAGATAGCCTTTCGCTATACACTCGGCTTATGGTGCGTGATGAACGACCGTATTTCCTGTTTGGCCCTCTATATACATTCGATCCTGAGAGCCCTCGCGGAGTGTCAATGTTTGCTCATACGCACAGGAGCGGAAATACAACGCGGATGCCAGAAGAGTAGATTATAATTCTTTTAAAACTGGTTGAACGACGTTAACTTGGAGATTACTTTTTCCCCAATATTTCCCCAATAAACTTCGAACAATCTATCGTTGTGGCTGTTAAAGTTTGCTTTGTTCGCATATCAAATCGTTCCCTTTCCTTGCTCGCATCGTATCCTCAGGAATCATCACCGTGTAACGGGTCGAAACATAGCGGATCATAAGGATTTTTTTTCGATCGTTGAAATACGCTAATCAGTCTGATTTTTTTATGGCAAATCAAAGCACTCATGAAGGACAGAAAGTTTTTTTTAAACGTCAAAAAAAATTTTTTTACATTTTTTTAATGGTTGAAACAGTCTTTAAGGCGTTACCCCCACTTGTAGCGCAAAAAAGGCCTTTTTCATGAATTTTTTTAAAGAAAACTACAAAACTTTTTTAATCGATCAATATACCATCTTAAAGAACACATCTTGAAGAACTTTCAGTAATTTTTTTATTGAAAAATATCACATTGTTTAGTGGCAAATGGCCGTCAATGAAATAATGTTTTTATATACACGGTTTGCGGTGACCAACATTGCGGCGAAGTGGATCATCTGAAAAAAAAATGCGGATGGATTTAGTCAAATATAAGTATAAACTAGTCTTTAATCGAAGGATTTTAAAAAATATTCATTTTTCACAAAATGGCGGACAGTCAAAGTTAATGGTTCGATTTTAACGAAAAAACGGCCGTTTTTTAGCTATAAAACGGCCATTTTTTTTCGAGAAAAAAAATCGAACGATTACAGACTACATTTTTATGTATTAAATAAGCCTGCAAAATTTCAAGAAGATCGGTTCATTAGTGTTCGAGTAATCTTGGTCACCGACTTCAGAAATGCCATTTTGAGAAAAACGCGTTTAAAGTTTCTCTTTCAACGCTCTTTCAACGCGGATTCTTCTCTTTCAACGCTCATATCTCAGTCAATTTTGTTCGGATGGACTTGAAATTTTCAGGACATATTCTCAGATACTTATACTTCAAAAAAATGCAATAAAAAAAATCGATTTTTTCAAAATCGCAAGTGGGGGTAACCCCTTAAAAAAGGAGTCCACGGTGTACACGGTTGTGGCCGTAAATATTATGCGAAACAAAATTTGTAAAAAGATTACTAATCAGTATGAAAGCCGCTATCTTGCTATGAAGGTTTTTTTCAAATCAAAATTGACAAAATTGCGGCGTTTTGAAAAAAGTATCGAATTTAGCCTACTTTTTCGACAGTTTATCTTAAAAAAAATATGAACATTTAGAAAAAAGCTTCCATAGCAAGGTGAAGAATGGCGTGAAGAATGTTGTGTCAGAATTGGAGACGCATAGCTTAAAAACTCTTTCCTTGAGAGTGTACACCGTTTTGAAAAACTACATTTCGAGAAAAACACATTTAAGGCCTTAGGCCACTCTAGAGGCCGAAAAAATAGGCTTTTTGGGGATTTTTTTTTTTTAGAAAAACTACAAAATAAATCGAGTTTACAAAAAAGGGTGTTTATCATATATATCAGTGACTGTATACAATAATTTTTTTGAAGCAAATAATTTTAAAATGGCGGCCGTGCAGCGTTTATCTCAAAAGTGCATTTTTTAAGTTGACCGGGAACATAGCTCAGACAATTTGCAACCGATTCACTTGAAATATTGAATATATCTTGAAAAATACATTGTCTATGGAAGTACGTAGGATTTTTTTTATATTGCATACTTCATTTGTTATTAACGAGTTTTTAGGCAAATTTTTGGTAAGTGTAAAATTTGCCTAAAAAATGGTCAAAAATTGCCTAAAAAATCGTGTTAACAACAAATGAACTATGCAATATGAAAAATATTCCTACGTACTTCCATAGACAATGTATTTTTCATGATATATCCGAAATTTCAAGTGAATCGGTTGAAAATTGTCTGAGTTATGTTTCCGGCCAACTTAAAAATGCAGTTTTGAGATAAACGCTGCATAGCCGCCAAAAAATTATTGTATACAGTCACTGATGTGTATGATAAACACCCTTTTTTGTAATCTCGATTTATTTTGTAGTTTTTCTGAAAAAAATATCCCCAAAAAGCCTATTTTTTCGACCTCTAGAGTGGTCTAACCCCTTAAGGTAATCCTATTGCCAGGCTTCAATCCATAGGATTTTTTTTTATTTTACTAAATATATTAACAATCGTCGACAAATTTCAGGGTCGGTTATCAACCTAATCACAGAGAAAAAAATTCCGAGACGACATACAAAAACCCAATTTCCGGTCGTTACAAAAGTGTATATAATAGTGGGAATCCGTCAGATTCGTAAAAATAATCAGATTTACATACTTAACACTTGTAGTAATCCAATGCTCTCAGAAAAATTACGCTTATTGACCTAATTTTAATGTAACATCAAGTTTAATTTGAACTTCCGGTATTGGATTTATTACCACTTGCTACGATAAAGAGACGTGACGGTAAAGCAACAGATGACTAGTCCTAACCTCACCTCACTCATTCGAATTTTCACACATATTTCATTTTTAACCGACATATTTCGTCGACACAAATATTCCAGGCTTTTTATCAGTCGTGGTCCGAATACAATGCTTTATATTTCCCGCACCTGACATTGTTTTGACAGATCGACGTTGAAAAACATGGAGGTTAAACTCGACTCGTTGAGTAAAAAGAGACGGGGATAGAACCGATGTTGCCAAATATCAAACCTAGATATACTGCGCGAATCGTTGGAATAACTATTTTTTCATTTTTCTAATTAAATGTGAACATTCATTAAGGGCGCAGTAACGGGTATAAAATCATGTGCGAATTTAACAATATTTTCGTATGCGAAAGTGATTCACTCGTAAAATTAATTACACATCTATTTAGTATGAATATCAAGCTGTTAGAAAAAATATATATATTTTTTTCGATGTACAAAATGGCCGACTACTAATATTTTCTTCTGTTATCTTTTTTTTAGGCGCTCCGCGGCGTGACATTTAGTATCCACGATTTTTTACCTAGAACAAAAAATAAAAATTCTCGTTAATCTACATTAGAATACCTAAAGAAGTACGTACGGAATTCAAAAATTATTGTTTCATTCATTGTAGGTATTTGAACTTAAGAAATGAATTTTCAGTGAAAAATTTCGTTATGACTGCTCATAAACTGCTCATCAAATGAAAAGTTTCCGATTAATCAGGAATTCCGTACGCTCTTCTCTGCGAAATGCAATTAGGATCATAACTTTTAAATTTGAAGTAAATCGAGTGAAAATTGTTGAAGTTATTTGTCACGCCAATTGGAAAAAAGCTGTTTCGAGAAGTTTCGAGTAGTCGGCAAATTTGTACATCAAAGAAAAAAAATTCTAACAGCTTAATATTCATACTAAATAGATGTGTAATTAATTTTATGAGTGAATCACTTTTTCATACGAAAAAAAATTGTTAAATTCGCACATGTTTTTATACCCGTTACTGTGGCCTAAGGCCTTAAACAGTTTATACATGGAAAATTTTATTTATTACAAATTATTTTTCTTGCATATGTTAAAAATGTAAATTGTACAAGTCTCAAGTACGATCAGTGGCATGATGAAGCGATGGGATTACCTTAAAGTTTCGATTCCGGAATTTTCATATAAGTTGTCTACTTACAATCAATTGGCAATGCCAGGTCCACGTTTATAACCGTCTATACTATCGAATAATGAAAAAAAATTGATTTTTCGAAAATTTCACACCGTAATGATTTCTCGAACTCAAGCTCTCATACGTTGATATAATTTTCCCGTGAAGCTACACAGTAGCTAAGAAATTTGCCGGAACAATCGTTCCTCGCGGAGAAAATGAAACGATTTTCTTAAATGGGAGGCAAATTCAGGAAACTCTGCAGCAGACCAGCATAGTGTTCTACTACACAGAACTTCGGATTGCATGGATGTTGAAGTGTCCTCGTTTCCAGCAATTTTCGAGTTCTCAACTCCTACTCAATTTCTCCAACGAGACTGGAAAAATAATATTTTTCGCTAAGTACGAGTAGAAATTGGAATAACTGTCCTTACTATGAATTCGGATTATAAAATAAAATTGAACATTCCGGTCAATATGAATAACAGAAAAATTATGGTTTTGAGAAATGGGGGACGAAAGGAGGAAAGCAATCAATAGATATATAAAGATAACGAGCTGGAAATAGTCAAGGAGTACAAATATTTAGCGATATGGTTCTCAACCGGAAACACCTTTGAAAAGCACACTAAAATCCTGATGAGAAAAATGAACAAAGTCATAAACGCGACATGGGCGTGCAACGCCACATGGGCACTTTAAGCGTGCAATTGGTATCCTCAAAAGACGACTGTACCTAATAGAGGTAATAGTAAAAAGTGGAATGCTGTAGAGATCCAAAATTTGAGGGTGGAAGGGGAGGAAACTGGTGGAAAAATTTTGAGCAGGGTATGTTAAAATGGACATGGGAAATAGTAGAAACACCCCAAACTATATTTGGAAAATGAAAGCAGGGTGCAGCATGGAAGTAGACGGTTAGAAAAGGGCCGCAAGGTATCCACTTGAAATAATAAAGATGGGGGATGGTGGGTAGAGCCAAAATAATGCCTAAGGGCAATTATTAATGGCAACCCCATCAGATTGGGGAAAAAAACATAAAAGACCAATGGAAAGCATAAGTGAGGGGGCAATCTGCCAAGCCGTATGGAAAGGAAATATAAGGGAGCTAAAAAAAATACAGAGGCATAAAAATGAAAATTGTACAATAAATTCAATACGATTCAATACGATACGGTGCGTAATTTGCATTTTCACCCCCTCCTAAAAAAACTACTACTTTTTTTACTACTACTACTACTACTACTACTACTACTACTACTACTACTACTACTACTACTACTTTTTTTTGTTAGGGAAAAATATTTTCAAGACACCGTGTTGTTTATGGTAGTGTGGGATTTCCACCCACTATTCATCGCAAGCCATTCCGGAACCGCTGGGAAAGCATATCATTAGGATGGCCGCTGTCTCTTCCTCATTCTGTCTGCATTTGCACTTCTCTCTCGTCAGATTCTTTCCTTTCTATTATTTCGGTCATCAAATCGTTAATTATGTCCAATTTCTGTTTATGTCCTATTAGTTCACTCGCTAGGAACCGGTGCGATGGTCTAGTGGTTAGCGTGCTCGCCACTAAACCAGCGGACCGAGAGGTCCCGGGTTCGAATCCCAGTCGCGTACATTTCGTCGTGAAATGTTTTTCTTCGGCATTTCGCGGCGAAATAAGACTAGTTCCACGATTGGGGAGCGAACTCGATGACCGGCTGTATTGGTGTAGGTTTTCTGCAGTTTCCCTATACCCATGACGGAAATGTTGCGATGAATATAATATAGAGGGGGAAGTCGGCTGCGGCCGCAAGAGGGGGGAACAGGCAGAAAGATGGAGAAAAAAGGAGTTAAACAGTAAAGGAAAGAAACGGGCACAATGAGGGGAAATAATAGGCAACAAACGCGAAAAGCGTGTACCTAAGGAAAAAACCAATAAAAAAAAATAGTTCACTCGCTAGGTTTTCGACTGTCAGCTCGGTCCCCAGTCTTCAGTGCGCTTCATGCCTTAGTCTCTTCCATCTGCCGCAATGGAAGAAAGTGTGTTCTGCTGTATCTGGCTAGTTACAGGATACACATTTGTCATCGACCGACTTCCCGATTCGTCTTGCGTAGCATTTGAAGCTCCCATGACCTGGACAATATTTGCGTCATGCAGTAGCCTGCTTCTCGGTGCTTACAATTCACCCACTCCGTTATATTGGCGATGAATTTCTTGGTCCACTGTGCCTCCTCGGAGTTTATTTCCCATTCTCTCTGCCACTCTTCAATGATACCCTCTCTCACAAGCTCCATCAGATCGGAGGTATTCCTGTCCCTTCTATTGTAGATTTTATTTCCATTGTAGTAGCTACTTTTTTAAATCCTTTTCAGGTGAAAAATCTTTTAAAGACACCGTGTTGTCTTAAAAGTAGTATGGGTTTTCCACCCACTAAAAAACCCCTATTCATCGCAAGCCATTCTGTCTTTCTCTCTTGTGTTATAATCTTGTCTTTCTTCTGCATCTCTCTTCGGCTGGCTTCTCACCGTTGACCTGTTCGGCATGGGTGGCCCTGCTGGTAGCCACGCTACCGCCGATATAGCTCTTGGGGTCATTGAAACACGCAAGTGTTTTTCATTGTAGCTGCTGCTACTACTACTACTACTATTACTACTACTACTACTACTTTGAGAAGAAATTGATCATGAAGAAGCAAGGTTAAATTTTCTTTTAATTGGAAAACTGCTTGGACAATGGTTACCGCAGTAGCTTAAGGTGCGACTCTTGCGGGACTTGATTCTTTTGTAAAGCGTGCCCACCTATGTCTGACCAAATACTGATCCGGCTCACTCGATGTCTATCCTTCAGATCTAGTAATTCTGTGAACGAATATCCACCGTTGTTAGCCAAGTGACTCAACTAGCTACCAATCACGGTTCGATCGTCCATAGCTGTACAATCTTTTCAACAAACTGACCCGACTCAATTATCCAAGCAAAACAAAGCATGAACATTCTGCCATCTCAAGATCCCGCAGCGTCTTCGCACAAGGATCACCGGATCGTAGAAAATTTGCCTCCTGGTCGAGCAATCCCCGAAAGCCAAATATCGCTTCGTTTTCAATTTGCCCCAATGCCCGCGCCACGTCGATGAACCAACTTTTCGCAAACTCCACTGTTGGGGATCGGCATAAGTTTCAACCTGGCAAATAGTTGGCAAAAATAAGAAAGGAGAATTACCGACAGGAGTAATGCGGCTACTGTGCACCAGCTTCCCACGGAGGTTTATTCGGTCAGCCGAGAAAGACATCTCCTCGACGAGCGCAAGGAAGCTTGCATCGCTGACGCTACCAATATTGGCATGGCGCGGGCATCTCGCGAAAAGTAATTTATCGAGAAAACTTACATCGGCGTACGGAGCAACTGAAAAGTCATCTGAACTATGCGAAGGCTCTGGGGTCCTTATTGAGAGTGATCTTTGCAGCGACACAACTCCAAGATCAAGCTTGGTCTTGCCCTTCGAAAAAGTCAATTACCTCGACGCTGAATGGAAGAAAAAAATATTACACGTACCAAAAGTGGAAGCGTAGATTCACAAATCTCCGGATCGTATCTTCTAGTTTCAAAAATGGACAATCAAGTTGGGCCTGGATTTTGGATGCGAAGATAGAAGTGATCTTGAGTGGTGAAAAACCGAATGGGATCCAGCTAGAGTATGGATACCGATCTTCTATCGGTTCGAAAAACCGGAATATCGGATCAAATATCCGATATTGGAAAACCGATACTGTACTCGAATAATACCGATATTTCGATATCAGAGTTGAAAAAATTAAAATATCATTATAATCGTTATTATTTTCATTCAAGTTGCTTTTACTTGTTTTTTATTGGGTTTAACAGGCTTAAAATATTATTACCGACATTCAATATTTCCGAAGTGTAAACTTATTCATC
Organism: Ophion ellenae; assembly: GCA_963210295.1. Lineage (NCBI taxonomy): Eukaryota > Metazoa > Arthropoda > Insecta > Hymenoptera > Ichneumonidae > Ophion > Ophion ellenae. The sequence goes on from OY723387.1 coordinate 58,693,534, forward strand.
CACGCGTGTGGAATTCAAAAGGGCCTTTCCTTTTGCGACTTACACCTTCAATGAGGTAAGGTCGTACCTGAAAACCAAATTTGAAATGTCATCTATTTTTTCCGGTCATTGTTTCAACAATCTTAATTCCGTCAATTAAAGGGATCATGCTGTTGTTTGCTTGTCATGAGCTATGCCATTGGTTTGCATTCTGGTAGCTATTACTACGCTGGCTTGCATTAAAGTTGCTAATTTAGCTTGTTTTATACTTATTTGGTTAGCATAAAAGTTCATTTTTTTATTTATCTTGTCTTGGGTTGAATTTATTGAAGAACATAGGCAGAGTACGTTTAGAAACGTTTAGAAATTTCTACAACTTCCATCTTCACTTTCAAGCTTCTAACGTTTTGAATCAGAGTTTCCCATAAATATCGTAAAATATCGAAATACCGATATTCCGGTATTACAACTTGTTGATATCGAAATAATACCGGTAATAGAAAAAGCTTCGATAGTCCAAGTTCTAGATCCAGGGAAAAAAACGTATACAAAAATTACCTCCGATCGAACAAAATAAAAAATTTCTCTATGAAGAGGCCAGGATTGATTAAAAACAAAATGCACATTGCATCCGACCGAACAAAATGAAAAATGAACTAAGTACAAAAACTTTCGTACTAAGTACAACAAATTTTCCCAAGACAAAAACTTTCGTACCAAGTATAAAAAATGTTCGTACCAAGTACAAAAACTTTCGTACTAAGTACAGAAACTACAAACTACAAAAATTTTCGTACTAAGTACAGCAAGTACATAAACTTTCGTACTAAGTACAGAAAGTACAGAAACTTTCGTACTAAGTAAAAAAATTTTCGTACCAAGTACGAAAGTTTTTGTACTTAGTTTCAAGCTTCTAACGTTTTGAATCAAGGTTCCCCATAAATATCGTAAAATATCGAAAAACCGGTATTCCGATATTACAACTTGTTGATATCGAAATAATACCGGTAATAGAAAAAGCTTCGATAGTCCAAGTTCTAGATCCAAGGAAAAAAACGTATCCAAAAATTGCCTCCGATCGAACAAAATAAAAAATTTCTCTATGAAGAGGCCAGGATTGATTAAAAACAAAATGCACATTGCCTCCCTTCGAACAAAATGAAAAACGAACTAAGTACAAAAACTTTCGTACTAAGTACAACAAATTTTCCCACGACAAAAACTTTCGTACCAAGTACAAAAAATGTTCGTACCAAGTACAAAAACTTTTGTACTAAGTACAGAAACTTTCGTACTAAGTACAAACATTTTCGTACCAAGTACGAAAGTTTTTGTACTTAGTTCATTTTTCATTTTGTTCGATCGGAGGCAATTTTTCGATACGTTTTTTTTCCTGGATTTTTCCTGGAAAAACTTTCGTACTAAGGACGAAAGTATTTGAGGTCGAAGTCCCGATCGATTACGGTGTCAAAAAACAACAAGCATCGCTCGAATAGCTCGTAATGACGTTACATTGTTGCAGGAATACGTGTTCGGGGCAGCAAAAGACAAAAATGTAATACGATGTATCGACGGGCGCGAAAATAGACGAAGGGCGGTAAAAGAAAGGCACAAAGAAGTCTGGCGTTACGTGACTACAATTTTTGCCGCCCCGCAGTGGCTGTCCGCTGTTGATTTCCTGCTAAAAATAAGTGGCAAACATAAGCTGACATTTTTTATAGTTGACAAGTTGATGAATCTCATACTTTTCCGCTATAATATTGTAATGATAATTTTTTTTTAATCATTTTATTACTATTTACTAGTTTTTCCGAGAAAGAAGAATTGAGCAAATGAGTTGCGAAATTACAGAAATTTTCGTAATTAGAGAGCGGAATTGTCATTCATAGCTCCATAATTTATTGAAATTCGAATCGTTACTAGTATCGAGATGGCGCCAAATTACGAATTTCGGCAAAAAAAAGTTGTCGATGGGATACTCGGTTGACCAGAGAGCCTTGGGAGGAAATTCTTAGTTTCGTCAGTTACATTGGAGCTTTCCGTTTGGAGTTTTTTCCGCCATTTTTGTTCAATTACGATCAAATCGATTCCGCAGGGCTCGCGACATTTAAATGCCCTGCGCTCGAAATCGTCGCGTTCGAGAACGACTTTTGGTCCGTGAGAATCTTCAAAGATTTTTTTTTTATCGTTGGTATCGATTTTTTCGAAAGACACGAGAAAAGTGAGATTCTCATGTGATGTTCACATGAGAAAAGTGCATCGGGAATCGTCACTCCTGAATTCTTCTCGTCGAGTTGTCATGAAACGTACTTTGTTTCAGAACGTATTTGCTCGGTCGGTAACAGTCGGTAACGGTCGGTAAGAGTACGTTGTAGTTCGGCCTGTGGCCGCCGATTGCGCGATACAAGCGCCTCTGGCGAGACTTTGCTGCACTACGCACGCGATACGAGCGCCTCTGGCGATACTTTTCCATTGTTGAAATGCAAGCCAGGTTTAGTGAACCGAACTTTTTTTGGCAAATTTACCACAGAACAATAGCTCAACCGTTTTTAGGATCCTCATAAAAAATCTACCGCCTAAAGCGTAAAATTTCATACGAAGAACTTAGATAGGCGTAAAAATAGAGAACGATTTTTGCATCGTTGGAATGCACCGATTTTTTTTCCATTTTGCCCAATTTTTCTGGCACATTTAAGTTACAAATATCATTGAAGTATTTTTGAAGATCCTTGACGCCTTAGGCCACAGTAACGGGTATATAATCATGTACGAATTTAACACTTTTTTCGTATGAAAAAGTGATTCACTCATAAAATTAATTAGACATCTATTTAGTATGAATATCAAGCTGTTAGAAAATATATATTTTTCCTTTCGATGTACAAAATGGCCGACTACTCGAAACTTCTCGAAGCAGCTTTTTTTTCCAATTGGGGTGACAAATAACTTCAACAATTTTCACTCGATTTACTTTAAATTGAAAAGTTATGTTCCTAATTGTATTTCGTGGAGAAGTGCGTACGGAATTTCCGATTAATCGAAAACTTTTCATTTTATGAGCAGTTTATGAGCAGTAATAACGAAATTTTTCACTGAAAATTCATTTCTTACGTTCAAATACCAACAAATTTTGAACAAAACAATATTTTTTAAATTCCGTACGTACTTCTCTAGGTATTCTAATGTAGATTGACGAGAATTTTTGTTTTTCGTTCTAGGTGAAAAATTGTGATTGCTAAATGCCACGCCGCGGAGCGCATAAAAAAACATAACGAAAGAAAATATTAGTAGTCGGCCATTTTGTACATCGGAAAAAATATATATATATATTTTTTCTAGCAGCTTGATATCCACACTAAATAGATGTGTAATTAATTTTATGAGTGAATCACTTTTTCATACAAAAAAATGGTTAAATTCGCACATGATTTTATACCCGTTACTGTGGCCTAAGGCCTTAATAGGGATCCATAATCTAAATCTGCAAAAAAGAGTTCGGGTAGTAATAAAAATAATGTTATGAAAAAATAAAAAAGGAGTTTCGTATAATACTGAAGTTTGCATCGTTGGAACGGAAGGAAAGTTTAGCGGACCAAACTTTCTTTTGACAAATGTATGCTACACAAAACACTTTTCTGTTTTTTGGGTCCTCGTAAAAAAAATCTACAGCCTAAATTTGAAGGATAAGAATTTGGACGATGAAAACGCGAAGGAATAAATTTAAAAAAAAGAATTTCCGTTGCATCACTACGATGCAAAGCTTCGACATTATATCTCCGTTGCATTCAAACGATGCAAACTTTTCGACACCATATTTGCGTTGCATTCCAACGATGCAAGCTTCGACACGGTATTCTCGTTGCATTCCAACGATGCAAACTTCAACACCCAAAGTGTTTTGCATCACACTGTATGCTTGCATATTCATCCCAGAAAATATCGACAATCTTTTAAAGTTAAAACTCGAATGGTTCGTATCAAACTACATCGGTTAAAATTTATCTAAGGAAAGATCGGCAATATTTTGTTAGGCATCGAAGCAATCTCATGACGTTGAAGTTTGCATCATTGAAATGCAACGACATTTTTTTCCTCCAATTTTTATTTCTCTATTTTCATCATTATTCATTATCCGAAGCCTTTTTTGCAAATCGACGTCGTCATATTCTACTCAGAATACGTAAAAAAGATTGAGCGATTTCCACGGCCTGGATTGGGCAAAAAAATTAAAGGGACCATTTCAGGTGATTGGTTTGAACATTGCTGATTTTCATGATTTTTTTTTTGCAATAAAATTCGATAATAAGTCCGATTTTTTTCGTTTATTCAAATGACTCATATTGTACATATAAATATTTTCTTATGTTTTTGTTTTATTTTTTATATAATAGGTTTGGCTACTGTAAATCGACGCCTAAAACAAATAGCGCCTGACGGTGGAAAGTTTCACTCCCCCAAATATTATCTGAAAGAAATAAACCAAAAAGATTATAAATCATTGTGCAAAACTGTCGAGGCGTACGGAGGATTTTTTGGTAATTTGGTAATGATAAGTGAGTTTCCGAAAAATGCGCAAAAAATTACTTTTTTGCTATTCTCGCATTTATTGGGTTATAAATAATGATATTCAGTCGAAGGAAGCGGAAATTCACCCCCCCCCCCCCCCCAAACAAAGTTATGGCGTTTTGAAGTTCGCGGAAACACGTAATAAAATAGTGCATTTTTGAACATTTCGACGCCTATATAGGGTTTGTTTGTTTTTTTTTTAATTCAAAATTCTTCGGAAAAGTCACTTATCCAAAGCATTATCGTTTTTCGTTGAAACAAAATGTAAAATTTTCCAAAAATAAACACGCTTCCGTTCGACGTGAAGGAATTTCGTGAAGAACGATGTGGCAAAATTTGAGATGGATAGCTTGAAAAATTCTTCGTGCAAAATCTTCCACCATTTCGAAAAATTACGTTTCGACAAAAGGTCTCACGCAGCCGGTCGAATTCCTTTTTCTAAGAAAGGCTGTTGCGACCGGAATAATTCGAATTTCGCGACCAAAATTTAACAGCATCTTTATGAAAGTCTATATATTTTTTAAATGCAAGAAAAAAGATTTTCAAAAATATTTACACTGCGATGGTTTCTTAAGTAATTAAAAAGTATTAATTTTCTCTGCGTTCAGCGATACAAACTTCAACATCGTGCAATCCCAACTACGGAATAAAAATCCGCAATTGTGTTGAAGTTAGCATCGTTTGAAGGCAACTTAATTGTTATTTTTTTCATTACTATTTCTGAACTCTTCTTTCGCACTTTTAACTTATGAATCCCTGATAAGAATCTTCAAAAATATTTCAGCGATATTTGTAACCAAAAGATGCAAAAAACAAAAATTGGGCAAACGAGAAAAAAAATGTTCCTTGCATTCCAACTATGCAAACTTCAATACCACAATCCCAAGCCGGAAATTGCAACATAAATACCTATTCGGAAAATCGCAATTCGGCTCCAAAAACGTCAAATCGGTCAGAACGAAAATTCACCATTATAATTCGATTTTTTTCTTACCCATTTGCTTTACGTTATTTCTCGATCCACTCACTCAATCCTGAGACCGATTGTACCGATACAATTTATACCGATTGTATATGGTTATATTGTATATTGTATATACCGATTGTATATGATACAATTTATACCGATTGTATATCAATTATGAACTATCATAATTTGTGCCGATTTTTTTTAGCGGCTTTACGATCGGAATTTTAGATATAGATATACAAACGTGAAAAAGGGTGATAGCGGTCCGACCTGTACTTAAATCGCGCTTTACGAGGCAGCCAAATCCCCAACCCTGTCCGCGATAATCGGCGTCGCCGATAAGTGTTCGAATGGACCACCTTTATCCTTGCTTTTTTTTTCCTCGGACAACTTAAGTAAAGCTTCCCTTATCTGGCCACCCCCCGCTCCCACCTGCCCCTCGCATTGCGCTAATGCTCCATTCGTGCTTGTTGATCGCCTTGCGGAAGGAAGTGCTATATGGCCAACCACACGTATATTTCGCCGCTAAAACTCGCACGCCTTTATCGTTTACCGTAATTTATGTACGAAGGTCACGGAGACGCATCGACCACACACGTCCCGGTTTCGTGCGATTCATGATACACGCTAAAAATCTCTGTTTCCGAATATATATATATATATATATGTGTGTGTGTGTGTGTGTGTGTGTGTGTGTGTGTGTGTGTGTGTGTGTGTGTATATATATATACAGGGTGTCCCATTTTAATCTTACACCTGAATTTTCTCGAAAAATATTGCTCGGACGAACTATTGTGTGGAACAAAACTTCTAGGGATTGAAGGGGGACATTTGAAAAAAATTTATTTGAGGAGCCAAGATTCAAAATGGCGGCGTTACAAAGGCTGACATGTTTTTTTCAAACGGGAACATAACTTTTTTTTATTGCCAAAAAATTTGTTAGCTGAAAACTAAAAACTTTTGTTGAAAAATTTTTTTGATAAAGTTCATAGGTTTCAAGTGAGAACATCATTTTCAATTATTTCAGATGTATCCAGGATTTCTCGGTTCACTCGGTTCGGATCTCGGTTCACTACCAAATATTTGGTAGTGATCCGAGATATTTAGATTTGTATCGATACTGACCTTGAATGACCTTGAACGACTTTGACCGCCCAATGTTTTTTATGTGGTTTGAGGTGCTCCACAAGATGGTTGAAAAAAAGGTATCATTCCATTTTAAAAAGTGGAGGTGACCTTCACAGCGCCTCCACCGAAAAAAAAAATTGTTCGCATTTGATGGCCCCCTTCATACCGTACAACTTTTGTTTGGAACATTTTTTTGTGAGGTCGATAATTACCGAGTTATTTCGGGTGGCAGAGATAAGAGGGACACCCTCTATATATATATATATATATATATATATATATATATATATATATATATATATATAGGTATAAATATGTTTTTCGATAGTTTCTCGACGCCTCGTTTTTCCTCTCGAAATCTCACCGTGCCCCGTAAATTTATGTTTCCCTCGCGGGATACAACGGCCCGGATATCCGGCAAACGAGATGCGCACTACGTGCTTCAATATCCGTTTATTGAGTTATGCACGATTTTTCATTTTTACGAATGTACAAATCGAGATTTCAAATCGAAATTTTCTTTCTATGGTGTTAGAGCAATTCCGAGGTTTTCGTAATGTACCAAAAAAAAAAATGCGATAATGATTCGTTGAGGCTGCAGTTCACGAGCTTGAAGTTTGCATCGTTGAATTGCAATGGGGATTAATATTCCCGAATTCCTTTTATTTCTCTTGGCAGATTCGGCGTAGAGGAATACCTCAACCCTTTTTAATAGAAATCTATAATAGAAATCTACGAAAAAGGTTCTGTGTGATAATAAAAAATAGCATTGAAGTTTTCATAGTTGGAATGTAAGGGAAATATTTTTTTTTGGTATTGACCAATTTTTTTCCACATTTGGGCTACAAAAATATACCAAAACACTTCTGAAGATCCTGCTTAGGGATTTGTAACCTAAGCTGGCAAAGGAAGAGTGTAGATAGTATGATCACCCTATGTAGTTTGAATATGATTCGCAGTACCGTTTTTAGAAAAAAAAATCGGCCACTCGACGTATTCCGTGGGCTAATTGCATTATGAAAAACTCCCGATCATTTTTCACTACATTATTAATATCTGCTAAGTGAATGTTACCACGGAGCTGAAAAAATCGGTACGGATCGACTAATCACCGGACTAGCCCTTGGTACCGTGAAAATGAAGATTCACAGTGCCGTTATAAAATTATTAACGTTTTTGATAGCGAATTTGTGCGAAAATCAAGAACACAAAATATTAGACTGTGCAATAATGGCAACGTCGTAGACAGCACGAATGCTACCTATCTTATCGGTATTCGGTAATTATGCCCAGGAACCTCAAACTACTCGGTTAGGATAATTAACAACGAATATTATTGGTACTTATTATCTTAATTAGTGAAAATTACTTAATATTAATTTAATCATTATGTTCAGCAATTGTACATTTCTAGACATTTCTAGGCAAAGACAAAATAACACGTATTTTTTCATGCATACATTTTTTTTTAGAATATCGGAGAATAATTAAAGTTTTTGATTTCTTCGATATTATAGACAGCTTTAGTACAGACTTTTTCTTTTCAGCGGACTTTTTCTACTCGAACCAATATTCATTTTTGACAGCTCCTTGGGCCGATATTGAGGTTACGAACGGGGCGCATATGTCTCTAACTTCGCGACACATCTGCTAACCTCGGCATTACGATATACCACGATCAGCCCCCTGTCACCATTAGTCATACATGGCTCGCGTAATGTCCGTCGTTTTTATTTTCAATCGCTGCTACGTGTGGCCCTAGTAGTCACCTGCTCGATAACTATATATATGCCCTATAACCTGTGAACCAGCCGAACCCATCAAACAATGGAGAAAATGTTTATTATAATCATTATTATAATATGATTATTTTGTTCGTTTGAAATTATGTAACTAGAGATGTATTTGTTTTTTGGCAGTTGGAGACCGAGAAGAAAGTGTATGCGCGGGAGTCCATTTCTTAACAAGCATGAAAATTTAAAGAAATTAATCGATACATATAAATATGAGGAAAAATATATTTATTTCCCTTGAATGATTTTCAAATTATCAATTGCCGCTCAGCGTCGTTTGATAAGTATAACCTACACACCATATAGAAGGCATGTCATGGTAAACAAAAATACACTTCACCGATCGCGAATTGATTTTTTAACATTTAAAATGTTCTGAAGATTTTTTTTTACTCACAAGCTACAAATCACAACACAACCATAAAACGTGTAACAATCCAAATACTCCGAGAACGTTATTATATCGAGCATGGAACGCGCATGCGTAAAAGAAACCGAGCAGATGACTACTAGCGCCACGAAGTGGACTGTAGCGCAATCAAACATCACGGACAACACGCGAGTAATTTATTGCCATAGGAATAGTACCCAGTGTCAGGGGGCTGACCACGATTTGCGACGTTGCCAATTCGTTTCGCGTTAATTGAGCGAGAAAAAGTTATAGGAAATAATTATACAAAGTAATGAAAACACTTAATGTAATCAGCGAATGTTCAAAAATGCATATTTTTACAAATAGAGGTAGAAAAATAGTTCGAAAACGTACGATTAATTCGCCGATTGTTTGAAAGCTAACAGTTGGTGATAGTCAATCGGCTCCGTGCATCAGCATAGGGCGCGTTCCTCGTACTTCACCCCCGACGGCCAAACCCCATAACAACTTTAAAATCCCCGGGCCCGTTTTCGGAATAAAACTAACCTGAATAAAAATGTACAACCCTTGCTCGTTTAGAAGATGTGTGTATGACGAGCTGGAACTTTTGCATTGTTGGAATGCAATGAAGATCAATATTTCTGAATTCCTTTTTTATTTCTTGGCAGATTTTGCCCAGAAAAATCCTTCAACCATTTTTAATAGCAATCTGTAATAGAAATCTACAAAAAAAAGATTTTGTATGATAATAAAAAATAGTATTGAAGTTTGCATCGTTGGAATACAACGAAAATATTCTTTTTGTTGGTATTATCTAATTTTTTTCCACATTTGGGCTATAAAATGCATCAAAACACTGCTGAAGATTCTGCTTAAGGCTTCGTAACCTAAACCAACAAGGGTGAGTTTAAATAGTAATCAAAATAGTTAAAAAAGATTCTCGTTGCATTAGGAGATGTTTGGATGATGAGCTGGAACTTTTGCATCATTGGAATGCAATGAAAAATGATATTTCTGAATTCCTCCAAATTCTTTTGGTCGATTTTGCCTCAACAATTTTTCAAGATACGTCCTCAGCGATCTACAAAATAAACTACAAAATAAGATTTTCTATAATAATACAAATCAGTAAATTAAAATGTAAAAAAAACCTCCCGTTGCCATCCAACGATGCAAATTTCAAAACCATAATAAAAATGAGGAACTTATAATATACAAATGAACTTTGGCTGCATTTCAACTATTCAAACGTCAGTACCATTGCAATTCCTCTCACTACTCCCTTTTGACGAGAAGAAAAGGGGGGGGGGGTAAGAGAGACATCTGAAAATATCGCGGCTCTCGAATTAATTCCACACCGGGCTAATTTGTCCCGCTCTCTATCAAGCTCCCCATCGACCTCGCCTGTTCGATTGCCTTATTTTCTTTTCTTTTTTTAATGTCAATCTCACTTCACCTTGGATCTTCTCTATTTTTTTTTCTACTCTCGCGAACGTCCGCCATCCGCACGCCAACTCTATCGAAGAGTAATGGATTCCGGGTGATTTAGTGTATTAGGTGGAAGGGCCGCTCGTGCGTTTGACACGAACGCCGAGAAGTGGCCTCGAGTTCGCCGAGGGTGAACATTTGTGAGAATGAATCCGATGGCGGGCGAGTTTCGTTCGATTGAATTGTCATTGAAACCGTCACGGTTCGTCCCTCTCGTCGGAAAGCTTCCAAAAACAACGGCGATTTATAATTGTTCGCATGTCATTATCCGTAGATATTTCTCGTCGAATATTTTCTCACGAGGAACATCATTTTGGTGTCTGACTTTGATTTCGTTACAACTCATGTGGCAGAGCATGAAAAACTATTGGATACGTATTATGGAAAAAAATCGCGACAATCGATGATTCGACTTTGAAATTATGCCAAAAATCGAAAAATGATCGGAATTTCATGTACCGAAAGGCATTTTGAAGAAAAAACGTCATCTGAGGGAATAGGCGCAAGGCGGAGTTCCAAATTCGAACCGAAAATAAATGATCGACGATTCAGTCGAGCCACTTATTATTGGTCGAAATGGGAAAAATATTGGATTACGTTTTTTTTTCTTGCTTTTGTCGACGTATTCGTACTTCCCGAATACGGATTCACCATTAATTTTTTCTGAAACCGTCAACTTTTGGCAAAAATCACAAAAAAGGGTAAAAACACGTTTTTTGCGTTTAAGCTTAGCCGGTTGAATTTTGATCTTTCGACAAAAGCTCGGTGATATTCGTATACGTGGGAAAAATTCCCATTACATGGACCCTTGGAGTGGTTGAAAAGTCGAATTTTTTTTCTTCGTAATATATAATTGTAATATATAATATAATATAATAATATATAATATATACGTAATATATAATATAATAATAATTTCACAATATATTACAATTTTTTTCCGGCAAACTTTTTTTAAGACACTCGCATTTAAGGAAATATCGAGATATTTGAATGTCGAAAAACTGAATAAAAGCAAGATTCTTCGTCGAATTTTCATTTATTCTGTCTAGTGCTAAGTGGTAATTTCGGCGATTCATTCTTCTTAATTAAATTTTTTTGTCATTTTTTAATTTTTTTCCAGGTAAACCTTGTTCTTCAAACGCTCATATCTCTGAAACTAATCAAGATATTCTCAATTTAAAAATGGCCAATGGAAGCCACATTCTTCGCGTTTCGAATAAACGCAGGGCGTTGAATCTTGGTCTTTTTGGGTTTTTTCTCCATTTAAAACCCAAGTTCAAAAATTCAAAACTTTGAGCCGTTTGCCGGAACAGAAGATATTTATTGTAATTTTTTTCCTTTTGGAGACTTTTTAGTGATGCCAAAACGCAACTTTCCCGCGCTATTACGATACGACCCGCCAAAAGTGACCGTTTTTCACTCCGCCCTAACAGAAACACACACACACACACACACACACTCGCACGTACGTGCACACACACACAGAGAAGAAAAGTGAGACGAAAAAAGATTTTTTACAGTATTATAATTTATTCGTTTTATCGCCTTCTTCGAGTTTTCGTTTTCTCCAATTATTTGGTCGATACACCTAAATAAAAAATAAATATAAATATAAATAATAGATACGGATCTCCGAGTCGTTTACGAATATTCGAGGTTTAGGGGGGGATTGTCTTTTTTTTTCGCAAAATTTACCGCTTTTTGGGAATCTTTTTGTGAAGAAAGTATACAACGGAAAACTTGTGAAACTTAGCATTTAGTTTATTGATCTGTTTACTACATACAAACAAATTTTTAAACAATTTCATCAAAAAATCCGCCTCCCACCCCCCTCGACGCGCGATGGTCCTTTTTTGATGGTGTGCACGATTACAGCCTTCACGTTCATCCTGCAACAACAACCCAAAAAGCATTTTACTTTAGACACATATAGCTATCGTTCGATGAAGGGGAAAAAAAATTGACGATTTGGTGACGTTTTGAACTTGAAGTATCGATTTTTCGAAAAAAATTGATCGATTTTTTGTTATAAATAAAAAACTATTAAACGTATTGCTTTTTTGCTTCATCAAACGATAAAAGGATGTCAGCTGAGCATTCTGTCCAAATTTGAAGGCAATCGGTTGAATAGTTTTTGAGAAATCGTGCACACCAGTTGTGAAAAAGCTGTTTCGAGAAAAACGCGTTTAAGGGGGGATTTTTTGATTAAATTGTTTAAAAATTTTTTTGTATGTAGTAAACAGATCAATAAAACTATATGCCAAGTTTCACAAGTTTTCCGTTGTATACTTTCTTCACAAAAAAATTCCCAAAAAGCGGTAAATTTTGCGAAAAAAAAATCCCCCCTTAAGAGTACTTGACGTTTACGAGTACCAAAAATTTGAGAGTACTCGATTACCAAATTCCGGTACCCGATAGTCGCGAGTAATGCCAAAACGTAACCCGTCGAGTACCCGACCCGACCCGACCATCGGGTACCCGAGTGAATCGGGTACTCGCGCACCCCTACTAATTATCACATATTTATCTTGCGATCATTGTTGACTTGCGTTATTTCCCATTCCTGACTAGCACATGCTGACTAGCATTTAATGTTCGATGTTACGCGACTCTAACTACACGGAAAAAAAGACACAGCGAAAATCACAGTATAAACCGCATAAAAAACAGGGTGCCATATTTCGCTTTACAGTGAAACAGAGTAATGTAAATCCTGTCCTACAAAAATGACAAATTTTCCTGTACACACTGAGATTTTTACAGTTACACTGGCTTATTTACAGTTCAGTATTGTGAATACATCAGTATTATCAGTAAAAATATTCAACTGTAAAATTTACATGAGATCACTTATTTTTATACTGTACGGAAACTGCAACGGTTGCAGTGTACCCTGTATTAGGTACAGAGTGATTCATTAAATGGTACAGCGTGGCACGGTAGTTGTACTCTTCTTTCGACAGTTCGTGACGTTATCTGTGCACTATGAGATTTTTACAGTTACACTGGTTTATTTACAGTTTGATGTTGTGAATACATCAGTGATTTCAGTAAAAACATTCGACTGTAAAATTTAAATGCGATCACTGATTTTTATACTGTACGCAAATGAGGCACGAGGTGAGGTACGAGGCCAGGGCACAAAGGATTGCCAGTTAGTAGTGCGTGGTTGATGGGATGCGGACATCGAAATTTGTGCGACAGAATTCAAGAAATTATAAAGAAAGAGAGAATTTTTTTTATAGGTACGTTCTTGTCTAATTAGGACTTGTCTCGCGCGTGGGGTGAGGCACGTGGCCAGGACACAAAGGATTGTCAGTTAGTAGTGCGTGGTCGATAGGATGCGAACGTTGAAATTTGTGCGACATAATTCAAGAAATTATAAAAAAGAGAGAATTCTTTACAAAAAGGTACGTTCTTGTGTATGTGACTGATTTTTTAATATTTTCTACACATTTTTTTCAAACTTCTTTTATGGATAATTTTTTTTTGTGTGTTTACATAAACTCTGTCGATATAACTGGCGCATTCATCGTACATAATACAGATTAACCAACTGTCAAATTACAAGTTTTGTTAAATTTATATTACAGTATTGAACTGTCAAAATTTACTTTTGATTACACTGTATTTTGGACTGTGTGTTCCAGTAAAAGATCCAGTAGAGCGGTTCGAGTCCAAAGAGGACAGTATAGGAACTGTAATCATTTACTTTGAGCACACTGTATTTTGAGCACTGTGTTTTAGTAAATATCGCTGTGCAATCGCTCGAGTCCAATGCGAACTGTGCAGCCCCTGTATTTTGTACTATTCCTTTTTTTCCGTGTAGGAACATCACTTGAGTATCCGCTTCCGATTTTGTTGAAACTCATATATGTGATAAAGCATTGCAAAGTATTAGACACGTTTTTTTTTATCTGCGGAAAAGCGTTTTCAAGGAAGGAAACCACCCCTCAGAGAAAGGCGTATCACCCCTTAATTCAATTCTTTAAAATTGTTTTTACTGTGGATTTTACATCGCTTTACATTAGAAGAATTTTGGTTTTTCTTTCATTCATATCGATGGACTGCTTATGGGTAAAACTGCAAAACCACCCCTCGACACGCTTTTCTTTGAGGGGTGGCTTCGCCCCTCAAAACCATTTTTCTGCAGACAAAAAGAAATACGTGTCTAATAGTTTGCAATGCTTTATCACGTACATAAGTTTCAACAAAATCAACGGCGGACACGTAAGTGATGTTCCTTGCAAGTGATGGAACTTTATCTACAGATGGTATGGTGAGTAGGTGTATGCGAATGTGTTTTCTCTGACACTGACTTCTTGGGCCTTGGGACCTCGTTATCGATTCCGGTTAGGTTATGGTCCAACGTTGCTAGTTTTTGAAGGTATGCTGCGAAATGATTTTTCTCTTGTTCGCCAAAACTCACCTCGTTTAGCATTTCATATAATGCTTGCGTTGGGAAGCTTCTTGGTAGATTAGGCGCCATTTTCATTATTTTTATAGGCTATTTCTATCGTGTTTTCATTATTGTCGCTATACAATGGGAGTAGGCAGCCTATTGGTCCAGTAAAAGAGACAAAATCCCAGCACTTTTTAGCGTAGAATATGAATTTTTGACTGAAGGTAGATGGTTGCATACTGAAAGTAGCCCCATCCCGTACCCCATACCAGAAAGTATCTCGATAATTAATGGCCCGATCAAAAAATGTTTCAAACAAAAGTTTTATGGAATAATAAAATACGTATAAAGTTACCTGATGTCCAACCCCCTATCTTTGAAAATAGCGGCACAAAAACGATTCGAAAATTCCGGGTCAGTGGTGCTCTCGTGTTTTTGTGCCGCTATTTTCAAAGCTAGGGGATTGGACGTGAGATAACTTTATACGTATTTTATTATTCCGAACAACTTTTGTTTGAAATCTTTTTTGATCGGGCTATTAATTATCGAGATACGGCGATTTTTAAGTTTTCAACCCCTATTTTTGAGGGTTGGTGCGAGTTAAGGGGCAACATTTTATTGGTGTTATTCTCAGTAGGCAAACATATACCTTCGGTCAAAAATTCATATTCTATGCTAGAAAGTGCTGGGTTTCCGTCTCTTTTACTGGACTATAATCCGTAGTTTAGCATAGGTAGAATACAGTCTCCAATGAGTTTGTATTTTATGTCTTCATTTATTTTACCGCTCCAGCCCAAAATTCCAGACAGCGTGCCCGAGACTTGCGAAAATTGGAAGGAAATCCGTTCAGTGGTTTTTAGCAGTTCAAATTTACACATTAGTAGTGTGTATTCGCTACATCTTACAATAGCACATCACACACACGTACACACACTGTCTATGTATGCATTTGTACGTAAGACGATTTGTTTACGTATAGATGGAAGGTACATACATTGTATCGAAGCACACGTGGCAGCGTGCATTATTCATGGACCAGTCTCAATAACGAGAGAGCCCCTCGTGGCAGGGCAGTGGGTTCGCAGGAATTCAGCAACGTATGTGTACACACGCACCCATGTATGTACATACAGGCGATCGAGGCTTCGAATTCATCGAAGGACCGTGCAAAACGAGCTTTAATCCTGTCATGGCCCAACGTCAACCAATTGACGACGTGCGTCAACTAGCAGGCTGATTCGGCTCGACATCGCCCCTTGGTCATCTTCCCGATGCATTTAAACATACCCATATGCCTATATTTACATCTGGGATCTCATCAGACCGGCTGTGGCTCGTGTCACGTCCACTTCGATCTCCACAGCTGCCCTTGCAATTATTTCCGCGTAATTGATCAGCCGTCTGTTCTCTCCGCTTCTGGACACACGGTTGTTCACAATTGTAAAGTAGTAACAAAATTCGCTAATTAGGGGAAGTCTTGTGTTTTGGAGAGACTCGGTGCACGGTCATTTGGCTGAAACATTTTTTTTCGCATTGCACGCGATGATAATTTCATCACTGATTCCTCTTGGGGTAACACATTCCGCGCTCTTCTGGCCCGAAAACACGGTTTTTAATAAACATTTTCAAATTCGCATTTAAAAATAACCGTAAATTAAAACTAAATAAAAATTCAATTGAAATTGAATTGAAATAAAATTCATATAGAATCGAAATAAAAATGGAATAAGATAAAATTAAAATTATGATCACTTTGAAATGATCACATTGAAATAGATCACATAGAAATTGATCGCATTGAAATTGATCACATTGAAATTTCAGTCACATTGGAATTGATCACAGTGAAACTGATCACATTGAAATTGGTCACATTGAAATTTCAATCACGTTGGAATTGATCACTTTGAAATTTCAATCACATTGGAATAGATCACTTTGAAATTCCAATCACATTGAAATTAATCACATTGGAATTAATCATATTGAAATCGATCACATTGAAGTTGATCACATTGAAATTTATCACAGTGAAACTGATCACATTGAAATCGGTCACATTAAAATTTCAATCACATTGAAATTGATGACATTGAAAATTATCGCATTGAAATTTCAATCACATTGAAATTGATCACATTGATGATTATTGCATTGAAATTTCAATCACATTGAAATTGATCACATTGAAATTTCAATCACATTAAAATTGATCACAGTGAAACTGATCACATTGAAATTGGTCGCATTGAAATTTCAATCACATTGAAATTGATCACATTGGAATTGATCACGTTGAAATTGATCACATTGAAATTTCAATCACATTGGAATTGATCACTTTGAAATTTTAATCATATTGAAATTGATCACATTGGAATTATTCATATTGAAATCGATCACATTGAAATTGATCACAGTGAAACTGATCACATTGAAATTGGTCACATTGAAGTTTCGATCACATTGAAATTGATCACATTGAAAATTATCGCATTGAAATTTCAATCACACTGAAATTGATCACATTGAAATTTCAATCACATTGAAATTGATCACATTGAAATTTCAATCACATTAAAATTGATCACATTGAAATTTCAATCACATTGGAATTGATCACATTGAAATTTCAATCACATTGGAATTGATCACATTGAAATTTCAATCACATAGAAATTGATCACATTGAAATTTCAATCACCCTGAAATTAACATATTTAAGTTTCAATTTAAGCAACAGTCGTTTGACTTCGGAAGCCTAAAAAGGGCAGTAACTATATCATAACCGATATTGGGCAGCTCATTTAGCGAAAAATTAAGCTCACGTTGTAGTCACCCGGTAGACGTTGGTCCAGTGTGATGGACCGTTTCTCATTCCCATCGTATACGACCTCGTCGCGCACCACTTTATTTCAAGGTGACGTGAAACAGATAAGGGTGCGGGAAAGATAGTGATAGTGGAACTGACGGCAGAGCCAGAGAGACTGGCGGAGAATGTGTGTTCACATTATAAAAGGAAAATGCCATGGAGTATTCAACCCATAAGTGCGAGAGAGTCGGACTGGATAGACGAGTGTGACAAAGACACAGTTAGGCGGGGCGGAGGGGGCGTCGACGCACTCTCTCTCTCTCTCTCTCTCTCTCTCTCTCTCTCTCTCTCTCTCTCTCTCTCTCTCTCTCTCAGCCGCTTTGCGGTCCTCGGTGTGTTTATAGCGAAATTCTCCGGAAGCTTTCTTCGTAAAACTCGCATATACAGCAGCCATGACACATTCGTCGGTTTCCGGTGCAAGAGAGGAGGGAGTGGCGCAGGAAAGGAGGAGGAGGAATAAAATCGTCAGCTTGATACGCGAACGTTGAGGGAGTCGCGGCGCCGTGGTTTCGGTCCGCAACTTCCGGTTGCCGCCTCGTAAACAGACTTTCACAGAGCGGAACTCGTTAAAACGATCGTCTTTGTCGTTAATCGCGCTCTCTTCGCTGTCACCGCCCCATTTTACTCAAGATCCTCTCCATCTTTATCTCCTGCATACGCAAGGGTAGATTGCTCCCAACTGCTCACACTCGCCGGTGTGTCCATTCTTTTTATTGTTCCGAAGCGACGAGTGCATAGAAACGGTCGCGGGCGAGAAAAAATCGCGAGGCGAGGCTGAAGAGAAATTACACGAGAAATCGGTGGTGGTTGAAAGAATCAGAGATTGATTATTCCTACGTTACCTTCGATTAGAGCCCATTTCCGGTTTTCGAAGCTTGAGGAGCCTTTGGAGAAAAAATTGGGGAGCTTAAGGGAGGAGATACTTTTAAGCGAGGAAAAAATTTGATGATTTTTTTGACTTTTCTTTGTAAGGAAAGATTTCTTCACCATTTTTTAGTCTTACGGTATTATTATTCAGGATTTTATTGTAAAAAAAATGTATATCCTTTTTTAAAAGGAAAGATTTCCCCACCATTTTGGACACTTGGGGTTTTATTATTGCTTTTGGCGGTTACATTGTATTTTTTTCATCAGTCACAAAAAATGGCGGAAGTATAGCACGGTCTTCTGAATTGCATTTCCAAAACTGGCGTGACGTATAGCTTGAAAACTAATCGACTGACTCTAATGACATTTGGTATGAATCTGTCTAACCTCATTGTCTAAAACATGACCCTACATTTTTTGAAAATGAAAAAAAAATGTTTTTTTCTTATTGCAAAATGTAACAATTTTTTTCGGGCAATTAACAATTTTTATTTTTGTTTCGGAGCGTACTATTTAAGGTAATTCTTTTACCAGGTTCAATCCGTAGGATTTGCATAATTATTTTTTGAGCTTCACTTAACATATTCATAATCGTCTCTGTAAAATTTCATGATCGTTTATCGACCTAATTATAGAGAAAAAAATATTAAAACTGCGTATTATTGTGAAGGAATTCCGAGACGACATGCAAAAACCCAATTTCTGGTCGCTACAAAAGTGTATATAATAGTGGGAATCCGTCAAATTCTTGAAAATAATCAAATTTACATACTTAACACTTGTAGTAATCCAATGCTCTCAGAAAAAATTACGCTTATTGACCTAATTTTTATGTAATATCAAGTTTAATTTGAACTTTCGGTATTGGATTTATTACCACTTGCTACGATAAGGAGACGTGGCAGCAAGGCAACAGCTGACTGTAGTCCTAACCTCATCTCACTAATTCGAATTTCCACGCATATTTCATTTTTAGCGGACATATTTCGCCGACACAAATTTTCCATCCTTTTTACCAGTCGTGGCCCGAATACAGTGTTTTATATTTCCCCCACCTGACATTGTTTTGACAGATCAAAGTTGAAAAGCATGGCGATTAAGGTAGTTCCTCTGCGAAAATCTCAACCAAAAGTTTACATACCATGTTCATGTTTAGAAGATTGATAATTGGTTTAATTAGTAATGAATAAAATTAAAAACTACGCAATATTGACTAGGTACTAGTAGATAATACGATGGATATCATTTATTGCCGTAAAATATATTTTGTATTGTGTTTTTGATCGACCATTGCCAGTAAACTTTTTGCCGGGACTGTCCAGGCTTTGCACCAATTGTTTTTTTTTCCAGGCTTTGCCAGGCTTTGCACCAAAATTGTGAAGGCTTCTCATGGTTATATCTTGGAAACTAGATGGTGAATCATTCTCATTTTTTTTCACATTATTCGTGATATCTTACTGTAGCTTATCCTCGTTTTTTATCAATTTCTTAATTTTAGTTTTGACGGTAGAATTAATGATGCTCTGTTTGCCCATCATAACGCATTTGTTACGTGTAAACTAAGCCAACTTTAAGTGTAAATATCTCAGGTTTGGGGTGGTCAAACTTATTCAAATTGCACAGATGTTTGGATAATGTATTGAATAACGTATATGTCAAATTTCAACCATTTCTTAATTCAACTCTTCTGTGGAGGTACTACCTTAAACTCGCCTGGTTGAGTAAAAAGAGACGGAGATAGAACCAATGTTGCCACATATCAAACCTAGAAATACTGCGCGAATCGTTGGAATAACTTTTTTTCATTTTTCTAATTAGTGTGAACATTCATTAAGGGGGGATTGTCTTTTTTTTCGCAAAATTTACCGCTTTTTGGGAATTTTTTTGTGAAGAAAGTATACAACGGGAAACTTGTGAAACTTGGCATATAGTTGTATTGATCTGTTTACTACATACAAAAATTTTTTTAAACAATTTCATCAAAAAATCCGCCTCCCCTCGACGCGCGATGGTCTTTTTTTGATGGTGTGCACGATTTCTCAAAAACTATTCAACCGATTGCCTTCAAATTTGGACAGAATGCTCAGCTGACATCCTTTTATCGTTTGATGAAGCAAAAAAGCAATACGTTTAATAGTTTTTTATTTATAACAAAAAATCGATCAATTCTTTTCGAAAAATCGATACTTCAAGTTCAAAACGTCACCAAATCGTCAATTTTTTTTTCCCTTCATCGAACGATAGCTATATGTGTCTAAAGTAAAATGCTTTTTGGGTTTTTGTTACAGGATGAACGTGAAGGCTGTAATCGTGCACACCATCAAAAAAGGACCATCGCGCGTCAAGGGGGGTGGGAGGCGGATTTTTTGATGAAATTGTTTAAAAAATTTTTTGTATGTAGTAAACAGATCAATAAAACTATATGCCAAGTTTCACAAGTTTTCCGTTGTATACTTTCTTCACAAAAAAATTCCCAAAAAGCGGTAAATTTTGCGAAAAAAAAGACAATCCCCCCTTGAACAGTTTACACATGGAAAATGTTAGCTGTTACAAATTATTTTTTGCATATATTAAAAATATAACTTGTACAAGTCTCAAGTATGATCAGTGGTATGACTAGTGTGAAGCGATAGGATTACCTTAAGGGAGGACACCACTGTAACTGCCCATTTTTTACCTAAAGGTAAAAAAAAGATCAAACCTCGCCTAGAGGTATCTCCCCCCTTAAGAGGCTTGGAGAAGAATTCGGGGGATTTAAGGGGTTACACCCACTTGCGATTTTGAACAAAATCGATTTTTTTATTGCATTTTTTTGAAGTATAAGTATCTGAGAATATGTCCTAAAAATTTCAAGTCGATCCGAACAAAATTGACTGAGATATGAGCGTTGAAAGAGAAGAATCCGCGTTGAAAGAGCGTTGAAAGAGAAACTTTAAACGCGTTTTTCTCAAAATGGTATTTTTGAAGTCGGTGACCAAGATTACTCGAACACTAATGAACCGATCTTCTTGAAATTTTGCAGGCTTATTTAATACATAAAAATGTAGTCTTTAATCGTTCGATTCTTTTTTCGAAAAAGATGGCCGTTTTATAGCCAAAAAACGGCCGTTTTTTTCGTTAAAATCGAACCATTAACTTTGACTGTCCGCCATTTTGTGAAAAATGAATATTTTTTACAATCCTTCGATTAAAGACTAGTTTATACTTATATTTGACTAAATCCATCCGCATTTTTTTTTTCAGATGATCCACTTCGCCGCAATGTGGGTCACCGCAAACCGTGTATATAAAAAAATTATTTCATTGACGGCCATTTGCCACTAAACAATGTAATATTTTTCAATAAAAAAATTACTGAAAGTTCTTCAAGATGTGTTCTTTAAGATGGTATATTGATCGATTAAAAAAGTTTTGTAGTTTTCTTCAAAAAAATTCATGAAAAAGGCCTTTTTTGCGCTACAAGTGGGGGTAACGCCTTGACCGATCGAACGCGTTTCAACGTAAAGTTTGTATCTGTCGATAAGAAGGCCTTGCGTTGGTCGCTCAACCACACAACCGATGTCTATGAACATTATGGCGAGTCGATATAAAATTTAATGGCCGCGATGCCTTTACGGAAGATACCAGCTGCAACACGCAGGTCGCATAGTTCCAGCGTAAGTGCCGGATGGTGGAGGAGGATATGTCGATCCTCGTGTGAGCGTATAGTGGTTTCGGTAAAGCGGTTGGAATGTCTGGAGAATTTTGGGTCTCCGGAGATTAAACAGTGGAACGAAATCGTTGTTCAAGCTTCTGAACGATGTGCTTCCAGAGTTTCGGGATATACGATGGAATGTTCAAACATTGAACAAGCAATAAAACTTTGCATCGTTGACGTGCAATCATTATTTTTAAATAATTGCCCACCATTTTTTTCGCCGATTTCAGTCACGAAAATCGCTTAAACGTTTTTGAGGACATTGTTAGAGATCTGAAATATGAAGAAGGGAAAAAAAATGTTTGCACAGTGAAGAAAATGAGAAAATGAGTTTATTGGTAAATAGAATTAACAATGAAAATTAAGGAGGCTGCTTAGGGTCTTTGAGGGGTAGGCGGCAACAGAGGAACGCATATGCTTAAACACAGGCGCCTATAACGGTTGCCAACCTCGAATAATCACATTTTCGGTTACGTAAAATAAATAAATTTCAGCTAATAAATATGTGGATTGCATATAACTGACTGTTGAGAAATGTTATTCAACTTTTTGCGTTTATTTACATCGCGAATAAGTTATTAACCAAGTTGAAATGTGGCAAACCGCGCAATTTAGTTTTCAGTAACTGGTATCACTGAGCTCAGGTACGAACGCCACATCGTGAGCGCGTAGCTGTCAAACATCCTTCGGGAATTCCGTTTTTTTGTTCGGCGAAAATGAAAAGATGGAAGGGAAAGATGGAGACCGAAAAACAGTACAATCGACGGATGGAGCAAGTACAACCTGGAAAGCGGCGGAAAAAAGTGGTCGAGCCGGAAAATGAATGCGCAGTCGAGGGACGACGCGTCATTGATTTGAAGGTTATGTCGAAACACATGCACTGCAGCTTCTGTGAAGAATGATTCAAAATATTTAAATACTCTTTATGAAACCGCGGTAAGAAATTTATAGCAAGGAAGCAATAGTTTTTGCATTTCAAATTTTGGCGCCTATTCAAAATGGCCGACTTGACAGCAGCGTTGCCACGTGTCGTAGGGCGCTTTATCGTTATACGCGAATCAGCTGACATTTTCTGTTTTATTTCACGAATATCTCGATAACGAGACAGACAAAACGCTGTACTCTTCGTTGAAATTATTCATAAAAATCTGATGAATATTTTCCGCTCATTTCCAATCAATTCTTACTATTTTTATCATGTTGCCACAGTCGTATTAGAGTTCTTATGAAGCTTTTGCTATGTCGCCCGTGTATAAGAGCCTAACTTCAATAATTAATTGCTCAACAATCACGCAGACGAAGTACTAGAAATTTTACACGGAGTCGTAACACCTGTACGCAAATATCCTTCATAAATTTTAGAAAATTCTCACTGTTTCGCGATAGCTGAGCAGCCTCCGTAAATGCAATTTTATTGAAATTTATGAAAAAAAAAACAATAAAAAAGGAAATATATATTTTTTTAATTAATGAATTAAATTATAAAGGCATTTAATTTTTTTAATGAAACAATAAAATTGAGAAGTAATCAATTTGTTTTAATTAATAAATAACATTTGAAATGAAATTGATTTTCTTTAACTGTCAAATAAAATTGAGGAGCAAATCATTATTTTTTTATTAATAAATAAAATTGAAAAGGAAATCAATTTTTTTTTAAATTATCAAATAAAATTAAAGAGGAAATACATTTTTTTTTATTAATAAATAAATTTCGCAAGGACATAAACCTTTTTTATTCATAAAAAATATCAAAACGTGAATAAATGTGTTTCTGATGAGTCTGACAATATTATTAAATGGAAAATAACTTATAAAAAAAACGTTTTTCATCATCCGAACCTAAAATGGACAATAGAAATATGAAATAATCGATCCGAAAGTTTCGCCCACTCGTTTTCCACATTAATTATTTCACAATCTCACAGTTCCGATCTTCCGCATAAAACAAGGCGCATTAATTTATTCCCTTGGAGTATTCGCTGTCTTGTAAATGATGCATGGGTGAAACGAGTGCGTGGGAAAAGTTGCGGAGGTCAAAGTGCACTCGCTCGAGTTCATTCGCTTATTAGGTACCAGCGTTGGAACTCGGAGTGCAACGGGTGTAAATGGACTTCTTGCGAGATCTCGAATTGGCCGTTTACGATTTCCGAACACGTTTCCGTCCGACCGACCAAAAGGATACTTGTGACCGCCTTTTCGCGCCCTCTCACGTGGACCCATACGAAAAACTGGGGAAATAATACTACCCCGAAAGATCAAAACTCCGAAAGAATTTTACACGCAAAACTAAAACTCCGAAAATCTGAACACCGTCCAAATAATTCGGCCATGGAAGTTTTAAAAGTTTCCAAATTTTCAATAAATCGACGAATTATTTAAAGAATTTTTTTTTATTAAGAAGTGATTTTACGTCAATTTTGAAATTTGTCTAGACAATGTTACACGTTGTACATCATTTACAGTCAAATGTGAAGACTTTCGCTGGCATAATCTCGACAAACCTTGTAATTTCGGAACATTAAAATTCGGAATTTTAAACCGTCGGCGCAAGTTTGGAATTTCAACCCAGCCCTCATGTCAAGATCATGCCAGCGAAAGTCTACACAGTTGACTGTAAATGATGTAGAACGTATAACATCGTCTAGACAAATTTCACAATTGACGCAAAATCACTTCCTAATAAAAAAAAATTCTTGAAATAATTCGTCGATTTATTGTAAATTTTGAAACTTTTAAAACTTACATAGCTGAATTATTTTGACGGTGTTAAGATTTTCGGAGTTTTGAGCTTTCGGGGTACTATACTTTCGAAGTTTTGAGCGTTCTGACCATTTAAAGTTCGGAATTCCAACCCGGCCCCATCTTGAATTTCGAAACATTAAAATTCGGAATTTTAAGGAGCCAGTCCACTTTGAAAATTTCAAAAAATCAATTTTTTACTATTTTCGAAAGTACATACATTTAGAAATATTGTGTGAACATTTTGTGAAAATTTTATGAAAATCCGAGCTCTCTAAGTATTTATTTTTTACCTGAACGTCAGGACCTCATTTCGTCTACCTGAGCGTAAGGTAGTCGGCCCAGTGGCCGTCAGCGTCCTAGTGATCGTCATGTTTGCGCATTAAATAAGTATTTTAAGATAACAATCAGTCGTTCGTGCAGATCTGTGGTATGTTAGCTTCCAGGAGGTATTTGCTATGTTGTATTACATTTTCACACCCGTAAGTATACGTATAAAAGAATAATCAAATTAAATATACTCCGCTACGACGTCTAGCTGTCATTTCGGCCGAATCCTTCATCAGGAAGTTAACGTGAACCATGTCACATTTCGGGTCATTTGCGAATGCCTGTGGACTTGCGTGAAATAAGGTTTTCTTCTCGTGATAAACAAGGATTTTAGTTTTGCGTTCAGCATAGAAAATTATAGTTTTATGTTAATTTCAACGAATTTTCATATATGACGATTACCGGTTCAGCATCATAAACACTCTGCCGATTAATCGCCACGGCTGTCGATAACTGGGACAATGTTAGCAAAAAAAGAGTCTTACGAATCGAATATTAGTTTATAGAAAATCAGAAAAGAAATATTGGGTTCGTAATTAGCATTGTCTGAAGGATCCACGGACCAGTAATCGTCATACACATATCCGCTATAGTAAAAAGATATGCATATAAATAAATGTTGTCGATTACTGGGTCGTGACCATGTCGATAACTGAGTATGTCTTGAACACAGGTGAACAGCACTCGATCGAAATAATATTAAAAGTTATTTCATGAAAAAATAGTTGTTTATAATGACGAAAAATGAATAAAAAATTATAATTCTGACGTAATAGGCAATAATTTATTTTATTATAGAAATTAATAAAGTTCCATGGAAGGGAAATTTATGTTTCAAACTCTTTATCAAATGTTTTAATAAAAATCATAAAGCTTGTGACAGAGTGCGTAAAAATTATTTTGCCGTTCTATATGCAGACATAATCGAGTCAACAAAGTCCTATGAACCTTTGCATAATTAGTTTAGGCCTTATATACCTTTGGATGGTCGGAAAACAAGGATTTTTAAAAAAATACTTATAAAGCAATCAAAATGAGGTTTAGAGGGTTTGTTTCACATATCTGTAGATACCTCCAACGAGCGGACTCGTTCCAGTCGCACATGTGCACTCAGAACAAATTTTTTTTCCCCGTAATCTACATGAGTTTTGCTACCAAAGTACACACGATTATTGTAAAATATTTATTTTTGTACATCTACCCCGATTGTTAAGAAAGTCGCATTTTCGACTGAAACAACGGCCTGTGTTCGTTTCCAAAAATCGCAATTGTTAAACGATAGTAAAAATCGTGTGTACTTCGCTAAAAAAAGTATCTAAGAAGTTATAGTTGAAATTTGAAGTCAATCGGTCAAAAAATGCAGGACCTACGAGTCCGCCCGATTTTGAAAACATTTCTTCATGAAAAACCCGTTTAAAGTTTTAAAACCAATTTTTTACATGTCTTAAAAAAATGTCTACCTAAAATAACTTTTGCATATTATTTTCGACATGTTTATACATAATTAAAATCAATAAAAAAAAAAAAAAACATTTCCTTTTTCAAAGGTATCTAAGGCCTCAAAGCAGTTTGAACGCATGTGACGATTAGTGGGACGTTGCCATGGCGATTACCAGACCAACTGTCATGGTGGCATGACGATGACTCGTACAATAGCATCTTATAACCTTTACGAACAATTTTCTCGAAAACTGTACCAGGCACGGGAATTTCACAACGACCTTCTTCTTCGTAATAAAAAACTGATTATGAACGACTTAAAATAACTTTTGCTCACTTTCTTAGTTGAGCTATATAAATTTGCAAAGTCAAGCGATCTGCTTAAGGTGACGATTACTGGGCCATTTACGTTATAGCGCGCTCGGCCGATCATAGTATGAACTTCAAACGCGTTTTTCTCGAAACAACGTTGTCAACATGATTCGCAACAAGATGACCCTCGATGGTTTTAAAATTTTTAATTTTTACTCTTTTTTTGCGAAAAACTGCGAAAAAAACGCGTTTTTTTACTTTTTTCGTTTTTCGTCTGCCATTTTTTTATTTTTTGATAAAACTTTACATCCTAGGGTCATTTTGTAGCTGGTGTCATACTGAATCTAATGGACTTTGATTTTTTTGTTTCAGACAAGCCGTTGCCGAATTGTGATGGAGCTACCTAACCCACCTATTTTTGAGGCGTTACGTTAAACTATAGTTTTTGTACTTAAAAATGAATTAAAATGAATTAAAATTTTTTTAAAATGTTTTTCATGACTTTATTTATCAAGCCCAAGCCCTTTTATATTCATATCTTTTAAAAATCCTCCAAAAAAAAACGCGAAAATAGCCTTTGCGTGGCTCCAAAGTGGATTGGCCCCTCAAACCGTCGGAGCATTCAAAGTTCGGAATTTCAACCCGGCCCCGAAAAACTATAACCCAAAACTTGCAACTGACGTGAAAAAAAAAGACGAAGTAATTTTTCCTCTCCGCCTGGACATTCATCGACCTTTGTACCACTGTGTACGAACTTCGAAGAAACCTTTTTTTTTTCTAATTCCCACTCGTCTAACGAACAAGACTGATTTTTCCTCGATTCTCCCTTTTTTCTTTACAATTTCCCAACGAACCCTCTTGAATTTCCTCTTCGCCCTTGTTCGCCTCCAAACGTTTTTTATTTATCATCGTGCTCCGTGGCCCGTAGCCATTCGTTTTTCTCTTTTGACACGTCGCTCCTCGTTTTTTTCTCTCCTCGCTATACAGATATGGAAAAAGGCTTCTTTTTTTTTATTCCTTCCACACAAAAGTCGATATCCGAAGTGTTCGAACGAGGGTGAATATCGGCTGACTGACGACTGGCGCGCATTCTCTTTCAACCAGACAATATTTCTTCTCGCGATCGTGAAATTGCCAGAAGTATAAAAAAAAATACTACAACAGCGAAAAGCCACTAGTTTTCACACAAAACTCGCGCTTTTTTTTTTCCCGTCGTTATTTTTCAGCGCTAAAGAAATATATTATTCTTCTCGCATTGTTAAAAACAGTTGGGATTTACAGTCGAGAAAGTATCGATTTTTTGTTGAAAATCGAATTCGTGACAATCGGCCATGGCGATTTTTCCGCGATTTTTATCCAACATTCTTCTCGACCTTCCGCCGTTCCATTTTCCAGCGCAATTAACGAGAGGCAAAACAAATTGAGCCTCCATCGAAAACGCGATGCTCCACTGCCTCCCTCCCCTCGACCGCGCAACGATTCGATACACGTAGTAAATTGTATTCCGTGTTTATTCAATTGCAGAGCGAGAGTTACATCATTGTCACTGGAAAAAAAAACGGAACACTTTGTCGAGCGCACGAAATGGTCCACGATTTAGCATTTTCAGCGACGGAAGTACAAAAAAAAAGATTGACCCACCAAACTAATCTTCAGATGGGTCGATCTGTCTTACCCTCTGGACAGTAGGGCAAATATTGAGCGTACGAATCCTCGAGGCAATGTGAAATGCGTTTGGTCGGTAAAAATGGCCTTTATCAATTTTTCTCCAAAATGTCGATCGTTTTGGCATATATGTGCAGAACAATTCTGTTTCGACTTTTGGAAAGAATTGAAGCAGCTTCGGGACAATTGAATGCAGGCTCTTAATTTTATATCGATCGTCTACACCGTTTCTATAAAATTTACAATTTAGGAAACACATAGGGAGATTCCTAATTGTCATAATGCACTCAGAAAAAAGATTTGTTATGTTCTAATAAATTGGCACATTAGAACGTAATTTAGTGGAAATTAATAAATGTTTACTCGTATGGAGATAGTTTTTATGTGATTGTAACTACAGCATTTATTCGGCGTCACTAAATATGTTTTTTGACGTGCCGATTTTTCACATCAATTAAAAGCCATATTTAAAATAGAACATTTGAATAAATATTTCTTCAGATGAAATAAATACTTCTTCCCAATCACGAAAAACTTTATTTTTTGGATATAAAACACCTATTTCTTCTAACTTATATATCCTATTAGATGTTAAGAAACATTTTTAGTAAATCTTAACCATAAACTTGAATAAAAAATTGTCTTAGCTGTTAATAAAATCGTAGTAGGCCGGCATACGAATAAGAAAATTTATTCGCCGGGATACAAACTTCTTTGTCCTTAATAAATCTTTTTTCTGAGTGTGTAAAGGGAGACGAAATTGTCATAATGTACTGAGTGATTTGGCAGTTTTTCATAAAATTTTAACCCTCTGCGCTGATCCCAAGTGCAACCTTAAGTCAAAATTACTATCGTGAGTCATTGGCGGCCAAGGCGACTGGCCTGACTTCTAACGATTCTTTGGTATACCCTTTGTAAGTATAAACTAGCGTCGAAGCCGGAGCTATTTTGTTCCCTTAAACTATTTCCCACTATGGAGCTATTTTTTACCTTACCATCATATCTCAAGAGTATCAGCCTAAAATTTTATGAATAAAATTGAAAATTTCAAGAGTTATGATTTTTTTAGGTAAAAAAAGGCTTTTTTACGCATTGATCCTTTACTGATTTTTTTTCCGCCATTTTAAAATTCGCGTAAAATATAATACCGAGAATGCCACATTCTAGAATGTTCAAACTAATATCCTGAATTTTTATGAGTCTTTCGGAACGATACGGTCAACGCGGCAGTCGTTTGAAACATGGCTGGGGTCACTGTGACCCCCTGTGACCAGCGCGTTATAGCCTCAACGTGTGGGCGCGATGGGTTAAATATTTTTTTCACACTATTTCGTGCGTAAAACTGCCACTGAAAAGTGGTTCTTCAGTTGTAAATTTACAGAAACGGTGTAGACGATCGATTTAAGGCGGGATATACCTTTGGACGGGAAAAAATTAAGCAATCTTGAGGGATTTCTTAAACTAAGAAATAATTATTCTATATTTATCAAACTGTAGATATACTTTAATGGTATATTTAAGTATACAAATTTTGTTTTTAAATTAATTTATTATAAAAATGGCGGAGCTGTAGCAGAGTGTTACATTAAGGTTGCCGCGGGAGTTGCGAATTGGCGTGCAGTCTAGCGTCCCGTAGACTTAAATTTAAACTAGTTCAGTTACAACATGTATAGTTTCTATATGACGGTAATGAAAATGAAGAAAATGCAAATCTAAGAGAATGTCACGCGTTTACAAAAAAAAAACATTTCACGCTAAATTTCTGTAAAAGTTGGATAAAAAAGTAGCTTTTTTCTATTGTTTTTTTTAAAACAATTCTCGTCAAGTAGATGGTAGCAATATTATCAATATTCCTACCAAGTTTCAACTCAATCGGCTTAATAGTTATTGAGTAATCCCCACGTCAATTTCGAAAATGCAGTTTTGAGAAAAAGGCATGCTAATTACTTAAGTAATCAGTTACCAAGTAATTAGATTATCAATTACGCCGTTTGACAACATCTGGCGCAACCCGTTTAGAAGAGGGTGCCATACCTTCCCCCATTTTTAAAGATTAATAAATAAAAAATACCATGTAATACCATGTAAAAGTAGTAATAAAACATACCGTGGGTCTAAAAAATGCTGAGAAAATCTTTCCTTTAAAAGAAATCGTGAAAATCAGCCGTTTTTCTCGCCTAGAGGTATCTCCCCCCTTAAGAGCCTTGAAGAAGTATTCAGAGGATTTAACCGACCGGACGCGTGTCAACGTAACTTAATGTGGAAAAATATTCCACATATACTATAGTTCTATTGTTTAAGGGGTTACCCCCACTTGCGATTTTGAAAAAATCGATTTTTTTTATTGCATTTTTTTGAAGTATAAGTATCTGAGAATATGTTCTGAAAATTTCAAGTCGATCCGAACAAAATTGACTGAGATATGAGCGTTGAAAGAGAAGAATCCGCGTTGAAAGAGCGTTGAAAGAGAAACTTTAAACGCGTTTTTCTCAAAATGGCATTTCTGAAGTCGGTGACCAAGATTACTCGAACACTAATGAACCGATCTTCTTGAAATTTTGCAGGCTTATTTAATACATAAAAATGTAGTCTTTAATCGTCCGATTTTTTTTCGAAAAAATGGCCGTTTTATAGCCAAAAAACGGCCGTTTTTTTTTCGTTAAAATCGAACCATTAACTTTGACTGTCCGCCATTTTGTGAAAAATGAATATTTTTTAAAATCCTTCGATTAAAGACTAGTTTATACTTATATTTGACTAAATCCATCCGCATTTTTTTTTTCAGATCATCCACTTCGCCGCAATGTTGGTCACCGCAAACCGTGTATATAAAAACATTATTTCATTGACGGCCATTTGCCACTAAACAATGTAATATTTTTCAATAAAAAAATTACTGAAAGTTCTTCAAGATGTGTTCTTTAAGATGGTATATTGATCGATTAAAAAAGTTTTGTAGTTTTCTTTTAAAAAATAATGAAAAAGGCCTTTTTTGCGCTACAAGTGGGGGTAACACATTAAAGAAAAAAAAAAGAAATTGATTTTCATCGTTGTAAACGTATATTCTGCCTTAAACTTTGTAGCGTGCATTCAGTATATGACAAAGAATTTACTGTTTAAATTCGAATCAAATGGTAACATATCGTCAATTATCCCGAAACTTCCATAATTATGTTTTTGGCAACGCTGTTTAACACTTGGGATAAGGTACCGAAAACCCTTAACCTCCGAACGAGCTGAAGTTTTGCTCAAACCTTCCTTTTAATATTTTGAGACAACCCCTGAAGGGATTTTTGTCGACTCGCAATAGTTTTCGAGATATTGAATTTTTAAGTTTTTTTTAAGGGTAAGATTTCGACCCCCCCCCCCCCCCCCCGCCACCATCGAGCTAACATTTTGGACATACCTTCCTTTTAATATTTTAAGATAACCCCTAAGGGGATTTTTGGCGACTCGCAATAGTTTTCGGGATATTGAATTTTTAAGTTTTTTTTTAACGCGCGCTGCTTATATCTATAGCTGCTACGTCTTCGTTCATACCTATATATGTTATCGCGCTCTCCGATTTGTCAAAACAAAATACGCAAACAAATCCAAACAAACCCAAACCCAAAAAGTATGGCCCGTCGCCAAAAATCCAACACTTGTGAACCATCTGCTTCTGAACCAATCGGAGCTCAGTCGGCCTCACATTGTCTTGACGGGAAACCTTCCAATTCAAGGGGTCTTCTCACTACAGACGCTAAAAAAGGCTGTTTTCATGAATTTCTTTAATAGGTTTATATTATAGATATTGATATAAAAGTTGTTACACCTAATAAAAACACTTACGAAATGGCTAGAAAAAAATTATTCATTTAAGTCACTATGTACAGACGAAAATGGTATTTAAAAAAATTATGGTGAGCCAAAGAAAAAAATTTGTATTTTTCACCGAAATTATGGCTCACCATAATTTTTTTAATGGTCGAAAAAAAAACGATTACGCTACATTGTAGCGACACTATTCACGAATGAGCTGATTTTTTTTCATATGTGACATGACCGTGTAACAGCTGGGACAACGACCGCGCGTACCGTGCGGAGGGCCTCCGCGACATAACGCCGCCATTTTTTAATATTTTGAACGGAAATTTATTAGCGTTATTCTTAAAGCCCTTTCTGACGTTGGGTAAAAAAATAAAAATATTCCGACCCATACTTTCGAGTTTATTTTTTTTAAATATACCCATTTTTCGATCGGCCAAGGTGGCCAGACGCCTTGAGTGTAACAACTTGTATATCAATATCTAAAATATAAACCTATCAAAAAAAATCACGAGAACAGCTTTTTCAGCGTCTAAAGTGAGAAGACCCCTTAATTTCGATCGACGTCGATTCCCATAAATCCTAAGAGTCGATAGCCCGACGAATGCGACCAGATTCTCACAAATTTCGGCCCGAGCGAGGCTTACAATGTTTGGCCGTAACTTTTATTTTACCATGCTCATTGTCACGCGACGGCGGCCTCATCGCTGCGTCCTCGTAGTTTTCGACAACTTGTTTGTTTGGCGAGTTCCCTTTGTATGTCAGCGAAGCTCTTGCCCTTGGTCTCGGGCACGTAGAGTACGACGAAGAAGAAGGCGAGTAGGCACGAGCCCGAGAAGACGAAGTACACCATGTGTAGATTGCCGACGAGATCGCCGATGACCTGATAGAGTTTGGAGACGGCGAAGCCGAGTAGGCCATCGGATATGGTGATGGCTGCGCCCGCGATAGGTTTCGCGCTAGTCGGGAAAAGTTCGCCGATCAGTGCGTTCGGCAGTGTTCCAAGGCCGACCTGATAAGCGATTTGGAAGACGATGACATCGATTACCGGCAGAAGATTTATCGAGGAAACATCGTTTCCCCGTAGTTCCATCAGCAGATAGATCGCCAGAATGCCAAGAGTAACGGCCGATCCAAGTGTCGAGACGATGAGGAGTGGCCGTCGGCCAGCCCCCTCGACCAATCCGGTCGACAGGGTGCCCGACACGAGGCCAACGGCGAGAACGATTATCGTCGCGATGTTCGAGTCAATCGCGATGTTTGTACTTCTGAAGAGTGTCTCCAGATACTGCATCGTACTGAAACTGCCGCTCAATTGTTGCGCCACGATCAGCCCGAATACAATGAGAAAAGCTCGTCTGTTGTTGGCCGACAATAAACGGCCCAGTTTCGATGACCAATCTTCCGAATCCTCGCGATTCTCATCGATGTTCCTGAGCACCGTTTCGAGCTCGATTTTCGCCTCTTCCGGCTCCTCGATGCCCTTGAAAAAAGTCAGGGCACTCGCGGCCCTCTCGTTGAGGCCCTTGGAGGCTAGGTAGTAAGGAGTCTCGGGGAACCAGACGAACGTCGCTAGGAACACGATCGGCACCGACAGCATGACGGCCGCCAGAACCCTATAGGAGACCCAAGGACCTACGCTGCAGGCCAACAACGAGCCCGTGAATACATTCACCGCTATCAGGGTACCCAAAGCACCGCGGATGTTCGTGTCGGCCACCTCCGAGACGTACATCGGATTGGTCGTGTACGAAATACCAACGCCGATTCCCAAAACGACCCTCGAGGCGTACAGCCAAGCTACGTTACTCGCGAAAAAGACGATTATCCAACCGATGATGTAGAAAATACTGCTGAACATCAGACTGAACTTTCGGCCGTGTCTGGAGGCCAGCCACGCGCCCAAAAACGGCCCGATCATCGAGCCTATCACCGTCAATGAAACGATCCACGAACTCTCGTCGCTCGTTATCTTGACGGGCACCCCGACGCCCTCCTTCAGCCGCGACAGTATCGTCGTTGTCCAACCGTAGACTGTGCCTGCTGCTATCATCGATAGGGTCGCTGAAACATTTCACGTGGCAGAGTTGGTTGCCGAAAAAGGCCTTTTTTCGTGATGTTTTTTGATAGGTTTTTATTATAGATATATAAAAGTTGTTACACTTAATAAATACACTTTCGAAATACATTTAAGGGGTTACCCCCACTTGCGATTTTGAAAAAATTGATTTTTTTTATTGCATTTTTTTGAAGTATTAGTATCTGAGAATATGTCCTGAGAATTTCAAGTCGATCCGAACAAAATTGACTGAGATATGAGCGTTGAAAGAGAAGAATCCGTTGTGTAAACGACCGGCTAGTCTGCCGTCTAGCGCGCTCGACCCTCCCTCCGACCTTCAATGCATTGTTCGATGAAAAGGGTCGTATACCTGGCATTCACAACGTTCATACAATAGACTGGAATTTATAAAAACGGGCCCGGAATAGATGACTCTATGTAAGTTTACAACAAAAAATATTTTCTTCGTGTAAACTGAAATTGAAACGTTAAACGCGTTTTTCTCAAAATGGCATTTCTGAAGTCGGTGACCAAGATTACTCGAACACTAATGAACCGATCTTCTTGAAATTTTGCAGGCTTATTTAATACATAAAAATGTAGTCTTTAATCGTTCGATTTTTTTTTTCGAAAAAAAATGGCCGTTTTATAGCCAAAAAACGGCGGTTTTTTTTCGTTAAAATCGAACCATTAACTTTGACTGTCCGCCATTTTGTGAAAAATGAATATTTTTTAAAATCCTTCGATTAAAGACTAGTATATACTTATATTTGACTAAATCCATCCGTATTTTTTTTTCAGCTGATCCACTTCGCCGCAATGTTGGTCACCGCAAACCGTGTATATAAAAACATTATTTCAGTGACGGCCATTTGCCACTAAACAATGTAATATTTTTCAATAAAAAAATTACTAAAAGTTCTTCAAGATGTGTTCTTCAAGATGGTATATTGATCGATTAGAAAAGTTTTGTAGTTTTATTTGAAAAAATTCATGAAAAAGGCCTTTTTTGCGCTACAAGTGGGGGTAACGCCTTAAAAAATGTTTAAATGTATTTTTGTACCCCGAACAAACTTTGAGGGGCTGTACCAGTGTGACACTTAAAAAAAATCGATTTTTTTTGCCTTTTCCGACAGTTTATACTTTCAAGAATACACGGAAAAAAAGAAACAGCGAAATTCACAGTATAAACCGCATAAAAACAGGTTGCCATATTTCATTTCACAGTAAAACAGAGTAATGTAAATCCTGTTCTACAAAAATGACGAATTTTCCTGCACACACTGAGATTTTTACAGTTACACTGGCTTATTTACAGGTCGGTATTGTGAATACATCAGTGATTTCAGTAAAAAATTTCAACTGTAAAATTTACATGAGATCACTGATTTTTATACTGTACGCAAACTGCAAGGGTTACAGTGCACACTGTAGTGAGTACAGAGTGATTCATTAAATTGTACAGTGTGGCACGGTAGTTTTACTCTTCTTTCGACAGTTCGTGACGTAATCAGTGCACTCTGAGATTTTTACAGTTACACTGGTTTATTTGCAGTTTGATGTTGTGAATACATCAGTGATTTCAGTAAAAATATTCAACTGTAAAATTTAAATGCGATCACTGATTTTTATACTGTACGCAAATGAGGCACGAGGTGAGGCACGAGGCCAGGACACAAAGGATTGCCAGTTAGTAGTGCGTGGTTGATGGGATGCGGACATCGAAATTTGTGCGACAGAATTCAAGAAATTATAAAGAAAGAGAGACTTTTTTTTAATGGTACGTTTGTGTCCAATTAGGACTTGTCTCGCGCGTGGGGTGAGGCACGTGGCCAGGACACAAAGGATTGCCAGTTAGTAGTGCGTGGTCGATAGGATGCGAACGTTGAAATTTGTGCGACATAATTCAAGAAATTATAAAAAAGAGAGAATTATTGACAAAAAGGTACGTTCTTGTGTATGTGACTGATTTTTTTATATTTTCTACACATTTTTTTCAAACTTCTTTTATGGATAAACTTTTTTTGTGTGTTTACATAAACTCTGTCGATATAACTGGCGCATTCATCGTACATAATACAGATTAACCAACTGTCAAATTACAAGTTTTGTTAAATTTATATTACAGTCTTGAACTGTCAAAATTTACTTTTGACTACACTGTATTTTGGACTGTGTGTTCCAGTAAAAGATACAGTAGAGCGGTTCGAGTCCAAAGAGGACAGTATAGGAACTGTAATCATTTACTTTGAGCACACTGTATTTTGAGCACTGTGTTTCAGTAAATATCGCTGTGCAATCGCTCGAGTCCAATGCGAACTGTGTAGCCCCTGTATTTTGTACCATTTCTTTTTTTCCGTGTATGAGATGAGATTTTTATACTTTCAAGGTTTATATTTTCAAGATTGTTATACTTTCAAGAATATGAAATGAGATTTTTCAAATTTGCTGACATTGTAACTCAAAGAGCAATTATCCGATTGACTTGAAATTTGAACTTAGTACTCTTGAATATATTTACTCTACAATGATGTAGGATATTTTTTATTGGATGGAAATTGACAATTTGGCATTGAAAAAAACGACCATTTTATAGGCAAGAAAACAGACTTTTTTCATAACTACGCCATTTTGTTAGATTTTGATATTTTTCGAAAATCCTACGTCATTGTACAGGAAATACCTTCCAGTTTAACGACATTTTTTCCGTTTTCGATTTCAGCTACTCAATCGGCCGAAATCATGTCAGCAGTGGAGGAACTTTTTTTTGCGCCTCCGAAGGCAGCGCCTAAGTCGCTTGGATCTCAATATTTTTCTATGAAAAAAATATGTAATATAGGTCATATATAGCCAAATATATTCTTAATTTTCCGAAACATTACAGTACTTTTCTTTCAAAAAATTCCCGAAAATCACCCAAATTTTCAGCGTTCACACCGGTTTTTAACGCGTTTTTCTTAACGCGTTTCTTAACGCTTAAACGCGTTTTTCTCGAAACAATATTTTCCGGCGGCTTTTTAATAAAATCTTCGAAACTACCGAACCGATCCTTATGAAATTTTAACCACATATTCTTTACAACTATAGCTATAGCGCAAATCAAGTTCATGATTGCTTCGTGTTCATTATTATCTAAAATCTTTTTTGCAGCTTTCGTTTATGCTCTTGGAGTTTGCATCGTTGCGAACTTCCTTTTTCTCCGATTGTATTGTTTTCCAAAATATTTTTCAATAGCTTTAGGTTGTATCTCTAATGAGGATCTCAAAAAAAGTTTATCATAGCTTCGATCTGCCAAAAAAAAATCGTTTTTTCCCAACGATACATATTTCAACACAATGATAAATTATTTTATGTATATTTACCTGATATGGAGGCGAGCCATTGTTTCCACTGAGTTCGATTGCGATTTCGTTCCATTTCGAAATCATGAACTTTTGGCTCGTCCTCGGCAGTCTCGAGCTTGGAAAAAAAAATCACCAAGATGTATTATTACGATTGGACCTTAACGAATTAGAACATTCGTTCATTCAAATATAATACAGTAATTTATTCTACGCATTGATCTGAGAAAAACAATATCCGGCATCTTGAATTGTCTTTGTGAAGGCTTTTGTACAACATTTTAGCATTAATTAGGTAATATAAGAGGGTTTATTTAATCAAGTAGTTGGATTAATTAATTGAAGGTTAGCTAATTAATTAATTAACGGTGTAGTACTAATAAAGAATAATAATTGATAATTATTCTATGTAATGTTATATATAAATATATAAATATATAAATATATAAATATATATATATATATATATATATATATATATATATATATATATATATAATCTCATTCATTCATTATATTCAGTTATAAATTATTATAACTATTATTATCGATTATTATTATTAATTGTTATTACTTTCCGGTATTGCTGATTATTACGAATTAACTGAGAAGTCCTTTGAGGAATGAATTAATTATTATTACTAACCAATTAATCAAGCATAATTATTAATTCTAATAGTAATGATAATTAATAATGGCTATTATTATTGATTTGTATTATTAATTATTATTGATAATTGATTAATTCAGTACTCATAATTAATTAATTTAACGATCCAGCAACATTCAATCTCTCCAAGGCTTTTATAAAACAGTGGCCATTTTTAAACCGTCAATTTACCATAAATTGATTATATTAAATTTTGCATCGTTAGAATGCGGCGAAATATTTTTTTTCTGAATTTCCCACATTTTCTTCGACAGACTTGAGCTATAATAATCCCACGATAATTTTTTAGGCTTCTCATTTAGCGATCTGCAACCCGAATCTACAAAATATGATATACGATACTAATAAAAAATTAAGAATTACAAAAAATGACAAATTAAATTATCAAATTGAATTAATTAAATGAGTTAAATGATATTTGATACTAATAAAAGAAAGAAGTCCGAAAAAATGAAAATTAAGAATCGTTGCACTCCAACGATGCAAACTGCAGCCCATGTAAATGATTTCGGCTCGATAGAAGCGTAACCCAAACCGTGAGAACTCTCCAACAATATTTATCTTTCCCGCATTAGTCATTTTCATTTATGTTAAATTTCAGACAATCGAGCGAAAAGTATACTTATCGGATTGCACAAAATCATGAATCATTGCCCATTTCAATGAAAGCTTAACATATTTAAAAAGGCATTTCGAAACGGATACACGATACGCGCGTCGTGGCGCATGCGCCTAGCACCGGGAAAGTCGCGTTTTCCTTCTCCATAACCTCAACACTAGCAATCTCGGCAACCGCGCGTTTAATTAAATTCTGACTCGCGTATATTTTACGGAACGATTACGTTCACGTCTCTATTTCATGCCGAGTTGACTGAGACCACGTGGTACACGCCTGGGAAATATTATTTATCTGTTCGTGTGTTTCAACGCTCACCAGAGCGCCCAGAGCGTCTGTTGTTGTCGCCATGATGACCTGTCTTCCCTCCTACGTCGTTATTTCGTCTATAACCACGTACATACATGCAAACTATGGAATCACACGAGACGCGCGGATTTTCAATACATTCGCGCGTAAACCGTGCGTTATTCGTGCACGATCTCGTTCGACTGTGAGAACACCAACGACGAAAATATATATTCACGTTTGCTTTTCCACTCTATTCGATTGTATATAAAATTGAGAATGCGTCAGCGTGACTACCAGTTCCGTCTAGTACGTTTTGTATATTTATAATCTCAGTAGCGCCGCAACTGGCAAAACGGTTAGCTACGCGAGACACGTTCATATCTTGGCGTTATTGTGGCGAGATAACACGTGGCCACGAGGCTCCCACACACAAAGTTCCCAGTCTCGTGATCGCGCTCGGCTTTTCCTAACTTCGTCCGGTATCATGTTGAAGTTTGCATCGTTTGAATGCAACGTAAATCGTTATTTTTCAATTGCTCTGAATTCTTTCGGCTAATATTCGTTACGAAAATCCGTCAATCATTCTTTAAGTCGCTTACTCGGAGATTTTTAATGTAAATGTGGGAATAACGATTTTGTGAAATAATGAAAACGAGGAAATAAAAATATCAAAAAAGAATTTTCGTTGCGTTCCAACGATGCAAACTTCAACTTTTTTAATAATAGTCACAATAATTGATAAATAAATAAATAAATGAATTGATTTTTTGATTAAAAATATTGATTAAAAATACTAATACATTGATTAAAAATACTAATGGTAATTCATTCGTTCAATGATTTATCAATTGGTACGACTATAATTATCGAATATTATTATTGATTGTTATTACCTGCTGATATTGCTGATTATTACTGATTAAGTTTCCGATCGTTTTAATTGATTAATTATTATTACTCGCCAATTAATCAATTGATTAAAAATACTAATGGTAATGACAATTAATAACGACTGTTATCGAAAATCCCTCAATCATTTTTCAAGTCGCTTATTAGGAGATCTAGAATACAAATGAGCAAAAAAAATTGTGAAATAATCAAAACGAGGAAATAAAAATATCAAAAATGAACTTTCGTTGCGTTCCAACTATGCAAACTTCAACTTTTATAATAATAGTCATAATAATTTATAAAAAAATAAATTAATTCGTTGATTTATCAATTATTATGACTATTATTATCGATCATTATTAATTGTGATTACTTGCTGATATTGCTGATGATTACTGATCAAGTTGCTGATCCTTTAAATTAATTCTTATTGCTAATCAATAAATTAATAATGACTATAATCGAAAATCCCTTTATCATTCTTTAGGTCGCTTATTCAGAGATCTAGAATACAAATGAGCGAAAAACGATTTTCTAAAATAATCAAAATGAGGAAATAAAAATATGAAAAGAAAATTTTTGCTGTGTTTCAACGATGAAAACTTCGTTGAAAATATGAAAAGAGAATTTTCGCTGTGTTTGAAAAATATGAAAAAAGAATTTCCGCTGTGTTTCAACGATGAAAACTTCAACTTTAATAATAATAGTCAAAATAATAAATAAATAAATAGATTTATTAAATCATTGATTTATCAATTATTAGGACCTTTAGTATCGATTATTATTATTAATTGTTATTGCTGATATTGCTGATTATTACTGATTAAGTTGCCGATCGTCTTAATCAATTAATTATTACTACTAACAAATTAATCAATTAGTTAACAACACTAATAGTAAATAAAAAACTAATAAAAATATGAAAAGAGAATTTCCGCTGTATTTCAACGATGAAAACTTCAACTTTAATAATAATAGTCAAAATAATTGATAAATAAATAAATAAATAAATAAATAGATTTATTAAATCATTGATTTATCAATTATTAGGACCATTAGTATTGATTATTATTATTAATTGTTATTGCTGATATTGCTGATTATTACTGATATTACTACTAACAAATTAATCAATTAATTAACAACACTAATAGTGATGGCAATTAATAATGACTATTATCGTCGAAAATCCCTCAATCATTTTTTAAGTCGCTTATTCAGAGATCGAGAATATAAATGAGCAAAAAAAAGTTTGGCAAATAATCAAAATGAGAAAATAAAAATATCATAAAAGAATTTTCGTTGCGTTCAATAAACGACACAAAGATCGTAAAGTCTACGAAAAAAAACGTATCTTTAATTCAGTAAATCGCACATAAATTTGTCCCTGTGCCTTACTTTCATAGCTCTTGCGGTTTTTCAAATTTTGCCTCGCTCACTGGGTGAGCCGGTTGGCGACAACTGGGCGCCCCATTGCGCCATTTTTCGTTGCACCGAACACTTTTCAGCGGTTGTCGCGAGTCGACAATCCGCGAAGAATCTTCGTACGATTCTCGTTGCACGTTGATTCACTCTATTTATTCGACATTGTTAATCCCCATCGAACGGAAAACGAAAGAGGGACGGTCATCGCCACACATACGCTCACTTCGCGACGCGTCCAATTGACCTTAATCTTATTATTAGTAATTATAATTACACGGTGAAGAATGCATCGCGGCACGAGAGACAAGCCCGAGACGTTCGGAGTGCGAGGACACTAATTGTAAGCAGGCAAAGCCTCACCTTAAGGGGATTAGAACGTTGAGAGACGCGCGGAAGAAATGGTCCGATGCGGATCCGAAACGAAGAAACGGTATATGAAGGTCGCTTTGAGGGGGTTGGAGCGCTAGCCACAATCCAATATTGAATTTGAAAAATTGTGTGTGTTATTGTTTGGATTATACTGAGGAATTACGATTTTTTTGAAATTTTTTCAACACAAAACACCCGATATAAAAAATAGTTTAGTGGATGTAATTTTACGTGCGGTCCCCCATGGAAATTTGTATACGCAAAAATATACTGCAAATTTATTTGATTAATAAATGGAATATGTGCCAAAGTTAATTTTCGTAACGTTTTTATATATGAGATGTATATGCGTGGTATTACTGCATATCAATGTATCATATATCAATGATATATGTAGCATTTAGCCTGCATATATACCACATATATACTGCATAAATGATACATATATGCCCCCTATATACAGATATGCGTAGCATATCTGTATATAGTGTTTATATGTAATAGCGTACTTTAACTGTAAGTTAAGTTTTTTAAAGTTTAAGTTTTAAGTTTTATTAAGTTTAACTGTAATAGTGTTTATACACAGCATATATTTTTTGTCAGAAATATGTATCAAAAATGTATGCGTCATATATGACGCATAAATGACACATATATGAGTCATATATGACGCATATATTTTTGATATATTTTTCTGACAAAAAAATATATCGAAAATATATGCGTCGTATATGCCTCATATATGCATCATATGTAGTGTTTATACGTAGCATATATGTTTTGGTCAGAAAAATATATCGAAAATGTATGGGTTATATATGCGTCATATTTTTGGTGCATATATACTGAATATATACGTATTATTCTATTTTTCGTCACTGTATATGCGACCGATATATATATATATGTTGCATACATTTTCTGCATATATTTTACATACATAAATTTCCATGGGGGGTTAGAAGGGCAAGATGTTTACCCTACGGGCAATGTCATTTTTTTGGCTTTTACCACTAACGGAGACCATTTCGAACAACGGACTAACGCAAACTAAATCTTTGTTAATATTTAGAAGAAAAAAAAACCCCATCTTGGCCATCGTAAATCATGTATATTCAATATTGAATCATCAAGGGATAATGAAAGATTACGGATCTTGCGTGGCGAATAAAGAGCATTGCTGCCAATGTCAATGTCCCCGAAGTCGCCGTATTTCGGCAGCACTTAATGTTAACTAATGGTAATAATAAATAATCTCGTGACATAAATATACTAGGTGCACAACTAAGTTTTCGGGTTTTTTTACCAATAAAAAATCGAAAATTTCAAGACAAATACAAAAAATGGTTCATTCGAAGTATTGTCCCTCGCTATTTACACATTTTTGCCATCTCTCTGGCAATACATAAATACCGCGACGATAAAAAGACGCGTCTTCGGACTGATACCATTCGTCCTAGCAATTTTGTACTCCACCCAAGATATGCGCCATCGACCGGAACAAGTGATAGTCTGAAGGGGCCAGGTCTGGCGAATACGGCGGGTGCGGTAGCAGATCCCATTTCATGGTGTTTTTATGATGTCCTGGACGATGGAACTACGATGGCACGGAGCGTTGTCGTGCTGCAATATCACACGTTCGTGTCTCGTGTCCAATTCGGGCCGTTTTTCGAGCAATGCGTGGTTCAAATTGATTAGTTGTTGTCGGTAGCGATGCCCATTGACAGTTTCGCCCGGTTTCAGCAGCTCATAGTACACGATTCCTTTCTGGTCCCACCAAACGCAGAGCATTGTCTTTTTTCCGAAGCGATTTGGCCGTGCCGTTAATGTTGACGCTTCGCCAAGTGAAAGCCACGATTTTCTGCGTTTAGG
Organism: Ophion ellenae; assembly: GCA_963210295.1. Classification (NCBI taxonomy): domain Eukaryota; kingdom Metazoa; phylum Arthropoda; class Insecta; order Hymenoptera; family Ichneumonidae; genus Ophion; species Ophion ellenae. The sequence continues at coordinate 58,737,502 of OY723387.1, forward strand.
ATTCTCTAAATATATCCATTTTTCATCGCCAGTAACAATTCGACGCAGGAAACTCTTTCTGTTCTGTCGCAAAAGCAACATTTCGGAAGTGGCTCTTCGATTTTCCATTTGTCTCTCAGTCAACTCATGCGGCACCCACTTTCCTTCCTTATGAATTTTTCCCATGGCGTGCAAACGTTTAGAAATACATTGCCGAGTCACATTTAATGCCTTGGCAAGTTGATCTTCTGTTTGAGTGTCATCATCATCCAATAACGCTTGCAGATCGGCGTCTGCAAATGTTTGCGGTCTTCCCGAACGCTCCTTGTACCCAGTCTCAAAATTGCCACTTCTGAACCGCTTGAACCAATCTTCACACGTTGTTTTTGATGGTATATGTTCGCCGTAGGCCTCCTCAAGTAGCCGATGTACTTCAGCTGCTGTTTTTTTTAGGTTGAAGCAGTTCTGTTTATTTGGCACAAACTTTGACATTTTCGAGGTTGGAAAATAGGTTGTTGTGTTGCGATATTTGTTTATATTACGACTGGGTATTCTTCACAGATGTCCATCTATAAAGACACCCAATTTCAGACCTATATGCCGACTACATGTGTCGCTAGCGCCATCCATGTGTGAAACCCGTGAACTTAGTTGCGCACCTGGTAAGTAGGCACAACTAAATGATTCAAAATTTTATTCTAACAAGGTGAGAACATCATTCGGGCCCAACGATTTCACCCAAACTGCGTTGTTAGAAGGAGATGGGTCCCCACTTAACCTTCCTAAAATATTTCGCCTGAGTGGGCCATAGGGAAGGGTAAAACGCTCTCCAAAGATTTCCGAGTAGGGCTTGAGGGATATTTTTTCAACAATTTCCAAGTCAGCGGCGTAGCGCAGTAGTCACGCGCATTGCCTGTCACACCGCTGGCTTGGGTTCAATTCTCGCTGCTGCCGGTTTTTTTAAATTATGTTTTTTTTTTATTTCTCGCAACTTCAATAATTTATTGTAGAATTTAAATATATTCATGCAGTTAACTTGTATAATTAGTTGAAGTTTTTAATGGAAATGAAAATTCCGAAAATTCTTGCAAATAATTATATACGCTGCTTTTTATTCATTATCAGAAATATATTACAATTTGTAGGGCGATGTTCATCGTAGAAACATTTGAAACATACATATTTTTCACACCAGGAAATCTTATAAAGCAGCGTTAAAAATTAATTGCAAAAATGTTCGGTATTTTTATTTTCATTGAAAACTTCACCTCATTATATATATAAATTAACTGCTTGAATATATTTAAATTCCACAATAAATAATTGAACATTGCGAGAAATTAAAAGAAATAATATTTTTTTTCATTTCTAAATGTATATCCCGCCTTAACCCTCAGTTACCACACATCAATTGAGGATACACACATGTCACATGATTTAGGATTTTGCATTTTCATAGTACTGTCACTTTCGTATAAATGATCCGAAAGTATCCGATGACCAGTATTTCTTGGGGTAAAAATTATGCAAGAATCCAATGGTAATGGCCTCGAATGCGAAATATCGTATTTATCTGCCGAAAATACGTGAAAATCAAAACAAACATTTACGGAGAGCCACGAACAAGAAATTTTACGTGGTGCAAATTTGCACCTGTGTAGTAACTACGGGTTAAATAATAAAATGGGCAGAGAGACTTTCCCATTTTCCCGCCAATAAAAATTTTTGAATGAAAATATCATTTACCCGCAATGACGATTTTTTTTGCAATTCTATTTTTTCTAACGCTTTCGAGTTTTCTGTCGACGAGATGATAACTTTTTTCGTAAAGATCGCGAGACTGTTCGCGAACAGTGGTGGAACTAAACTGGAAGTTCTCGTGGACGTACAGTTTCCGTATTCCACCCTCGTTTCTTTATCGTCAGTGTCAACATTTTGAGCATTGACGGATCATCTTTAATACAGGCCCGCCCAACCGGCCTACGAGCGATAAGAACGATTAGGGGAAGTAGGGGCAAGATGATAACGCTAAGGTCATGTTCACATAAAACAATACAAATATGATTCAGTCAACTTTTCTATTTTTTTAAATTAATCAACATTTATTATTCTTTGAATTTTGGAAGCAAAAAAATCGGTTTTTCTGGTTTGTACCAAACAATATATATTTTTTATTAAACCTTTATTTCTCTCATCTCACTCCGTATGCGGGGCAAGATGGAACAGCCCTGGAAGAATGATGAGACACGAATTATTGGCATCTTTCGCATATAAAAGTAGTTTCATTGTCAATGCCAGCAATTTGATAAGCCATTCGTCTAAGTTCTGTAGGATTAGTCCGAATAATCTTGCTTCCATATAATTTTTATCATTTCTAAGTTTTTTTTCTTCCTCTGGTAGAAACACCGGTTGAACAGGAACCAAATGCTTTACTAGTTTCATCTCACCCCTTCTAACGTACGTAGTGGTACATTGTAAAATATTGTAGCTTTGCGATAGCTTGTATTCATCTTGCCCCATTGGACGGTTAACGAATTAACAAAAAATCACGCAATAACCTTGAAAATTTCTGACAAACCGTACTTATTATATTGATAATTAGTACTTTCATTGCGTTTACCCACTTGTGAACTGAAGCGATGTTAAATTTTGAGAAGCGTGATTCTGTCACAGTTGATACTTTCACACTCATTCACCTCACCGCCACAAAGTGTTTCAAAGTCTCGAGAATTGTGACAAACATCAAAGAGATGTCGGATTCGACGCAAAATCCGTATATAGGGGTTTTCGAAGCAGCTGATGACGAATCCGAAATGCAAATTCAGAAACACAAAATGGCGGATACAAAATGGCCGACATTTGTGCAAAAAACTTGTCAGATTTGATTCAAAATCCGTGTATAGAGATTTTCGACGATACCAATGACGAATCCGAAATCCATATTTTCTAACTCGAAGTGACCGATCCAAAATGTCCGAAAATCCATTTACGAGGGTTTCCAAGGTTGCCGATAACGAATCCAAAATCCAAATTTCGAAATTCAAAATTGCGGGCCCAAAATGGCCGACATTGTTTCAAAAAACTAGTAACATTCGATTAAAAATCCATATCAATAAAACGTCAAGTTGCGAGTAGTGAAATTAAATTTATCATAATCAGATCATAGTCGAGAACATTCATTTCATTACGTATAAGGTGAACGCCAAGAGAATCCATGATATTACGAATATTCGTCAACAGAACAATCGCCGTCACTTGGTGCGTTCTTAACATTATCGCTATCAGATTTCGTGCGTGGAGAACCATCGGAGGACAGCAATATTTGAAACGCGTCAAGTGATAAGCTTTTGCTCTTTTTCAAAGTTATTTTCCTAAGGCTAGAAACTATTAACTTTTAAAAAATCCTCAGGCCGTGGACCCTCGAAAACAAAAACAAAAAAAATGTGGAAATTTTTTGTCTCGCGCTATTTCTTACGATTGCGCGATAACCGTAGCTCACAAAAATGTTTTGCCAAGAAGTCTCGAAACTGGAAACTTTAAGCTTCAAAATGCTTTTTTTTCATCTCGATACAACTATTTTTGACAGGATACATCGCTTCAAAAAACGTTCAAAAAAATTGAAGACATTTTCCGTTCCTTTAATTTTTTGAAATAGTGTAAAACAAAATGATACTATAATAGGATAAAACTTGAGTCAGGCTATAAGTACTGATTTCCGAAGTACAATCCATGAGGAGCCGGCATATACGTCCGGATGTAGAAAGGTACAATACAAAACACAAAACTGTTTGAGTCCCTTTATTCAAAATGCAGATAATCACGCGGCAAAGGTCGGGTTTCAACTGCCCCGCTGCGCACTGACGTGTGCTCGGGCGCATCGCTCGAAATAAAGTTGTTTATAAAAAAGATAAGCATTGCTAAACAGCTGTTTCTTGGCGTATTCGAGGAAAAACAGTCTAAAGCATTTATGACATTTTCAACCAAAGTGGTCAAGTTGGTAAAAAAAAGGTGGCTCGATATTGCGACGCGCGCGATTGAAAATTAAATTTTTTGAAGAGTTGATATTGTACGTTATTTTTAGTGGGAATTAAACAAAAATCAATAAAAGAGTAATTCATATTCGAATTCTACATACGTTAAGGAATACCCCATGTAGAGATTGACCGTTGGGCCTGGGACGGGCCTTCACAGTTAGCCTTTCTAGAATATTGGGCCGTGAGTATTTACCAATGAGGTGCCTTTGTAGAAAAGATAAGAACGGCCCGATATCGGCCAACAGAGCCAAAAATTATTGGGCCAATGATTCAATTCATTGTAGCGCCAATGTTAGTGATTTCACTTGGCCCTATGTGGGCCCTCTTAAAAGGCCTATGTAGAAATTGATCACTGGCTCTATGATGGGCCTTTACAGTTGGTCTATCTAGAAGTTAGTCTATGTAGAATATTGGGCCGTGAGTTTGTTTGGGTTTTTTTGGGTGCGTGATAAATATTCAACCTATATCGGGCGAAGATTGGCCCGAGATTGGTACTTATGGATACATATTTTATGGAATAACCTTGAAATAAATTGTGATTTGCGTATATGACAGGTTTCAAAATTGGCATATTTTACTTACTTATGTTGGTTATCTACAAATGCCAATAATAGGCCAAGACTTGATTACAAAAACTGAACTACAAGATATAGACGATTAATATATGACGTGCCAGTTATTTGCCTATTCTGGCACAATATACAGATAATGAATAACCCAAGGCTTAAACAAAATAAAAGCAGGTATGGTCAGACCCACTTAGCCAATAAAGGGCTTAGATTAATTAAATGTAATTTCCAGTATTTTAGCATTGCCAGTTTTAAAATTGGCAATTTTCGATGAACTATCACGGCTGTTTATTGGTTTTAACAGATGGGCCCGGATAGGTTTTAGTAATGGGCTGATAATGTGCCAGTTCTCAATTTATAACGGAACAATAATGGGCCAATGTAATTGGCAATACCTCAGCATCACCAGTTTAAAAATTGGCAAATATTGTTTATCTTTCATGACTGTTTAATGAATTTAAAACATGGGCCATGATAGGTTTTAACTATGGGCCGATATTGTGTCGGTTTCCAATTGAGAAGGAGACAATAATGAGCCAATGTAATAGCCAGTATTTTAGGATTGACAGCTTTAGGATTCGCAAATTTAATTTAACTATCACTGCTGTTTATTGGTTTTGACAGATGGGCCAGGATAATTTTTAGTAATGGGCCGATATTGTGCCAGTTCTCAATTTATAACGGGACAATAATGGGCCAATGTAATTGCTTGTATTTTAGCATTACCAGTTTTTAAATTGGCAAATATAGTTCAACCATCACGGCTATTTATTGGTTTTAAACGATGGGCCGATATTGTGCCGGTTTTCAATTTATAACGGAACAATATTGGGCCAATGGAATTGTCAGTATTTCAGTATGCCCAGTTTTTAAATTGGCAAATTTAGTTTAACTATCACGGCTGTTTATTAGTTTTTAAAGATGGGCCAGGACAGGCTTTAGGAATGGGCCGATATTGTACCAGTTTTCAGTTTAGAGCGGAACAGTAATGGGCCAATATTATTTCTCTTTTGTTGGCTTATACGATGGTCCCAATATTGGCCTGATCGTAACATTGGGCAACTCATGGCAACCTCTACATGGGACCCTCCATCAAGCAGTATTCAAATCGAACTCACCAAGCATTAACTATTCACTTCTAAATAATTACAAATATTTCGGAGCGACTGAGGCTGATGCGGATCGTTCCGAAAGCGTTAAGGGGAGGAGGGGTTTCAGCGTAAAAAAAAAACACCTTTATCAATTATATGGATAGAGTAAATTTATTGAAACCTTTTGTACATTTTTAAGTGTCATTTCAAGAACATTTCGTGAAATTTGTAAGCGAAAATATCCACAAACAAGCCGGTGCCGCGTTTTTCTCAAAACCACTTTTTCAAAGTCCGTGTTCACTGTCATTTGAAAACTACATGACCGATTTATTTCAAACTTGGTACACACTTTCTACATATAAAATACCTCCCCCCAACGGTTAGTTTGAGGTTTTTTTTACATTGAGAGGGTTTTCCACCCCCAAAATGGCGGAATTTTTCGTGAAAAATAGCACTTTTCACTTTTCATGACCACCAAAAATTTAGAAATGAAGAAAAAAAATATCAAAGACCGTTTGGGGGAGGATTCGATGATACTTTGACTAAATTTTAATGGTACTTGATTTCAGATAATTTCTAGCTGAGATACAGTGAACACAGCAAATCGTGTTTTTCCAAAGGCGTTCTTGAAAAAACTTTGTCACCGGCTTGTTTGTGGATATTTTCGCGTACAAATTTCACGGAATGTTCTTGAAATGACACTTAACAATGTACAAAAGGTTTCAATAAATTTACTCTATCCATATCGATGAAAAAAATTCGCAAAAAAGTGATTTTTTCACGCTGAAACCCCTACCCTCCCCTTAACTTGGGCTTATGCTCGAGAGCAGATATAGAGATTTACCGTTCTGGCCTTTCGGCATAGTATGCGGCAAAGTCATCCCTACAATATTGTAGGATCATTTTCCTGAGAAAAAATATCGATATTTTTCGATTTTGACGCGTTTTTCGAGACTTTGAAACACACACACTGTTTAGTAGCTAGGCTTATTATTCAACTTATCCCGCGTATTCGCACTGCCCCGAGTTCCCCTATATAATATGTAAATTACGTTTACATTTGAGTCGATCGGTTATTTCATATTCAATGTCTTTGCTAAATGTTACGCTCCGTTTGCATGGTATTGAAGTTTGCATCATTGGAGTGCAATGAAATATAATTTTTTTCCGTGTTGCCTAATTTTATTGGCACATTTAGGCTACGAATATCGAGGAAATGTTTGTAAAACTCCTTATTAGGGATCCGTAACTTAAAACAGCAAAATAAGAGTATGGATAGTAATAAAAAGAAGGAATGAAAAAATAAAGAAGGAGTATCGTTGCATTTCAACGATGCAAACTTCAACACACGGAGAAAACAGGAGCCTCGAAGTTTAAAATTAATGCTCTGCTTCTAAAAAAAATATCATTAAATATCAAAAAGTATTGAATGGAATATCAAAATTGTAATTATGGTATAGTAATAATGAAGAAATTAAAATTTTAACCTACGATATGGTACGTAAACTGATACAAATAATACATTTTATTCGGCATATTGCGATTTTTTGTAGTATTAAAAAAATATTTTGCCCACGTGATTGGAACAATTAGTTTCCGAAGATTTATGCTATGCGTATAGTGAAGTCTATGAATTCATGAAAATTCATGCTATGCGTATAGTAAAATCCATATGAAAATATAGCGTATGTTTCATGTAATATAGTTTCAAATGTAATATGCACGCATAATTTTTTCTATACGGTGTGAGAATCATTTTTACACTTCTATAACAAGTCTTAGAATTCCGAACTGGTAGTAAATTGCTATACTTTTCTAGCACTGAATATTAGAATTCTGACTGAGTGTTAGAATTTGAGGCCGTATTTTTCTCCGTGCACCATTCGTTTGCGTGCATTTTATCGTGTCCGTAAGATTCCTCGATGTGGGGTTGACGGGCCCGGGTTAAAATTCTGAACTTTGAATGATCAGAACGCTCGAAACTCCGAAAAAATACTACCCCGACAGATCAATACTCCGAAAGTATTTTACACGAAAAACCAAAACTCCGAAAATCTGAACACCGTCAAAATAATTCGGCTTTGGAAGTTTCGAAAGTTTCAAAATTTTCAATGAATCGACAAATTATTTGAAGAATTTTTATTTTTGAGAAGTAATTTTACGTCAATTTTGAGATTTGTCTACACAACGTTATACGTTCTACGTCATTTACAGTCAACTGTGTAGACTTTCGCTGGAATGATCTTGACGAACTTTGTAATTTCGGAACATTACAATTAGGAATTTTAAACCGTCGGCGCACTCAAAGTTCGGAATTTCAACCCGGTTCCCATGTCAAGATCATGTCAGCGAAAGTCTAGACGGTTCACTGTAAATGATGGAGAACGTGTAACATTGTCTAGACAAATTTCAAAATTGTTGCAAAATCACTTCTTAATAAAGGAAAACGTGAAATAATTCGTCGATTTATTGAACATTTTGAAACTTTTAAAACTTTCATAGCCGAATTATTTTGACGGTGTTCAGATTTTCGGAGTTTCGGTCTTTCGGGGTAGTATTCTTTCGGAGTTTTGAGCTTTGAGAACATTCAAAGTTCGGAATTTTATCCCGGCCCCATCTTGAGTTTCGGAACATTAAAATTCGGAATTTGAAACCGACGGAGCACTCAAAGTTCGGAATGTCAACCCGGCTCCGGGTTGACGTTTGCATCGTTGGAATGCATCGTAAAGTTTTTTTTTCTCATTATTATTCGTAATTATATTTTACAGGTTTAAGTTTAAAATCTCTTAATGAAAATGGTAAAAAATGGTTCCGTGATTTTCGTGGCTCAAATCGTCCAAAGGAAATATGGAAAATAAAAAATATTTACTTTCGTTGCGCCGCAATGATGCGAACTTCAACCTCGTTCCTCGAGTCAGTTGTCAAAACTTGAAAAGTTGAGAAGAAAATGCAGAAAAACGACAAGTAATATCGAACTTTACATCGTTGGAACGCAACGAAAGATTCCTAGCCATTTTTTCTGGTAAATTCAGGCCTCCAAAAACACTTAAACTTTTTTCAGGATCCTTATTACAAATCTGCAGCGTAAATATGTAAGAAAAATGTTCGGATGATAATGAAAATGAGGCAATAACATTTTTGTCAAGAATTTTCGTTCCATTCCAATGATGCAAATTGCAACATTGTGAAAAACGTAACTCTGTCCTCGTTGGATTTATATGTCATTTTCATGTATGTATTAAGGGGTTACCCCCACTTGCGATTTTGAAAAAATCGATTTTTTTTTATTGCATTTTTTTGAAGTATAAGTATCTGAGAATATGTCCTGAAAATTTCAAGTCGATCCGAACAAAATTGACTGAGATATGAGCGTTGAAAGAGAAGCATCCGCGTTGAAAGAACGTTGAAAGAGAAACTTTAAACGCGTTTTTCTCAAAATGGCATTTCTGAAGTCGGTGACCAAGATTACTCGAACACTAATGAACCGATCTTCTTGAAATTTTGCAGGCTTATTTAATACATAGAAATGTATTCTTTAATCGTTCGATTTTTTTTCGAAAAAAATGGCCGTTTCATAGCCAAAAAACGGCCGTTTTTTTTCGTTAAAATCGAACCATTAACTTTGACTGTCCGCCATTTTGTGAAAAATGAATATTTTTTCAAATCCTTCGATTAAAGACTAGTTTATACTTATATTTGACTAAATCCATCCGCATTTTTTTTCAGATGATCCACTTCGCCGCAATGTTGGTCACCGCAAACCGTGTATATAAAAACATTATTTCATTGACGGCCATTTGCCACTAAACAATGTAATATTTTTCAATAAAAAAATTACTGAAAGTTCTTCAAGATGTGTTCTTTAAGATGGTATATTGATCGATTAAAAAAGTTTTGTAGTTTTCTTTACAAAAATTCATGAAAAAGGCCTTTTTTGCGCTACAAGTGGGGGTAACGCCTTAAAGCGTTTAAATGTCCTCCTCCTACTCATTACACTAAAGCGTAATTATTTTATTTTGGCGTTCTCGATATTCACGGTCCATTTCAATTCATGAGGATTTTAAAATTTACTTTCAAGTACCTGTAGAATACCAAACGATCATACTAGTACCAAATACCAATACCAAGTATCAATTTCAAAATTCGTTTTCCAGTACCTTGGAAATTAATTAAATGCCGAATTGTTGTATCCTAATGAGGACAATGACGATGCGGAAATCGGATTTGTACTCACGAGCGAGGAATGACTCGAGACAGAATTTGCACTCGTATTGAGATAATCCAATGAGCGCAATCGGCAAATGAAGGCGTATTGTCATTGTTCGCCACCACGTGTTCACGTACTTATCGCTACTCGTATCAAAATCACGGTTGTACACATTTTAATACGATCGAACGACGCTTTTGTCACTCAAAATATTATACTTGTAACAATTTCACGGAGCTCTGTGTACTGAAAGTACTTATTTTTCATTTTTAAGTGCTACGTCGTGAACTGAACGTTAGAGACGAAGAACTGCGGTCTCTAATTCACTCGATTGCCACGGAGTTACTTCAGAAGAGACTGTGTTTCCGATTGATGTCAATTCCAGTCAATTGCCAGAGAGTTTATCAGAGTCGCATATCTGTTTTCTATTTGAGTATGTGCGGGTGTGTGTGTGGGTGGCTGTGTTAGTCGTCTCGGCAATTTCGATGAAAAGTGTGTGCGAATATGTACGCAGTCAATTAATTAAAAAGCAGGAGTATACGAGATGTCATCGTTGAAAAATACGTTAAATTAAATTTCAATACACTTTACAGTTTACCCCATATATAAAACGAGTAATTCTAAAAATGTAGCACTTTTGTAAGCGAATTATATAACGTGCTGGTTGGATTAAGGCATTCCTTTTATGAACACGCATATTTAACAATTAACTGATTTTCGATTACGTTGAAGTTTGGATCGCTGGAATGCAACGATTTTTGGTTGTTATTTCTTCATTTATATTCTCATTCAAAGCCTTTTTTAACCTTGAGGTCGTGAATCTGTAATAAAAATACGTAAAAAATTTCGAAGATTTTCAAAGCCTGAATTGGCCAAAAAGAAAAATTCGATATCAATGAAAAATAATTCATTTCCGTTCCCTTCCAACGGTGAGGACGGATGCGAAATCCACGATCATGATTTTCGTGCATAATCAAGGAAAAATACATTCCAGTATACTGGTAAAACCGAATACGTAACGACAATAAGTACCGAATATTTAAAGAAAATTTTAATGATACATTTTTTTTAATGAGACTAGCAGAAAAAGTTTTCTGGTCGCCACTTTTAAGGCATACTTTTAAGGGACATACATTTACACAGTAAAAAAATAAGCAGTATTGCGGGATTCTTTAAACTGAGAAACAAATATTCTACAATTATCAAACTTTAGGTATACTTTAATAGTATATTTAAGTATACGAAACAATTTTTTTTAATTAATTCATCATCAAAATGGCGGAGCTGTGGCAGAGTGTTACAGCAAGGTCGCCGCGGGAATTGCGAATCGGCGTGCAGTCTTGCTTCCCGTAGACTTTGATTTGCAGAAAAATTCAAACATTTTTTCACTTAGAACATGTGTAATTTCTATGTGCCGGTAATTAAAATGAAGAAAATGCAAATTTAAGAAAACGGCACGCATTTACAAAAAAAAATCAACATTTCACGCAATACTTCTGTAAAATGTGGATTAAAAAACTAGTTTTTTTCCAATTTTCCAAAAACAATTTTCGTCAAGTAGAAGGTACCAATATTATCAATATTTCTACCAAGTTTCAACTCAATCGGCTTAATAGTTTTTGAGTAATCCTGCACGCCAATTTCGATAATGCAGTTTTGAGAAAAACGCGTTTCAAGTTCACGCCCGCTCCGAATCCGAGCGGTGAGCCACAACGTTGACGGGCTGTAACGTTTGAAGTTTTTCGAATTTCGCCGTTAAACTTTAGGAAAATATTCTACATATATAGTTCTATCGATTAAAGAAAAAAAAAGGAAATCGATTTTTTGATCGTTGTAAATGTATATCCCGTCTTAAAAGAAAATGTAAAAATTTCTAAATATACTAAATTTGCACGAAATTTCTCATTACAGTTTATAGTTGAGTATAATAATTGATTGTGATTCATTTTTATTAAGGGGTTACGTGGGTTTCGAAGCCATAAAAGTATATGTTCTCTATTAAAAAAAAAAATATATATATATAAATTATTTTATTCAAAATGTTAAGCACATGAAACAGCAACATTTCAACAATATTAAAAAAAATTCATCCAAAAATTTGGGAACTTCAGCCGGTGGGACCTGATTTCCGGAGAACCCTAAAAAGAAGTGTCCTCGTGGTGGTCAGGATAACTCATGATAGCTTTATTTGAAATTTAAAAACCAATTTTTTTCTGTTAGTAGATAAGTATAGCTCGTGATTGAACGAAGGATTTTTTGAAAAGATGAAATTCGAATTTTTGGCAGAGTTGTATGCAAAATAGTTCAATTTTCGGTACAATTCACACTACGTGGAGCCTTGTAAATTAATTGTAATCGAAAAAAAACCTTCGTTCAATCACTAGTCGATGCTATTTTGAAGAACTGTGCAAAATTTCAATAAGATATATGGCATTAGTTTTTGAAATAGTAAATTAGTTTAAAATAGTAAGGTAGTAAAATAGTAAAATAGCATTAGTTTTTTAAAAATCGTGTCCACCGACTTAAAAAATTGTGTTTTGAGAAAAACGCGATATATCTGCGTCGCTTCCAGCCGGTCGTTCCCAACGGGGGAAATTCCCAAAGGCTCTCTCTCTCCTAAATTTTTACTCCAATTGACTTAAAACTTTGGGCGAATATTCTAGACATATTGTACTATTACATAATAAAATATAAAAAATGGATTTTTTGAAATTTTAGAACCCACGTCACCCCTTAAGCGCCACTGTAATTCACCAACGATGTAAAAGGGCCCTCCATATGCCGCCAGATAATTTGGCCCTTCGCAAATAAAATATCTTAATGCGAAATGAGATTGAAATTTCCATCGTTGGAATGCAACGAAAATCAATTCTTTTTAATTGTTCGAATATTCCTTCAGCTGCGAAAATCACCCAACTGTTTTTTCACATTCTCATCAGAGATTTGCTACCTCAATTTGCGAGAAGAGAAGGCTTTGGATGAGCATAAAAATAAAAAAACGCGGAATGAACGAAAAATCGTTGTACTCAGATGGAAACAAAGATTTGGCAAAAGAAATACCAGTAGTTGGAAAATAATGTTTTCCATGACGTTGAATCATGGAAAACATTATTTTCCAACTACTGGTATTTCTTTTGCCAAATCTTTCTTCCGAAAGATTGTTTCCCTCAATTATTGTTTATGTCCCTTATTCAAAACTCACAAAGACTGATTTTTCAAAAGTTTTTCCACTTTATTGTAATAAATGTCGATCTTAGAGAAAAATGTTTCTCACAAAAGTTGTAGTCTATAAAAATATTAATCTTTTATGTTGTATACAAGTTTTGCCTAAAACCAATCGGTTTCGAGAAAAATGTGATAATGTTTTGAAAAGTACATTATTTCTGAACTCCATTAGATTACATATTATCTACTTACGCACTTTACCGCGGGAAGTTTGATTTTTAACACTATACGCATACCTAAAACACACAACACATCAAACAAACCCAAACACACAACACAACAAACAAACTCCAACCTGCTCACGGTAAAGTGCGTAAGTATATAATTATCGAAACTAATGGAGTTCAGTAAAAAGTACTTATTGGAGCATTGTCCCATTTTTCTCGAAACAGAATGGTTTTAGACAAAAACTACAAAAGTACAGAACACAAAAAAACAATCTTCTCCTAGGCTACAACTTTTGTACGAAATTTTTTTTTCTACGATCAACATTTATCAAAATAAACTAGATAAAGTTTTTTAAAAATCAGTTTTTGTGAGTTTCGATCTGGAAAAGCAAATTTGCGGGTGTTTACACAATCATATTCGTAATCAGCGAGTCAAAATACACGGGTAGACGAAATTCCAAATAAATCGAAGGTATGTCCTTTTCGGAACTACACCCTTCGAATCATTAAAAATAATAATAATACGTGACTGGTTTTCCAGTTTCATTGATAATGTTGCCTCGTCCGTTATAATCAAATGAGTTATTTCGATTAAAAAATACTACGAATAAAATAGTTTGTAAAAAACTTGTATTCCAGTAAAACTGAGGTTTTATTCGTAGTATATTTATATATATATTTATATATATATAAATATACTTATATTATATATAAATATATATATATAAATATTATATATAAATATATATATATAAATATTATATATAAATATATATATAATATTTATATATATATATATATATATATATATATATATATATATATATATATATATATATATATATATATAGTAGTAAAAAATACTACGAATAAAATAGCTTGTAAAAAACTTGTATTCCAAGTTATGCAAATAAAACTCAAGTTTTTTACAAACTATTTTACAAACTATTTTATTCGTAGTATTTTTTACTACTATATATATATATATATATATATATGTATATATATATATATATATATATATATATATATATATATATATATATATATATATATATATATATATATATGTGTGTGTGTGTGTATATATGTATATATATATATATATATATATATATATATTATATATATATATTTATATATATATAAATATATATATAAATATACTACGAATAAAACCTCAGTTTTACTCTAAACGTCAAAATATTTCTACCGCGATCGTTTTTCCATTATTGGTCCAACGGTCGAACTGCGACGGGCGCTGAAAAAAAATATCTACCATTTTCGCATCGAAATACGTATCGTTCAACTAATGCGTTGGCAATTGATAAAAATTGATCGGACGATATACACTTTCTCGAGTGGTGGAAATTGTCAAAAGCGCTGATTTATCGTCGAACTCCCATATCCACTGGACAATCCACTCTGCACGATCTTTTTTTTTCCAGAGATTAGTGTTCATTGGTTTGTGGTTATCGCCCACGATACTGGGCGAGAGTATCGCGGAAAATTCTCACCGATAAAGCGACCCAATATGGATGAGGGATTTTCACTGAAAGCGGGGCGTGCACTTTCGTTAATCGGATTAAAACGCACGTTCTCGCGCAGCCACTTGATAAATTCGATTTACGATTGGGATAATTGAGTTTTCTCGTCTTTTGTACTGATAGCAGATTATCAGCATGGCTAGAAGGGAAAGTATTAAAAAAAAATTAGCTCTCCAACATGACATGACGTTCAAGTTTGCATCGTTGTAATGCAACGATTTTTTACGTTCACTTTTCATTTCTTCATTTTTATAAATAATAATCCAGATGTTGTTGAAATTCGCATCGTTGGAATGCAACGAATTTTTTTTCTCCTTTTTTATCGTAATCCAAAATCATTCTCGATGAATTTAGGTTCTGCCGCACAAAATTGTAAATTTGAAGAAAATTATTTTCGTTGTGTTCCAACTGCTGCAAACTTTAATATAATTTATCGAGAGCCATTTTGCAAATTGAGGTCCTGTATGTCTAAAGAGATATGGATGATTATGCAAATCTTCCCAAAAATTTTTGAAATTGTTTCTATCTCGTTCAAAATGTACTCATAATTTTAAAACGGACTCGTTTTTTCAATAATTTCTTATTGAAGTGCAAAACGTACTCGGTTCGTCAATAATTTCGAAACGTATTCAACACGTACTTATAATTAGAGATAGAAAACTCATAAGAATTTTCTATCTCGTTCAAAACGTACTCATAATTACAAGAACATTTCTAGAAGAAAAAAAATCCAAAAAAAGATAGTGATTAAAGCTTATGAAACTGTTTTAAATTTTCGTATTATTTGTTTCATTTTCGGTTTATTTGCTGGAGAAATAATACTGGTCGCGATGAAAAGTTGTTTGACTGGAATTTCTTGATCTCAAATATTCGTGAGGCGATGTGATTTTTGCCCGAAGTAGCTATGTCACAATGATAATAATAATAAAATATTTGTTAATTTATTTCAATTTATTATTGTTATTTGTTATTTATTATTGTTATTATTATGTTACTATTATTTTATAACAATATCATATTATTATTGGTATTGGATAAGGTTCCGAAACCCCTCCCCTCCCCTCGCCAATCGAGCTGAAATTTTGCAAAAACCCTCCTGTTAATATTTTAAGACAATCCCTAAAGGGATTTTTGGCGACTCGCAATAGTTTTCGAGATATTGAATTTTACAGTTTTTCTTTCAGGTTAAGGTTGCAATTCCCCACCCCTCTGCGATCGAGTTGAAATTTTGCACAAACCATCCTTTTAATATTTTACGACCACCCCGAAAGGGATTTTTGGCGACTGGCAATAGTTTTCGCGATATTGAATTTCAAAGTTTTTTTTTACGCGCGCCGACTATATATATATATATATATATATATATATATATATATATATATATATATATATATACACGTTCATACCTATATATGTTATCACGCTCTCCATTTTGTCCGAACTATCCTCAACAAACCCAACCCCAAAAACTATTGGGCGTCGCCAAAAATTCCTTTAGGGGTTGTCTTAAAATATTAAAAGGAAGGTTCGTGCCAAATTTCAACTCGATCGATGGGGGTTCGGAACCTTACCCAGGGTTCAATGGCGAAGGGTAATACAAAAAACTCGCAAAGGACAGCAGGGAACGCGGGAAATAAAGAAAAATAAAAAATAAAATCAATCAAATCAAATTTCATAATAATTATTATTATTAATAATAATAGTAGTAATAAAAAATATAATAAAATATATAAAATAAAAAAAAATAACGATAATAGAATCTTTGAGTAGGTATGGAGTGAAAAAAATGCCGTCAAACGTCACAGGTATGAAGTAACAAAAGGCCGCCAACGTCGAAAACGACACTCGAAACATCCATCGTGTTGGTATCCATCGATGAAAACGTTGCTCACGAACAAATGACAATTCAAGTACCAATCATCTTATTTCAATTTATCGAGATGTTCGTCTTTGCAGAGGGTAGCTCACATTGCCACATTACAGGAAGCTGGTCCAGAGATCATTGGATAGAGTCCCATTAAAAATAATAAAATTCCTCGCCCCATATCGCGACAAGAGGGTATTTGTTATCATGGGAATAGGACAGGTGCGTTTTTTCTTCTTCTCAAGTTGCAATAATAACGAAGTCACATTAATTAAATAAGATCTGCATTTTACAAAGCAATAAGTTACATAAATTCCATACACGAAATGCAAAACACTTTTGACGAGTTTTCACGGCGAATCGCGACGTTTTTTTTTTTTTTTTTTTTACAAGTATTCGATGACCGCGATACTGGACCGGAAAACGTCAATAATAATCGTCGTATACACGTGTGAAAGCGACGTGTCTTTATTCCATGTATTTGTTCGTGTTCTTGTGGTTGTATGCGCAATAATTATTATTCTTTTCTCGTACTTCGTTTTTTTCGTTTGCTGTCTGTATGTCGTATGTACGTGTACGCGTGTTGTCTCTGTTGGCTCTCTATTATAAATCTATAGCATCGAAATGTTTTTTTTTTTTTATTTCTCTTAACCTCTATAATCGTGTATATCGTTATAAAGGTCGAATAATAGTGCAGAGGTAATTTTTTTCTCCTTTGTTCAGGCGAAAATGCGCTTAGCGCGCTTAAATAAAGAAAAAAGACACGCGTTCGAAGTGTTTCTTTTTTCTTCGTTCTGTCCGAGTTTGCACTGGAAGACTTTTGGGACTCTCGACGGATGCGAATCTTCGTCGTTCCACCGAGAGAAAGAGAGAGAGAGAGAAAGGGAGAGAGCGAGAGAGAAAGAGAGAGAGAGAGAGAGAGAGAGAGAGAGAGAGAGAGAGAGAGAGAGAGAGAGAGTACGCAGCAGTTCAAGGGATTGCTACTGTAGCACCAAATCCTAAGAATTTGATTTAAACGCGTGAAAAAAAAGCCCGAGCGAGCCTTTGACCATCGGTCGAGGAAAAAGAAAGGAAAAATACTTCGTGTCAATGGATTTTTTTATATAAGCGAAATAATTCGTGATAATTTATTCCCGATCGTTCCCGGAGCTGATGACTTTAGGCTCGAGTGGCAATTTTCAAAAGAAAAGGCACCTCATCTTCCCCACTCCTCCGTCGTCTCTCCCCCCCTTTCAACTCCTACATTGTGTCTCTCTCTTTCTTCCTCCGACTCTGCAGTAAACGACAAAAAGAACGCGATATTTCTTTTTATCAAGCAGTCTTTGCAGGAAAAAAAAACACATTAGCACGGTAAAAAAAGCATTCATTTTTTTTTTGCCTTCGGAAATTTTCACGTTCGATTCGACGATCTTTTTTTTTTCGTCGTCGTCGAAGGGTTCGCACCGCTGCTGAGATTTCAGCGTAACTCGTGTTCGACGCGCTCGCTACGTACGCGCCACTTCACGGATGCCCGAACGGTCGAAATGCCTCGTTTCTTTTTCGTCCCGTTTTTCGTCTTGGTTTTCAGCGTAAAATGATTCGTTTAAGATACAAGATAAAAAGACGACGACAGTGGGAGAAACTCGAGTCGCTTGGACGTGCACGAGTTTCGATTGTTCTTTTTCTTCTTTTTTTTTTCCGTCGAGCCCACGTGTATCCTTTTACTCGGCGCGATCGTCTCTCACGATCTTGAATGTTCGTTGTCGTGAATTCCGCTCGTTTGATCGCGTGACGGCGAAAAAAAAAAGCAAAACGAAGGTAAAAAACTGGTTTGTCACTCGATGCTCGACGCGGAATCATTCCTTCAACGCTCATGGGCGCAGCTTCGATCGTGACGCGTCGGCGCGCCGTCTTTTTTTCCCCGCTCGTTACTATGTGCTCTCAACTTCCGGACCGGGTTCTTCCGGCGATATGGATCAATCACTGGAAATAAATGAACAATGAACAAACGAGCTGGGCGAAAAGTTACAATTAATTCTCATACGAAGTACATCAGGGCGGGATATACATTTAGACAGGAAAAAAATAAACAATATTGAGGGATTTTTGGAACTAAGAAATAATTATTCTACAATTATCAAACTTTGGCTATACTTTAATGGTATATTTAATACGATTTTTTGGGCAAATTTTTGGAAAGTGAAAAATGTCAGATAATTGTTAATAACAAATGAACTATGCGATGTAAAAAAAATCCTACGTACTTCCATAAACAATGTATTTTTCAAGATATATTCAACATTTCAAGTGAATCGGTTGAAAATTGTCCGAGTTATGTTTCCGGCCAACTTGAAAAATGCAGTTTTGAGATAAACGCTGCACAGCCGCCATTTTGAAATTAATCACTTCAAAAAAATTATAGTATACAGTCACTGATATGTATGATAAAGACCCTTTTTTGTAACCTCGATTTATATTGTAGTTTTTCTGAAAAAGAAAAATCTCCAAAAAGCCTATTTTTTCGGCTTCTGGAGTTCGGCTTCTAACCCTTCAAAGAAGAAAAAAAAAGAAATTGATTTTTTGATCGTCGTAAATGTATATCCCGCCTTAACGATGAAAAGAATTATGCCGGAAAAAAAGTATTTTTTTTTCTTGTGAAACCTTTCGATGTTTTTTTTTTCTCAATTATCGTTTATTCTCATCGCTTTATATTAAAAATAGGAAACATTTTTACGTCGATTACCACTTTTTGCAGTAAAAATTTGCTATCGTGGGGTTAAGGGGTTACCCCCACTTGCGATTTTAAAAAAAATCGATTTTTTTTATTGCATTTTTTTGAAGTATAAGTATCTGAGAATATGTTCTGAAAATTTCAAGTCGATCCGAACAAAATTGACTGAGATATGAGCGTTGAAAGAGAAGAATCCGCGTTGAAAGAGCGTTGAAAGAGAAACTTTAAACGCGTTTTTCTCAAAATGGCATTTCTGAAGTCGGTGACCAAGATTACTCGAACACTAATGAAGCGATCTTCTTGAAATTTTGCAGGCTTATTTAATACATAAAAATGTAGTCTTTAATCGTTCGATTTTTTGTTTTCGAAAAAAAATGGCCGTTTTATAGCCAAAAAACGGCCGTTTTTTTTTCGTTAAAATCGAACCATTAACTTTGACTGTCCGCCATTTTGTGAAAAATGAATATTTTTTAAAATCCTTCGATTAAAGACTAGTTTATACTTATATTTGACTAAATCCATCCGCATTTTTTTTTCAGATGACCCACTTCGCCGCAACGTTGGTCACCGCAAACCGTGTATATAAAAACATTATTTCATTGACGGCCATTTGCCACTAAACAATGTAATATTTTTCAATAAAAAAATTACCGAAAGTTCTTCAAGATGTGTTCTTTAAGATGGTATATTTATCGATTAAAAAAGTTTTGCAGTTTTCTTTAAAAAAATTCATGAAAAAGGCCTTTTTTGCGCTACAAGTGGGGGTAACGCCTTTAAAACGAATGTATGAATGTCGATGTCTAATTTTTTTTCCATTTTGCAACTTGCATTTTGAAAAATGCAACTTTGTTTGTCGTTTTTTTATATTGCGTATCACAATAAACGATGACGTTGAAATTTGCATCGTCAGGACGCGACGAAAAATCAATTTTATGCGCCGGATTTGTGCTACAAAAATCGCTCCAACGTTTTTCAGGGATCCTCGTTAAAAATCTACAATACAATCGGTAGGATATTATTTTTCTCGATAAGGAAAATAAAGAAATAAGGGGAGGGAAGAAAATTCGTCGCGTTCCAACGAAAACGTTGGACGAAAACGTCAACAGCGTAATAAACGTGGTACAAACGAGTGGACGAGACGCCCTCACCTATCACTATTTTCGCTGGTTGCTTCTTCGCTGCAGTCCAGATCGAGTTCTCCCTGTATGGCGCTCTGTAGATCGTCGATTCGTTGAAGTGCCAGTCTGAGATCGTCGCGTGCGACTTTAGTCTCGGCCTCGGCGGCCTCGAGGGCTTTCTCGAGGTCTCTTCGTGCTCGTGTCGCTTCGTGCTCGCGCGCTGCGACAACGCTCGACTCGTCCCTCGCCTCGCGCAGCGATCTCTGCAATCGTCTGGCCGCGTCTTGCGCCGTTTGTTCCTTCGTTCGTAGCAGGGCCGTCTCGGTTTGAAGTTTGTCAACGGACTCCTTGAGCCTCGCGATTTGCGTCTGTTGATTGACCGGAAGATCAATGAGACGAAGAATAACAACAGACGAAAAAAACATTTTTACTCAAGAATAATTAATTGATATTAATTATACAATGATTATTAATATTGCGAAAGAATTGCACGAACCTCGAGACGAGCCCGTGTCGTTTGCTCGAGTTCCAATTTGCTCTCGAGCTCCTTAGCGCGGAATTCGAGTCGTCTGGTCGCGAGACTGTTGGCCGTTGGATCGCCCAACTGCTCGACGGACTCTAGTCGCTGACTCAGCTCCGAGAGTTGATCCCTCAGAGACGTTTTTTCCGCCTCTAGTGCGGCTATCTGGACCTGTGCCTCTTGCAATTGGGCCTGCTCGCCTGACACTTGCTGCACCGCTGCACGATATTTTTTCAACACCTGAACGCGAAACGTGACCGAAAAAAAACGAATAAACGTCAAGTGCGTGCATGATTGTGGGAACTTCGAGTTTCCATAGTTGGAATGCAACGAAAATACTTTTCAATTTCTTATTTCCATTATTATCCGAAATCGTGATTTTCGTGGCTCAAATCTAGTCAAGAAAATTTGGGAAATTACAAGAAAATTATTTTCGTTGCATTTCAACTATGCACATTTTTTACTAGTTATACTTTTTTACTAGTTTGCTAATGACTCTGGGCTTTATGAAGCACCAAGTATTCAACAAACACCGATCATTATTCGTTGACATGCAATGATCTTGAAGATTGCGTCGTTGAAACGCAACGAAAATTAATTCTTTTAGTTGTAATTGCTCAATTTATTTGCCGATATAGGCCGTGAAAATCGCTCAAACGTTTCTTCGTATTCTCATTAGAAATTAACGACCTCAATTTGCAAAAAAAAAGCTTCGGCTAATGATGAAAATAAGGTAATAAAAAAGTGAGACAAAAAATTTCATTGCATTCCAACGATGCAAACCTCAACGTCACGACATTTTTCCGCTCATGTCGAAAATATGACATATAGAATCTCTAGTCAAACACGTTTTTTCTTTCTCAACCTGATTATTTCACACTAAACACAATTGCTTTACTTGAAAATGCCAACTAAAGGCTTTTTCACGATGACATTGTAATTTGTTTGGGTTAATAAATTAAAATAAACTAAAACAAATTCGTTGCACTCCAGTGATGCACACTGTGACCCAATTTTTCACGAAATCTTCTGGATTTTCGAAACGAAGGGTTATCAGAATGGAGAGAGGAGGTAAGCGGTACTCTGTTGCACCGACGGCCGCGTTTCATATGAATTATAATGGTCTCGAAGTTTGCATCCTTGGAATGCAAGGAAAATTCTTTTTCATATTATTATTTTCTCATTTTAATTGGTTTTTCAAAATCTTTTTTCGAATATTCAAATTCTAAATCTTCAAATAAGCGACTGAAAAAATGCTTGAGAGTCTTTCGTAACGAAGGTTTGCCAAAAGAAATTCCGGCAGTTGAAAAATACTAATTTTCATTGCAATCCAACGATGCAAACTTCAGTCTCATGAATTATAAGGGATTCGGATCACTACGAAACATCATGAACGTTACTTGCATTTGATTTAAGCGGCTATAGCAGTGTGACACTTTCAAAAAATCGATCTGTTTTTGCCGTTTTCGACAGTTTATACTTTCAAGAATATGAAATGAGATTTTTATACTTTCAAGAATGTGAAATGAGATTTTTTTCAAATTTGCTGACATTGTAACTCAAAGAGCAATTATCCGATTGACTTGAAATTTGAACTGAGTACTCTTGAATATATTTACTCTACAATGACGTAGGATATATTCGATTGGATGAAAATTGACGAATTGGCATTGAAAAAAACGACCATTTTATTGGCAAGAAAACAGCCTTTTTTTCATAACTGGGCCATTTTGTTAGATCTTCATATTTTTCGTAAATCCTACGTCATTGTACAGGAAATACCTTCCAGTGTAACGACATTTTTTCCTTTTTCGGTTTCAGCTACTCAATCGGCCGGAATCATGTCAGCAGTGGAGGAACTTTTTTTGGCGCTTCCGAAGGCAGCGCATAAGTCGCTTGGATCTCAATATTTTTCTATGAAAAAATTATGTAATATATGTCAAATATAGCCAAATATATTCTTAATTTTCCGAAACATTTGATTGAGTATTTTTCTTCCAAAAAATTCCCGAAAATCACCCAAATTTTCAAGCGTTCACACTGGTATAGCCCCTTAATATATCTAATTGATTGAGAAAATGAAAATAATGGGAAAACAGCAGTAACTTTGTCAAAAAATATTGTCATCACCTCAGCCAGTTCTTCCTCGTTCTCTTCGAGCTGCGAGACGAGATCGGCTCTCTCTCGATTGGCGGCATTCGCTCGTTCCTCCGCTTCGCATCTCGATCGCGAAGCTTCCTCGAGAGCCGCCTGTGTCTCGTTCAACTCTTGTTCCAAGGCTTGTTTCGCCTTGACCGCGACCGCTCGCGCGCACTCGGCATCCTCCAGCTGATTTTTCAGCTGACGGAGTGCCGCTTTTCCCGTCGAATCGCCTTTCGAACGCTCGAGCATGATCTGCGCATCCCTCAGAAGGGCTCGTGTCCTCTTAAGATCCCTCTTGAGCCTGAATGAAAATTCAACAAAATATCAATTTCACGAAAATGGCCAATTCGATGAAATTCAAATTGATTTGAGAATGGAACGAAAGAATTTGGCGAAAAAAAAAGAGAGAGAGAGGGTGGCGAGATTGCGTTTTTGAAAAGTACCTCTGAGTAGTCTCAGCTTCCGCAGCTCGATCCGTGCGATCTTGTTCCTCGAATGAGACCAAACGTCTCTCGAGTTCGTGTTTCTCCCGCAGGAGTATCGTTCTCTCCTCGTGCTCGTTCTCCAGCTGAGACTCGAGGGCTTTGACCTTTTTGTGGGCATTGCCACGACAGTCCTCGAGCTCCTCGTCTCGTTGTTGCATCTCTTTGCGCATCTCCTTGCGCTGCTGCTCGATACTCATCTCGAGACGAAGCTTAGCCTGCTCCAAAAGCTGCACTTGTCCCGCCAAATCGTCGAGCTCCTCCTCCTGATCCTTGACCTTCTTCTCGAGCTCGTGTTTTGCCTTTTTCAATTGGGCCACCTCCTCCTCGGTTTTTCCACCGAAAGTCAGCTCTTCGAGCTCTTGGCCAAGCGTGTGGAGTCTCTCCTCTTGCAACTCGATCTCGAGTTTCGCATCCTGAAAAAAATTAAAATACATATATGTATTGTTGTGGAATTTTATTTTAATGCCAAAACGACTCCTTAGAGTCCACCTGTAATAGTAGAATTTTATGTTAAGGTCTTAGGCCACAGTAACGGCTATAAAATCATGTGCGAATTTAACAATTTTTTTTCGGATGAAAAAGTGATTCACTCATAAAATTAATTACTCATCTATTTGGTATGAATATCAAGCTGTTAGAAAATATATATATATTTTTTTTCGATGTACAAAATGGCCGAATACTCGAAACTTCTCGAAAAAAACTTGTTTCCAATTGGCGCGACAAATAAATTCACCAATTTTCACGCGATTTACTTCAAATTTAAAAGTTATGTTCCTAATTGCATTTCGCAGAGAAGTAGATACGGAATTTATGATTAAGCGAAACATTTTCATTTTATGAGCAGTTTATGAGCAATTACAACGAAATTTTTTCACTGAAAATTCACTTCTTCAGTTCAAATTCCTACAACTTTTGAATAAAACAATATTTTTCAAATTCCGTACGTAGTTCTCTAGGTATTCTAATGTAGATTGACGAGTATTTTTTTTTGTTCTAGGTAAAAATTGTGGATGCCAAATGTCACGCCGCGGAGCGCCTAAAAAAAGATAACAAAAGAAAATATTAGTAGTCTGCCATTTTGTACATCGAAAACAAATTCTAACAGCTTGATATTCATACTAAATAGATGTGTAATTAATTTTATGAGTGAACCACTTTTTCATACGAAAAAAAATTGTTAAATTCGCACATGATTTTATACCCGTTACTGTGGCCTAAGGCCTTAACGGACTACACCTACCTAGGTGGGTCGAAAAAATTGCATTTTCCAAAAACATTTTTACTCGAAAGTATCACCTTTTAGCTATATTCCCTGGAAATTTCATTGAAATATTCATAAAATTGAATAAGCTACGGTTTCTAACAGCCAGCCGGGCGAGCGATAGCAGCACGATACTTCAAACTTCAAGTGTGACACTTTTGAAAAATCGATTTTGTTTTGTTGCATTTTTCGATAGTTTATGCCTCCAAGTATACCTTACTATAGTAAGTAACTGGTCTATAGTCTATGCCTTCAAGTAACTATACTTTATACTTTTATCGATTTATAACAACGAAATCAATATTTTTATCTTTCAACGCGTTTTTCTCTAAACGACGATTTTCAAATTCGCGGCAGTTCGAACTCGAGTACTAATTATCCAATCGACTTGAATCTTGTTTCAGCGTATTTGTCAATTTGCCATGCAAAAAACCATTAGACTTTTAAGCGTAATTTGGATCGTCTTTTTCAAAACTCCGCCATTTTGTTGGATTTTAATTTTCTTTTCACAATCCCGCGTCATTGTCCAGGCAATACCTTCTAGTTTAACGGACTTTTTTATTTTTTTATTTCGGTCACTCTGAAGGCCGCAATCACCGTAGCAGTGGGAGAACTTTTTTTTTTTTTGAAACTCGGGACACGGCGCATAAAGCGCTGAAAATTGAAAATTTTCGTACAAAAAAAATTACTGTATATACATAATTTATACACGAATATATCCTCGGAATTTTGAAACATTCGATGCAATAGTTTTCTCTCAATAAATTCCAGAAAAATCACCTCTTTGTTTGGGGAGTCCTACTAGTGGTGCCCCCTAAACGTGTTTTTCTCGAACCACTGTCTTCAAAGTCGGTGGACATGATATCTCGAGAACCACTTGATGGATTGTTTCCAAATTTACAGGAGATACGATAAGAAACGTTTGAAGGTCGTTGACGATCTCACTTTTTTTAAATCGACCTTTATTTTTCGATAGTAACGTAAAAACGACGACTTTTTCAATCGGTTTTGGTGCTCGAGTTTCAATTCGTCGCCACGTTGTTAAAAAAAAATGATTTTAATAATCGACGATCGTCAACGACTCGTATTTATCGTTAACATCAATAACGCCTTTAGTTTTTAGATTTCGGCAAGAAAAATGTTTTTGTTATTTTGTGTTGTTTTCCGTATTGCTTGGTGATTTTTTTAAGGATCTCGATATATGTACCATTGCGTTAAAAAAATGCGTTTCTTTCTGACCAACCGTTTTCCAGAAAAAAAATCGGAATATGGCCATTTTTTTCGGGCCTCTAGGTAGCTGTAGCCCCTTAACAGTTTCCTTGCAAAATAGAGTGAATCTAATCCAGCTTTGATAACAATTGTTATTCATCAATACGAAGAAGCATTATTATTTGGCTAAAAATCTTATTATTTATATCTTATAAAATCTGACCATATTATTATATTATATATTATATATATGTATGTATGTATATATATATATATATATATATATATATATATATATATATATATATATATATATATATATATATTAGGGTGATTCGTTTCAGGGCAACTTTTTTTTTGACCCATCGTGCCCGAAAACCTTTAGTTGGTACCCAAAAACGAACTTTCGTGAAAGGGGGGTGTTGTCAAAAAATATTTAGAGGTCGCGAATCAAAATTGACGGTTTCCTATTCGATTAACATTGAAAAAAATGTTTTTCTCATTATTAGTGTTACCATTCCGCGAATTTTGATATCGCGATATTTTCCAAGTGGGTTTTCATAGGAAATATGATACTCCACAATAAAGTTCATTGAGCCATGGCCGTAAATTCAACCGTTTCAGCGGCATCATTATTTCAAGTGAATATTGTGCAAAATGTCTATTCAAACGGCTGTAACGCCTAAGCTATTAGATGTATCGAAAAAAATTCAGATGAGAACTTTGTAGAGAAAGTAATTTTCTACAAAAAAGTCTTATAAGCCGAGCCCGAAAATTCAACTCTTTCTCAGCTATAGGTGGATGAAGTAAAATAAATAGATATTTTTTTAAACAAAAAAAAATCTATTTATTTTACTTCATCCACCTATAGCTGAGGAAGAGTTGAATTTACGGGCTCGGCTTATAAGACTTTTTTGTAGCAAATTACTTTCTCTACATAGTTCTCATTTGAATTTTTTTCGATATATCTAATAGCTTAGGCGTTACAGCCGTTTAAATAGATATTTTCATACAATATTCACTTGAAATAATGATACCGTTGAAACGGTTGGATTTACGGACTTGGCTCAATGAACTTTATTGTAAAGTATCATATTTCCTATGAGAACCCACTTGGAAAATATCGCGATATCAAAATTCGCGGAATGGTAACACTAATAATGAGAAAAACATATTTTTCAATGTTAATCAGATGGGAAACCTTCAATTTTGATTCGCGACCTCTAAATATTTTTTTAACAACACCCCCCTTTCACGAAACTTCGTTTTTGGGTACCGACTAAAGATTCTCGGGCACGATGGGTCAGAAAAAAAAAGTTACCCTGAAACGAATCACCCTAATATATATATATATATATATATATATATATATATATATATATATATATATATATATATATATATATATATATATATATATATATATATATATATATATAATATATATATATATATATATATATATATATATATATATATATATATATATATAATTATGTCTCATAAAATATAATTATTTATATCTTATAAATTCTGGCTTATTTGTTTGGCTAAAAACCAAATTGAAAGTCAGCGTACTGGAAATGAATGAAAGCACTCACGCTCAGATTTTGTTCAACGGTGAATTTCTCGGCTATGGCAATTTCCTTCTCCCGTGCGAGGCGTTCGCGCTGTGCCTTCTCTTGTCGCAGATCGTCCATGAGATTTTGGGTTTCAGCGTCGAACCTAAGCCAAATTCGATTAACGTTGAGCATATCAGGATGATTGATTGATCGGCATTGTACACAGAGTGGGGGGGGGGGGTGGTGGTGAAACGACGTAGGGACGGAAGGCGAGGATCGTAAGCGAGCCGATCGCCTCCGGCGATTTCTATTCCGGGGCATTGAATTTTCGATATGTCCGGAGATTTGGCACGGGGCCTCCACCTCCTGCTACTTTGTGTTCTCTATCGCGTGTCGTGTGTGAGAGAGCTCTTCTCTCGTGTGCTTCGAGCGCGATTACCCCGCGATGGCCTGGCACGTGGCCAAGACACTTGTTGCGGTCGGTTGAAATGAGGATAGAGCGAGTCGGCTGTCGCCGGTGGCCGATACAAAGACGACGGACAAAACAGAGCCTCGTTCGAACGTTTTTTTTTTTTCATACTTTACGATCGTAGTATCCCATATTACGGGGACGGGGTGGATTTGAACGACGTTGGAAAATATTGCAAATTCACGATTAACGATTGCCAATAAAAATTGAGTCGAATCAAATCAACGTTTAATTTTCACTGAGTATCCAAAATTCACTGAACGTATCGAGAATCGTTTTTGTTTTAGGTAGGACACCACTGTGACGGCAAAAAAATTGATTTTTTCTTGCATTTTCTCAAAGTATACATGTGCGAGAATTTGTGACAAAATGTTCGAGTTGAAGTATTGAAAATTTACCAAGTTACAGACGATTTAGTGACAGCAGGTAGCGCAACGATTTACGAAAACTTTCAATCGCATTTCTCTCATAATGAATTTTCTCGACTTGGCCGGAATCATAAGTACCGATTGTTCGAAATTCCCGTAATTGCAGTAGCTATCGTTATACTTGGACATTTTTTTGTTGTATTTTTTAAGCTCTTGAGTATAAGTAAATTTTTTGCATAATTATCCCTTTGTTAAAACTCGCCTTGTTATTTTTTTTAAAGGGGGGATAGTCTTTTTTTTCGCAAAATTTACCGCTTTTTGGGAATTTTTTTGTGAAGAAAGTATACAGCGGAAAACTTGTGAAACTTGGCATATAGTTTTATTGATCTGTTTACTACATACAAAAAAAATTTTAAACAATTTCATCAAAAAATACCCCCTTAAACGCGTTTTTCTCGAAACAGCTTTTTCACAACTGGTGTGCACGATTTTTCAAAAACTATTCAACCGATTGCCTTCAAATTTGGACAGAATGCTCAGCTGACATCCTTTTATCGTTTGATGAAGCAAAAAAGCAATACGTTTAATAGTTTTTTATTTATAACAAAAAATCGATCAATTTTTTTCGAAAAATCGATACTTCAAGTTCAAAACGTCACCAAATCGTCAATTTTTTTTTCCCCCTTCATCGAACGATAGCTATATGTGTCTAAAGTAAAATGCTTTTTGGGTTTTTGTTGCAGGATGAACGTGAAGGCTGTAATCGTGCACACCATCAAAAAAGGACCATCGCGCGTCGAGGGGCTGGGAGGCGGATTTTTTGATGAAATTGTTTAAAAAATTTTTTGTATGTAGTAAACAGATCAATAAAACTATATGCCAAGTTTCACAAGTTTTCCGTTGTATACTTTCTTCACAAAAAAATTCCCAAAAAGCGGTAAATTTTGCGAAAAAAAAGATAATCCCCCCTTAAACGACTACCTGCACCGATGTCTACATTCACATAGGTTATGTAACTTTTGATTATTGTTCTTCAGACCAACCATTGTCAAGTTATCGATCCGGCCATTGGAGAGCACATTTTTTTATACAAAGACTCTATTATACAGTGGGTAAAAAAAGTCTTTCTAAACGTCGTCTTTTTGAAATTATCCTACGAAAAAAATCAAATGCTTTATTAAGTTTCGATAGCTTATCCTAAATATGGTTACAAAGATCTCGAAAAAATACCAACGAACAAATACAGCCAAATTAACAACAGTTTTGCGTGAGATGTACAAATACTTTTTTTACCCACTGTATCTCAACAACGTGATTAATTTTCAATTTTTCCAATAAAAATTTACAACAAATAAGTCCAATGTCTGCTCAATAACATACCTCTTTTTCCAAATTCCAAACAAATAATCTAATAGAAAAAAAAATCGGATACAAGCTACGTTTTTTTTCAGCCTAACTCACTTGCGCTGCTTCTTTTCGAGAAGATTGTTCCTGGCGGTCTGTTCCTCGAGCAAAAGTCTAAGATCGTGCATCTCGCCGTTCAGCTTCTGTACGCGTCTCTTCCACTGGCCGACGACCTGGCGTTGTTCCTCGACCTCCTCGTAAGCGTCGGCGAGCTAATTAACGAATTACGAGAATAATAATAACACGAAACACAAACGAGTGAAAAAAAAAAAGAACGTCACACGGCTCGCAATATGAATATTCACGAGGGCGGGCTCGGCTTCATGACTGCACGTCATCATCGTTATTATTATCATTGTCATTCTTATTCCCGCCCGTGAGAAAGGTCGGGCAAGAGAGTGATGTAGGTCAGGAATAAACGCTGGCTAAAGCAAACTGGGCTGGAAAAGAGGACCGCGGCTGGTACGACTCTATTGATACACAAGCCGGGTCCTCTAAATACACCTTCGGAAACTTGGTTTTCAAGCGTGCTTCACGCTCGACGCTAAGCGCTCGCGGACAGATTATTTCTAGCTCCAAGCCATTCGGATCCGTTCGCCGGATGTTTAGTCGCTTTTTTTTTCTCCACGATCGAAGAAAATTTCGAAATGTTGCGACATTTTATTTAACTTTGTCACCTTCGCGGCGTACATTCTCGTTCCAAACGCAAGACGAAATAAAATAGTGAAAGTCGGCTGAAAATTCTCTTACATTTCCGATCTCTTGACTTTTTCTACTGCTCGAAGAATGCAATTTTTCCATTTAATTTCGATAAATGTATCTGATACTTGTTAGATGGATGCGAAAAATAAACTATAAATAAATGAAGAGTGCTTGTATATATATATATATATATAAAACCACTCAATTAATGTTTATATTTAACACTCAGTGTATATATATATATGAGTAATTCCACCAATTCCGTGAAAAATTTAGAATTTTTTACATCGAAATAGATTTTAAACGAAATGGAATCTCTAAACCATCAACCTCAGAAAAATTAAATAAAAAATTTCATTTTCCATGACATTTGTTTAAATAAACCTTAAATCTTTAATGGCATTTTTATTACGTAAATAAACATTCAGAGTTTTTATAAGGTAGTCATGTCACATAAGCGAATTAAAAAAAAATTATCATTTAATTTTAATAGCTACTGTTGGTTTTGAGGTTATAAAATCTCTCACTTACAAATTTATAAAATAATAATAATAATAACAATAATTTTTATTATCAAATAAAATTTTAAAACCGGGAAAAATGGGGCAAGGCCCGAAAAATCGATTTTTATACTTTGAACGTAATTTTCGTAATTTTTAAAACAACCTAGAATTTCAGCATATTTTTTTCAAATAGTTCATGTTTTTCTCTAAAAAATCGTTTTTTAAAAAAATGTCTAGCTGTAGTTGGAGAGAAGTTATGGGCATTTGAAAATTTGGTGATTTACAAAATTTGAAAACCGTGAGCCGCCATTATAAAAAACTATTGGATAAAAAAATTCGAAAAAAATTATCGATGCTTGTTTTAATACGACCTTTCAGGTGATCTTTTTAGTTTTCCTAAATTCAGACCACCCGGTAAAACTTTGACATGGAATTGGTGGAATTACCCATATATATATATATATATATATATATATATATATATATATATATATATATATATATATATATATATATATATATATATATATATATATATATATATATATATATACACATACATACATACATACATATACTAAGACTCAATTTATTTTTTATTTTTTTACTTCCATTTCAATAAGTATCAGGTACATTTATCGAAATGAAATAGAAATAGTGCATTTTTAAACAGTGAAAAAAAAATTAAGAAATCGAAATGTAAGAGAATTTTCGACCGACTTTCGCTATTTTATTTCGACTAGCGTTTGGAACGAGAATGTACGCCTTAAAGGTGACAAGATTTTTAAAAATGTCGCAACATTTTCAAATTTTTTCACTATATTAGGTGAAGGAAAAAATTCGTGGGTGTTTTTTTCCAATAGATGGCTTGGGAAAAACGCCACGAACGTTTTCCTTCACCCAGTACATATATATGTGAAGTATTCCAAGTGTTTTCGACCGGCCTAAACGCCTGACCTTTTTCAATCTTTTTCAAAGTTGGTGATGTTTTTGCATCATATATTTTGAGAACGTGGCATTTTTGTCGGATTTTTATCGGCTCGCTTTCTCGGCTAACTCGGAGACAAGATTTTACACGTGATCAAATTTCAAATGATCGTATCGTAGTGATCTTCTCGTCGTACGAAAAAATGACCTCTACAAAAAGAATGTGTTGTTCTATGAACTATTGTAAAAACAAAAATTCAAAATTTTCCAAGTACTACAACACTAAAAAAAAAGAAAAATCTTTCTTTTTTTGATTTTTTAACCCCAATGACCAGGTTGATCCAGCTGAAATTTACACTGAATTTTCTTTTATTAGTGTAAAACAACATGTGTAAGTGATCATTCTGGGCAGTGCTTGCGTTCAGATTATATCGTCGTCTTAAATTTAATGGGAAATTATTTTTGTTGAATAACTCGGCGATTTACAATTTTAGGTCAAAATGGTAATGACTAAACTTGTAGGTAATCGAGTGCTTTACAACTTTGGTCATTACAGTTTTTTCTCTACCATCGACATTTAAAAATCCGGAACGATTTTTCATGCCACTTCGGCGATAGTTGACATAAATTAATTTAATAATCGGCATTTTGAAAGGGAGGACACTTTCATTCCGTGTTTTCAAATCAATTTTTTTACTATTTTTTTCACGACGACCATTTTTCGCCTCTTTTGTTCCTTTCCTGGTGGACCAATTAAATTTTGTTTTTTTTTAAAGCTTCGTACGATTTTTTTTCTCAAAATATTTTGATTAAACGGAAGAAACAATTTGAAAAATGAGGTGTAACGCGAAAACGATAAAGATTCAAGGAAAACCTCAAGATAATAAAAATTTGAAACGGTTTTCGTTGAGTTCGCGAGATTTTTTTTCCGTAATTTTTTTTTCACCTATTTTTGGTAAAAAATCAGATTATTTAATTACCGTAACTGGAGAACTAAGGGGTTTGTGATAAGATTGCGAAAGGAAAAAATTGTCTTTTTCTATTTCCAATGCAATAGAATCGGTCGAAATCAATCGATTGACGTGACTAGAAAACTATGAAATTTTTACGGTGGGAAACTAAGGGGAAAATTCATGACGTTGAAATTTGCATCGTTGGAATACGATTTTTTTAATTTATTTTTAAAAATTACCATCGAAAATCTCTTTTTTGGCAAACTGTGGTCCTAAATCTCCCGTGAGAATTCGTAAAAGTAATTCAGTGATTTTCATAGCCAAAAAATGTATTGATCGAAAATAATTAATTTCCGGTGCGTTCCAGCGATGCAAATTTCAAGATCGTGACAATTCTCCTAATCGTAATTGAAAGTGGAAAGCGAGAAATGTTTTTTTTTTATGCCCCGTTATATATATGTATGATTTATATTTGTTTTCTCAACTTAATGGTCAATTACCTTTTTCTCCAATTGCTTCTTGAGTCCCACGAGCTGTTCGAGATCATCCTCGTGCTGTTGGGCCATTTTTCTCTTCGTAAACTCCAATTCCCGTATGGCGTGCTCGTATCTCTGTTTGTAAACACCACCGTCCTCGCCATCCTCGAGGTCCGACGTGAGACCATTGAGATCGGCGGCTCGGGCATAGAGCAATTCCATCTCCAGCCGCTCGGTCGCCTGTTGAAGATTCTTGTTCGCCTCGGTGACGTCCTGGAGTTCGCGCTCGAGACGCAATCGCTCGGACGTTTCGGCATCTATTCTCTCGGCGGCGAGGGTCGACGTTGAGTGCTCTTCCGCAAAATCGGCCGACATTACGCTCAACTGTGACGAACAATGGAAAAAAACAATCGGCGTGAAATTGCGTGAACATATTTCGACAAATAGTCTCGGGTGTTCAATTTTTTTTAATTCAATGCATTACTGTGCATTGACGATTGAGCATCGTTTCGACGATTTCTGTTGAATTGCTTTTTTCGACGGATTAATATGGAATGCCGAAGGAAAATATTTGTAAATAAATATTCATGAATAAATATTTATTGATGAATATTTATAAATAAATATTTATTAGTGAATATTCATAAATAAATATTTATTAATGAATATTCATAAAAGAATACTTAGAAATGAATCTCTTCTTTTAAAAAAGAGCAGGTAGGATGGAATGAGCTACTAAATGGAGAAATTAAACTCGGGCTATGTGAATACGTGAGAATGTTCGACGAAAAGGTGCGGATTAGAGGAAACAAGAAGTAAAAAGGTTATAAGATAATAATTTATAATGGAAATGCAGTAATAGGGAAAAAGAGATTAATGTGAACCAAAGACAAGATTATATTTAGACTTAAGGGGTTACCCCCACTTGCGATTTTGAAAAAATCGATTTTTTTTAATTGCATTTTTTTGACGTATAAGTATCTGAGAATATGTCCTGAACATTTCAAGTCGATCCGAACAAAATTGACTGAGATATGAGCGTTGAAAGAGAAGAATCCGCGTTGAAAGAGCGTTGAAAGAGAAACTTTAAACGCGTTTTTCTCAAAATGGCATTTCTGAAGTCGGTGACCAAAATTACTCGAACACTAATGAACCGATCTTGAAATTTTGCAGGCTTATTTAATCCATAAAAATGTAGTCTTTAATCGTTCGATTTTTGTTTTCGAAAAAAATGGCCGTTTTATAGCCAAAAAACGGCCGTTTTTTTTTCGTTAAAATCGAACCATTAACTTTGCCTGTCCGCCATTTTGTGAAAAATGAATATTTTTTTAAATCCTTCGATTAAAGACTAGTTTATACTTATATTTGACTAAATCCATCCGCATTTTTTTCTTCAGATGATCCACTTCGCCGCAATGTTGGTCACCGCAAACCGTGTATATAAAAACATTATTTCATTGACGACCATTTGCCACTAAACAATGTAATATCTTTCAATAAAAAAATTACTGAAAGTTCTTCAAGATGTGTTCTTTAAGATGGTATATTGATCGATGAAAAAAGTTTTGTAGTTTTCTTTAAAAAAATTCATGAAAAAGGCCTTTTTTTGCGCTACAAGTAGGGGTAACGCCTTAAAAGTAGTATTAGAGATAAGTATGTGACCGCTGTAAATTGAGCCCGAGAGACAAGAATGGCTAAGTAAATCTACCTATAGATATTCATATTTAAGAATTAATGTTTATAAATAAATAGTTATGAATACATTTTTATAAATATTCTATATGTCTATAAATATATCTATATATTTATAGACATATATAGAATATTTATACATAAATATTCTATATATGTCTATAAATATATTCTATATATATATATATATATATATATAAATATATACAGGGTGTTTGGCACATTGACCGACACAATTTTTTGGGGGATTAGGTGGCTCACTTGCTACTTTTTTCACCCTTAGATCTTATGCCCTAAGTGTCACGATAATTAAGATATGATTTTTTTTCGTTTTCTGATGACGCGAAATTTCGCCTGTAAATCGTCATAACTTTTTTGTTTGCGGTTGTAATAGCACGAAATAACTTTTGTTGTGTACTGCAATGTGTGTCGATTACAAATGAATCATTATTTGATACAATTGGTTTCAAGAAAATGACTTGTCAGCTTCCAAAGTCTTAAAAATGCGTAAATGAAAAATGTCAACTTCTGAATTCGTTATAAAAAAAAACTAAAAGCTATTTTGAACTTAGCTTTGTTGTAAAAAGTTCTCTAGTTTATATCCGCTCCAACGGTATGCTACATGTCATAGAAATCATTCATTATGTGGTAAAAATAAAGAGAATATTTTTTTTTTCTAATGAATTTAGGAGTTGAAATTTTTCATACATTTACACATTTTTAAGAGTCGAAGCTCGAGAGTCACTTTCTTGAAACCAATTGTATCGAATAATGATTTATTTTTAATAAACATACATTGCAGTATACAACAAAAGTTATTTCGTGTTATTACAACCGCAAGTAAAAAAGTTATGATGATTTAAAGGCGAAATTTCGAGTATTAAAAAAAAAACAAAAAAAAATATATCTTCATTACCGTGACACTTAAGACATAGGTCAAGAGTGAAAAAATCAGCAAATGACCCCCCCCCCCCCCCCCCCCCTCAGTCCCCGCAAAGAAATGTGTTCGTCCATGCGCCAAATACCCTGTATATACACTGCCGGCAAAAAATTTGGGTACTCTAGACGAAATTTCTCACCGCACTAAAAGTTAGATAGTGGACTCAAAAATAGAGGTAATTGATCTCCCCAAGTCGCGTTTTAAAGAGGACAAATTTACCTTTATTTGCTTTTTTTAAAGAAAATTCTCTACGATATTTTTTCGCCCTGATAGGCACTTTTGACCGTGGCCATTTTTCGGTTATTTTTTGGCCGCCGAAAATTAACTGCGAAGTTTGTGGAAAATATTTTTCTCGTTTTTTTTTTTCATAGTCAACTCGAAAAGGATATCAAAACCGACGTTTTTGTTTTTTAGAAAGTCTCGGACGATTTTTTTTCGCCCCAGTATTGCCTTTTTAGTTAAAAAATACATGTTTTAGAAAAAAAGGCGTCATCGAAGAACTATAGGGTTTCAGAGAAAATGTCAAGAGGGTAAAAAGTTGCACGGGTTCACACTAGAGTGTCGTGAGTGTCGTGGTAGAGTGAATTTTATCAGAATTTTTTCTGGACATTTTTTCACCATTTTTGGTTGAAACTTTCATGAGTGGAGAGGCTCCACTTGATAATTATGGGGTCTAGGACAATATATTAAGAGAACAAAGTTATTTACATTTTTATTTTTAGTTAACTTCAATTTTCTTAGATTTTTTAAAAATGTTCTTCGGTGGAACTCGTAGAATCTTTTTGCAATGAAAAGCTCGTATAGGGGAGGTAAGAGACTTGATTGACTATTTTTTCAAATCGTCAATAACGTGATTTAAAAAAAAAAATCACGGTGAAATAAGTTTTTAAAAAGAAAACTGGAAATCTGGAAGAAAAATTAAAAATCTAAGAAATTGTAGTTACTTAAAAATAAAAATGTAAAAAAAATTCCTTTCTTAATATATTGTCCTAGACCGCATAATTCCCAAGTGGAATCTCTCCACTCATCGAAGCTCCAACCAAAAAAGGTAAAAAAAAATGTCCAAAAAGAATTCTGAAAAAATTCTAGCCACTCCAGTGTGAACCCATGTAATGTTTTACCCTCTTGACAGTTCCTCTGAAACCCTATACTTCTTCGATGACGCCCTTCTTTCTCCAACATGTCTTTTTTGGCTGGAAATGCTATACTGGGGCGAAAAAATCGTACGAGACTTTCTAAAAAAATAAAAATGTCGGTTTCGATATCGGTTTTAAGTTTAGCATGGAAAAAACCAAGGAAAACAACTTTCCACAAACGTTGCAACGTTCATTTTAATTTTCATTCCGTTCATTTTCGACGGCAAAAAATGGCCGATAAAATAGCCACGTTCAAAAGTGCGTAACAGGTCGAAAGAAAAATCGTAGAGGATTTTCAAAAAAATAAAAATAAAGATAAGTTTGTCCTCTTTAAAACGACGCTTGGGAAATTCAATTATCCTGATTTCCTAGTCCGCTATCAAACTTTTAGTGTGGTAATAAATTTCGACTAGTGTATCCAAACTTTTGGCCGACAGTGTATACGTATATATTTATATAAATAAATAAATATTCTAAATATAAAGGAATATTGATAAAATCACTGTCGTCGAATATCCATAAGTGAATATTCATTAGTCGAATATCCATAAGTACGAATGTCCATAAGTCGAATATCCATAAGTCGAATATCCATAAGTACGAATATCCATAAGTCGAATATCCATAAGTCGAATATCCATAAGTCGAATATCCATAAGTCGAATATCCATAAGTCGAATATCCATGCGTATAGGGTAGAAATGCGTGCCAGAAATGGCGGGAGGTAGAGGAAAAGTCAATATAGAGGGAACCCAATCAAACCCAAACAAACTCACTTATCTCTACCTCCCGCCATTTCTGGCACTCATTTGTACTCTATACTCACTTATGGATATTCGACTTATGGGAGACTTTGTCCTTGCGGAGATGTTAGCGGCTCAACATGAGCAGCTAGAAGAAGAGGAGGGATGTCTCTATGGAGCAGGCATTGCCGATTAGCGGTAATTATAAACACATTTGTGTAAACACATTACAAAACTTTAAACGCGTTTTTCTCGAAAACACGTTTTTAAAAATGGCTGACATTCTCCTGACCGCTGTAATTAACATATCGACCTGAAATTTGGAGAGCATACTCAGAAAATATGTCTTCACGGAATGACGGATCGTTTTTTCGATAGATACATTTTTGCATTTATTATTTATCTTTTTATGCGAAAAAACGCGAAAATTCGATTTTTTTTTAATTGCCGCCATTTTCCGAAATTTTTACTAAACGAAAAACCCATCCGTCATTCCATGACCAAAGGGTCACGGATTGATAATATGCTTTGAATTTGTGTTTCAGATCAACAAGAAGGGGGCAGTGATGTCAGCCGTTTACCTCCCGCGATTTGAGGACCTGTCTTCGCGGAGCTGCAACAGCCGCCATTTTGGTTTTTTTTTCAAAAAAAAAATTTTTTACGTTCTGTATATCATGAATAAAAGCAAGGAAAAAACCGCACTCAAAAAGCTTTACTCGTTTCCTTTAAAAAAAATAAAATGTAAACACCTGAAATATAGCACTCCAAGGACAAAGTCTCCCTTATGGATATTCGTACTTATGGATATTCGACTTATGGATATTCACTTATGGATATTCGAGTTATGGATATTCGTCTTATGCACTGAGAAAAAGAATTCGTTGAATGTGCAAAATGCATTTTGTTGTCTCGAAATTTTGTTGTTTCAACAGTTGCTCAAACATGCCAAATAAGCTACAGTTCACACCACTAAAACTATCAGCTAGATTAACAAAACGTTTGTTATGCCAATCAAAAATCAAGTTGAACGTATTTAAAGATACATTTTGTTAAACCAACCGAATGTTGGTTCGACGAACGAATTTTTTTTTTCAGCGTGGATATTCGTACTCATGGAAATTCGACTGATGAATATACCACCCCAATCTGACAAAATACGATGGTTTGGAAAAAAAGGCTGCAACCTCAATAAATATCCCGTCAATAAAGTCCTCTTAAAAGTTCGCAGAAATTTCATTTAAAAAACCAGCTGCTCCCTCGCTGGACCACGAGAACGGTATCACACCGTTTTGTTTCTCGATGTGCTAACCTCATCGTCGTTGCATCCCGCGAGTGTTTTATCCTCGTCGAGGCACGACAATTTGGAAACGGAGCCGGAAGGGCTTCTGGCGACGCTACTGGCGCGGCTGTAATACTGAAATCCTTTGATCATAATATTGGTGGCGCTCTTGCTACGGCCGATTTTCCTGTGCCGATCATTGTGCGGCAGCGCGGTCAAATATTCGAGTTCACCGGTGTCGTCTTTGTGGCCCAAGTTGCGCCATTCCTGCATAATGTGATCGGTGCGTTGAAGGAACTGTGCTATTTTCGACGAGAGCAGTGACGAAGCGGTGGTTGGTTCGAGATGCGATGCGGTAGGTCGAAAGGATTGTCGTACTTTTTGCTTCTCGATACCAAGAACGAAATTCAAGCTGGCGTCGAACACCACGGGTGCTTGTTCCTTGGAGGACAATTCCTCAAGGTCGCGGTAGGAATCGTTTCGCGGACTTTCCTGTGGAAACATACGTCTCGGCTGGGTGTGATCGGTCGGCCGATTTAGGAACGATTGTGACGACAAAGATCGCGAGGTGAGACTCGAGGGTGTCGTGGATCTGCAGCATCTCGAGCCTGCCGATAAATTCGGTGATGGACTTCGGCTCACTATGCGAGCAGTCTGATTGGGCCTTATCACGGCCAACTTGTTGAGCGGTCGCGTTTTGAAGTGATTCGGCGGCAATGGCGGGCGTCTCGGGGAATTGTTGCCTCTCGCTGGCGAGCCTGATCTGTTGGGCTCCGGACTGGCGTTCGAGCTCATCGCTGATACGTCAGTCGCGTAGGCACTTGGGCCCTCGTCGTGGAGGCTTGTGCGACGGCACGGACCCGGCGAGGAAAAACGCGACGAAGGTCCGTGCACGAGAAACGTCGGTGATAAAGGCATTTTCGATTACACGTCAATGCCAACGAAGATCACTGACTGCGGATCTCACTTGATCGTGATCAATTTACAATTGTCAGCAGCTCCATCTGACATGACACTACGCTTGCGGAAATCAAGTTGCGATTTTTCGAAAACTTCGAACTTTGCCGTTAGCGCATGAAGAGTCGATCACCATCAGTGATCACCATCAGTGATCACCATCAGTGATCACCATCAGTGATCACCATTTGGGACGTAAATGCGAATTTGCTTATCGGTGAAAATGCGTCGTTTTTCGTTTCGTTTTTCACGCGCGAAGGAACTTCGGGAGTCCCTTCGAGTTCGTTATTCCGTTGCGCAATCGACATCCGGATCGGCGGCAAGTTACGACCCGACTACTACACCACCCCGATTCTCCGTTAGGAGGTTCGAACGGTGGTGGTGGCGGTGGTGGTGCAACGACTATACCGAACGACGTACGCCAGGAGGTGGTGGTCACCTCCGAGTTATTCTGAGAAAGAGCGAGCGTCTTTTGGACTTACGCCAAGCACACGACGGGCACTGATGGATCATAAAAATTGGAGGGAGTCGAACACGGATAGAGGCGCGGAGACGGAGATACCGGAGATTTCGGTGGACGCGAGGAAAACACGCGAATGACACACATTCGCTGTACGTGTGGAATATTCACCGGAAGAAACGTGCGTGACTTTATGTCGACCGGAAATGATCGATTATTGCGGAAAGCCATACACGGATGAAGGTTAGGGGGGCGTGTTGTCGTGTCTAATTTCAAGCTGCAAATTGCCCCACTAAAGTGAAAACATTCGAGCACTGCTCCAAAAGTTCTCCGCGTAAAATTAAAAGTTTGAAAAAATGCCCCGGAAATACGATAAATCGTTCTGTCGGTTGCTATTTATTTTTATATATTTATTATTTTTATAAATTTATTATAAAATTAATTTATAAATTTAAAATTCATTTATTATGCGAATAACATATTATATATTTTTATTATTATTTAATTATTAATTACAAGCTGAAAATTGCCCCAAAAAGTAAAAGGATGAAAAAAATTATAAAAATAAATTTCTAAAAATAATTCATATTATAAATAATATATCATTATATATATATATATATATATATATATATATATATATATATATATATATATATATATATATATATATATATATATAATGATATTTTATTTATAATATAAATTATTTTTAGAAAATGATTTACAATTATTTTCTTTCGACCATTGCTGGAATGAAAAAAAAATCGAGCACTTTAGAAATTTATTTTTTAATTTTTTCAGATCCTAATTTCCTAATTTTATGCGGAGAACTTTTGGAGCAGTCCTCGAATGAAAAAAAATTATAAAAATAAATTTCTGAAAATAATTTATATCATAAATAATATTATATATATATATATAATTCATAATATGAATTATTTTCAGAAATTTATATTTTTTCTCAGACTTTTAATTTTATGCAGAGAACTTTTGGAGCAGTGCTCGAATCCTTTTACTTTTGTGGGTCAATTTGCAGCTTGAAATTAATAATCCTTTTGCGCCGCAGAAAAATTCTCAACTGCCAAAATCCCGGAGAGGCATGAATACCAGATTTTTTTTCTTCAAATTTCGAGCTCACTATGAAATTTTCAAGGTCGATATATTTTCGTAGCGTAATCATTTTTAAATCCGCACGTTGGACCGTCTTTTTTTTTTTTGCAAAGTGGATGCGATATTGCCGATTTGTCAAGTCGCCATGTTTTTCGACACACTCTCGCACGGAAAATAACGCGAGGATCCGAATGTAAAGTTTTTTTTCGTTTGCCTCTCGAAATAGTGAGATTAAGAGCGCGCGGGATCGAGAGTACTGGTTCCGAAAAAAAGGGGAGAATTCTCAGAAAAATGCCGATCATTCTCGCGGGTCTAAAGGTGCGATTA
This sequence comes from Ophion ellenae, assembly GCA_963210295.1. NCBI lineage: Eukaryota > Metazoa > Arthropoda > Insecta > Hymenoptera > Ichneumonidae > Ophion > Ophion ellenae. The sequence goes on from OY723387.1 coordinate 58,779,644, forward strand.
TCAACGGGAAAATTTTCGTGACCATCAATATGAGTCAGTGGCACAGACCAGTGTATAAGAAAAAAATAACATCAATTTGAGCAGCAGGCATGTTGAAAAAGAGAGCGAAAAAAAGATCGTACCTAATAATCTTCTCGCTTGAGTGCGTCAATAATAATATGAATTTACCGAGTGACGGATGGGCATTTTTTACGGCCCGAGGATCGTGCGAGGCTTTTTTGTATGAATGAGCAAGGTCGCCCGAAAAAAATAGACCGAATATTCCAAGAGCCGGTCCGAAGAATGTCGATGCTTTCAACTCGCACCTTCGACAATCAATGATGATGAATTATTTGTTTGCATTTCAGAACGTTCGTACTCACGTGTCCCGTTATTTCTTCTCGAAGTGCTCAATAATATCGGCACGTCAAAATTCTACGGTCGAGATTTCGAAACGTTTAAAGGTCTGAGTACAATATATATGTATATATGTGTGTGTGTATATATATATATATATATATATATATATATATATATATATATATATATATACACACACACTACCGGCGAAAAGTTTCCGGAGATAAATTTAAAAAAGTTCCGTAACGATTTTTATGCCATTTCGCTGATAGTTGACATAAATGAATTTAATAAACGGCATTCTGTAGGGGAGATATTCACCTTCATTCCGTCTTTTGTGAAAAATTTCTACTATTTTTTTTACGACTAGTACCCTTTTTCGAAAACTGCAATTTTTCAATTTTTTTTTGTTCCTCTACTGGTGGACCCGGATAAATGTTACGCATTTCTTTGACCGGTATCCTAAAGGGGGAAGCTCAAGTTTCAATTTTGTTTTTCTTTTAATGCTTCGTACGATTTTATTTTCCAAAGATATTTCGATAAAAAGAGACAATTTGAAAAATAACGTGTAACGCGAAAACGACGAGGATTCAAGGAAAACCTCAAAATAGTAAAAAGTTGAATCGGTTTTCGTTGAGTTGGCGAGAATTTTTTGAGATTGTTTTTTCGAATTTTTTTTTTTCACCTATTTTCGGTAAAAATCGGATGATGTAATTACCGCAACTCGAGGACTAAAGGGTTCGTGGTAAAATTTCGAGAGAGGAAAAGATTGTATTTTTTTATTTTCAACGCAATATGATTATTTCAGATATTTTTTCGGCATTTTTTTCTCCGTTAAAATTTTAGTTTTCTAGTCACGTAAATCGATTGATTTCAATCGATTTTATTGCGTTGAAAATAGAAAAATAGAATGTTTTCCTCTCTTGAAATTTGACCACAAGTTCCTTAGTTCTCGAGTTACGGTCATTAAAATTGATTTTTTACTGAAAATAAGTGAGAAAAAAATTTGAAAAAATTCTCGCGAACTCAACGAGAAGCGCTTCAACTTTTTACTGTCTTGAGGTTTTCCTTGAATCCTTGTCGTTTTCGCGCTACACGTTACTTTTCAAACTGTCACTTTAAAAAAAAATCGTACGAAGCTTTGAAAGAAAACAAAATTGAAGCCTGAGCTTCCGGCAAAAGAAATGCATAAAAATGTTCCGGGTCCACCAGAAAAGGAACAAAAACGCGAAATATTGTCGTTTTCGAAAAAGGGGACTAGTAAAAAAATAGTCAATTTTTTTTTAACCGAATACAGGTGAACTCTTCCCTTTAAAATGCCGTTTATAAAAATTCTTATGTCAACTATCGGCGAAATAGCACAAAAAATCGTTTCTGAACGTTTTTCGAAAATTTTGTCCGGAAACTTTTCGCCAGTGGTGTACACGACGAATTATTTTCGATTAGGCCAAAATTTCGTTTGCCTGCGAAATTTCGTAGGTCGAAACTTTCAGTTTTCAATTCTACAAAGTATCGTAATTGCTTTCATCTGGCTTTCGAGGCTACTTGAGATTCGTATCACTATGGATTGCGAAGATAATTCTCGCGTTCTCGTGGCATCTTCCCGTGGACGGTAATCCGCAGTTTGTATTTCGCGTTGTGCATAACGCGCAAGAAATAAAATTCCCTCGGATAGTAGATCGTAAACTGTGGAACTTCATCCACGTTGCTCGTTGGTACAGGGAGGGATAGGGGGAGGGGGGGTAGAGGGGGAACGACTTTTGAACGTGTTGTGCATCGCGCGCTAAGTGCTCTCTAGCGCTGTATGCCTCTCCTCGCGGTAGCTGTCTAAGTGGTTTAATTAACTCGTGGCTGAATTACACCATGGGCATAGACAGCCACGCGGCTTTACGAGCTCCAGTTCTCTTGACCGGAAATTTATTCCCCGCTTGGAGACTTCAACGTTACGATTCGAGCCTGACGAGAATTACGAAAAGTCCGAACCCCCTCCACCGCATTTTTTGCTTCATCGGGAGCGAAAGATTTCTTGCGGGAATTTGTCATTCTTGTCCAATGGTGCACAATGCTGCACCGAGTCTCGGGATAATTACATGGCGTAGAACATTGTTTTTTCTCCATTTTGTCATTAAATGCATTTCATTGGGCTTTATGCAGTTGTGATAAAAAAAAAATTGGCGCAAAAGAAAACGTTGTGTCTGTCAACCAAGTCGATTCGATTTACTTAGGCAGCTCTGCCGATGACATTGAAGTTTGTGTCGTTGGAATGTAATTAATGTTTTCCTCAGATTTAAGGATTTATACCAGTGTGACACTTTTAAAAAATCGATTTTTTTTCGCCTTTTTCGACAGTTTATACTTTCAAGAATATTTTGTAAAAATTTCACGGTATCTCTAATCATTTTATCTCGCGAAAATCGATAGTTAAATCTTTAAACGCATTTTTCTCGAAATGAGATTTTTAAAATTTGCTGACATTGTAACTCAAAGAGCAATTATCCGATTGACTGGAAATTTGACCTGAGTACTCTAGAATATATTTACTCTACAATGACGTAGGATATTTTTGATTGGATGAAAATTGACGATTTGACATTGAAAAAAACGACCATTTTATAGGCAAGAAACCAGACTTTTTTTTTCATAATTACGCCATTTTGTTGGATTTTGATATTTTTCGAAAATCCTACGTCATTGTACAGGAAATACCTTTCAGTTAGACGACATTTTTTCTTTTTCGGTTTCAGCTACTCAATCGGCCGGAATCATGTCAGCGGTGGAGGAACTTTTTTTTTGGCGCCTCCGAAGGCAGCGCATAAGTCGCTTGGGTCTCAATATTTTTCCATGAAAAAATTATGTGATATAGGTCAAATATAGCCAAATATATTCTTAATTTTTCGAAAAATTTAATTGAGTAGTTTTCTTCCAAAAAATTCCCGAAAATCACCCCAATTTTCAGCGGTCACACCGGTACAGCGCCTTTAGCTACGAAAATCACTAAAACACATTTGAGGATTTTTATTCGGAAATGTACAATCCAAATCTGCGGAAAAATAATTTTGTATAATAGTGAAGAGGAAAGGGAATTATAAAAAATAAATTCGTTGCCTACCAACGATGCAAACTCCAACACTGTTATTATTTTATGACGTTGAAGTTTGCATTGTTGGAAAAGAACGATATTTTCTCTTTCATTGTCAATTTTATTTTTAAAATTATTATCCAGATTGTTTTTTTGCAAATGTAGGTTGTGAATTTTTAATAAGAATGCGTAGAAACGTTCGAGCGATTTTGTGCAATCTAAATCCGCCGAAAATAATTGAACAACGAAAAAGAATCAATATTCGTTGCATTCCAACCCTGCAGTCTTGAACGTCATATTATTTTATGGCTCCACGAGATTGAAGTTTGCAACGAAAATTGTCATTTCTCAATTGCTCCAATTTATTTTGGCAAATCTACGTTTCAAAAATCCCTCAATAATTTTTTTAATCGTTATTTAGAGATTCAGAATATCAATAAAAAAAAAAAGAAATTGTAAAATAATAAAAATGACATAAAAAAATTAAAAAGAATTTTCGTCGCAACGATGCAAACTTCAACGTCATTACGCTCGAGGCGAATAAACAAATTTTTCAAGCAAGCGATTTTCCCGCGTTTTTCGGAAGAAATTTCGAAAAAATTTCGCGTGATATTGAAAAATTCGTGGACTTTTGGATGCGTCAATGAGCAGTGGGTTTCGAGCTCACCTTGGCCTCGAGTTTGTCGTTGTCGTGCTTCAGATGATTCCTCTCTTGCTCTAGCCTCTCGACTTTTGCTCTCAGCACCTCCAATTCCTCCTGCGAAAAGACATGAAGAATGTCAAGATTTTTTTGGCCCGGGATCGCGAGTGTTCCCTAAAGTCGCGGGGACCTTGCGCGATTTTGCGCATGTACGAATAAACACGCGTGCCAGTGTGTTACGAGTACTTTACGACGAAGGCCTCGTCCGATCTTTACTACTTCCGGCCAGAGAGAATTGATCGGTTCGACGAGTCGCGTAATGAATGAAGGCTCGTTCCAACGCCAAGAATGCGGTGTGCAAAATGCCATGTCAAGTACGGCAGTTTTCCTTAGGAATGGATGAATTGTTTTTTTTTTTTTTGGTTTTTCGCAAACTCACCGTTCGTGCTTTCAATTGATCCTCGGTGCGATGAACGTTGAGCAGGGGCGCCACTTTTACGTACAATCTCCACCATGGCCATTCTCGAACGGACATGAGTTTTCTCACGTTTCTCTGTATGCATCTCACCGCCAAGTCTTGAAGCTGAAATCATGCGATACAATCGTTTTTACAACTACGAAAAGTCTTTTAAAAAGACATTTGATGGACAAACAGTCAAGAAAAGTGTACATAAATTTCGTCACTGTGACAATTCATTATTGACAGGATCGCGGTGAAAATTCCGGTAATTACGAAGCCAACATTCCAACAGGAAAACTTTTGATGGCAAAATTATCATGAGAAGTGTGCATACACTTTTTTTTTTAATTCAAACCCACAAATTTCGAACAAAAGGATGCCCTGGACATTGCAGCTGTAGCAGGATCTTTGGCAGTATTACGATATCTGTGGCCCCTAATTCTGACCACGCAGTCTTCATATTTGACCCAAAATAAGACTTTTTTCAAGAGTGGTAAAAATCGAAATTCGACCCTTAAGGGGGTGAAACGGAGGTTTCAAAGTTTATATGAGACAACATATTTTTTGGTCAGATTTGCTCGAAACTCGATATAAATACACTCCAATACAAATAATTACACATGTATTTGTTTGGTATATTTATGCCAACTGAAACAAACACAGTTAAGGGGCTAAAAAAGTACTACTTGACTGTCTACACGCACCAAACACAGAGGAAAACATCTAGTGTTCTATATGAAATCAATTTAGTAAGTTTCAAGTAAATCTGGTAAAAAAATATGTTTTCTCTTATCAACGTTAACACTCCCGTTTAACCCCCTTAAAGGTTAAACTTCATAAATTGTTGAAATACGTGTTTAATTATTTGTATTTTAGTGTATTTATGCCAAGTTTCAAGTAAATCTGACAAAAAAATATGTTGTCTCATACAAACTTTTACCCTCCCGTTTAACTCTCTTAAGGGTCCACTTTTAGGAAATGCAGAAATACGTGTTCAATTATTTGTATTGTAGAGTATTTACACCAAGTTTCAAGCAAATCTGTCAAAAAAATATGATGTCCCAAACAAACTTTAAAACCCCTGTATCAACCCCTTAAGGATCGAATTTCGATTTTTACCACTCCTCAAAAAAGTCTTATTTTGGGTCACATATGATGGCTGCGTGGTCAGAATTAGGGGCCACAGATACCGTAATATCCCCATGTTTAACAACGTTCCAAGCTCCCGTTTATCCCGTTACAAATTGTGTTTCAATGAACTACCTAACTCTTTGAAAATTACTTATTTTCTAGAATGTTTACGCCGAATTCTAAAGAAATCTACCCAAAAAATACTCCGCCTCATTAAAAATTTAAAACCTCTGTTTCACCCCCTTAAAAGCCGAATTTCGATTTTTTGTATTCTTGAAAAAAGTCTTATTTTGGGCCAAATATAAAGACTGCATGGCCAAAACTTGGGGCCACAGATATCGTAATATCCCCTGATCTTTGCTTTATGGGGCTGGAATGAACGATTCTATGCAACTTTAAACAAAAATGTCTTCATTTTATTTCTTTAAGGGGTCAGGCCACTTCAGAGGCCGAAAAAATAAGCTTTTTGAGGATTTTTTTTTTTCAGAAAAAGTACAAAATATAATGTATTTTTTAGGCAAATTTTTCACTTTCCAAAAATTTGACTAAAAAATCGTCAGATAATTGTCAATAACAAATGAACTATGCAATATAAAAAAATCCTATGTACGTCCATAGACAATGTATTTTTCAAGATATATTCAACATTTCAAGTGAATCGGTGGAAAATTGTCTGAGTTATGTTTCCGGCCAACTTAAAAAATGCAGTTTTGAGATAAATGCTGCACAGCCGCCATTTTGAAATTAATCGGTTAAAAAAATTTTTTGTATACAGTCACTGATATATATGATAAATACCCTTTTTTGTAATCTCGATCTATTTTGTAGTTTTTCTGAAAAAAAAAACACCAAAACGCCTATTTTTTCGGCCTCTAGAGTGGCCTAACCCCTTAAAACTTCAATCGCATTTTTCTGAAAAAACTCTTTTTTAAGTCGGTGGACACGATTTTTGAAAAATTAATGCACCGATCTTATTGAAATTTTGCACACTTCAAAATAGCATTATCTAGTGATGAACGAAGGTTTTTTTTCGATTATAACTAATTTTACAATGAACTATTTTGCATAACACTCTGCAAAAAATTTAAATTGCAATTTTTATTTAAATCCTTCGTTCAATCACGAGCTATACTTATCTACTAACAGAAAAAAATTGGTTTGTCAATTTCAGATAAAGCTATCATGAGTTATCTTGACCATCACGAGGACACTTTTCTTAGGGTTCACCGCAAACCAGGTCCCACCGGCTGAATTTCCCAAATTTTTGGATGATTTTTAAAAAAATATCGTCGAAATGCTGGTCTTTTATGGGCTTAACATTTTTGAAGTTTTTCACTATAAGATTATTGAAAGGATATACCTATAAAGATATAAAAAAGTATAAAACTAAAAATTTAGTAGGCTTTGAAATCAAATATTCATATTTTTGACCATTTTCGCGACAATTTTTACCCCAAAATGTAATTTATTCACGCGACAACCTAAAAACTTTAGATATATCCTTTCAATAATGTTACAGTGAGAAACCTCCCAAAATTTCCGACAGATCGATCAATAACTTAACCTATAACATGAGCAGTTTTTTCAAGAGACGCCTAAAGGAATACCTTATAACGCCGCCATTTTGTTTCATTTAAAAAATAATTTTTTTCAACACTTGAAAGTTGTAATAAGATAATATCAATAATTTAAAATGATGTGATTATTTTATCACCTTTAAGGTAGTACCTCCACAGAAAAGTTGAATTAAGAAATGGTTGAAACTTGACATATACGTTATTTAGTACATTATCCAAACATCTGTGCAATTTGAATAAGTTTGACCACCCCAAACCTGAGATATTTACACTTAAAGTTGGCTTGGTTTACACGTAACAAATGCGTTATGATGGGCAAACAGAGCATCATTAATTCTACCGTCAAAACTAAAATTAACAAATTGATAAAAAACGAGGATAAGCTAGAGTAAGATATCACGAATGATGTGAAAAAAAATGAGAATGATTCACCATCTAGTTTCCAAGATATAACCATGAGAAGCCCTCACAATTTTGGTGCAAAGCCTGGAAAAAAAACAATTGGGGCAAAGCCTGGACAGTCCCGGCAAAAAGTTTACTGGCAATGGTAGATCAAAAACACAATACAAAATATATTTTACGGCAATAAATGATATCCATCGTATTATCTACTAGTACCGAGTCAATATTGCGTACTTTTCAATTTTATTCATTACTAATTAAACCAATTATCAATCTTTTAAACATGAACATGGTATGTAAAGTTTTGTTTGAGATTTTCGCAGAGGAACTACCTTAAAAAAATTCATGAAAAATGACCCATTTTCGGGCTTATAAAGAGATTCCCCACCTTAACGGAACAACAAAGCGCAATTATAGATGGTAAAGCATCAAAATGAGGAAAATTGATAAAAGGTAGCAATGGAAAGCCCAGGTGAGGAGGCAATTTGGCAATTCGTATGGAATGGAAATATAAGGGTGCTCGGCAGAAAAATATAGAGGCATAAAAATTAAAATTGAACAAGAAATTCAATACGATTGTAGAAAAATCGATGCGTCAACATCCTGCAAGGAATATAATCATAGGAAAACAAGTGTACACATGAAAAAATATTGGGAGGACGAGATGATTAGCGGAGAATTAAAAAAAAAAAGTGAGCAATGCTAAGCTGTGGAAATAACGAGAAAGACGAGAAAAAAGTTATGTAAACGCCAAATGTAGAATATAGCAAGCAGGCAATTGAAAACTTGAGACATATTTGCGCGTTTACGTAAGTGAAGGGAAAACTAACCCAAGAAATAGTAAATGGCCTGGAACAATCGTTCGAAAATAGCAGGGGGGCTAGAAATTGACCAGAAAATAGAAGCGCAACTGAAAATGCAACCGGCAAAGCAGCTATGCGATTACACCAGACAATTTGCGAAACTAGCAACAAGGATAGATACAAGAAAAACAATGTAAAATAATGTATGTAAAAGAAAATGGAGGGGCATTTATGTGAACGCCCTTAAAAAGGGGTATACAAGGGATATCCCACTACTACCGCTATCTTCATTTTTATTTCATTCACTTCGATACCCATCACTGTGTTCCATTTTCCTTTACGTATACCTTAGCAACACTATAATTTACGTTCGTAAAACAAACATTTCTCTTCAAATTTTATGACCCAATGGCAATTAAAATACCATCGATCTCAAAGCCAACACATTGGCAGAAAAACATTGGACAAAAACATTGTGATGATAAGACCGACTAAACACAATGATTTCAATGTTGCCATTGAGTCAGCAAAATGGCTGGGATGATTGTAAAAACGGCACATTCCTACTCAGGAAAAGCAGGATTAAATGATTGTGTAATTACCTTGAGGGTATTGAGTTTTCTGCGTGCCAGATAACCCCGGCATCTCGCTTGAAGTAGGATAATGTGTCCCGTGAGTTTCTCGTCTCGCTGTGACTCGAGGCGTTCCAGAGCTCCGGACCGGAAGAATATCTGGCGGAGTGAAAGAGGCGTGAAGTGAAATTGGAATTCTCGACGAATTGCGAATTCTTCGGTAAATTGCATATTCCAGTAACGCGGCTCGTTACGCGAGGAGAATTATTTGCGCCAGGTGAACGAGATACAGCGGCATTGTTTAACGGCGTCGGGTGTTACGCCCGGTAGCATTGGGTCAAGAGGAGGGTCGAGGTCATCAGGTCGAGATTCCAATCGGACTGCCATCCGATCAAAGGACGACCGACTTTGATCATATTGTTAAGGGAGACTTTGTCCTTGAAAGAGCAGCGGGAGATGTTAGCGGCTCAACATGAGCAGCTAGAAGAAGAGGAGGGATGCCTCTATGGACCAGGCATTGCCGATTAGCGGTAATTATAAACACATTTGTGCAAACACATTACAGAACTTTAAACGCGTTTTTCTCGAAAACACGTTTTTAAAAATGGCTGACATTCTCCTGACCGCTGTAATTAACATGTCGACCTGAAATTTGGAGAGCATACTCAGAAAATATGTCTTCACGGAATGACGGATCGTTTTTTCGATAGATACATTTTTGCATTTATTATTTATCTTTTTATGCGAAAAAAAACGCGAAAATTCGATATTTTTTTAATTGCCGCCATTTTCCGAAATTTGTACTCAACGAAAAACCCATCCGTCATTCCATGACCAAAGGGTCACAGATTGATAATATGCTTTGAATTTGTGTTTCAGATCAACAAAAAGGGGGCAGTGATGTCAGCCGTTTACCTCCCGCGATTTGAGGACCTGTTTTCGCGGAGCTGCAACGGCCGCCATTTTGGTTTTTTTACAAAAAAAAAATTTGTTAACGTTCTGTATATCATGAATAAAAGCAAGAAAAACCGCACTCAAAAAGCTTTACTCGTTTCCTTTAAAAAAAAAACAAAATGTAAACACCTGAAATATGGCACTCCAAGGACAAAGTCTCCGTTAATAGGTTGTCTAAATGGTCTTCCCGTACGTGGGAAAATGCGACGAAAAAAAGGTTGCGTTCTTCATCAACTAGGGAAACGTTGCGATAACATTCAAAACCTAAAGTCCCTACTAGAGCGCCTCCCACCTATACTCCTGTGGCTAAAAAAGCCATTAAAAGACCGCAGAAAATCGACAAATCCGCACTTTCCAATGACATTGAAGTCGGCATCGTTGGAACGCGAAGTTCTTGGACCAATTTTTTTTAACGCTAATTTGGACCTCCAAAATCAGTTGAGGAGGTTGGAGCACTCCAGTTGAGTCAAATTACGGTTTATGAATTTATAGATTTATTCTGTAGGTGCTAATTTTTAGTAAAATATATAATTAAAGGGCGAAATAATACATTTTTGTTACATGAAAAAGAAAGACTTTTGTGTTACCACCAACATGAAAAAGTATAACGATGATTATTATGAAAAAAAACTGCATCAGTGCATGTTACATACAACGCAGAATGAAGTTTCGAGTAATTTATAATGATGCCTATCTATATTTATGCCATGTATATTTATAACACTTAACTAATATTAAGTGTTGGCAACATCCGACAACGTCGCGAACATTGGGTTGGTAGCAATGCTCTTCATTTGCCAGTCAAGATTCGTAATCTTTCATCAAACATTGATGGTTCAATGTTGAATATATATGGTTTTCGACGCGCAAGATGGGTTCTTTTCGTTCTGAACGTGTACAAAGAGTTAGTTGACGTTAATCCGTTGTTAGAAATGGTTTATATTGATGCTAGATAGCCAAAAAAATACATCACCCTTAGTATGAACATCTAAACGCACGTAAAATTAAATAGGGTAAAGTGACCTTATTTTGGCACCTCGCCAATTATCAACACGTCTTTCCTTGTGGTCCTTGAAGTACCAATAATTGGGCACCTTACCCGACATTAAACTATGTTTTTCTCTGGTGTTTGGTGGCAAAAAAAGTTCAGAAAATTCGTAAACTCCGTATAGTCTAAACCATGAGTGGTTAACCTTTTTTCCAACCTAATTTCCTTTTTTTTGCTAATTAAAGCAAACAAGCCAGTTTGCTTTTGGTGTTCTTTTCGTGATATGTACAATCAAAGTTAACATTTATGTTCGTTTGACCCAGCTTCGCTAGCTACAACACGACCCCCGGCGGGCCGCAGGTTAGTCACCCATGTTTAGACTCTAAACAATTACATATATATATATATATATATATATATATATATATATATAGGGAGTACAGATAAGTCTCCCCCGTTTGACAAAAGATAGCCCCACCAGGGAGTTATGGTTGAAATTTTTAGAAAGTGAGAAATTTGCCTAAAAAATCTTCAGATAATTGCTAATAACAAATGAACTATGCAATATAAAAAAAATCATACGTACTTCCATAGACAACGTATTTTTCAATATATATTCAACATTCCAAGTGAATCGGTTGAAAATTGTCTGAGTTATGTTTCCGGCCAACTTAAAAAATGCAATTTTGAGATAAACGCTGCACAGCCGCCATTTTGAAATTAATCGCTTCAAAAAAATTATTGTATACAGTCACTGATATGTATAATAAACACCCTTTTTTGTAATCTCGATTTATTTTGTAGTTTTTTGTAGTTTTTTTTCTGAAAAAAATCCCGAAAAAGCCTATTTTTTTCGGTCTCTAGAGTGGCCTAACCCCTTAAGGTTGGAAATCTGGCAAGCCTTGAAATATTAGCAATTTGGTATCAGCATCACATAATTTTTTCGTGCGAAAATGTCGAGTTTTGAGCCGAATAAGCGACATTTGCGGGAACTTTTGATTTGCTTCTTTAATTTGAAGAAATATGCAGCTGAGGCGCATCGATTGCTTGTAGAAGCATATGGTAAGGCTGCTTTAAGGACATGTACAAGGTCAACATAACCTCACAAATTTTCCAACCCAATTTTCTCATAGGTGGTTAATTTTTTTAAGAAAAACAAAGCATTAGGCTCTGGAGAATTCCCTGACGCAGAGCTTCATGATTTTCTTTTGCCCTAAATATTATTAATCTCTGAGGAATCTCTGTTCGAAAATTTCATCTATCTCTCTCGCACTCATATGTCACGTGGTAGATCTTCTACTTGGCCTTAAGTGAGAAAACTTGTCATGAGCGTTTTCAAAAGTTTAAGAACGGTGAGTTTGAAGTCGACGACAAAGAACGCAGCGGAAGGTCCAAAGCGTACGAAGACGCGGAATTGGAAGCATTATTGGAGGGAGATTTGTGCCAAACGCAAAAACTTGCACTTGCATTAGAAGTGACTCAACAAGCAATTTCACATTGTTTAAAATCGTTGGGAATGATTCAAAAGCAAGCAAATTGGGTTCCATATGAACTGAAGCCGCGACACTTTGAAGGCCGATTTCGCACATGTGAAATGCTGCTTGCCAGGCATAAGCGAAAGGGTAATTCATAACACTCAATTAGGAAGTTTTATCCCACCCGCCGTATTCACCAGACATTGCTCCTTCTATCTATAATTTATTTCGATCGATGACGCACGGCCTGTCTGAGCAGCTCTTCACATCATATGAAGATACCAAAAATTGTATCAATTTGCGGATAGCCTCAAAAGATGAAGCGTTCTTCCGACGCGGTATCCATATGCTCCCAGAAAGATGGGAAAAAGTAGTGACTAGCGATGGACAATACTTTGAATAAAACATAAAGTACCGATCTTTCACAATAAATGCCCAATTTTTTAATTTAAAAAACGGCGGAGACTTATTTGTACTCCCAATACATTTAAAAATATTGTATTCTAGGTAACGCTCAAACCGCCTTAAACTTTCTTCAGGATTCTCAATAGCGATCTTCAGCCAAACTATGCGAGAACATTTTCTCCGATGATAATAAAAAATGAAGCAACGAAAAAATAAGAATGATTTATCTTTGCATTCCAACGATACAAACTACAACATCGTATATTCTCACGTTCCAGTTTCCATCGAGTTTCTATTATAATCGTTTCTTCGTCACAAATCAAATGACCCTGAAGATTTATTTTTCAATATAATACCGTCAACATTTGTCTCGGGGTTTGAACGCCTCACACGGACGTCCGTGCTACGTCATACGTTTAAAAAGAATGACCTGTTCGCCGGTGATTTCGCCCGGGGACCTCTTGACATTAGGGCTTGGGTTGGGGCCCGGGTTATCCTCGAATCTCCCGAGGCTAGTGACTCTCTTGGCGCTCTTGGTGGTCTCTTCCCAGCTGTCGATGCTGCTGGCACCGCTGGACGTCGAGATGCTGCTCTTGAGGGTCCTCTTCTTCGTCTCGTCGGTTGGGAAGCGTTGGACGATGGGCGTAGCCTCGAAGACCTCGATGGTTCTTTCGAGGCTCGAGTCAAGATCGCGTATTATTTCCTTGAGAAAGATCTCGCTCTTTTGCAAACTTTTCAGCTCCCGATGGGGGCTTTCCTCCTTCCACTCGACGTCATTTTCGTTGCTCATGTGGCCACTGTCCTCCGAGCAATTGCCGTCCGACGCGTAGCCGTTGCTCTTCTCGTCTTTGGCCTTCTTGATGATGTTCGCCTGATGATCGATCATCGTCACCGATGTGGCCTCCTTCATCTTCGGCCAAGTCTCGTGTATCGCGTTGTCCTTCGGGACTTCGGTGTTTTTGCAGTTGAAGAAATTCACGAGATGCACTATGTCCTTGGTTCGGTTAGGGGTGCCTGGTGACTTTCTCGTCTCCGGACTTTTCTTCGTGAGATTAACCGTGGCGCTGTTGATCCTCGGTGTGCCGCAGGTGATGGGTTTCGATGCTTTTGTTTCCGGCGTCTCGGACATCTGGCAGCGTCTTATCTGCTTTTCCCAATTCTTGCGAATCTCCTGAATGCTCATTTCCGGTTCTCGCCTCGAGAGAAGGTTCTCCTGGCTTTTCGCGATGCACCGACCGCTCCTCAAAGCACCGGAAGTCCCGTCGCGATTTTCCTTGATGGCGGACGAGTTCAGAGCAACCCTCGGATTCGTCGAGTCTTCAACGTTGCTCCCGATGGGGGTCTGTCTCGTGTCTTTGTGAACGACCGTCGACCTGTCGATTTCGTCCTGCTCGTCATCGTCATCGTCCAATTCGGCCATCAACTCGGCGACTCTCTTCTCCAGATCGTAGGCCGTCCGAATCTCGACGGTCCCGGAGGTTGTTCCGGCAACCTTGGGGGGCTTGTTGTCGGTGATCGTATCGCGTGCCGTTGGTGTCTTGACGCCCTTCAAATTCTCATAGATCGGCGTGGAAATGTTCGTCTCGCTGATCACGGGTCCCGTCGAAGTCTCGACGTTTGGACAATTCTCGTAGATGTCATTGGCGCTCTTGGGGGCCCCGTCAATCTCGTCAAAGTCGATGATCCTCGGGCGTAACTTCTCCGCGTATCGATCTACGCTGGTTAGATCGGCGAGAGATAGGCCCAAGTTGCTTTGGCTTCCGAGGTGTTGAGTGAGGAGGGGAATTCTGCTGGGTCTCAGGCCCGAGACCGATCTTGCACGCGACATTCTGTTGGGGCAGCTGGTGCCGTCAGACGGCACGTTCCACAGGCTGGTCGTACGATTGAGATTGCTCTTGGCTATACCGCTCGATTTCTCGTATCTTCCGTCCTTCTTGTTGGGCTCGATGGAACCGGTGCTCTGGCGATAGACGCGTTTGCCGATACCACCGGTATCCGTGAGCCGTTCCGTGTCTACCGGCACGTTCCACAGGCTCGTGGAACGGCTGAGGCACTTTTTTCGCACGGCATCCGGTTTCCTTGGCAATTTTTCCGGCGCGCAGCTGAGACCTTTCTTGAGGAGGGCTCTGTCCTCGAGTATCGTACACGACATCGACATTCCATCCTTGACGCGTCTCTTCGACTCGTTCTTCGTCGATGATGAGGCGACAGTTGCCGATCGGCTGGCGGACCCAATGAGCTTTCCAACGCTTGCCGATCTCGTTGACTCGTTGTCTCTCGATATTTGTACGATCGTGATGTTGCTCGGGCTTCTTATCGATGTTGCGCTACGCCCTGGCGATGGCTTACCGGTCATCATGGTTGATTTGGCGATTCCACTTGCCGTTGGGGTCTTTCTCGATGGTTGGCCGATCCGGGACTCGTCGGGTCTCGTGATCGATGGCCTCGGCGTGGGCGTTGGCTTCGAGACGTTCGGGCTACTCTTTGCCTTCGAGAGCCTCGCTGCACCGCCTATACTCGGCCATCCTCCTTGTTGATGACTACCGGTTATCAGCCTCTGTACACCCCCGCCACCTACCCTCGGGCAACTTTTCGCCGAAGACATCGCTCGTCGTCGATTTCACGGACTCTCTCCCTCTCTCGCTCTCTCTCCCTCTCTCTCTCTCTCTCTCTCTCTCTCTCGGGGTATAATCCAGAGGAGGACTCGACCGGACCGTTATCCGTTAGCCGGCCTCACAGAATTCTCGCGCCTCCCTTCGAATTTTGGGATCGAGATCTTCTCCTTCGTTTTTTTCTCTCCTTTTCTCTCTCCGTTTTTTTTTCTTCTTTTCTTTCTTTCGTACGCGTATGTACGTGTCAACGGGTACGGGTGTACACGGGTATATATCTATATACATATATATGTGTACGCCCCGGGGTTTCGCTTTGACCCAATGATTCTCACTCACTCGCGATGATGCTCCCAGGATTGGCTTCTTTGCCTCGCCAAACGACGCTCATCTCTCCACCGCTGCCTCCTCGCACTTTGAGACGCAAATTCGTTTCTCTCTCTCTCACGCGTCCGGAGGCTCCCGTTTCGATGAAAAAGTGGCTCGGAGGCGAAATTTTCGGCGGCGCGGTAATTTTTATCGCGAACGTTCCGGGAATTTGCGCGACGATCGAGCCAAACGAGTACGGGAGGCAATTCTTTGCGAATGAACTCGGACGAAGATCCGTTGGTATCCTCGCTGAACTCGATCGCAATGCACGAGGTTGCTTCGAAGGCTCAACCTTTCCTGTCACGCGTGTATTACGCGGGACAATGCGCGAACGGTGATTATCGGCCAAATCAACCGTGAACGACGGACACTGACGTTTGCTCGAGACACTCGGCGAAAGTTTCTCTTTTCTCTCCCGCGGCTCTAACGCACTGTGGGATTCGAGGGACAACGCATTACTTGGCATTATTGCCCGATGGGAAGGGGCAGCATCACTTTGGAGCAGCGGAGAATTCGAGATTTCATATTGCTCCGCGTATCGACACTCGATCGCGTCTATCGCTTCCTTTCGTTTGTTTTCCTTTCTTCATCTCTTACGCCCGGAGGTGTACGCGCAATTTGAGCCAAGAATGGACTGAGGCAAGATCGCTCGTGGCCAATGAGGACACCTGTGCCGCGGCTACTTTCCTACGAGTTTACCGTTATCGATATCGTAAACCACACAACGAGCCCCCCCCCCCCCTTACGACTCCGTTGCCCACCTTGTCCCAATGTGTCGGCTGTTATTATTGTTATTAGCTCTCCCGTGTGTACATCCATATACGCATACTCGCGTACATAATCGTCGTTGTACCCCCCGAGAATCGATTATCGAAGTGAAATCGGGCCACGAGAGTCATTAGGAGCAACGAACGAGAGGAAGCGTCATTGTGTGTGATCGATACGTTGAATTATCGACTCGCTTTCATAATTGCTACAATGATACGCCGCAAACGCGAGCCAAGCAAATTTGCCGCGCTTCGAAGATATTATTTCGAGATCGCGAGTTGCGGAATCGTTTGATGAAATCGACGAAGCTCGATCGAGCGCGGATAATCAATTCAACGAGATATTGATGGAGAATTTCTCTTCTAATGGTAGTGACGTTTGCATCGTTGGAGCGCAAGGAAAGTATTGGTGAATATTTACAAGTGGGACACCAGCCCTAATCGGCGCCAAATTTTTTTTTCACGTGTTCGGGACCATTCTGCAGTATGAAAAAATGGTTTTTGTGACGGGGGAGGGGTATTTTGTTAAGAAAAAACAAATATTTCCGGAAAATATTCGATTTTTGAAATACGTTTTTTGTATGCTTACTCTAATTTGACTTGTACCCAAATAAACCCAAACCCATGTCATTTGACGCACTTGATGTCACCAAACCCGTTTCCTCCATTTGCAAAGGTAAAAAAAGCGTTTGAGGGTTGCAATAAGGGGTGGAATTGTCTTCCCCCGACTTAAATATTATAAACAAAGTGCTCTGAAATACATCGACTCGGTACAACATTTCTAAACCCCTTTTCCTAGCTGGAGCCCGACTTGTAAATATTTACCATGTTTTTTCTCCGTGCTGCCCAATTTCTTTTTTTGCCACGTTAGGGCGACAAAAATCATCGAAACATTTTAAGGTTCTTAGGGACCCGTAACCCAAGTCTGCAAAAGCAGAGTTTTGATGGTAAGGAAAATATAGAAATGGAAAAATAATCAAGAATCTTCGCTGCGTTCCAATGATGAAAACTTTCAACATCGTCTCTTCAAGATCGGTGATGAGAAAATAAATAAAAGTTTGATTGTTTGGGTTTGTTTAAAATAAATAAGTAAAAAGTTTGACGAGCAAAGTTTAGAATTTGCAACATCGCAACTCAACGAGAATTCCGTTTTGTTTTTATCATTATCCAAAATGTTTTTTTTTTTTAATATCCAGGTTGTCGATTTTTCGTTGAAAAAACCTTTGACTCTCGTGACTCAAAACTGCTGAATGCAAATTTGAGAAGTAAAAAAAATCACTGCATTCCAACGATAGGAGAGGTGTGTACTGAATAAGAGTGCCGGTCACAAAACGGAGACGATAAAATTCTTGATGTAATTAAGTTAAGTTAATATAATTGAAGTTTGCATCGTTGGAATGCAACAAAGTTTTTTCTTGCACTGCCTGATTCTTGCGGTACATTTCGGCCACAAAAGTGACATTTTTAAAGATCCTTCTTAGGAATCTGTAACCTAAGCAAAAACCTTAACTTTCGCAGGTTACTAAGCTGTAACCTGAGCCTGCTGAAGAAGAATTCCGACAGTAACAAAAATAAAGAAATTAAAAAATGTCAACCTCAAACAACGTAATTAAAAAAAAAAGTTTGAGCTGCTTGTGGATATAATTGAAAAACAGTTGACGAGATTGAACAGTGCATTGAAGCCAATCGTCCAATCGCGAATTCCTAGCCGACGAAAAACTCTACCGAGCTTGTACAAGCTGAAGCTACCATACGACTACATCGAATTGAATATCTGTAAACACACGAATTGTTTCGTTCTCTCGCTCACGCCTATATCCGTGACATTGGTAAATAGCAAAATTTACCAAACGACACGGCAAACACCGCATTCGAATCACAGTCCCAAACACGCAAAGTTTCGCCGTGTTACAAGACAAATGATTACGCCAAGGCACAGGCCACAAAAAAAACCAAACGACAACAAAAGTCGCTAAATTTCTCTCGTCGCTAAATCGTCCGCATCTCGAATTCTCCGCACTCGTTCTCCAGCCAATTCCCATCGGAAGCAAATGCCGCCTTACTGTTTCGAAAGAAAACTCCTTTTTCTCTCGTTCCTCCTCGAAATAAAATATCGCAATTTTTCACTTTATCGCAATCACAAAACGAAAATATAAAAACGTAGGAAAAAAAAACGAAACAAAACAATAATAAAGTAACGAAAATAGTTGACGAAAATATCGGTCAGTCGACCGATCGTGTTCGTAGAATCGCGAGAAGAGCTTTCGATCGTTTCCGTTGTTGGCCGATCGTGGCTGTGAGCGCGATCAACGTATACTGAGTTCAGGAGAGCGAAACTCGGATTTTCAGGGGGACTCTCTCTCGCGCCGCTCGTGTATCAGGTGCGCTACGAGATATCCCCCCATCCCCTCTGCCCCCCCACCCTCTTTGCCGACTCTATTGGCGGCAATCGTACGCCCCTGGTGGCGGTGGTATCTCTCGTCTCGTTGTCCCGTGCAGGACGAAGAGGTGAAAAACGTGCAAGTGCATATGTACGTACACATGCGCGCATTCGTCGTATAGGACATGACATAGCGGACCAAGCGGAGATCGCTTTAGTGAGGAAGTGCATACACACACACACACACAAACAAACACACACCACGCACACACACACACACACACACACACGCGCGCGCGCGCACACACACACACACACACACACACAACACACACACACACACACACACACACACACACACACACACACACACACACACACACACACACACACACACACACACACACACACACACACACACACACACACACACACACACACACACACACACACACACACACACACACACACACACAACACACACACACACACAACACGCACACACACACACACACACACACACACACACACACACACACACACACACACACAACACACACACACACACACACACACACACACGCGCGCGCGCGCGCGCGCGCGAGACGTCTCGTCTCGTATACAAGTGCTTGACACACAAAAAGGAAGAGGAAAAGAGTGAAGAAAAAAAAAAAGAAAAAGAAAGCAGAAAGAAACGTCTCTCGAAAAGAACGAGTCGAGACGTTACGAACGCACAATACGCGACGAAAGACGAACTAATTTTCAATGAATGAACGTCCGACAATCATTTCATTACGAAACGCTCGGAGGATCGGGAGGGACTTTGGATTTCCGATTTACCATGTGTCGCAAGTAAAACCGATCACGGCTGAATTATATTCGATGTTTTCACTTGCTCGATGATATATTTTAAGGGGAGAGATCCCGGTAGGCGAGGAAAAAAATTGCTGTTTTTCATAATTTTTTTCTTTAAGGAAAGATTTTTCGATGATTTTGGAGAATTAGGGTATCTTTTATTACTACTTTTGGCTGTTACGTGGTATTTTTTTATATTGATCTTTTGAATTGGCGGAGGTGGGTCTTCTTAAGGGGTTAGGTCACTCTAGAGGCCGAAAAAATAGGCTCTTTGGGGATTTTTTTTTTAGAAAAACTACAATATAAATCGAGGTTGCAAAAAGGGTGTTTATCATACGTATCATTGACTGTATACAATAATTTTTTTGAAGCGATTCATTTCAAAATGGCGGCTGGGCAGTGGCTATCTCAAAACTGCATTTTTTAAGTTGGCCGGAAACATAACCGAGACAATTTTCAGCCGATTCACTTGAAATGTTGAATATATCTTGAAAAATACATTGTCTATGGAAGTACGAAGGATTTTTTTTTATATTGCATAGCTCATTTGTTATTAGCGATCTTTTAGGCAAATTTTTGGAAAGTGAAAAAATTGCCTAAAAACTCATCAGATGATTGTTAATAACAAATGAAGTATGCAATATGAAAAAAAAATCCTACGTACTTCCATAGACAATGTATTTTTCAAGATATATTCAACATTTCAAGTGAATTGGTTGAAAATTGTCTGAGTTATGTTTCCGGCCAACTTAAAAAATGCAGTTTTGAGATAAACGCTGCACAGCCGCCATTTTGAAATGAATCGCTTAAAAAAAATTATTGTATACAGTCAGTGATATGTATGATAAACACCCATTTTTGTAATCTCGATCCATTTTGTAGTTTTTCTGAAAAAAAAAAAAATCCCCAAAAAGCCTATTTTTCGGCCTCTACAGTGGCCTAACCCGTTAAAGGGGGAGATACGTGTACACTGAAAAAAAAATTCGTTCATCCAACCGAAATTCCGTTGGTTTAACAAAATGTATCTTTAAGTACGTTCAACTTGATTTTTGATTGGCATAACAAACGTTTTGTTAATCTAATTGATAGTTTTAGTGGTGTGAACTGTAGCTTATTTAGCATGACTGATCAACTGTTGAAACAACAAAATCTCGAGACAACAAAATGCAATTTTGCACATTCAACGATTTCTTTTTCTCAGTGTAGGGGAGGAAAAAAATTGTCGATTTTCATGATTTTTTTTAAAGGAGATATTTTTCAATTATTTGGGAGAATTAGGGTATGTTTTATCGCTACTTTTGGCTGATACATGGTATTTTTTATATTGATCTTTTGAACTGACGAAGGTAGGTCTTCCAAACTGCATTTCCAAAACTGGCGTGATGTATAGCTAAACGACTAATTCACCGATTCTGATGAAATTTGGTAGAAATCTTTCTAACCTTATTGTCTAAAACATGACCGTGGATGTTTTTGAAAATGTTTAAAAAGTATTTATTTATTGCAAAATGTATCAATTTTTTTTGCGGAGAATTCAATTTTTTCGTATTAGAGCGTACCATTTCATCGATTTTCACCACTTCACACTTTTTCTTGGTTCATATTCTGCGTGTGAGTGTTAATGAAAGAAAAATCTTGGTTGGTTTTTTTTTCAGATTAATCCCGCCGATGCCATGAGTCACGCCGTCTGACAACATCCTTCGCAACCCGTTTAGAAGACCGTCACCTCCGTCATTTTTTAACATTAATAAAAATGAAAAATACCACGAAACAGCCAAAAGTAGCAATAAAACATACCCTGAGTCTCAAAAGTGGCGATGGAATGTTTCCTTTACAAAAAAAATCATGAAAATCAGCAATTTTGTTCTCGCCTAAAGCTATCCCCCCCCCTTAAGTTCCACATGTACAACCGTGAACCAAGCCAGGCGAGCTATCAAAAGTTGCCTGCCGGTCGTACCGAAAATTCATCACGTGCGATAATATTTTTTTTTCTCCTCTTTGGGGTTGAGTAAACGTTGAGATCGCTCGTGTTCCAATTTCGCACGAAGTGGAACGATCCTTGGCTGACAAACTCTCCTCAAGAGTTATTACAATCGATGTGTAACGAGGCGAACTCGATTAAAAATTGGTTATCGAAATAATGGACGGGTGAATCATGCATATTCATCGTCACCGAACGTAACTCGATCATCAAAATAATGGTCAAGCTTGCTCGTTATCGCGGACACTCGATCATACTGTTCTCAATTTTTTTTCCCCTACAAGACCTAATGAGTTTTACATTGTAGGTACTTATTGCCGGGCTACTCGACGAGGACAAAAAACGCAATGTCGAAAGTTCGAAGGAATTCTCTTCACGCCAATATGAAATTGTTTCTGCCTCGATTTTTTTCCAACCTTCAACCCCCCCTCCCCCCCCTATAAGGGTGGATTCCGGAAGTTACAAATCGTTGCCATTATTTTCGTGGCTTTTCGTAGGTATTGAGAATATATAACGCAAAGAAAAAAGATGAGAATGTCTATATCATCCGAGATATTAATTTTTTTCTCTTTCAACCCCTCGATAAGGGTGGATACTGGCTCACCAATTTTTCTGTGCGTTTTATAGAGCCTCTACAGATATTCTAGAGTGGAAGTATACACGAAAAAAATAATAATAAAAATAAATAAAATAAAAAAATTCTCTGGAATCCAACGATGCAAACTTCAGACCCATACAACATCAAGCAAGGGAAGACACAAGGTATTGAAGTTTACCTCGTTTAAATGCAACAAATTTTTTCGTGTTGCCGAATATTTTTTTAAACACATTTACGCTACAAATGGCTCTGAAATATTTTTGAAGATCATTATTAGGGATCCATAACCTAAAACTGCAAAAGGAGCATTTAGATTGTAATGAAAATTAAGGGATGAAAAAATAAAGAATGTTCATCGTTGCGTTCCAACGATGCAAACTTCAACACTATAAATAAATGACATTCGAGTAATAAAAGAAGTTTAATGAGGCTGCACCGAGTCGTGTAATTGAAATAAGAATGGATGTACAATGTGAACATCAATTGTGCAACTAGTGCTACTAAGGGGGCCGGGTTGAAATTCTGAACTTTGAATGTTCCGACGGTTTAAAATTCCTGATTTTAACGTTCCGAAATTCAAGATGGAGCCGGGTTAAAATTCCGAACTTTGAATGATCAGAACCCGCGAAACTCCGAAAGAATACTACCTCGAAAGATCAAAACTCCGAAAATCTCAACACCGTCAAAATAATTCGGCTATAGAAGTTTAACATTTTTCAATAAATCGACGAATTATTTCAAGATTTTTTTTTTATTAAGGAGTGATTTTACGTTAATTTTGAAATTTGTCTAGACAATGTTAAACGTTCTGCATCATTTACAGTCAACTGTGTAGACTTTCACTGGCATGATCTTGACGGGGCCGGGTTGAAATTCCGAACTTTGAATGCTCCGACGGTTTAAAATTGCTAATTTCAATGCTCCGAAATGACAAGTTTCGTCAAGATTATGCCAGCGAAAGTCTACACAGTTGACTGTAAATGATGTAGAACGTACAACACTGTCTAGACAAATTTCAAAATTGACGTAAAAACACATCTTGATAAAAAAAATTCTTGAAATAATTCGTCGATTTATTGAAAATTTTATAACTTAAAAAACTTCCATAGCCGAATTATTTTGACGATGTTCAGATTTTCGGAGTTTTGGTCTTTCGTGTAAAATTCCTTCGGAGTTTCGATCTTTCGGGGTAGTATTCTTTCGGAGTTTTGAGCGTTCTGATCATTCAAGGTTCGGATTTTCAAACCGGCCCCGTACAGATTTTCGGAGTTTTCGTCTTTCAAGTAAAATTTTTTCGAAGTAGTATTCTTTCGGAGTTTTGAGCGATCTGATCATTCAAAGTTCAGAATTTCCACTGTCGTCAAATATCCATAAGGGGTCGTCCATTAATCACGTGAGGCTCAAATAGGGGGGAGGGGGGTTTGGATAACATCACGATTGATCACGCTAGGGGGGGGGGGGGGGTGTTGTGACATATCACGTGTATTTTTTTTTGTAACTGCGCGGACAATGCCATTTAAATATGCTGACAATACTTATATATTATTTCGTTTTTCATAATAAAATACCGCACTCTCTATCGCTTGTGTCAGACGTTTCTTAACAAAAGAAACTACACGTGATTAGGGGGGGGGGCTGGCTAGAAACCTCACCACATATCACCATGGGGGAGGGGGGGTTCAAAAAGTGGCCTAAAAAACCTCACGTGATTAACGGACGGCCCCTAAGTGAATATCCATAAGTCGAATATCCATAAGTGAATATCCATAAGTTGAATATCCATAAGTCGAATATCCATAAGTATGAATATTCAGAAGTCGAATATCCATAAGTGAATATTCCCATAAGTCGGATATCCATAAGTACGAATATCCATAAGACGAATATCCATAAGTGAATATTCCCATAAGTCGGATATCCATAAATACGAATATCCATAAGACGAATATCCATAAGACGAATATCCATAAGTATGAACATTCATAAGATGAATATCCATAAGTCGAATATTCGTAAGTCGAATATCCATAAGTCGAATATTCATAAGTCGAATATCCATAAGTCGAATATCCATAAGTCGAATATTCATAAGTCGAATATCCATAAGTCGAATATCCATAAGTCGAATATCCATAAGTCGAATATTCATAAATCGAATATCCATAAGTCGAATATTCATAAGTCGAATATCCATAAGTCGAATATCCATAAGTCGAATATCCATAAGTCGAATATTCATAAGTCGAATATCCATAAGTCGAATATTCATAAGTCGAATATCCACAAGTCGAATATTCATAAGTCGAATATCCATAAGTATGAATATTCATAAGTACGAATATCCATAAGTCGAATATCCATAAGTCGAATATTCATAAGTCGAATATCCATAAATCGAATATCCATAAGTCGAATATCCATACGTATGAATATTCATAAGTCGAATATCCATAAGTATGAATATCCATAAGTCGAATATCCATAAGTATGAATATCGATAAGTGAAATATCCATAAGTGAGTATAGAGTAGAAATGAGTGCCAGAAATGGCGGGAGGTAGTTTGGGTTCGTTTGGATTCTCTCTATGCTCACTTTTCCACTACATTCCGCCATTTCTGCTCTTTACCCACTTATGGAAATTCGACTTATGGATATTCTACCCCAATCGGAATTTCAACCCGGTCCCTTTCAATTCTCCGCTAATCATCTTGTTCTCCCAATATTTGTCCATGTGTATATCTGTTTTCCTATGTTTATATTCCTTGCAGTATGTTGACGCATCGATTTCGCTGCAATTCGCTGCGATTGTAATCACGTGGGGAAAACGCTCACGTTATTTTTACCGGTCCGAATGGAGCCAACTGTTCATGTAGAAATAGCCCGCGAAAAATGCACGTTGCGCGGGAATCGGGAGAGAAAAAAAGTCGGAAGTAGACACAGGTGTGTTTGGGGATGCGGCGTGTACATTTGACTCGCAAACTCTCGATCCTGTTTGCAAAGGAAAAAGGACATACGCGGCAGAGCGTATTATCGTAGTCCAAGAACTATACACGTACGGCGACGAGGCGATGAGGAAAGGTGTAGATGATGAGAGGGCAAGGAGGAGGGGGTAGAACGAGAGATACTCAAGAAGCTAGCGAAGTAGAGAGATTCAAGATGAGAGAGCGAGGATGCTGGTTCGCCGCTGAACATCGGTAAAAGAGAGCCGAGAGGTGTGGGGGGGGGGAGAGAGAGAGAGAGAGAGAGAGAGAGAGAGAGAGAGAGAGAGAGAGAGAGAGAGAGAGAGAGAGAGAGAGAGAGAGAGAGGGAGAGAGAGAGAGAGAGGGGGGGGATTGTGTGTGCAACAGGTACATATCCGAGAGAATTCATCTTTCCCGGCGAAGGCGCCGACGTACGGTAAGATTCTCTCGTGTGTATATTGCTCCGCTGCGTATACGTTGGAGGATAGAACGAATGCTAGATTGAGCGGGTAGTTGACAGACGTCCAGTATATAACTTTATACACAGTGCATTCCACTCCAAATGAACAGGGCTGCGACCTCAATAATTCGTGGCTTTATTTCCCTCTTAGCACCTCCTCGAGCGCGATATGAAGAAAAAAACCACTCTACACCAATTTACACTCTAGTTCCTTATTCGTTCTTTCGTCGGCAACGAAAGTGCCGCGAGTCAATACCGTTGTATCATTTTTTTCCCACGTATCGACAGTAAGTTTTTTGTGGATGAGAAGCAGAGTCATTGAAAGCTCATTTCTAAATAATTGAATTTTCAATCAAAATTCAATTTGCAATATGAAAGAATTCAATTTTTTATGAAAAACAATTTAACTTTCGGTTCAAAATATTTAAACCGTGATTAAAGATTTGACCCTTTGATTGAAACAAGTGAATGTTGGATTCAAAATAATTGAATCTTTGATAGATAATAATTGAATTTTCAATTCAGCATAATTAAATTCTCGACGATAAATAATTGAATTCTCAATTCGACATAAATAAATTTTCGACAAAAAGTTGAATCTTTTATTACACATGTTTCAATAAACAATTTGAGCTAATAGAATTTCCGATTAAAAGGCTTCGAATTGTCAATTAAGACTAATGGAACCTTCGATTAAAAATAATTGAATTTTCAATTAAGGGTAATTGAGTATTGGATTAAAAGTAATTGAATCTGCTATTTAAAATAATTGAATTATCGACAAATATTTTTTTTAACTTAAAATAATTGATTTTTCAATGAAAAATAATTGAATTTTCGACAAACAATAAGTGATTTTTAAATTAAAATATTTGAATTATTGATTGAAAATAATTGAATTTTCCATCGAAAGTAATTGCATACTCGATTAAAGATAATTGAATTTTCAATTGAAAGTAATTGAATATTCGATTAAAAGAAATTGTACCTTCGATTAAAAATAATTAAATTTGCGACTAAATACTGAATCTTAAAATTTAAATATTTCAATCATTGATTAAAAATAATTGAATCTTCAATAAATAAAAACAGAATTTACGATAAAAAATAATTGAATTTACGCTAAAAATAATATTTCGCCTGGTTGATTGTGCCCGGAACACCCAGTGTACAGGCACTTGTATTATAGAAGTATATATGTGAACAGAGGCGAACCGAAGGAACTGCAAGTGCGGCCGGATCGACAACCGGTCTCGTCGTCGTTGGAGCTCTCTCGACGCATTATCCTCGAAGAAGCTCGCTCTTGGGCCTCTATACTCTTCCCTCACTCAAACTTCTCCCTCTCGCGCCGTCTCTTTCTCTTCCACTCACTCGCTCATTATTCGACTTGTTTATTTTCCCTCGGCTTCGAGCTCTTTTCTTCGCCTTTTTTCTTCTTCCTCCTCCTAAC
Source organism: Ophion ellenae (assembly GCA_963210295.1). NCBI lineage: Eukaryota > Metazoa > Arthropoda > Insecta > Hymenoptera > Ichneumonidae > Ophion > Ophion ellenae. Next base: position 58,806,898 of record OY723387.1, read on the forward strand.
GTCGCTGATGTGCCACACACGTCCGATGGAGAATCGTGCGCGCCTCGATGAACTTTTGAAACTTCTCGAGGCCGCAAAAGCTTCGTACAATGGAGGAGACAAGACGCGCGGATACAGGAAGAAGAACGAGCGATCTCAGGGAGTTAAATAGACGAGCAAAACATTGCGGATTGTATTCTTCGTTAGAACGGCAACGTTTGCGGACAAGCGATACGGTTCATAAGTGAGAATATATATATATATATATATATATATATATATATATATATATATATATATATATATATATATATGTATGTATGTATGTATGTATGTATGTATGTATGTATGTATGTGTGTGTGTGTGTATATATATTCATATTTATATATTTATATATATATATACATATAAATACCAAAAATCTGCCCGTGAAGTGGATTATTCATTCAGGGCACTGAGGAAAAAAAACCAATTGAATCAAAAAAATATATTGTTTGATTTAAATAAATGTCTGATCGCGGAGTGCCACCGATATATGAGATTGTTACAATATTATAAAATATTGGAAAATCTGATTGATTCAAATAAAATTATATTCTATCGAAATCATTCTATAAACAATCCGTAGATGCATGAATGAAATAATTAAGCAGTTGGTACAACATTTTTCAATTTCGTACAAAAATATAATCAATAGAATGAATTATTTCTTTACTACTATCGAAACGAATATGCCATGAGACGTAAGTTTTTCAATTTGTTTTAAATACTAAATAAAAAGTGAGCATTAGAATGATCATCCGCATAATAGTGGAGAGAATATCAGATATTCAACTGATAAGAAGAGATACTACACTTTGATCTTAGCCACAAGCCAAGAAGCGATACTCTTTAGAGTTTCTCCGGCGTTTAAGTAGATTTTCGGTTCGCGCTACGCTTACGAGAAACGAGCGCGCGTGCGGCTTCTAGCGGTTACTCCGAGAACTACGGGTTTCCTCACACTTATAATTTCGGTGGCGCCTGGCCATGATTTGGTTGAATTTTTTCAACCAAATGCGCGAGAAACAAATTTTAATTTCGCATAACTCTTTAACCAATTCAGACATTTGCTTAATATTTTTAAATCAAAATGAAATATTAATATTTTAACGCATATTGTACGAAAATAAATATCGGATATGGTGAAAAAAAAATAATATATTTACTCAATAGAAATTTTATCTGAATCAAACGAGCGAAATTCAATTTTTATTGTGTACTCGAATCAACAATATTCATGTTATGAATTGAAACGCTTTTTTTGCTCGTTGCAGAAAATGCATTCAAAACTATATAATTTGTTCGCGATAATTTTTTAGATAGTTTCAATAATATATTCTTCTCGGCTAACAATATATCTTTTGAATGAAAAAAAAACTTAATTTTATCATGTTATTAAAGTTAATAGCGTTTTGTTTGGACTAATAAATGCAATTATTTACACCAATAATTTTACAATTGAATCAACGAAATTTCATTCAATAACACCAACGATATTGGATCAATGATTTTTTTTTCTCAGTGGATGATCTTGATCATCGTTTCAGAGCAACGAAAACTATTTTTCACTTGTTCCGTCTGCTTCATTTTGTCCTTGTCGCAAAATCTTTTTTTTTTTTCAAATAGTTGGTCACCAATGAGAATTAAAAAAAAAACGTCCAAGTAATTTTCGTGGCCTGAAACGGCAAAAAAGTTGGTAAATTTGAAAAAGAAATTCCATTGGAATGGAACGCTGCACACTTGAACGTTATCATTCAAGACGAGACGACATAACGAGCCCATTGGAATTGGATCATTTGGATTGATCAGGCCAGTAAGGTATTCGGAATCGATGAATTATTCGATCGCCGAGTAGGAACGAACGAATAATATATTGTTCAATGTATCGTCGAATTTTATCCGTGGGGCATTCTTCCGTTGTTTTTCGAGGCCCGTCTAGAGGGCTCGTAAATGAAATGGAAGCCCACGATATATCCGTACAGTTTTTTATCTCGTACTCGAGTGGAGAGAGAAGGGGTGGCTCGCACACCGGTTACTATCGCCGCGGGACTGTACTTCTGTGCCATAACCGGAAGTGGGATGATCGGTGAGGAATTATTGGCGAGCGGTAGATTTCAGACGATTGATAAGAATGAAACGAGAAGCCGCGGGGATTTTGCGATAAGTTTCGTTGCGATGCGGTGCATCGATAACGTACACGAGAATGGAGCGTAAACATTTTTTTACGAAGGATTATAATATACAATTTAATATTTTTGATTTTTTAAAAACAATTTATAAAATAAAGATAAGTTGAAAAATAAATATAAAGATATGGAGTATAAAATTTATAAGTAATTAATTTACAAATAATATTCATGAGACTTCCGGTTGGGCGCGCGCAGAATGCGACCAGGAGCTTTAGAGAGTACGAACGAAATATAAAATTAAACATAAAAGACGATAAAATTTATACATAATATACAGGGTGTTAGGAAGATCGATGCAAAGCCTTAAGGGGGTCATAGGTCACCTCGTTAGGAACATATCTAACCTACATTACCTTAGTCCAACGTCTAAGGATTTCGAATTATCATGGTAAGTATAATTTTGGAAAATTTCCCAAAATTAGGGTACTAACTCGTTTATAATGTTCAAACAGACAATAACTGGTAACTTAAAACTTATTTGCGTCTTAGCTTAATGTGTATTCAATCGACAAACACCAATACAATCATCTGTATCCACACAACTAACTAAATGGGACGTGTTGAATAATTAAAAAGTTGTCGAAAAATAAAAATACGTCTTATATTAATGCTATTTAAAAAAAAGTAGTATTAACATAAGAGGTAAACGAGTTAGTACCTAATTTTGGGGAATTTTCCAAAAATCACACTTACCACGATAACCCGAAACCCTTAGACTTTGGACTAAGGTAAAGTAGGTTAGATATGTTCTTAAGGGGGGATTGTCTTTTTTTTTCGCAAAATTTACCGCTTTTTGGGAATTTTTTTGTGAAGAAAGTATACAACGGAAAACTTGTGAAACTTGGCATATAGTTTTATTGATCTGTTTACTACATACAACAAAATTTTTAAACAATTTCATAAAAAAATCCGCCTCCCACCCCCCTCGACGCGCGATGGTCCTTTTTTGATGGTGTGCACGATTTCTCAAAAACTATTCAACCGATTGCCTTCAAATTTGGACAGAATGCTCAGCTGACATCCTTTTATCGTTTGATGAAGCAAAAAAGCAATACGTTTAATAGCTTTTTATTTATAACAAAGAATCGATCAATTTTTTTCGAAAAATCGATACTTCAAGTTCAAAACGTCACCAAATCGTCAATTTTTTTCCCCTTCATCGAACGATAGCTATATGTGTCTAAAGTAAAATGCTTTTTGGGTTTTTGTTGCAGGATGAACGTGAAGGCTGTAATCGTGCACACCATCAAAAAAGGACCATCGCGCGTCGAGGGAGGTGGGAGGCGGATTTTTTGATGAAATTGTTTAAAATTTTTTTTATATGTAGTAAACAGATCAATAAAACTATATGCCAAGTTTCACAAGTTTTCCGTTGTATACTTTCTTCACAAAAAAATTCCCAAAAAGCGGTAAATTTTGCGAAAAAAAAGACAATCCCCCCTTAACGAGGTGACCTATCACCCCCTTACCCCCATGGAAATTTATGTACGCAAAAATATACTGCAAATTTATTTTATTAATAATTGTAATATATGTGAAATGTATTCTAATTTTCGTAACGTTTTTATATATGAGATGTATATGCGTGGTATTACTGTATATCAATGTATCATATATCAATGATATATGTAGCATTTACCCTGCATATATACCACATATATTTAGCATATATGTTGCATACACACTGCGTACATACCACATATATACTGCATAAATGGTACAGATATGCGTAGCATATCTGTATATAGTGTTTATATGTAATAGCGTACTTAAACTGTAAGTTAAGTTTTTTTAAGTTTAAGTTTTAAGTTTTACTAAGTTGAACTGTAATAGTCTTTATACACAGCATATCTTTTTTGTCAGGAATATGTATCAAAAATGTATGCGTCATATATGACGCATAAATGACACATATATGAGTCATATATGACGCATACATTTTTGATATATTTTTCTGACAAAAAAATAGATTGAAAATATATCGAAAATATATGCGTCGTATATGCCTCATATATGCATCATATATAGTGTTTATACGTAGCATATATGTTTTGGTCAGAAAAATATATCGAACATATATGGGTCATATATGCGTCATATATTCGGTACATATATACTGAATATATACGTATTATTCTATTTTTCGTCACTATATATGCGACCGATATATATATATATGTAGCATATATTTTCTGCATATATTTTACATACATAAATTTCCATGGGGGTAAGGCTTTGCGTCGCGCTTCCTAACACCCTGTAATTAAATATAACATTTATAAATCATATTTATAAGTATAAAATTCATAAATAACTTTACGTTTATACATGGAGTACAATACAATTTAATATTTGTTTAGTTTCTTTTTGTATGGAAAAAAAATTGATCATTCTGCGAGAAAATAATATTCGCTTCCTCATAGACTGAGAGAGAGAAAGAGAGAGAGAGAGAGAGAGTCGCGTTTCCATGAGAATTTTCTCGACATACCTACTCTTGCGGTAGAATTCTTTACTTCCTCGTGCGTGTCTTCAGGCAGATAGGCCGCAAAAAAATTGTATTACACTTGCATTGAAACCGCATCTTTGCACCACATGAAAGCGTAAATGACAAGCGGTCAAGTGTGCGTCCACCGATTGAAAGCGGGTTCCCTACCTCGTTGGATGCGCACGCAATTGTGACATTTAAACCCGACAACATTGTTCATATGCTGAATGTCTCGAATGTCAAAAAAAGGCTGCTGGCTTTTCAATTAGTGATTATTTTGTTGAATATTTCGAATGTCAGAAACGCAGCAAGCTTTTCGATTTTTTTTTTAATACTAATTATTTTGTAGTGACCGCAAAATGACAATACAGGTGGTCGGGGTTCGCGTCTGGCGGTACATCGAGTTGAGCAGTATTATGCATGACCAATACTCGGAGCGGTGACCGCTTAGCTGTGAACTTATTTACAATTTATTTTCTTACTTTCATTATTTGTTGCATATTTATATTCTAGCCTGTTATTAGCGCAAGGCATTTCGTGTATTCCGTGACAACGGGATTCGGTCTACTTCGTATTTACCACTTATTTCCGTACACTTGCATTTTGTCGTTTGCGAAAAAATTAAACACGATCCGTTGCACGAAGTTGCGCGATAACAGGAATGACAAACGAACGGCGAAAAAAATCGATATCGCTGTTCAGCAATATTACCGAATGAAATAAAGATTTTTGTCGTTTTTTGTTTTGTTTTTCCAACAAAGGCGAAACGTGAATTTTCGTTACTGTCGAAAATCGTTATTGTAAATTGTACGAGCAGGGAGTGCGGAACATTCGAATGGTATTGAAGTTTGCATCGTTGAAATGCAACGAAATTTTTTGTTGTTGTATTTTTATTTTCTCATCTTGATCATTTTAGAAAATCTTTTTTTGCAGATTTATATTCTAGGGCTTTGAATAAGCCACTTAAAAAATGATTGCGGGATTTTCATAACGAAGATTTACCAAAAGAAATTCGAGCAATTGAAAACTAAGCATTTTCGTTGCATTCCAACGATGCAAACTTCAACATTATTTGTTGGAATGCAACGTAGTTTTATTTTTCGTATTGCTCAGTTTTTTGGCACTTTTAGGCTATAAATATCACTAAAATATTTTTGAAGATCCTTATTAAGGATCCATAACCTAAAACTGCAAAGAAGATTCTCGATGGTAATAAAAAATTAGGAAATGGAAAATAGAGGAGTACTTTCGTTGCACTCCAACGATGCAAACTTGAACACCATACGTTCAAAGTATACGGGGCTGAAGTTTGCATCATTGGAACGCAACGAAAATCCCTTTTATATTTTTATTTTCCCATTCTAATTATTTAACAAAATCGTTTTTCGCAAATTTATATTCTCGATCTCTGAATAAGCGGCTTAAAAAATGATTGCGGGATTTTCATAACGAAGATTTGCCAAAATAAATTCGAGCAATAGGAAAATAAACATTTACGTTGCATTCCAACGATGGAAACTTCAACATCGTTATTTTACAGTGACCGCAACAATTTTATTTGGTATTATTTATCGTGTGCTTATTTTTTTACGAATTATTTCAGAGTTTTTTAAATAGTATGTAAAAAAATCGTAGTAGGATTTTTTATGTCCTATTCAACGCTACCTTTGTCGATGCGGTACGCAACCATTTTTTTCTTCAACATTTAAATAAAATTCCGTGTAAATAAAATTTGAAAAGAATTAATAAATATTCAATCAAAAACGTTTTTCGGCTTTATTTACAAATTGATCGCCACACGTGGAATGAGCCTCTCTCTTTCTCCCGTCCCGAGAGCTAAACGCATTTATTATTCGAAATGAGAATTGGCTCGAAATGTCGCAGACTCGTTTTGATTATTCGGACGTTGGCCGCGCGAGAGATCGAGAAAACGAGTTTCGTTCGCGGGGTCCAGCACACACGCGTGCGACACACCTGGCGATTTCAGCATCCCGAAAGTTTTCACCGCGAAAAACTTTCGCCTCTCCTGGCTCGTCCCGTCTGCGCGCCTCTCGTATAATCGAGACGATGATAATGACGTTGGGTAGGCGCGAGTCGCGGTTTTTATTTCGCACACCCGCACGAAACGTGTGTGCGAAAATCACACGAGGGCCAAAGCGACTCGTAACCTCACACGGCGTTAAAAAAAATTATCGCTCCGATGCAACGATAATTTTTTAATGCTTTTATTCCTTCATTTTAATCCCCAATTTTTTTTCTCTTGTGAGCAAAGAAAACGCAGTTTATTATTTTTTATTCGTTTTTCTGCTCACATTTTTTTTCCGGTAGATTTTGTAAATTCAGACGTTTTTTTTTATCCTCATCAGAAATTTTCGATGTACAGGAGCGAAAAAAATCATGGATGAAAATGAAGACATAAAAGCGTTTGAAATTTATCGTTATATTCGAACGATCATTTTTTAACGCTTTTATTTTTTCATTTCTGTTCACGATCTTTTCTCTTGTCGATTGCAAATTTATAATGAGGGTCCCAAAAAACGCAGTCCATTATTTTTTATTCGTTTTTTTGCTCACATTTTTTTGGCAGATTTTGGGCCACGAAATTGAGACGTTTTTCGGGATCCTCGTTAGAAATTTTCGATCTAAAGAGCAAAGAAATGGATAGAAATGAAGAAACAAAAGCGTTTGAAAATTATCATTGCATTCGCCCAATCACTTTTGAACGCTTTTATTTCGTCATTTCCATCCCTGATCTACTTTGCTCTCGTAGATCGCAATTTTCCAATGAGGATCCCAAAGAACGCAGTGCATTATTTTTCATTCGTTTTTCTGCTCACATTTTTTCCGGTAGATTTTGTAAATTTAGACGTTTTTTATGGATCCTCATTAGAAATTTTCGATATACAGGAGCAAAAAAAAAATCATGGATGAAAATGAAGAAATAAAAGCGTTTGAAATTTATCGTTATATTCGAACGATCATTTTTTAACGCTTTTATTTTTTCATTTCTGTTCACGTTCTTTTCTCTTGTCGATTGCAAATTTATAATGAGGGTCCCAAAAAACGCAGTGCATTATTTTTTATTCGTTTTTCTGCTCACATTTTTTTCGGCACATTTTGTGCCCCGAAATTCAGACGTTTTTTGGGATCCTCATGAGAAATTTGCCATCTACAAGAGCAAAAAAGATCGCGGATAAAAATGAAGAAATAAAAGAGTTGAAAAATAATCGTTCGAATGCAACGATAATTTTTTAACTGGAAATTCTTTCAAAGGTAGACAAGAGCGAAACTAGCGCAGCTTTAGTGCTCATAACATTCTGAAAAAGCGACCAAGTAAGATCTTTCTTTTTCATATTTTTTGTTTCGAACTGTACGTTATAAAAAAAAATCTTTCAAAAATATTCCGTCATCTTCGATATAATTATTTAGTTTTTTGAAAAAAAAAACACGAATTTTTTAAAGTTCGATCTTTTTGATTTTCTCTTTTTTCTTTCGTAAAAAAATATGATAACCATAGCGGTTTTTGCTGCAAGACCCATCATGGTAAGATTTTTCTTCCTGATTTTTTTCCGAATGGAAATCTTTTTTGCTCTTGAGTAGATCTCTTTCACAAATCGTAAATTTCTAATGAGGATCCCAATAGCACAGTGCATTATTTTTCATCCCTTTTTTTGCTTTATCGTTCGAATGCAACAATAATTTTTAAACGCTTTTATTTCTTCATTTTCATCCACGATCTTTTTTGCTCTTGTAGATCGCAAATTTCCAGTGAGAATCCCCCCCCCCCCCCCCCCAAATCTGAATTCCGCAGTCGAAAATCTGCCGAAAAAAAAGAATGAAAAATAATGCACTGCGGTCTCTCTCTCTCTGCCGGGCCATGGGAGAAAGGTGAAGATCGCGCCCGAAAAAATCTTCGACGTATGCCTGAACGCGTGTAACTCTCGAAATATACTTTTCAATGTATCGGCCAATCAGACACGCTGCACGACCACTTTCTCCGCCGTATCGTTCGCTCGGATAAAGGAAAACGAATGTGTTATTCCGATTTCTGAGCTACGAAGAGCACGTAGCTCGATCCAATCCCCCCGTATAACGGTCTACGCGCGAGCACGCGTGAAGATTTGAAGACGAAATAAAAAAAAAAATAATAATCACAACAGCGTGCAAGCGCATTAGCTTGATCAATCGGCACCTCGGGAGGGTCCATTCAGAGACATTTTCAACTTTCCGAATGTGTGCTGTAGCGGTGCTCAAAGTGTAACGGTTAACGCAGATTAACCGGGAGTATCCCCGTTGTATACAAAATAACGACAACAAATCTGAATTAATTCAATAACGGTAAAGCAATTTATATCAATAAAAGACACGGGATATTTTCAAGCCGGCACTTTACTGCTTGCTTCATAATGTAGGAGGTTTTTCTTTTATTGGCCAACTCTCATGATGTTGAAGTTTGCAACGTTGGAATGCAGCGGAAATTCATTTTTTTTTCTATGCTCATATTTTTTCGCCGATTTGGGGTACAAAAATCACCCGAGCGATTTTTTTAAATTTTCAATAGAAATCCATGACCATAATCTTTAAAAAAATGAGATTATTATTATAGATTGTTTTTTTTTTGCCCTAGACCCAACACTGGCCATGGTGGTAAAATTTGCATCGTTGCGACGCAACGAAAATCCTTGTTTAAAAAAAATACTATCTGAGCTCTTCTTCTGCAAGCTTAGGATACGTACCTAATTTTAAAAAAGGATATATTATGACAAAAATTTAAGCAAATTAAATTTTAATTTTTAAAAATTAAATTTTAACTTTTAAAAATTAAATTTTAATTTAAAAAAATTGAATTTTAATTTTAAAAAATTAAATTTTAATTTAAAAAATTAAACTTCAATTTTAAAAAATTAAATTTTAATTTAAAAAAATTAAATTTTAATTTTTAAAAATTGAATTTTAATTCTTTAAAATTGAATTTTAATTTTTAAAATTGAATTTTAATTGTTTAAAATTGAATTTTAATTTAAAATAAAATAAAAAGGAACTGCCATTGCATTCCAACGATGCAAACTTCAACGCCACTAACTCTGATTCAAACTTGATGAAAGATGTACGTATTTGCCGAAAGAGGATTCTGGATTCAACTTTAGTTGTTTAAAAGTCGTTTTTTTTTGCCCCGGCCCAACACTGGCCATGGTGGTGAAATTTGCATCGTTGCAAAGCAACGAAAATCCTTTTTTCAAATTACTATATCGTTCTTCTTTTTCAGGCTTATGTTTCGTACCTCTAATTCATCCTTCATAACTCAACAACGTGAAAATTTGAAAATAGTTGACTATGGTAGTTTTTGATTAAAAAAAAAAACACGTATTGATTTTTTGAAAAGTTTAATCAGTGGGCTAGTTATAAGCAATAAAGGCAGTGTGACAGACATGTTACATTATGTCGTAACATTTCTTTAGATGTATGGAACGCTTCGAAGC